>CM077210.1:7559435-8246935 GCA_039654625.1 Rhinogobio ventralis | reverse complement strand
AGCCGCCTGAAGGTATGTCAGCATTGCACTACTAGCAGGAGCTCCCCGTACAGCTAATCCCTGTAGCTGCCGTCCCAGCCTGCACCAAAAGCCACATTCATACACATTCGCTGGCCGACTACATACCCAGATGTTGGTCACTAAGGTCAGATTGTCCTATTACTCACTGCTAAACTCACTCAAATAGCGACTAATTGCTAACCTGTTATCACAAGTAAATGTTAGCAGGCTGTGCTAGTGCTCTGTGCCAATTTTTTCCTGGCTCAAAACAGATCGCTAAACCTAGTTTGATGGAACGCTGGTTTATGTTATTTAGCCAATGATTGGCCAGTTTCTGCACAAAGAACGCGTGGATTGGTTGCAGGGGCTGTCAATCAAAAATCGTTTTTTAGGTACGCCTCGAAAGTCAAACGTCATTGATGTCGAGGAGCTATGGAGGTAGGTTGCGGCGTAAATGTCTGAGATGGAGATTGGATGAAGACAAGGACCAGAAATGCCCGTATGGTAAGAAATGTCACCCGAGCTGTGGTCTCCGCACGCTCTGTTGATCTCAATTGAGTTACATTACAACTAATTAATTACGCGTATAAAGCCGTAGATAACTAGACAAACGATTCCACTAACGTTTCCTATTATTAGAAAATGATTTTAGGGATTTTCCCCCTCTTCAATTACTGAGTTCTCACTTTGAACACGATGTTACATAACATGAATGACACTGACCAGTGATATGATGTTTCTCCTCGTTCATTTATTCATCTCCATCTATTCATTCTCGTTTCTTCTCAGCTGAGCAAATTCCGTGTCCACGTTGATAAATACAGCTATTCCAGGCTACTCTTTTTTTTTTTTCTTTACTAAAAAGTCATTAAGAGAATTATGAAATAGTTGTAGTCTATCGACCAATAAACATTTTGAATTGAGCTGTATCTTCAATATCGGTTTAGATCTGCGACAAGAGTTTTAAGAATAGCCTACAGCTGTTTTGTTGTTTAGTGGCCTAGTGTTTCGTACGAATAAGTGCTTTAAAATGAACCTTTAAAGAGAACGTATCGTTCTCGTCCATTTCCATTTTTCCTTCGCTTAATTCTTTTTGAAACCGATTTACTTTTTTTCTGGATTTTTAATCAATTATAATACGACCTATTTTGGTCATGAACGACTAGGTATATTAAGGAATCTGTTGAGTGAAAGATTCAGTCATGACACACAACAGATTCTCACCGCCTTCTGGTGTAATTATACAGTGCACGAATCAGCAAACAAATCTTTTGGTGAACGGATTTAAAGGTGCTGTATGTAAGTTTTTGACTGTACTAAAGCATAAATATAAAATATAAATACCATGATATGTTTGCAGATATTTAGGAAACATGCTGAGTTCACATACTCGTTTATCCAAAAAAAACTATCCTACAGCCAGTTATTCTACTTTGAAATGTGCATTCCGTGTGTTTTAACTACAGCATTACATAATAATTGGCATTAACTTTTACATTTTTAGAACGGGGGAAAAGTTTAACAAAAGAGTCCATTCTACTGTTCCCCACGATGCACTTTATACTTACAACCACAGGATGGCGATAAAGTACCTTAACTTTGTGCCTGCCATTCTTTGTGAAGGTTCAGTATGAACTCAATGAACACTGTTTGATAAAATAGGAAAACTGTTCAAAATTCGTTACTGGTAGTTTTTTTATTATTATTTTTTTAAGAATTGTAAAAATGTAATTTAAAATAGTTGTCTACAGCATATCACACTACTGATGTCACTGCTTGAAATTTCATGCCAACTACCCTAACCCTCCCATTACATGGGATTTTATTATTTTTATTCTGCAGTAAATGTGTGAAAACAACCTGAGTTAATAGTAATTGTGGGAAAATACAACCCAAGTAAGTACACCGATATGTGTATTGTAGGAGGACTGACTATATTGTGGGAATACAGTCGTGGCCAGAATTATTGGCACCCTTGGTAAACATGAGTAAAAAATAAATCTGCATTGTTTATCCTTTTGATCTTTCAATAAAAAAACTAGCAAAAATGTAGTCTTTCAATGAAGTAAAATAATTGAAAGTGGGGGGAAAATCACATGAAATTTTTCTCCAAAACATGTTTGCCATGATTATTTATTAAATACTTTTTGCAACCTCCATTTTGATAACAGCTCTGAGTCTTCTTCTATAATGCCTGATGAGTTTGGAGAACACCGGACAAGAGATCAGAGATCATTCCTTAATACAGAATATCTCCAGATCCTTCAGATTCCCAGGTCCATGTTGGTGCTTCTTCTCTTCAGTTCACCCCACTCATTTTAGGGTTCAGGTCAGGGAACTGGGATGACCATGGCAGAAGATTCATTTTGTGCTCAGTGACACATTTTTGTGTTTGTTTTTGGATGTTTGTTTTGGATCATTGTCCTGATGGAAAATCCAACCACTACCTATTATAAGATTTGAAGCAGTCAGATTAAAAAAATTTATCTGTTGGTATTTGCTTGAATCCTGAATCTGAACAAGATGTCCAGGACATCCAGCAAAAAAAATAGGCCCACAACATTAAAGATCCAGCGGTATATTTAACCGTGGGCATGGAGTACTTTTTTTTCCCCGTTTGCACCAAACCCATCTGGTGGGTTTGCTGCCAAAAAAACTATTTTTTTTGTTTTTTATCTGAACAGAGAACCAGGTCCCGTTTGAAGTTCCAGTCGTGTCTGACAACTGAATATGCTGGAGTTTGTTTTTTCTTCAAAACCTCCCAAACAACGTGTGGTGATGTAGGGGCTGTTTGATCATTTATTTAGGCTTTCTGACCCCAAGACTCAACTAATCTCTGCAGTTCTCCAGCTGTGATCTTGGAGAGTCTTTGTCCACTCAAACTCTCC
Source organism: Rhinogobio ventralis (assembly GCA_039654625.1). Taxonomy (NCBI): domain Eukaryota; kingdom Metazoa; phylum Chordata; class Actinopteri; order Cypriniformes; family Gobionidae; genus Rhinogobio; species Rhinogobio ventralis. The sequence goes on along the minus strand of CM077210.1, from coordinate 8,244,047 downwards.
TCCTCACCGTGCATTAGGACGATATAGACGCATGTCCTCTTCCAGGCAGATTTGTAACATCTTTAGTTGATTGTTGAACTTCTTAATTATTGCCCTGATGGTGGAAATGGGGATTTTCAATGCGTTAGCTATTTTCTTACAGTCACTTTCTATTTTGTGAAGCTCAACAATCTTTTGCTGCACATCAGAACTATATTCTTTGGTTTTACTCATTGTGATGAATGGATAAGGGAATTTGGCCTTTGTGTTTCCTCATGTTTATACTCCTGTGGAACAGGAAGTCATGGCTGGACAATTTCATGCTTCAAGTCACCCTGTTGTGCTAAAAATTTAAATATGAATAGGGAGATATTTTACTCATAAAAAATTCTAGGGGTGCCAATAATTGTGGCCAACATGCATTGGAGAAAAACATTTATTTCATATTTTTCCCCAGATGCAAACAATGCAGATTCATTTTTGACTTTGATCATATTTACCTATGGTGTCAATAATTCTCGCCATGACTGTATATGTACAGTAGCAAATAAAATAGGTCCTCTAGCGCTTACACAGAGGGTTAAAATCAATACATTGTGTAGTAGACCTTTGTCCAATGACAAATTGATAAGCGAGTATGTGTGCCTCTGAACCTCAAAAACACACTTACACTGATAAGGGGAAAACAAGTGTTGTAAGTGCATTTAATTGGTCCTAATCAAAAAGCCACTTTTCACAAACAATGCTGTATTACATGCTGTAATGAATCACACAAAATGCTCAGTGAGTGATTGCTTTGTAATGGAATTATTGAATAAAAATACTTGTTTCAGATGACAAGAACACAAATACAGTGGTAATTTATACTAGTTTCTTTTCACTGTCAATACAGAAAATGGTAAGAGCATTGCAGACGAGGAATAGATTACAGATACAGTACATTTGTGAGTTTAGATGACCATGAACGGGCTCAAAGATCAGTACAGGTAGGGTGTACCAAGCTTCATTCATTATGCATTTCCTTGTCTCATCTAGCCAGACACCACTTTAGCTCAGTGCACTGTAAAATGACTGTTTAAAACAGCTTATTCAGTTATGGCACATTTACTATATGCATAACTGATCACAATTGCACAACTATTTCCTTTATTTATACTGGTGCACAGGGAAATTGTTTAAAACTAATTTGTCACCATCAAAATACTATACCAGAAACCTGATAATAACATAATGCATCACACAAAAAATGAAAGGAAAAGCCTTCAATTACACAACAAACAATGTTTTTTGCAAATAAACATTAAGGTTGTGTAATGATATTTCTGTCATTTGCACCATCAAAACATCAAAAAAAGCTGTGGTGTCTTGTGCCTAGTTGGATGATAAAGTTTCCCTGAAAACAAGGACGCAAGGCACTGGGGTTTTTGAGCAGTGAGCAATGAATGTATATCAGAGATCTGTCCTCCATGGCTTTCCAACATTTACTTGTGAAACTGAACACACTAATAAATTAACTGCAAGTACAGAGTACTAGTTCAATAACATAACGTCAGCCTAGGTTAATACTGACAACTGACAAAACCATGACCGTAATCATATTTAAACAGTTAAAACTGCGGAAGTGAAGAAAGCAGGGAAGTTCGATCGATTCATTAAATAAAGCCACACTGAGTGCATTTCTGGAGGAACAAGGATTTCAATGTATTTTCTCCAAACTGCTGACAGTATGGGACAACCCGGATGTTTTTTTACAAAAAAAAACACTCGACAGGTCTGAATTTACTAAAAGGGATAGTCAAATGATATAATGAAAGTGAATGGGGTCCAATTTTTGTTTTCAGTTTTTTTTTTTTGCACATTTTGTTTGTCTTTTTTGTTTTTTTCCCCATATAATTACAGTCAATGGGGTCCAAAAACTGGACTATGTTCCACAGAAGACAGGTGTGTGACAATGAATAAATCATTGCATGAATTTACATTTTTGGGTGAACTACTGAAAGAAAAATGAAAAACACCAATGTTACAAAAGTCTAATTGTAATTATTTGTTTAAATTAAAATGGTACAATTTGCTTGAGAGTAGTGAGCTATTCACTCCCTGCATCTTACTCTCTGTAGTAATACTTAAAAGCATATCTGACATTTATAAACAATATATTGACAATGACAGAGTGTTAAGAAAGATATGTGGCATTCATATTCAGAGCGGTCTTTTCCTAGCTTGGGTTTCAGAGCAACACATCCACAGGAAGTTCATGTATACAGCATTCATACTGACAGGAAGTTCCCTCCCCTCATTCTCTCAATGCATTACAGAGTATTGTGAGGCCTGAGTTCAACCCGTTTTTAGATAAGAACAGAACTTTCTACACCTCTCCGAATTTGGAGTGTCTTTCCTGAACCTTTGAATGAACCATTGGGTCCACAGCATTGTTCGGGAATGGATCCACAGGGGAAGAAACAAGCCCTAGGATAAACGAAAAATTGTAATTGTTATGAGAGCGAGCCCTTGAGGGAAAACCATGACAAAGATTCAAAAGTCTGACAAGGATGGTCACTCAGGTTAGTTCATTCCCAAAGGATGAAAACAGATGGGAAGACAAAGTCTGTATATAGCGAGAAACATTCCTGCGTATTAGGTTCAGGATGGGTGGGCGTCAGTCTGCAGAGGAGAAACCACTAAAGACAAATGCAGGAAACATTTGAGACCTTTCTGAGAATGGCTATAAACATCACTGTTAAAGGCTCAGGAGCTCTGGACAGGTCCTCTAATGATTACAACATCACATGCCCTCCCTTTCATGAAAAACAGCGGATTGATCTCCCACCAATGGCAACAAATGTGCCTAAAAACCCTGCCGAAATTGATCAGATGAATAAAATCAATAAACAAAACAAGTGAAATAAATTAGCATGGAAATGGAGTTGGTGGAATTATCAACATCATGAACATCATACGTGTTTGCATCCAAAAGGCTTTTCCAAGTTTGTTGGTTTTGACTACAACTGTGGACCCTGACTAGTCCAGGCCATGTATAGGTTAACAAGGATTAAAAAAATGGATAAGAACAAGGGTAAAGGGGGGGATTTTCTTCAGGATAAGCCAAGGAAGCTAAAGAGAAGTGGAACCAGGAAAACGCAGCAGTAGGCCACTGTGCCGTAGACTATAAACCGATACGCAAGTTCCACTTGCACGTGTTGTCTAGCCTTCCGCACGTCATCCGAAGGCACGCCAAAGATCTTGCACGCCATTGGGATCGCCACCACCTTCATGGTAGCCCTGACGGCCAGAAGCACCGCCACTCCCACCAGGAGCCGCATGATTGAGCGGCCCAATAGGGCCCCGTCGATCAGGGGCAGGGCGAGCGGTAGAGCTTCTTCAGGAGGATCTGGCTGCAGGCCAAGTTGGTGGTTGAGACGGCATGCCAACGCGGCTCCGGCAGCTGTGGCCAATGCCTGGGCTGTGTCGCCACGGGAGGTGCTCCATGAGTCCAGCGAGAAGGCCACCAAGCTGAAGCCAACGTGCACAAGCAGGACGACCAGAGGGGCATAGCTGTGGGACAGGTAGAACATGTCAATATCATCCAGTAGGGGGTGAAGAACCGCCAGGATGAGCACACTGTAGAGGAATCCTGTGATCACCTCCTGTAAAGATGAAGGCACAAACTTATTAGACAAAAATAATTAATGGTCCTTGGGTTTTGATACAAATTATAAACCATTAAGTCAAACCTTATTCAGATTTTGTCGACATGGTGCAATTTTTAGATGAACTGGCATTTCTCATTGTTTATTACTACTGGCCAGGCAAACACATGAAGGATAGTGAAAACAGGTGTGGCATTGCTTGATACAAGTAAACTGTCATTACTGGAACAGGACTCAATTGTGTGCAGAATTAACTAAAACATTCATAGCTTACAAGCACGCTAATCCCGAAATGAAAAATTGCTGTGAATTTATTAACTCTACAGTGAGCCAAAACAGACCTGAGAACAAGCTGAAAGAATATAGCATATACTGTATGCTAAATAAACTTCTGCATTATTTTGTTGGGTGGCACAAAAGTTAAAGCCCATGTTCGGGGCACTTCTCCACTTTGTGTGAGATTTCACAAGGAGTAGACATCCAAAGTCTTCCCTCGAGATGGCTGAAAAAATCTTCAAAAGGAAAGGTAAAGGTATCATAAAAGTGGTCTATACAACTCTGCTGATAGCTTTGTGTGATATTGATTTCTTCTTTTAAAGAAGTATGCATTAAATTAATCACAAAAGTTGATATTTTAAAAAATCTTACCAATAACAAACTTTTGAACAGTAGTGTACCAGCACCTTTTAAATCAGATCTGTTCAGTGAATCAGTTAGTCCAGACTCAAAGATCCGGTCACAGTATGACATTTTAAATGTCCGTCTTTCTGTTACACAAAGCATACAGCACTTTTATGATGGAGCACTTTTATGATAATTTTTGCCTTGTATTTGCTTGACAGCCCCAGTTTAAAGAAATGATACAAAGTTCTGCAAATTTTTTGTCTTCCACACAAGAAAGTAAATTAAAAGGGTTTGGAAAGGCATGAGGTAGTTCAGTAAATTATCTATTTCCCTCTAGTCGCCTGATCTGATGTGGTGCATGTTTCAAGGTTAACAGAAGATTAGAGACTGACTTTGGACACCTCATGATAAAACTACGATTTGAACGTCTTTATGTGATACACTAATGGTGAAATGTACTTGGTAAAAGGTAAAAGGAACCTGCAGAATGAACTCCCTCTTTAGAGATTGCAGACACTTAAGATCTGACAGACGTGTAGCCTGTTCGACGAGTCCATGTACACACACGCTTCTCCATATACTGCATGCCAAAAGACTAATTCTTTCCAGCACAGTCTCTCATTTTGAATGTTCCCACTGTACTCCTGCTCTAGTCCTTCCCTCGATCACTCTTTTTAAGTTAGAGGGCTGAATGGGTGCTGAAGAGATCTAAGCTCCCCTTGAGACTTTCGTAATCCTTTCTACCAAAGCTCTCTGATCACAGGCTTTTCAGTCCTAAGCTGTCAAACAGCCCATCAGGGGCTCAGCAATAAGGATTTATCAATCCTGGCTTGGTTGGTCCACTAGTTCAGATTTGTATATGCCTTGCCAACATTTTCACACAAATAAGATTAATATTTTTTAGCAAAATATTTAAGGACGATCGAGTTCATGTTTCAATTGAGTGTAAACTGTTAATACACTAATTGTTTAGTGTATTAAAAATAAAATATTTGAACATTTATTTGATATTTTATTAACTATATTATATTAACTATTAACTAACTAACTAAATCTGTTTATCATATAAAGAGATAATGTCTCTTCAGAAGACTTGGATTAAACCGCTCGATTCATACGGATTACTTGTCATTATGAACTTTTTAAAATGTCAAAGTTCTGGTTGCATGGACTTTCAGTGGAGGGACAGAGATCCCTCAGGTTTCATTAAAAATGTTTTAATTTGTGTTTTTCAAAAGTCTTATGGGTTTGGAACGACAAGGCAGCAAGATGCCACAAAAGCAAGATGCAACAGCCAAAGACGTCAATCTGCATGTGTACAACCAACAACAAAAAAAGTTGATATATGCAATTAATTGCTATTAAATTAATTTAATTAGACAGTGATAAATAGACATACGTTTTATACTTTAGAAAGCCAAGGTGCAAAATTTATAATATAATATAATATAACTTGTAACTATTGTTTCCAAGATATTCTCGCAATTTAAAAAAATCTCATTGATGTTAGTTAGCTGGATAACTTTGACTTGGCATACATAAATCAGCACAATTTGCAATGTTCAATGTTCACACAACATTTTTTTTAAATTGCGTGTGATCAATCAACATAAGATATAGTGGTGATGGTGGACCGGCCCAATAGGGCAAATTACAGTTCTGTCTAACATCCACTCTCACACTGGGGGGGCTAATGCTATTTCATGCATTCTGACTTATTTACACTGTTAAAGAAGTGGATTCTCATGCTAAACATGGCCAAAATAAAAAAAAATGAACTGGACATATGCAAAGTATTTCTGTGGCAAATACACTCCTTCAGGATTCGAACAAGTTTCGTAAAGTTTTTTTTCGAGTGTGGCCCTGTATGACGTCATAAAGGGCGGAATTGCTTGTATGGGCACTTCTCCCGGATGAGCGTGTGCGCACATCAACCAGAGCGAGAGCAAGAACATGCCCATCAACAAGCTTCGTTCGTTTACGGAAGCCGTCGACAGCGCTGTCATTTTGTTTTTAGACCACAAAATCAACAATGTCACTAAAGAAGTGTGTTTTTGGTTGTGAGGGAAAGATAACATTGTTCAGCTTCCCAAATAACCCAGTGTTATGGAAACAGTGGATGCAGTTTGTTTTTCAGGAGCAGCAACGGAGTTCAGCAAGTGTGTTTGTTTGTTCCCGGTCATGAGTCGAAACCGCAGACGGTGAGTGAAACTGCATCAAATGTCTGTTTTGTTGGCAATCGGCGTGCAAGTGCATATAACGAAAACAACACAAACGTATAGTGAATCGGAAGTTATCCAGGGATAATAATCCCATGATGTATTGTGTGTGTGTTCGTGACTCTTTAGCTCCGCCCACTGCACGCCTCCACAACTGTTTTCGGAAAGAATAGGTACAGCGCATGTCTTTTATAAATATGATAAAACTAAAGATTCTTCGGAGATATGAAGGATGCAATACTTTATAGGTTCTCAAGATTAACATGAGATTGGCAGAAATGGTGTGCATTTTGTACCCTTTAAACTCTGTTCCACAGATTTCAGTGGACTGAACTGTTCCCAAAATATTCACACAGTACACGACATAGACTTCCTAAATCATTGGGTGTGCAGATTTCCACAGAGATGATTCAGCCACCTTCCTCAAGAGCACAGCATTAAAATAACAAGGTTCCATCACCTAGGCAACCAGCATCTGCTTCTAAATCGGTCCGCTTTCACCAACAGCATTTAAACAGATAAAGACGCACAGCCTTTATTAAAAATAACAGGTGTGTGAAGTTGTAACGCTGCATGTGAAACCTGCAGAAATAATGACTAATACACAGCATGTCGATCTTGATGACTAAAGCAAAGCTTGTTTTTCGAGCGGTCTACACTTCAAAATGTAAATGATCACCACTGGCTCATATAAGCCCAAGGGAAGCAATTATCCAATCAGAGATCTTCTGTGTGGAAAAGCGTGGAAAACAGACAGGCATTCGAAGATCAGAAGATACTGAGCCAGCCGTGATGACTCACTGATTTGCTTCATTTCAGGGGCTCTACAGGAGAGAGTTGCAAAGACTGAAGCAGCATATATTAGGCGGCTTCTTGAACTGTTACCAAAACCTTAGTCACGAAGCTGCTGGAAAGTTGCTCAACCTTTAAAAGCTATGGAGAGACCAAATTATATAGTGGACAGCTGAAGGTGCCTGAACTAAATAAAACATATTAAGACGCTCTGAATAACCATTATGCACACTTACCAGTGCAACTGTCTGACATGGTCATAGCTTTTAAAGGGACAGTTCATCCAAAAATGAAAATTCTGTCATCATTTACTTACCCATGTTGTTCCATAACTTATGACTGTTCCTTCTAGGCAATAATGGTTTTTTGAATATTCCCTTTCATGCAGTGTGTAATATAGCTTTGTAATTTGAATCCCACTGCGTTACGGTTCTACGTCACTAGAAAAAACATTTGCATAATGCCCGCCTATGTTGTATGCATAGGTTGTACGTTGTCTGCCCACAAACACATCATTTTACTGACGGCTGCTTCTCAAATCTAGGAGTTCAACGAAGGAGTCACAAAATACTTGCTCTTGAAAGATGGGTCAGTACCCAGTTTATTCGGACCAGCTTGCTCCTCAGAATCACAACCTGCAAGTATGATTAATTATTGATATATATATTTTATACTGGGTGTTCAAAATACGTAGTTTTGTGTCTTATATTGTGTATGTTTCCAGCTAACCAGCTAACTCACTTTATTAATGTCTTACTGAAATAGTTAATGCTAATCAGCTGTGGGCCACTATTACCTAAAACGGTGTCTATTAATGCAGATTGTCTGTCGTTCTTACTACTTTGAGTAAGATAAAAGATGGAGCCAGATTTGTTTTGCAAACTTTAATGATACATCAGTCATTCACGTTAGTGCTGGCTAACGTATGCGCTGTTATTGATACAGTTCCTGCATGTGCACCGCAATAAATTAGAAATATACACATTGGTTTGTTGGTGGACACACACTTGTTAATGCTGATGGTGAGGAATTACAGTTGCAACATCTCATAATGTACCTCAAAATGAGTAGCGTATCACTGAGAAACGTCCTGCTCAAGTCGCCCTTGCGATGGAGGTTTGGGTTGAATAACTAGTTGTTCCGATGTTTCATCATCAGACTCATGCTCGAAATTGATATGGTAAAATCGACATCATCATTACTGTCTTTACAGTGTGTACAATCGCTGAGGACTGAGGAAGCCTCCTGAGCTGAAGTTCAGTTATGGTAATGGGTGTTTAGCTTCCGGCAAGCGGTAAACCAATCGTAACACTGGGCCATCTGGCCAATCAGAGCAGAGTAGCTCTCAGAAAGGAGGGATTTAGAGAGACAGATTCATCCGTCGAGTCGTTTAAGAATCATTGAACATTGTGGTGATGTGCAATGTATATTATGAGAAAATTTAAGTGTTTTCGACCTTTGATGCATGTAAACCTGTTGTAGGAGACCTCCAAAACAAAATTAGGAACCTTTAAAACAGAATAATAGGGGCACTTTAAATGTAATGAAAACATTACTCACCAGGACAGAGTGCATGCCCATATAGATCCTGCTGATGCACACAAGGACACTCCAGAATAGAGCTATGCTCAGTCCAATCATGAACGGGTACTGTTGAACACAAAGAGGAAAGACTTAAGAGGGAACTGCAGTTCAAAAATAAAAATATAAAAGGTTCCAACTTCCAATGTAAATTTCCAACATGCATAATATACACTACTGTTCAAAGGGTTGGGGTCAGTAAGCATTTATAAAAAGGACATCACAGGAAAAAAAATACATTTTAAAATAAACTCAAAAGAGAAAGGGTCATTTTAAATTGTAATAATATTTCACACACACAAAAAAAAATCTGGCCTCTAACTTTTAAACACGTGTTTTCCTCCTACTGTCCCACACATATGCATATAACATGCTGTATATATGTACAGGACCAGATTTACCTCATACTGTGATATAGGACATTTTGGCTCTCCCGGACGTGTGAGCATAGAATGCCCATGCATAAAGCCAGCCATGCATATGTTAAAGTTAAGATATACTTCTAGTTTTAATCATTTAAACATGCCTTTGACGTTTGTGCAAAAAGTCCTGCTGATTTTATGTTTTCGTGTAGTTTATGTTTTTCACAGTGCTAAATGTCATATGGTGACTGCCATTTTTTCCCTTTAAGCAACAGTATCAGGACAGAGTAGACCAAAGTTCCTTAATCAGGCACTAGGGTTGCTGATCTGCAGAAATCACTCAGACAACAGATCTATTCATTTTTGGCATTCGGCTGAACTTTTTTTCTGTGCTCATGCATTTATTCACTCCAGTAGTCTGGGCAATATACCAGTACCTCCCACAAACCCATCAACATTGACAATGTAAAAAAATGTAGCTGACTTGGCCTCACTGGTTCTCATCTGCAACTTCCAAAATAAAACTTTTATACAAATCTTCAGTTTCCTTGAAAAATGAATAAAGTACAATGGTTGTTAAAAGTACAAAAATGAATACAAAACCGCTAGTTTGGCATTGGCAAAATGCTTGGATCAATCATCTGCAGAAAATCAACAAGATGACGCAACGGTGAAAGAAGAGGAAACATATTTGGGGCTATTGTTTCTAGGTTCCTGCTTAATTTAAACTATAGAGATTGTTCCATTTTGTGCTCAAACAGATGGATAAGACATCAGCCTTCAGTTTCTGCTGACTTCAGAGGAAGTGCTGGGGAAAAACAATGATCATCTATAAAAATCTATCAAAAGCAAGAGACTGAGAAAAGCTTTCTACAGAACAAGATCAAATCTCTGCCGTATATAATAGCCGTATCAAAAAGAGTTATCATAAGCAATAGCACAACCTCTTCTGACTATATGCTAATTATTGTTGAATGTAATGATTTATTTGACCAACAAGCATATGATTGAGACAACCCAGCAGAGAAATCCATGTTTATGAAATCATAGAGTGCACTGCACAGACCTTTAGTGGTTAAGTAACAAAGCCTGCAAAAAGCTCTTTTTACTTATTTTGTAAAAAGATAGTGATTAATGTCCTGTCTGGAAATGCATTCACTGGGAACCTCGATTTGCCAGATGAGTCAGTTCTACAATAATATGGAAATGTAAAACAATTTTCCACTGAATGCAATAGACTAGGGACAGACAACTTTTGTGATGTTTATTATGATTTATGATGATTATGATTTGAAGAAAACATTAATCATTCTAGCATGTCAACATTCAACTGAATGAACTTCCCAAAGCATGGACAAAAGAATTTAACTAATATAGAAAGTAAAAACATATCACTTCCCCTTAAGAGAAACAGCTTATTTCACTGTTTTTGATGCTGCAAGTTGTGGCAAGTTTTGAGAACAAAGCATTAAAATAAAGGCCCAGTCACATCAAGAATGCAGGATGGATTCTGATTGGCTGTCATTGTTTTTATCATTCATCAGCTTGGGGCGGGGAATCGCTCTGAAAGTGATTCCTACGATATTGTTTCTCTGTGCAGTTGTTACAGTTGTGGTGTGGATTCTGCTATTCTTTTATATTTAAAATGATTTTTAATGCTATAAAAGATATAACTATCGTTATTCTTATAGTTATCCTTGTTTTGAACTGGTCTTATGTCTTAAATGTTATGCTTTAATAATTATGACTCATACAAGCTACAGAGCTTCTTATATAGGGATGGAGAGAAACTAATGTTAACTTAAACAAACATTTTTAATAGCAAATTTAACCTAAGGATGATGAGAGGCTGGGATTGAATGCATGTAGTATGTATATAGAGACTGCAAAACCTTTATGTTTCTGCCCTTTAAAGGGTTAAGGGTGATTGCAATAAATTAGAACTTTTGGCTCAGGCAAAATTCTGCTGTTTTTTATTCAAATAGCAATACAAAAATAATAACATATTTTGGGATGAGACCATTACACAACTCTCTTGAGGCAGCTGAGGTATGCATGATGTGAGAACACAGCCTTATCAGGCTTTTTTACTCAGACACTGACAGGTTCACAAATTAATGCACTGCATTCAGGGACTATGCAATATGTGCTTTAATACAGTAAAAACCATTAGTGCATTTTAGAGCATTCCGTTCATTCTTCAATAACATTTTCTAAAGGAATTAGCTTCAGATAAATGATACATTAAAAGGTTTCAAGAAATCTTACAAGTATTACTTTACTACAAGTATCTATTTTAGTTGTGCTTCAGCTTATTAATATTACTCATTTACAAAACACTGGTACACCAGGACGGTGCCATCTAGGAACAAGGCTTGACACCATTGCACTAGTATATATCCCAAATCCTATACTAAATATATTTCTTATGTCATTAAATACAATTATTTTTTATTTGTCATATGTAATGACAAGTCAGAATGGCTTTAAATTCATCATCATCAATTCATCATCAACAACAGCGAAATTGTTGAATGAAGTCGTTATTTTTGTTGAAACACTTTAGTCACATGGACTATTTTAACGATGTCTTTACTACCTTTCTGGGCCTTGAAAGTGGTAATAACGTTGCAGTCTATAGGGGGGTCAGAAAGCTCTCGGATTTCATCAAAAAGATCTTTATTTGTGTTCCGAAGATGAACAAAGTTCTTACGGGTTTGGAAGGACATGAGGGTGAGTAATTAATGACAGAATTTAAATTTTTGGGTGAACTAACCCTTTAAATGGACCCAACAAATCCCCATGTTCCAGTAGTGGCCATACACGCGTTCATGAGAGTCTCGAGATCCGGCGGAAGGGTGACCTCGGTCCAACGTATGACGCGTAAGCTTAGGTGACAAAAAAGTGGAAGCGCAGAGGATAGAGCAAAACAAAACGCCAGTTACGAACTGGAAGTCTACAACGAGTAGTTTTGAAGAAAAGAAAAAAAAGTCAGAGGATTTCGATATAAGAGAAGAGGAGCTATGTCATACGTCGGGTCAGAGGTCACCCTTCTGCCGGAACTCGACTCTCTTGTGAACGCGTGTACGACTGTTGCCGGAATCCAGTGATTATAGTTAATAAAGTTTTAAATATGGATATTTTCTTACAAAAATCCATCGCTTTGCTTCAGAAGGCATGCATTAACACCCTGGAGCCGCATGGATTACTTTTGGGTGGATGCACATTTTGGAGCTTCAAAAACTCAGGCACTATTCAATGCCATTACAAAGCTGGGAAGAGCTAAGATATTATTTAATATCTCAGATTGTGTTCCGCATTTTAGGGAGAACTATTTATTTAACTAACGAAAACTAATGGGAGTGATAATGTACTATTTATATCCAGTGGCAGTAACAATGGAACAGTAGTAATGAATGGATGAAAGTACAAGTGACTAATTGAAAAGATACTAATAACTAGGAATAAGTGCTAATGCATATTATGCAAAATAAAAATGTCAGCTTTCTACTTGCTTCACGTGGGTAAGCTTATCAATTGGTTTTGTGTATAACGTTACCTCCCACCGGCTGCATGTGAGCATGAACAGAGAGAAGGGCAGCGCGGTGCCGGTCATGGCATGTGTGGAGGGCATGCTGTACTCCGTATTGTAGAACACCTCCACTTTAACCACAGGAGGAGAGGCAGGACGGGTCCACCGGACCAGGTCTTTCGTAGACTGACCGAAGAACAGCACCCAGGCCCACACCACGATGATCTGCCGGCTCACATAGGGATCGACGTTCCACATCAAGAAGGGGAAGAACACGATGAAAAACATCTCATTGCCCAGCTCGGTACCAATGGTGAAGAGATAGAAGAGGAACTTGTTCTCGATAATGAACTCCTGGCCAACATCACCAGTCAAAGAGTTCCTGCGTAAAGGCTTCACTCTGCCTTTTGGGTGCCTCTCTGTCTCTCGCTCCGAGGGTGCGTTGAGAGAAGCAGAGGGACATTCGTCCTGTTCAACACTTCCAGCGGTATTTAAACTTTTTCTCAGTCTTTGGCCCGGGAGTCCTTGTGCTGAATCCCCACTAGCCGCGCTCTCTTCCTGACACTGCCCCACGCAAGCACCGTTGCCCGCAAGCTTCGCGTCACTCTCGCCAACCTCGGTTGTTTTTTTAGGAAACGTCCCGCGGACGCCGCAAAACTGCTGGAATCTGGCGACATGGCAGGGATCCTGTAGGTCTCGACAAAGGCAAACGAATCTGTGAAGCGCCTCGCTTGCCATGGTGAAACCGAAAGCGCTCTTACCCTTAATCAATATAACACGCGCTGCTCGTGAGATGATGTAAACACAAGCGCGTGCGAAGCTGCGCTAAACAATGGCAGATTATATTGTTCGGCGCATAGCTATACAGTCCTCGAGTCTTCAAACCACAAGAGGCATTGGTAAAATAGAGTGGCTGGCTATTTGACTACTAGAGCTAGGAAGTACCCGTCCGTTATTAAGCAGGGAGGGCGACAGATGAGGAGGCATGTACGTAGACGAAGGCGGGGACGCGCACTAGTAATGACGCACGGTAGGTCCCGGTCATTCTCAATTACGGTCAGCAGACAATATTATTCACTAATAAATTATAATATATAGCATGGAACTGATAGATCTCAAAATGAGCGGTGCTCATGAATTAATCAGGAACGATGAGTCCGAATAATAAATCGTCCTCAGTTATCCACTGCGCTTAATATACTCATTGGATATTAACGTTTTTGGTGTCATTTTCAAATGTAAATGATCGAACAGGAGGACAATTCTGAAGCAAGCAGCTCGTTTTAATGGCGTTTTCACGTGGTACCTGTTACTTTTCTCTTCGCTGTTCAGGCTCCACCAATCATACTCGTTTGTAAGTAGCCTATAAGCATTTTGTAGGCATTGCTGAGGATTTCTATTTGTACGAATTGCGGAAAAAATACTCAGAAATAACTCTTAAATCATTCGTTGCAATTGTCTCAAAGACAAAAACGTCAAAATAAGATTTAATTGTGGCCTTTGATATTTCGGCTTTGTAAGCAGTCAAGCGCCACCCGAAGGACAAAACATATTTTAAATATCATTAATCAAACATTTAACCTGTGCAACAGTATAAATGTAAAAATATCAAGTAACTTAAAAAAAAGAAAGATATAGCATATGAGTAAATAGGTTAATTTGAATTACTTTCTAATAGGACTACATATTTTTTTTGTCATTTTTGGTAAGGCTACTTGCTGATACAGAGTACCTACCTGTATATTCAGTGCATTTGTCATTTTTAAACATTTTGGGTAGAGAAACTAAAATAATATTAATAAAATTAGTTGGTTTAATTAATTTAGCAAATAAATACTTTCAGGTTATTTTCACCTAATTATGTCGGTTAAATGTAGGCTATTGTAGGAGCTTCTGTTATACTTTCAGTGTTAATTCTATTGCTCTATCATGTTTCATCTTTCATTTAATAGCACAGTGAATAGTTTGAGCTGCTCCAGAGGAGGATTTTTTTTTCTACAGTGGTTAATTTTTAGATACCAGTGAAACACCACAATTTTCAGGTAGCCTAAAGAAATTGAATAAAGTATATAAAACAACACTGCATTCTTCACTGTATAAATTAAATACAAAATGAATCCTTATCAATGTTACAAAAGTTCAGTTAAGAGCAGTAGGTGATTCTCTTTTGTTGTTAGATGAATATTAAAGACAAAGACAGCAGTAGGTTTCTTAAGCTGCTGTCACTTTATGAGCTGCACGTATCCAACATACTGTTACACACTCATCTTTCTCAACGGTCTATGTACACTTAGACTATACTTGCAGATACGGGCATTTGACATAATTCTGTGTGAATTTGCCGTTAAGTGCAAGACGATGTAAAAGAACTCAATTTAGTAGGTTATTCACACTCTTTCTGAAGGCACCTTTATGGGCGCTTCAAGAAGCTTTCTATGCGCAAACATCATGTAATTACTGTGCTGCTTTTCTGTAATAATGTAGGGAACCAAAGGCAATGAAGTAATGCAAAAACAAAATATCACTTAAAAATGAGTAAATAATTAAAAGGTTAATTTGGCTCATGGAATGCCTTCTAATTTTGAATTTACTGATCAATTATTATCTTAATAGAAAAGGGGAAAAGAAAATGTGGACTAAAAAAAAAAAGAGAATCTGGTTACATTGCTTTAAGTTACAACTCAAAGTTTTTCGATTGATATACAGAATTAATCACATTCCTCATTTAGTAAATAAGGTTTCTTGTGAACACGTCAAGGATGTGTGTGATGAGAAGTTGATGACACTGCACCTCATGGGTTTAAATTGACTACATCAAGACTGGATTTAGACCTTTAACACTGCCTTTCTCATGGTGATTACAACAGTGGTATGACAATGTGGAGCACACCAGACACAGAGGGGTTTTTGTGGTCAGATGAAAGGGTTTCCCCTAACTGAATCAGATTTCATTTACCCTGTGGAACTATCATGTTACGTCATACTTCTGGTCACGGTGTAAAAGAGTGGTGTCAATGACACTTAAAAAAATAAAAAATAAATAAAAGAACCTCAGGTCCAGTGACGTTTTGAACATTTGTCCACTAGAGGGAGACTTTACACAGCTATTCATTTACCGCAATATACTGGCAGTAAATGGAACATTCATATTCATTTACGGCCACATTATAACATTTTAAATGATTTGGCTTAAGCTGTGTAACATCATGAAGAACAAGGTTTTCTAAAAATATTTACATGCTCATCTAAATTTGATGAGTTTATTGTTAAACACCTGTGTTTTCCCAATATGAACAATGCATCCAGCTAAGCAAGAAAGCAGGAGATTTGATTTCATACCAGAAATACAATAGGAGGATGGTAAAAATATATATTTGTTTTTGTTTTTTGTGCAAACCAAAACATAAGAAATAATGAAATACTTTAGCCTTCAAAGTATTCATATTATAAAATAAAACACAGAATTACATAAATGCAATGTTTGACAACTTCTCAATTTTATGTATAGATGCTAGGATGAAAATGTGCCGTTTTGTGCAATTTATGTTTCAGTGAATTATTGACTTTGTCCAGTGCGACAGTCATTTCACCACTTGAATCTTCTCAGGTCTTTGCGTTTCACTGAAAGGTAAATCAGGTACACACACACACACACATTATATAATATACAAGTAAAATGTATCGCAGTAAAATTCTGTTTATTGAAACTTCACTTACATGCAGTTTTGTCTTCCTCCATCACACTCAGAAGCCAGTCCTGTATCTGTTCTGGCTCCCCTTTTTTAGAGAAAAGTGAACACATCAACACCAAAATTTGTACTACCATTGTTATCAAAAAGGGTTTAGTGTCTAAAAGAGGGCATTAGCCAATTCTGACCTGGTTTGCCAAAGTTTCGATAGGTTCTGGTCCTGAGGGATGGGGGTCTCCCTTTACGACTAAACAGGGCTTGATCAGTTCCAGAGTCTGACATTACCATCTCAACCTTTCTGTGGCGCCTAGATTTTCTTCCCTTTACACCATGTGCCAAAGCCATGTGAGGAGAAAAACAAACGGTCTACAACATGAGTTTTTCCAAAGAGTTTCCATAGACATAAAAATAATTGTATGAATAATTTCAAAGCAAGCGCTTGTGATCGACGGACAGACAAGAGTTGTTAAAGGGATAGTTCACCCAAAAATGAAAATGGTCATTTACCTCACCCTCAAGTTGTTCCAAACCTGTATGAGTTTCTTTCTTCTGAACACAAAAGATGATATTTTAAAAAGGCACAAAAAAAAACCACTAGAACAATATTATACATTGTTGACTTGTGTACTTACATTATCCCAAATGTTTCCAAGAATGTTTAAATCCAGAGAAAAGGAATTTTAACCAGGACACGGACCGTGTCTGTGTGTCGCCTATCAATGACATCATACCTGCATTACCCTCGATTTGTTTTGTTTGTTGTAGAAATAGAATAGAAGTAAATAGAAATAGAAGTAGAAACACCAAAAGACACTTTAATATATTAAATGTTTTATTAGACAGGTGAGCAACTGTTTGGATACATCAACAGAAAACTAATCATTGTTATATAGCTCAACACAGTTAGTCTTATTTAAATCTCGTTTTCTTGATTTACCGTGCCTAATATCGATCTAACTTACTGAAGTGTGCAACAAGTGTAGCCAACGAACAGTAGCTTATAACGTAACTTTCAACACACTCAAATGTATCCAATATGATAAAACAGTGCTGCATAACCCCACATACGCATGAGTGGAAGAAGCGGGAGTGGCGACTGTAGCATAATAAAAGCTCCGCAAAAACAAGGCATCATCAAGTTACTCCTTTGTTTTGAATAAGCGACCTCTATCGGCAAAAAATTACATAGTGGCTTTAAAGAATGTTGGTAACCAGACAGTTGATGGACCCAATTGACTTTCATAGAAGGAAAAAAAAAAATACTACAGATGTCAATGGGGTCCATCAACTGTTTGATTACCAACAATTCTTTAATATATATTTTATGTTCAACAGAAGAAAGACTGGAACAACATGAGGGTGAGTAAATGATGACCATTTTCATTTTTGGGTGAACTATCCCTTTAAGAACACACTACTTTGATTAAACTCATGTTTGGGGCATGTCAAGGAAAATATGATGTTACAAATGGGACTGTTTTAGAAGGTTTCAAAAGCGTGGAAAACAAACTCATGACCCCTTTAAACTGAACAATGGCATTAATGATGTCAATGTGTTTTTTAGTACTATCCTCAAAGCAGCATTTGTAGCAACAAGAAAATCTCAAACCTTTGACACGTGACCATATGATTTGGACTTGATGGCGGCAAGCAGATCAGCTCTACTGGAGGACTGCAGAAACACAATGCCACAAGGTCTTTCAGAAATTCAGACACTTTTTTCTATCCAAATGAAAGGTTTTTAGCAAGGGTTAACTCACCTCTGATTTCTGAGTGGTTTCCTTTTTAGATTCTTTATCCTTTGCAGCCTGAGTACAAATGTAATAATGCAACACTAGTAAGACAGTTATATAAACTGAACTAGTCAGTGCGTAGTATTAGAAGTTTAGCAACTCACTGCGATTTTGTCCTGCCACTGTTGGTACTCAAAAGTATATTTCCGAAGCGAATCCGTCAGGTTAAGCAGCGTCACTCCAGATGATGTGGGCATTGATGATTTCTTCAGTCTCTCATAATGACCGTGAACGTTTGCAATTTCCTGCATATCAAGAAAAATACTTAATTTCAAATGATCTATTACCAATAATTTCAATAATCCATTAATTTCAAATTATCTATATGACCAGAGAGATTATACAGTCAGAATGGTTTAAATAATCAAGAAATATTACAATAACAACATTCCACTATACTAAATACTCACTCCTAGCATTTCAAAGGAAGCAAGTTCAGCCACTCTGTCCTTGCGGGCCCGAAACTCTTCATTCACATCATGCTGAACTCGTTCACTCGCTTCAAATGTCAGCTGTGAGTCAGTCACATTTGAAGAGTTTTCAGACACTGTTGAAGACACACCCCAAAACACAATAGCAGAGGTAGAACCTGCTGACCTTCTTGGGCATGGCGGTGAAATAAAAGGCCTTAGCTGACAAAAGCCTTTTAAAGATGTAAACAACATCCAAATGCTGGCAACTTTTTGCCTCCGTGATAAGCTTCTGCAAATCTTTCCAGTCTTTCAAAGCAATCCTGATCTGAGTAAAACAGACACAATGAACTATGTGTTTCTCATATTCAGAAACAATTTACAGGTAATGCAGAATCATCGGTCTTGATTCAAAAGAGTGAAAGAATATAGACACGGATCACCTTTTCCTTAGGCCAAACAAGTTGTGTATTGTACAGGCCATAGATCATATAGAGGCCCCCCACACGAATTTGAAAGCTGTATGGGGGCAGAGCATATCTGTAGGCAATGGTGAAAGTGAGCCGCGTGAAGGATCTGCTCTCGTGGTTGGAATGAGTTCCACTGATGGAAAAAGACAGCAGAGTGACCGAAATACATCACATTTACTTGATTACAAAAACAGTAAAAACTAAATGTTTAAAACAGTTATATCCTCTTTTTCTTAAAAAAATTAATTATATTGTGCTGATTTTTCTTCAAGCTGCAAAAATGGAAAAAAGACCGGTAAAAATAGTCCATGACAATATTCCAGGTTTTCCCAATTCTGAAAGGTGATGAACACCCACACACACACAAAGTATAGATCATCATTTCTGACATCAATTATGATCAGTCATGAAACACAAAACAACCAATGATATCGAACTTCACTGACGTCAAATCAAACCATATTTTCAAATTTACCTTACTGACTTAAATTCTGCCATTTAAAACACCAATCTTTCATTCCAAACCTGTAAGACTTTCCTTTTTCTGGGGAACATAAAATACTTAAGAAATGTCTCAATGTTTTTCCATTAAATGGAAGTCAAATTTGGTTACTAACATTATTTAAAATATCTTTTGTGTTCCACAGAAAAGAAAGTCATACACAACATTTGGAACAATATTATGGTGAGTAAATATGACCAGTTTCATTTTTTGGGTGAGGTCTGTTCCTCAAACACAATCGGGTTCTCTGGAATGTAATTATATATTAAATTCTCCTTTTGTTTTTTCATCCACAGACAGCTTTTTCTTGCGCAATCCTTTGCACGTAGCAGAGCAGCGCAAGATGAGCAATTTAGGTTAAAAAGTATATTCTTTTTTTTTTTTTTTTTAAATGTTTTTGAAAATGACAGATCGTTTCGCTAGATAAAGACCCTATTCCTCATCTGGGATCATGCAGAGCCTCTGAAGCCCTTTGAAACTGCATTGATTTGGACCTTCAACATTTTAGTTGCCATGGAAGGCTATGACGGGGAGAAAAATCCTGGAATGTTTTCCTCAAAAAAAAACTTAATTTCTTTTCGACTGAAGAAAGAAAGACATGAACATCTTAAGTGAGATGGGGGTGAGTAAAATATCAGGACATTTTCTTTTTTAAGTGAACTAATCCTTTAAAGTGTAAATACTCATCAATGGTGTTGACTTATGAATATGCACATGGTTTCTTAAAGCATATTAAAAACACCACATCACATATAAACATTAAAAAAAAATTAAAAAAAAGTTCACCACAGAGAGGATGTGTGACTTACACAAACACACTAGAGAAGTCCATCTCCCTCCAGATAGCAGAAAACTCCACATACCGAACCGTCTCGGTTTGCTGGAAGCGGCCCAGAAGCTCCTCGCAGTCGTTTTTGAAAGGCGCCCAGTAGTACTCGCACTGCTTCTCTACTCAACCACACTCACATGAGAACCCAACAGTGATATCAAGCAACCATATCTCAAATCATCTTTACAGTAACTTACTCTGCGCCATCACTTCACGTCCTCGAACTTCTGCTTACAGTCCTCTATCACACTTTGAATGGTAATTAGGGAGGGCTGCACCTGTGTGAGGTTTAATTTAACAACCGAGTAGGTGATGCTGTGGGCGCGTCCTTGCAAATATGGCCGACAGACAATACAGAGCAAGTTACTCTTGATATGAAACAGTTTAAGCTTTCAAATTCTGTCGATTTTATTACAAAAGTCGAATAAATACCGTTGTGGCGCTCTTTAATATGACGTGATAGCCTCAGTTCAAGCGACACGTGAACCGATTCGACAAATCGGTTTAGGCCTTTGAGAATTTGGTTCGGAGAATAGTTTTAGCAATTGTGAAAAACGATTATAAAAACGGCCTTAAACGCAATTGTATCAGCAAATGTAATCAGGATATTTCAATCATGACTATTGAGTTTTCTTAAGGTTTCCATATATTTAGGATTATAATATTTACAAATAAAACTTAAATTACACAGAGCTATATAGTTCCCTTAAGTTCACCAAAAAATTAAAATTCTATCATATACTCACCCCCAAGTTATTCCAAATTTCTTTGTTCTGCTGAACACAAAAGATGATATTTTGAATAATGTCGGTAACCAAACAGTTAATGGACCCCATTGATTTTATTTTTTCCCTACTTTCCCTCAAGTTCCCCATATTCTTCAAAATATGTGTTCAGCAGAACAAAGAAATTCATACAGGTTTGGAATAACTTGTGTAAATGATGACTTAATTTTCTTTTTTGGGTGAACTATCCCTTTAAGTTTCCCCATCAAGAATTTCAGCCATTCTTAATGTCCAGACAGTGAAACCACTTAAAAAAATAATAATTCAGAAAATGAAAGAATGTAAATAATATAAGTCACTTTATGTATGAAATGCATTTTAGTGTACTTATGAATAGCTTAATAGATCCAGATAAATAAATAAAAAGTGTTAAAGGGATAGTTCACCCAAAAATGAAAATTAGATAATGATTTACTCTTAAGCCATCCTAGGTGTATATGACTTTCTTCTTTCAGATGAGTAAGAGTTATATTTAAAAAGTCCTGGCTCTTCCAAGCTTTATAATGGCAGTGACTTGTTGGTTTATTTTTGAAATCCATGAAAGTGCATCTATCCATCATATAACTGCTCTTCACAGCTCCAGGGGGTTAATAAAGGCCTTCTGAAGCGAAGTGTCGCATTTGTGTAAGAAAAATATCCATATTTAAAACTTTATAGACTAAAATAACTAGCTTCTGGCAGTCAGCAGGTCGACTTACGGCGAAAGAGTAACCCCTAACGCAACGCATAAGAGCATCGCAAGCTTTGACGCCACTCGCGGATAGGGCTGGGCAACAAACTCAAGCCCCTTTTCTATCGAAATTCTCCGCCATTTCTCTTAAAAAATATCTTGTTTTAGACTTCTAATTCATGTTTTGTTTTGCTCTATCCTCTGCGCTTTTGCGTTCATCAATACGCATGCTTCAGGGGTTACTCTTTCGCCGCAAGTCGACTTGCGTACTGCTGACCGCCGGAAGCTAGGTATTTTAGTCTATAAAGTTTTAAATATGGATATTTTTCTTACACAAATGCTACACTTTGTGTCAGAAGGCCTTTATTAACCCCCCAGAGCCATGAAGAGCAGTTATATGATGGATAGATGCACTTTTATGGACTTCAAAAATGAACCAAGTCACTTGGAAAGAGCCGGGCCTTTTTTAATACAACTCTCTTTTTTAATACAATTCGTCTAAAAAGAAGAATGTCATATACACCTACGATGACTTAAATCATGGGCTAATTTTGGGTGAACTATCCCTTTAAATCAATTGAAACATACATCACAAAATTCTGGTCCACAATTGTCTTTTACTGATTTATGCAATAAACAATACATTTAGTGTTAAGAGAATAAAGGAGAAGACTGGAGACTGCAGAGATAAATGAACAGAAGATTACAATAACATAAAAAGAAAATGTCTTTCCTATTGAAAAACAAGATAAAAGGACATCGCCAACAGGCTGACATTCATCTGAAAGCATAAAGAAAAACAAATATTGTCTTACTCAAAACTAAGCATTCATGTTCTAATGCCATTATAAATACTTGTAAAACTGGGACAAATGATACATTAGCTTTGCATGATCTAAAACTGCTTAAGAAGAACAATTGTTACCGGCTATGACTTCTTACAAGCATTAAGCATCTACCACATAGAGAAACAGAAATAAAATGACCCCTAAAAATATAAAAATCTATTGCATAATTAAACTATAAATCTGTTAACCTCTTTGAGACAAAAACCATGATGAGAACATCATAACATGATTGTGAATTCCCTTTTTTGCACATTCTCCATTACTTTCAATGGCTCTTTTACAATTCATCTGTGCTGTTCAAGAGAAAACTGAAAGTTATGCAAGCAAATATCAATGCAACGAATAGCAACACTCACAAACATCCAACAGCTTATAACCATTGAGCCTATGAGTGCACACACAGAGCTTTTACGTAGCTGTTACACAACAAAACAGAGAAAAAAAATAAATTGTTCAATCTTTCATTAAAAGTACATATTCGTAAAAATGGTTTTGTATATTGCATGGACTGCTGGTATTCTGTCTTAAGAAAATAGATTATTGTGCGACTGTAGCTACAATACACACACTTTTGGGGGGGGGGGGGGGTAAAACACAACAGTAGGTTTTTAGGTGAAAGTAGGGAATCCAGAGGGAGTGTGGGAGATTGTACGCATCTGGGTGTCGGGGCAAGTTGTACATTTGACATTAAGGCTATTATCTCTTGTGATGCCACTGTAAAGTTACATTATGCTCCTGTCTCCAGGCCCTCTACACACTGGGATGAATGGACTCCCTCTGGGCTCCTCTTCGCATCACTGATGGGATCAATAGAAGGTGCAGGTCATGTGTTACATTTTTAAAACACTGGGGTTTATAGAGAATATTAGGGTGTGGAATAAAAGGAGACATATGGAGGCAGATTTCAGGGATCATGGGGGTCAAGGGGCGAGAGAGAGGGATGCAATGTCCAGAATCGCTAAACACAGCGGAGTTCAGTTGACTTGGTCCAGAGCACGCAGGAGCTCCTCTCCCTGGAGCAGATGATGGCGGTCCTGCACGGGAGCGTTGACTTCGCAGTCATATCGTGTTAGCTGAGGCAGCCTGCCGCCGCTGCCCTCTAAAGAACTGCACAACAGACGACTGGCCACATCTACAGAGTCAGAGGGGACAGAATACAAACTGATTTACTGACAACTGTATAATATTTATACACTAAGATTCAACTCAAAAAATGTCAAGCGGTGTTACCTTAGAGTAAAAAGTAATAAAATATCTGCCCTACTAAATACACTTGTACTTTTTAACAAATATCATATTTAAATCATGAATATGGTTTTCCTGTGTTTTTATAATGGCTATCAGTATCTTGGTTACACAATACTGCTTTTGATTATATCCGTCTGCTCAAATACTGCTTTTAATGAAATTTTAAATTTTAATTTTAATTTTAACTACTTTGGTGACCAAAGTCTCCCACCAAGAATTTCGGCCTCTCTTTACAATGTCTAGCACAAAAACATATGTGACCCTGGACCACAAAACCAGTCATAAGTCACACGGGTATATAATAGCCAACAATACATTGTATGGGTCAAAATTATCGCTTCTTTTATGCCAAAAATCATTAGGATATTAAGTAAAGATCATGTTCCATGAAGATATTTTGTAAATTTCCTACCGTAAATATATATTATTATTAGCAATATGCATTGCTAAAGAGTTCATTTGGACAACTTTAAAGGCAATTTTCTCAATATTTATATTTGTTTGCACCCTCAAATTCCAGATTTTCAGATACTTGTATCTCAGCCAAATATTGTCCTATCCTAACAAACCATACATCAAACGAAAGCTTATTTATTTTACTTATGTATAAATCTCAATTTAAAAAATGTACCCTTATGACTAGTTTTGTGGTCCAGGGTCACATATAAATTTTTACTTTAAAATGCAATTTATACATGAAGTGACAATTTCTGAATCATTAATTTTTTTTTTTATGTGGGGCATTTTAATGTACTTTTGAATGACTTAATAGATAAATAAATAAATAAATAAATAAATAAATAAATAAAGTAAGTGCCAGGTCAACTGAAAAAAAAAATTATGATCCACAATTGTCTTTTACTGATAATGCAATAATTATTAGATTATGCAATTAACCAAAACAAGATATTTAGTGAGAAAAGAGAAAAACGAGGGGAAATTATATAAACTGATTTACTTACAACTGCATATACACCCCAAAAAAGTATTGGCTTTTATTAATAGAGCGCATTTGAAGTCACCATAAAATCGAAATTGCCTTTTTTTTTTTTTTTTTTTTACAGATTGTTGCAATGTTGCAACATTATTTTTTTTTAAATGCATGTATCACTCATAATCTTTAAATCAAAAACGTTAACCTCGCCTTCCTGCCCTAATGACGTCTGTTCTCTTGATGACACGTGTCTCGGTGGAGGGTGGAGCTAAACATCCGCCACAACTGACTACAAACTGGCAACTTCCTACGATCCAATCATTTCCCGAAGGACGAATTTAAGTCTTGCTCCAACATTTTTTTCTCATTGCAGAAGCCTTTTCACTCGGACGTATGTCACAATAGGGAAGAAAATACTATGGCAACTTCTGTTTCATACTGACTTCCATAAAATAGATGGTACCGTGAAGATGGTCTCGTCACTCACCAGAGGGCAGTATAAGAATGGTTTTGTTTCCCCCGAGCACACTCGACCCTTTAACTTCTAAAACCTTTGCCCTTTTTCCAGGCTCTATAGCACCGTCCATACTCTGAAGCAAAGCACCCTGCAGGAAATAGTAGAGTGGCCATTAGTTTCCACGTTATATGGAAAAAAGAAAAAATCTCAAAAAGATCACTTATTTATCAGCCATGTTTCCCTTTAAGTTACAAATGTATGCAAAAAATAAAATGGAATATATAGGGCATTAAACAAATTGAATGTAATAAAATATTAATATTAGAAATAGCATTTAACAAATTAAAGTATACTTATATTTATGCATCTTTACATAAAATCTTTGTATAAAATCTAATAACATACTGACCAGTCCAACAGCCTCAGAAAGTGATGTCACTTCTTCCAGCTTTCTCTTGCGTTGGAAATTCTGGATGGCTAACATCTTTGGAGACAGCTCTCTGAGAAATTGGAGCAACAAACAGAAGATCAGATAATCTAGAAGTAATGTCATCTAAAAGGAAGTCCAAATCTTGCAGTTTAATACGGATCAGCCATCCGATCTCTGTGCGAACTGATCTGACTGAGATTGATTATTGTTGATGATGCCAGCAGGAAGTTGTGCCAATGAGAGCTTTACCTGTTATTGAGCCGATTGTTGCTCTGTGGGGTGGGGGATCTTGCCGGGGAAGTGTCCCGACTGCCGCTGAAGGGCGAGACAGGAGCGCTGCACACCTCCTGCAGCAGATGCAGAGGCGAAGGAGCCCGTGACGATGACTCCTGCTTCACTGCGCTGCTGGAGGAAGAGGCTGGAGATGCAGGGGAGGGTAAGGGCTGGAATAGAGAGCTCATGGACGAAACAGAGAGAGAGCTGGAGGGAAGTGGATCCAGTGGAGAGGGGATGCGCAGCTGGAAGTCGTCATCCATCGGGATGTATGGAGCCAGCATTTCTAGGTCGAGATCATCCATGGCCTAGAGGTCACAGAAAGGTGTGTTCTGAAGTTTATGCAAATGCATAAATGACAATTACAGAGAGATATATGACAGATAAAGGTTTACCTGGGAGGTAAAGGGGGTCTTTGCTTCGGTATCAATAGCAAACAGTTTTTCAACCAGGTCCAGTTTGAATTCAGAACTGATGTCCGAGTCCACTTGAAAACAGTAATCCATGGGGCTGTTGGGCTAAGAACAAAAACAAAACAACTAAAGTAAATCTTTAAGACACACAGGATCTTGTTAGCCCTTAAAAAGCAGCACTCATTTTGAAATGAGCAACAATACTGGCTTAAAAATAGCAAGCCTTTAATTTGTCGTTTACCCCTGAGGAGCCGAGTCCAGATGTGGAGGGTTTGTTTGTGGAGTCTGGAACATGATCAGAAGCAGAGCTGAAAGGGAAGTCCTCGACTCCGGTCTCTAGTTTGGACAGAACGGGGGTGGAGTCACTGGGTGTCAGAGCAGACAGACTGATGGGCAGCTTCTCACTGCTGGAGGGCAGCATGACATCATTGTAGAGGGGCACCTCCTTCAGCAGCTGCATGTCAGAGTCTGGAGGGAATTGAATACTGTTAATTATTATTGGCAGCACACCAATTCATTTCTTCATTCATTTCTTACTAAACTAAGATTATGAATCTATATTTCTCAAACAGCCTTAGAGGATTAGTGAATGTCTTGTACATGTTTCTATTTATAAGATTAAATAGCTGCAGAGGGAACATATTTGATTATGTTATGGTACACTACCATTCAGAAGTTTGAGGTCAGTAAGATTTTTTTTGGAAATAACTTGATTCTTTTTTTAAGCAAGAATGCGTTAAATTTATCAAACCTGACAGTAAAGACTTTTACATTGTTACAAAGATTTCGATTTCAAGTAAATACTGGTCAATGTTTTCAACACTGATAATAATAAATGTATCATTAACATCAACATAGAATGATTTATGAAGGATCATGTAACACTGAAGACTGGAGTAATGGCTGCTAAAAATTCAGCTTTGCCATCACAGGAGTAAAGTACATTTTGAAATACATATTAAAATAGAAAAGAGTTATTTTAAATTGAAATATTTCATTATATTACTGTTGTTACTGTATTTTTGAACAAATACATGCAGCCTTGAGACTTCTTTCAAAAACAGCACAAAAAAAAAAATCTTACTGACCTCAAACTTTTGAATGGTAGTATATACAATACACACACACACACGACAGTGTCGGACACTGTAGGTACACTTTTTTTAACTCTAAAAACAAGCATTGCGGAGGGGAAGCATTCATACAAGTTGCAGGAATGTCATCTATGGCTAAACGAGATGAGAACAATGAGAATGATAATAAATATAATAATAAACACATGCTCTTTGCTCATGTTGACTCAAACTGCCAGCTCTCATTGAAAGCGAATGTGTTCTGTTTCTTGCAAGTTGCTGTCAAAGTGAGCAAAGCTTCATTTGTTCCATTTAAAAATGTAATTATCCACCAGAAAGCACCTGAGTTGTTAAAGTCCAAAGAAATGATGGTGTCTCCTGCTGCAGGCGCCAACACAGTGAGGGCCTCAGGCTCCTCTTTAAGCTTCTCATAAAGTTCAGAGCTCTCCATGGGACACTTGAGGCTTTCTGGTTTGAAGAGTTTGAGCATGTTATCCTCAGACGCCTCATTTTCCTTTTCCTGGCCCTCTTTCTCTACAGCCTTGGGCTCTTGCACGGTCTGCTGCAGGGACAGGACAACATCCCCCTCCACAATGCCACTGGACGGGACAGAACAGTTATGTTAGAAATATGATCACAGATGCATTTGTGATTATATTTACATACATACACTAAATACACCAGAGAACTTTTGTTTCTATAAAAACAGTGGTCCATTGAAGAGATGAAACAAAACTCTATTCATACCTTAAAACGTAGTTGACGCACACAATGCACTGTGGCTGTGAATTCTTGGGGTTGTAGATAACGGTGGCCTGAGTCTCCACCCAAGCAAAACCACCTTTCTTAGCCATCATGCGGTATTGGCCTGTGGTAGCCTGGCCCTTTGCGAACACTGGGAGAAATAGCATTCTCCAATTATACGTTTTTCACAAGACATCTTTTGTAGCAGTTTTGTATGTTGTAGTAAAACCTCTATCATGATCAGGTATGGCTCGGTTCAGTACAATTCAGTACGATTCGGGACACTAAACCCTGATCCAGCTTGCGTTTCCACCGCCAACAGCTCCCTTATGATAGGTGTGGTGTAGAGATTGACGTCATTCTCGCACGTAGAAGAAAGCGACACAGTAAACAACAATGGATGACATGCAGAAGATCTTGTTCTTGATTCTCGGCATGTGGCTGTTGTAACAAGACGACGACACACTTTGTTTGAGCCAAGGCTGCAGGCTGCAAGCAAAAACACAGCCGAAAAAGCATGCGCAAATGCCGATTCTCTGCCAACCAATCAACATTCTGCAGTGAGTCTAGCTCCACCCTTTAGTACCGAACTACTGTGCCAAAGGGGGTGCCAAAAAAGTAAGGGTGCCAAAAAAGTGGTATGGTACGGTTCGGAATTAGGGTACCATTCACAACTTCTGACAATGGAAACGGCAAAAATTGCGTACCGTACTGAACTGTACTGAACCATACCGCTCAGTGGAAACGAGCCAGTAGACATTGTCACCTGTACTAAATTAGGAAACTATGCCTAACGATTATCTAAATCCAGATACTCACAGTTGTGATGTGTCTTGGTGAGGTGATCTGAATCCAGGGCGTGATAGTATTCGTACACTGACCTGTTCAGCAGATCATCTGGCTCATATCCCATCAGCTCTGTGATCCTGTGGGAAAGAGTCAGAATTGAGAAGATTGTGTGTGCATTTATTGGCTACATGCTGAAACATTTATTTCATTTAATGGTTAGTTCATAGTTTTAGTTAAAAATAACAACAACACTGTTCAAAACAAAACAAAACAGTTCTGCATTTCTGGCTTCTCCGAAGCCGAGTCCATGTAACTGCTTCACGGTTAGCAGAGGCTTAAAAATAACCACTGGCTTCTGCTACTAGGCAGCGTTAATAACATTCGTAAAAGTACAGAACACAGGCTTTTGTTTTTTTGGCATGCTAGACCAGTTCTGCAGCATTGCTTTTATTTAGAGAGATGTAAACAACTCATAGGCATGCACAGCATTCATTGCTAGGTATAGATACCATCAAGGTAAACCCAAACGCAAAAAGAAAAGACAAATGTGAAATGGGGCAATGAAGTGGGGAAGGCAAAACCATTCACACTGAAACAAAATAAAGGGAAGAAAGAAAAGATGTCTGCCAATCTGTCTATTACCTAATGTTGTTTTGTGTATATGACAGAATTACATCTCTCTGCTAACCTTTCATCACAGTATGAGAACTTCATATCCAGAGTGTGACGGCTAAGGAAGGTCTTGCTGTCCAGAGGCACCTCGATGTTTGAGGGATGAGGAATGGGCTCACAGATGAGCACAAGGTAGGTCAGAGGGGGCTCTTTAAAGCCAGAGTCTCCCGAACCCTCACTGCGCTCCTGCACACGGACATGACCAACGCAGTGAAGAACCTGTAGGAGAGAGAAGAGCAAAACTATCTATCTCAATCTATTTATAGCAAGTCTGACATACATAAAAATCACTAAAAGGATGCTCTACGCACAATAGGACTCAAGAGTTTTCTTTCCTTCTTCCTTGTTATATTTTGTGTATACTTGTCACCAAAATTAATGAATCATTTAAAATAAAGTCAGGGAAATATGAGCTTATCTTCTAAAACAAATACCTAAAAATCTACCAGGAAAAGGTAAAGCTAAGGGGAAAAAACAAATATAAGCTGTGGATACCATCAGATTAGTTACAGTGAGAAAACTGTACTGCACAATTCAGACATCTCACCTTCCACGTAGCAGATTTGATATTGACAGTACGTCCTCTGCTAGTGAGTGTGCACTTCATACGCAGAAAGAAGCTGCGCTCTGTGTTTTGTTCCTTGGTCTTTTTTGATCCTAAACATGGACAAAAATTGTGTTAATACATTTGTTATTAATGGCTGATGCATTTATGCAGAACAATTAGCAGTGTACCATGCGTGACTCACCCGTCCTATGGACCAGCATTTCTCTCAACTCCTCATGGTCACATGGGTGTGAAAATTCAAAGACGCTGTGACCGGTCAGATCAAACTGAGAGAAAAGAGTGCAGAGATAGTTAGCTACACCATAAGCTTTAAATCTAAACAGCAGAGAATAAAATGTAAACATCTGGCTACCTGTGTAAGGCCCATGCTCTTGCTGACATTCTCAGAGAGATAAACCATGTCTCCATCCTCAGACAGGACCATGAGGAAACCCTCCAGGGCTTTCAGATAAAAGCCGTTCAACTGGCTCTCCACCTCATTCTCTTTCTCAGTGTCATCTGAAAACAAACAATAGCAATCTAACATATGCATAGTGGCACATTATGCCACACTTTCAGAAAATATGGCACCTTTAGAGTTACAACAACTTGTCACTAGACCAGTATGCATATTAGAACATAAAAGGTACATACCAGTACTGTAATGCACCCTTGAGGGGAAGATAAAGTACGTGTTGATACCTAAAGGGGGCACTATAGTAACTAGCATTAATATGTGCTCTTGAGAGGTAGATAAGTTACAGAGAATCTAAAGCATACTGGTACTAATAGGCACCCTTAGGGGTACATAAGGCACATAATAGGGCTGCACAGTTTGTGGGGGAAAATTAAATTGTAATATTTTGTGATAAATGCAATTGCAATAAAAAGGTGCTTGATTGTAGGACTGCACAATTTGGCAATAATTATTATTATTGCTACTAAATAAAAAGTTATAAGACAAATAAATAAGAATTACTACTATTGTAATATTTTACTATACAATTAAAATAAGTATTTAAATAATATTATTATAGTTAATAGTAAATGAATAGTAATAGTAATAGTAATAAGAATAGTAATAAGAATAAGAATAAGAATAAGAATAAGAAGAAGAATAAGAAGAAGAAGAAGAAGAAGAAGAACTATTTTTACAGTACAACTGAAAAATTACAATACTAATACTCATGGCTGTCTTCATTTCCTCAAAACCACAGGGAGACCTAAAGCTTCTCTTCAGCTGACAACAGCTGGTTTCAAGTGCTTCTCATTATAAGTTTGGGAAAATGTGCTTCCAAATACACATTATACCCGACCCAAACGTAGTGCAGAGATGAGTTCATGTGGAGCAGCATTTACTACAAAACAGTCGCTCTGAGATGCTGAAAACAGCAGATCATGAGCTGCTTGCGTGTAAAGGAACACAGTGCCGCCCTTAACTCTAAAACACGCAGCGTATATATTTAATTATAATCGCAGTCTTTTGCTGTTTCATAACCGTGCTTAACCACATGATTTTGGTTTAATTTAGGTAAATGCAGCCCTAGTATAAAAAACATAGTACCGAAAATGTACAAATTAGTACTAATATGTATATATTAGTGTATAATATGCATAATACCCTCTAGGGCTGAAACGATTAGTCGACATTGTCGACAATAAAAAAATTGTCGACAAATATCTTTGTTGTCGAGTAGTCGTTTGATCTCACGTATCCTAATGTAAGCGAGCTGTACTGCTAGAGTGTAATGCAGCCCTTACAAATGCTATTGCGGTAGAAGAAAACACAGAGCGAATTATGACAGAGTGCAAACGAATCCGAACTAGCAAGGTGTGGGAAAGTTTCACAAAACTTCAAACCAAGAATGCTGTCGTGTGCAATACATGCAAGGCGGAACTTGCTTTTCACAGGAGCACAATGTGCATGTTGGAGCACTTAAAGAGGAAACATCCCAGCACAAGAGGAGCCGGTGAGAGGTGAGTGTTCACCAGCTGAGGCTAACTAACTAGCAGTAAATCTCTTAATTAGAGAATGCAATACTACTAATAATAGTAATAATATTAACAATAATAATATAATTACAGTAATGTGATTTATTTTGCATAGAATAAAGCTTGATCGAGCTTAGGAGTCAGGACTGTTTTTATTATTGTAACACTATTAGGTATTATAGTCTTATCACTTGCCTGTATTTTGTTCCATATGCACTAAGACTTACAAAAGGAGATGTTAGGAAGAATATCATGTCAGTTACTTTTTCATACTGTTAATTAAAAGGTGAATGAGTGAATGAATCTGTCAGCTCAACTGTCATGTAAAAAAAGACTGTAATTTTATACTTGTAATAATTGTTTGCAGATTAATATTTTACCATTCTTT
Organism: Rhinogobio ventralis; assembly: GCA_039654625.1. NCBI lineage: Eukaryota > Metazoa > Chordata > Actinopteri > Cypriniformes > Gobionidae > Rhinogobio > Rhinogobio ventralis. The sequence continues at coordinate 8,211,355 of CM077210.1, read as the reverse complement.
GTGTCCAGAAGTAAATGTCCCCTTTTTCTGTTTCAGTTCTAAGAAAAGCAGTGGGCCTATTATTGATGACTTTTTTCTGAGGAGGAATTCGTGTACTCCTCAGCAAGCCACTGCTTTTCCTTGCATTCCTGCCACATCCACTCCATCAGAACGGATCTTCTCTGCTGCAGGAAACATTTGCTCACAAAAAAAGATATGCTGACCTTTCTTAATTTTAATTCAGCACTTATTTTGAAATTCCAAAAAAAGGCCAGCGCAGAAAGGACACCGTTACTTACCGCTTTTTATTAAACTGAATACTTTTCTTTTTTTTTTTTACAAAAGCTCTTAATACTGCTGCCAAGAGATGTTTACATTCAAACATATTTTTTGTATGTAATGCAGCTGATTAATTGTTTTTTTTTTTTTTTTTTTATTGAAAGAGAACAAAATATTTAAACAATGCTTAGAGAGCATTTGTGTGTCATTTAAGTTGGACAGAAATCTGAGAACTTATAGAGAATGACCTGTTTAGTTGGCTCAAAGTTAATTAAAACAGCCATTTCAAAAGCTGAAGTGATTTGCTTTTTTTATATTATAGTTAGAATATGTATAACTCAATGTTTTAACAAATTGAAAAAACTGAATAATCGTTTAAAACTTACTGATTAGACATCGATGTCAAAGATAACCAATGATTAGTCAATTAATCGTTCTAATAATCATTAGATTAATCGATTATCAAAATAATCGTTTATTTCAGCCCTAGCACCCTGTGACAGTGCAGACTGTACATATTTCCCTCTGTGCTTCATGTTCACAGTATCTCTAACTACTGGTGACAAGGTTTTGAATCCGTTTTGCATGAGGTGCAACTTTTATGCACTTCTAGATACAAATATTCATATCAGCAAACTGACCAGAGCTGAGCAGCTTCCTCATGCGCAGATAGCTGATGGTCAGCCTCATGATGGAGGCTTTGTCCAGGTGGGAGGTGACATTGTGTGGTAGGGGAAGCTGGTGTGCTAACTCGTAGAACACCTCGGACTCCTTTCCCCTGCGAGATCGCGCTGCATCCCTGGACTTCTCCTTCCTGCGCTCCGAGCTCACCCTGGAAAAATAAGGGAAGAGATTGCAGCGTTAGTTTGGCTCTGTGTTTGTGACAAAGAGACACCTTGAGCTAGTGCTTGAGGACAGCACAGCAGTAAGGTCTAGTTTTTTTGCATGGTGTGAAAACTGGCAATGTCAAAGGACAGAAAGATGACTGAAAAGTGACTGGCTGGTGAAAGGGGTGTGGACACAGTCTGAGACACGGTTACAGGCCTTGGAGGTCAGCCAACGGTGGTAAATGTTGTGTCAGATAAACATTTTGGTGCACTAGAAGGAACAAAGTTTTACACACAAACAAGCCATAATGAGTGGCTAAAATGAGTCTCTCTCATGATTTCTAAAGCAGCATATCTATTACCCTTGGGACCTACAAGACAAACTCCCACACAATTAGTGTTTCAGCTTAATGCAAGAATGAAAAATTCTGGCAATTCTGAGAAAAAAAGTCAGAATTGTGAGAAAGTCAGAATTGTAAGTTTATATCTTTAATATAATAGAAAAAATATTCGTCTGACACAGTCCCAGGTACAAACATGAGGAGGGTGTCAGGCGAATATTTTTTCTATTATTCAGCAGAATTATTTGTTATTCATTTTGATGCCGTTATCCGTTTCTTTCCGAATAAGGTAAAAAACAAGCAAAACTCTGGGCAACAAAGAGCAACAATATAATACAAATATCAGGTCTGCTGACAAAAGAAAACATCAAATGAGTTTGAGATTAGATATAGAAACTGTAACATTAAGGAACTGGATTTGGCCAACATTTGAAATGGCAATAACAGCAGAAAGACATCAATGTCTGAAAAACAGCACTGTGTGTGGAGTGACTCAATGGTGTTCTACTGTTTAATTTAACCAGAAGCATCTGAGAAATAATGTTGCATTGGACAGTTATATTGCAACATACAATTTCCAACAGCAGTTGGGAGGGCAGAGAGTTGTCAGTGTCCCTGTAGTGTTAGTTTGTCTGCATGCAATATCAACAGAATAATAATTATTTTTAACTGTAAAATTTTCAATTACGAAATGGCGTATCGTCTGGCCAATAAAAAAAATAAAATGATGTATCGGCCAATATATGTTGATATTTAATGTTATCGTTATCGGCTAGATAAGAAAGTTTGGCCAATATATTAAAGCCGATAAATTATGGATTATTTCCTTCAGCTAAGACATTTCAGATGTGCACTGTTCGCCGTGATGCCGGACTAGAATTGCTTAAAGTATGATTGAAATCACTTTCTTAAAAAAAAAAATACAGTTAAGTGCAATGTGTGCAGAGCAAGTCTGTCATACGGTTACATAAAATTATAAGAAGAACACTATTGTAAAAGAATGTTATGAATTCTTTGAATACCCATGTTTTAGCGTATTGTTACAAGAATAGCGCATATTCTCCTATTATTTTCATCAACAATATGGTAAATATTTTAATTAAATTTAATTAAAATAATTTCATTATTGTCCGTGCAGAGGCTATTCCAATTTATTTAACCATAACATGTTGATTCTTTATACATAAGTAATGTTGTCCTATGACTTGTTAGCATCATTTAGGCATTATTTTATTATTTGTAAGGCAATAGATTTTTTTTTTTTTAATAAAGAAAGCCATAGTGTAAAATTAATTTTAAAACGTACACTGGTTCAAACTAGGCTACTGTACTGTATATGTTTAATTTATGTTGAAGTGCTTAGGACATGGCTTTTAATGGTGAGATTTTTCAGGCTCTTAAAAATTATATATAAATATATTGGTTATCCACTTTCTATATAGAATTATCAGTGTCTGACAAAAAAGTTAATATCGGTGCATCCCTACTACAAACCAAATGAATAATAGTATACAATATTTAAAAATACCTACATATTAAAGGGATAGTTCACCCAAAAACGAAAATTACCCCATGATTTACTCATAATGCATCCATCCATTATAAAAGTAATCCACATGGCTCCAGGTTGAATACGGACGGCGGTCCGCCGTAAGCTAGATATTTTACTCTATAACATGTTAAACATGGATATTTTTCTTACAAAAGCCCATTGACTTGCTTCAGAAGGCCTTTTTTAAAACCCCAGAGCCTTGTGGAGTACTTTTATAATGGATGGATGCACTTTTTTGGTCTTCAAATTTTGGGCTGCGATTATAAAGCTTGGAAGAGCCAGGATATTTTTTTTATATAACTCTGATTGTATTAGTCTGAAAGAAGAATGTCACCTAAGATGGCTTGATGGTAAATTATGGGATAATTTTCATTTTTGTGTAAACTATCCCTTAAAGGGAATGGTGTTACATGTGCAAATTAATGATAACATCCTCAAGCAAGCCGCAGTCTTTATCCCACACATGCACCCGATCACCGTTCCATCTAAACGGTCATTAAAACGTTTTCTTGAACATCTTTCAGAGTTCGAGGTGTCTTACTTGTTATTTAGCTGGTGACTTGGCATACAGAAAACATTTGTTATCCTGTTAACTAAGAGTGCAGGATCGCATTTGATCCGTAATCTGTACTGCTGTCAACTCGCAAATTCATACCCACTAATAGTGTATGAAATGATGCAGATTCCATTATTTAGCTTTTTCTAATTTAAACAACCAATGAGGTCTCTGTGCTACTGGCAACAAATCTATATAATTCCCCATAAGAGAGCTCCAAGGTCAAAGCTGCAATGAAAAACAATGAGCAGGCATTGTGTCAACCGTCAAAGCCACACAAGACAAAGGAAGGAAAACGGTTAAAACAGCCTAGTGCCCTAGCAGGAAAAAACAGCATCTTGAGACAGAAGGCGTCCTAACTGCTCCCATTCTCCCTATCAAATCGCTCGCTTAAGTAAAGCGGAAAGCATTTGGCCAGAAACAGAGGAAAACCCTTGTGCACAGGGGATGTGCACAGCCTATTTGTGTCTGTACATGATTGTCTTAGGCAAGTTCCATATATGGACTGCTTAATAATATATGTCTACAGTTCTGACTGTTGGCAGAGTAGCTGGAACTTAACTGTAAATGCATTCATATGAGGTGGCATTGTATGGTTTAAAAAAAATACAAAAAGAGCTTCCTTTGAAACGGGTGTTTCTATCATGATGACAAGATGGCTAATAAAGCAAACTGATACCGCATCTGTTGATGTAAATTTAATTTGCTGTATTCTCTCTGTCCATTTTCCAAAGCAATCACCAGCTTCTCACGCTTAATTTGACTGGTAAAACTTAATTGCCTTTTTGATTTTAATTATTTAACTTTGTGTTCTAATAAACCCAGTACACACACAGTACAAAGTACCCTGACCATGTGAATTACAAGCCCAGTATTGACTATAAATCCAAAGCAACTGTAAAGAAACATTAGGGATGTGCCTAAAGCCGAATACCTTATTCGGAAAGAAACGGATAACGGCATCAAAATGAATAACAAGTAATTCTGCTAAATAATAGAAAAAATATTTTAAAGTTTAAAGGCAGATTTTTCCTCAAGAGAAAGTTGTAGAAACCAGACTGTTAATTGTGGATTTAAACTACTCTTTATTGTCAGAAAATGACAAACTTAAAGTTTTTGAATTCTTTACAATTTTCCAGTCATTTTTCTTAAACAAAATAAATAGGCCTATCTTAATAGAAAAATGTATTTCTTAGTTTCTGCATGTTCTAACGGGTGATCAGGCTTCAAATCACGGAACATGTTTTATGTTGCTTGACTTTGAAGGCATGTATCTTTGGCACATTATATATCAGTGCAGGCTGCAATAATAATATTGTTTGTTATTAAAATTTATAATAATGTTTTGTCTCTTAGAAATGCACATTTGAACAGTAGCTTGAGTTGACAGTAGTGGTAGATTGAGTTAGGATGCAGATGTAAATTTATGTTCATTAACAAAACAGGTAAAATTTAAATACTCTGACTGTTTGGGTTTTATTCAAATTAACCATTGGTCTTCCATAGTAGCATAGTCCCACATTTCTGTCACAATACCAAGGTGCAATTAGTGTTAACAGTAAATCCATAGTAAATGGAGATTTCTAGACTGAAAAGCCTTCTGACTGTATCGTTGTGCACAGGGTTTCTGCTGTTTGTCAGCCCTGTTTCAACAGGCTTTAAACTAGTTTAAAACAATGAGACATTTATGTTATACGCTGAATTCAAGCGCATCTCACCGGATCTCACAGCGCTATTAGTGATTGCATGACCGAGACCATTCAGCGAGTAAACGCATCTGCTCAGTAACTTGGAGGCGAGAAGATAAATGGTCTGTGTGGCGCGGTGCAAATGAGTATGTTTTCGGCTTTTGGCACTTAAACATTATATCGAACATTTATCAAACTCTTGTTATCGTTTTATCGAGGATAATTATGTCACGATAATTGTCGTTACTATTTTATCGCCCAGACCTACTCCAAAACAAGAAAATATGATAAGAGGGACACACTTTAACATTCAAACTGATAGAGGTCTTGCAGCTCTCTTTCCACAAGACTGGGCAGGAAGTTGCTTTGACGTCAATGCTGAGAGTGATTAAGATTTGAGAGAAGAGCATGTCCTTGCTAGAACTTGGATGCCAACCAAATTTATGTCAGGAAAATATTGCCAATGAAAACAGGGTATTATTCACTTTATATGGGGCCTATCACACAGTATTGTTATAACTAAAAATACAAATTTAGATTTTGTTTAAAATCAGGGTATGATTTATATGGTTAGGGTCAAATACAATAAACCAAAAATCACATTATGACAAACAAACAAAAAAAACAGCAAAACGTTAACATTAATTGCACTTCGCATTCTTCTTAACGTGAGAACACTGTAACTATAGGCTAACAGTTCTGCTCATGAACTGTGAATATTACAGTACTGTAACTACTTTTAAAAACGTTTAAAAAAAGTTTTACATTTTAAATAGAAGAAGCTATCCTGAAGCTCAAACAATAGAGCATTGTAGTGTTGGGCGGTATACTGGTTCACACCAAATACCGGTGTTTATTTTTGTTATAATATGAATTTTGATTACACCGCAATACGGTTCGGAACGCGGCGCGACACTGTTTGAGAGGGGTCCCTTTTCACTGTTGCACTGAGGACACCGCGGAGATCACAACACGCAGCACGCGCAAGAGAACGGTTTCTGCGCGGAGCGCCGCGCTGAGATTAACAACGCTCACCCCATAGATCATATAGAGCAGATACAGACCGGAGTGAGAACGTTTAAGTTTTTTTATGGACATATTTCATATACTCTAGTGCTCTAAACATGAACCAGCAGGCGTGTATGCGCACATATTTCATCACGTCTTCTTCAAATTAAATATATGTGCAAACAAGGACACTGATACTAAAGCAGTACGTCTGATCACGACCGCAATGACACGATGGATTAGTCTGCTACACCGAAGACAATGATGTAAGTTAATAGACTGATAATTCAAAGAAGAATGGGCAAAAGAGTAACTGCTTTATTCTTTCTGTGTTAAACTTACGCGTGTCAGAGACTGTAGTGCTCTTAAATGCATTGAAAATATCCTTAGACCTTTTAAATGTTCTTCCGCGTTTTGGCAGTTTGTTGTTATATAGGGTTAGATTTTTAAAATGCTTAAGCCCTCAACTCTGTTTTTTTTCTCTCCGTGGTCATATTTAATATTCATGTGTCTGTAATAAGTGTTGCAGGTCTGTGTTTTATTAGTTGTTGTCTCCCCACAGTATAATTTTGTGGGGCTTTGCAAACTTGTATTAATTCTAGTGTGGAATTTTTCCACAATATTCACTCATCATGACAGTAAAATAGGGCATTCTAGTAAACACTAGAGCATGGTTTGTAAAAAACAAAGGTTCACCAACCATCAATGTTCTACAAAATCAAAAGGGTCAAAATGACACCGTAACATAAAGTAAATCTTAGCATAACTACAATGCCAGTCTTATTCTTCCTGTAAATTCACTAGTACAGAAAAACCAAGAAACATTTTCCAGTCTTAGCAATAACAACACTTATTTCCATCTCATTTCATTTGAGCCCACACTGATGACAGGCCTGACAAAGAACAAGACACTGTCAGCTAAATCCAAGGATGAATTCCAGCATCCAGTCCTAGATCCACAAATATGCCAGACGAGCTGGCTGAACAAGGGCAACGAGTTAGTGAGACCCGTGGGGTCAAGTGGTCTGAGGGGTGAAGAAGGGATGATATATTACTAGCACATGGCTCTTTTATCTCACAAATAAAGTGCATCAAAACATTCAGAGCTTAAGTACAAACCACTGAACTAAGAACAAAGAATATGCCATTTATTTTATCCTCCAGTCTAGTATAATAGACGGCTGTCTGATTATTGCACTATGGGAAAAGAAGCGGAGCATGTATTTTGTGTTTATTACAATCATTCATTTGACATTTATGCTCAAAGATGTCTGTGCCTTTATAAACAGTTTGTTTATACACTACCATCGGTACTGAAATATGTCTATACTAGTATAAACTGTTTAAGCAATAAATCAGTGGAAGTTTAACTTAGCATACCGCTAGTTTCTTAGCCTGTTTCCACAGACAGACACTAGACACTCTGCTACCCTTAAATAAAGCGAACTATTCTGTCACAAAGCAACATATATCACTATTTTTATTGTTTGTATTAATATTTAATGGGTTTTTAAAAACACAGTCGGCATGAGCGCTTTAAACTTGCTCTTAATTGTTTGGTTTTCCATCCAACACAAAATGGCGACACGTTCGATGTGACGGGGATGAAGATCTTTCGGTCTGTCTACTACATAGGCATAACAAAATCCGCTTAGCAACCACTTTCTTTAAAACAGAAAAGGGAATCCCTACCTTTTCTTTTCAGTGACAACTCCAGTATCCATTCCTGGGTGAAACCACTCAGTATATGTTAGGTTTTTCCAAACCGCGAGGCCAGAAAATCAAGGACGTGGCCACCTCTTGCAAACAAATAAAAACCTGTTTCTAAAGGAAAACGAGCAAATGCGATAAAATGATCCGATTCGAGTGTGGTGTGTTGAAAGCGTCAAAACTGTAGAGATCAACCCTTCGGTTCGCTGAAGGTCAAATATTTTGTCCAGCACCCAGTCGGTGCAGCTTCTGGTCGGTACAAAGAGTTAACCGTGCCTGCGTTCCTACTACTCTCCGCGCGTTCACGAGGCTCTAGCGGGAGCGCGCGCACACGGCCGTGTCGTACTCAAAAACTCTTTCACAGAACCGATGGAACATCAATCCAACTAGCAGTTCAATCGACCCCCACGGTGTGATGTAATCAACCACTATTGATTTGACCACAGGTCGAGTAAATGAAAATTATTTGCCTGTCCTACAACCATACCTCTACGTTTTTTCTTCTTCCTGGTCCAGTGAATGGTGTGTTTATAATCAGTAGCCTAATTGGTGTTATAATATAAAGAGTCTAACATTTTATCATTATTTTTGGAGATTATAATAATGATTAGGTAACTGAATTCAGTGGGGGTGGGAACTAAGCTGGTTGGCTAGTTTTAGCTGACCAGGCTGGTCTCAGCTGGTCAAGCTGGGATATCAGCTAATCAGACTGGAAGACCAGCTTAAAGCAGTAAAGACCAGCCAACCAGCCTAGGCTGGTTTTAGCTTTTTTTTTTCAACAGGGAAGACAATTTTTTTACAAAATAATTACACCAACAACCAACAAGAAGACCTTAACATTGCCTGCAACCACAAAGAACACCCTAGAAACAACCAACCAGACAGAAAACTCTAACAACCAGTTAAAATAACCTAACAACCAACCATCTAATAACCCTAGCATCTGTTTAACAACATGCTGGTAACTATCAACCAGAACACTCTTGCAGCCACATATAACACCCTGGTAATCTATCTGACAGTACAACTCTGTAAAAGCTTTCAACTTTTAAAAGTAGCCTATTTTAAAAGGTCAGATAAGACTTGTCAAGCCAACAACATCAACATTTTCTTGGCAGACCTTACTTTTGTAGTTTCTTTTAAAAACACACAACACACACACACAAAATTAAGGCAGGTTACATTCCTTCGCTCATTAAAATATCATTTAAACGTTTTAAATAAATCCTATGAACACTGACAAAAATCACTTTCAGAATGATTTCTTTCTCCAGCCGATGAACGATTGACAATCAGAATTCACCAGAGCATTTAAAGCGGTATAGAATACATATCATATATTAAACAGAACGTTGGTGTGTGTTGTTGTGGACGCTAATGTTGCCAACTTTTTTGTTATAGTTATTGCTCTTGGTGCCTTAACTTTGGGCACATTTCTGCTCATGCAGGGAAGTACTGATGTTGATGGTGAAATGTTTTGAAGAAATTTCAGCAGTTTCCTCAAGTGTGTTGGTGTTAGCCTATTTCTTCCTGGTAAGACCTCGTTCTGTAATTCATTAATATTTTCTTTCAGCATCTAAATTATAGGCCTATATTCAAGTCCTTTTAATAGTTATTTATACTGTGGCAAGAAAAAGTATGTGAACCCCTTGCAGAATCTGTGAAAATGTGAATAATTTTAACAACATACAATATCTTACAAAATGATTATTTTTTTTATTTAGTACTTACCTGAATTTAAAAAAAAAATGTTTTAAGACACCATGCATTAAGAGCCGAGGGGGTGAAAACTTTTTGAATTTGAAGATCTCTGAAGGGAGTCCAGAACGGACAAACTGAACTTCCCCCCCTGTTTTCACAGACAATTGGTTTAAGCTAGTTCCAGACTAAAATGCATGTTTGAGCTGTTTTGAGTGAAAGCAACTTGCACTGACATATCTTAAAATATGTCACTGCCATTGTTTTGTCTTAAAAATGCACACCAGTAATGTTGTTTTCTAAGGCATGTTTATAAATGTTACTTAAATGTCCAAGTGAACAAAGGCCTAAGCCTGGTTTAGTCTAAACCCTGACTGTGTCTTAAACGTTGTGTCTTAAAGTTACGTCGCATTTTGTTACTATGCTGATTATTTTTTCCAGGTTTTAGTGTGTATATATGTGTGTATTTGATTGGTTATTTGTATTTATTTATGATGAGTAGTTTAGTTATTTATTTGTGAGTGGTTTTTAACCGGACCGCAGTACCTAATTTAGTTCCAGCTCATCTATTATGTTTTTGGAATGACAATAAAAATCCTTAATCCCTTAATCCTTACTAAATGAAAATAAAAAATTATATATAAGAATGCTGATCAGTTTACCTGCTCAGGACAAACCAGGGACTGAACAAGGGAAGGGAATGAACAACCATCACAAAAAAACAGCCGTGGATCATCCAGGTAACAACAGTATTAAGAATCAAGGGTTCATAAACTTTTGAACGGGGTCATTTTTATAAATTCAGCTATTTTTTTGTCTTGTGGACTGTATGTAAACATCTTTTATGTAAAATATCTTATTCAGGACAGTACTAAATAAAAAAATATTATGTATTTTGTATGATCTCTCTTATTTTGTTAAAATTATTCACATTTTCTGCAAGGGGTTCACATACTTTTTTCTTGCCACTGTAAGTGGTAGTTTAGATTCATATGTAAATGCACATATTTAGCCCACAATTCTGTCAAATTCTCCAGTATTCTAGTTGTAAGCTGTGTGCCAGTGGATACAACATCTTAAGAGTTAACTGTCAGATGCAACCAAGGCCTATGTAATGTTTCTACTGATGTGATCCCTGAAATACATAACTCTAATAGATGGACAACAAGGCTGAAACCAATTAAACTGAAATAATCTAGTTGTAAGTGCATGAAAATTCTAAAGAAGAAACCTTGCACAATTCTATTGTGTCATACACGAGTCTGACTGTATCAAGAGTGATACATGTTTTTAAGCCAGATATATAAAAGAGAAGATTATAGCTGTTGTGTCAATTTGCCGAAGTTGATGGTTGTTATCTGCTGATTAAACCAAGTTTCAGTCTACCAGCACCTGACAGCTTTGATCAAGCCTTCAAACAAAGAAGTTTGCTTAGCAGGTGTTAAACTCTTTCACCTGTCAAAGTGGATTGTGAAGGGCTTTAAGGTTCTAAAAATAAGCAGCTGCTTTCTCTCTGCCATTCAGGAAAGATTAGAGGAATTACCAGGTTGCTGTTGGGAAATGTTTCAGCTAAAGCACTCAACTCACATTTTACTGCAAAATAACACTGTAAACACTGTTTTCCCCATAACGTCATCTCTTGTAACATGAAGCCCAAAACCCAAATTATAGACTACCAGAGTCTGAGTCAAATAAGGCATGGGAAGAAACTGAGGAAATAATGCTTTAAGATAAAATGCCATATATGAACAGTGCTGCTCCAGTTCTAAAAATAAGTCAAGTCAAGTCAACTTTATTTATATACCGCTTTTTACAATGCAGACAAAGCAGCTTCACAGTGTTAAACAGGAAAATAATGCAACCAAATTTGATTTCGGCTGTACAGCCGCTCTGGAGAAAACGGTGATGTCATCTAGCTCATTTCAATTATCATATATATTCAAATAATGTAGTTGACATAGTTAATTTAGTTTAGTAATTACATTTATTTGGATATTTATTTGAAAATTTAGTGTCCCCAACTGAGCAAGCCAATATAACAGCCAATATAAAAATAACAGCACAGTATGTCCATCCCTGAGATCCAACAAACATATTCATTTGGTACCAGGGAGAGACGGCAGCTTATATCATGCATCACCAGAAGTGTGCTTTCCATGGAGCACCAGCAGGACTTCTACTGATTTCAACTCCAAACTTACATGTTATCAACAAGCTTGTTTTAATTGTTAAGCATGTGAACAATATTTATGAAGGTGGAGAAATGAAGAGTCAAATTCTACTGAAGACTGCAGAAAACACTTAAGCCCCTGAATTAGCTGAGAAACCTTTCATTTCCAGTAAGAGCTTAGTCTGCTTGCCAAAACCATTACTTTTGAATTTGAACTGCTTGAAAATAAATGCAATACATTTGGCACTTTTTTTTTTTCTAGAGGAACCCAGTGAACTTCTCAGCAATGCTGACTCGATGAATGGCCTGAGTCATGAAGCATCCACCCAACCAGACATGGCTGGTTTTTGGCAGCTTAACCCCATAAGCCTAACTGGGAAAATCACCAGAGCACCTGACTACAAGTCAAATCCTTCACACACCATCAGTGAGGATTCAGTATAGTGAGTATTTCATCATATGACCTGCAGGGAAATGGTCTTGGAAACAATATCAACATAACTTGGTTACAGTAAAACACAATGGGGCCAATCCATAAATGTTAAAATACTTATTGCTTTAACAGTAGAGCCACAATAAGTAGATTATATACATGTTTACATGATTTTAGTGCTAAGAAATATCTTCTAATCTATTCTGTGTAAAGATATATTCAATTTTACAACTTTATTGCCATGACAACATAATGGCAAAACCCTAAAATGATCATAAAATTGATGCGAACTTTACAGCTCAAGTAATACACAAATTTTAAAAGAATTAATGTGCTTTTATCAAATTATGAGCTTTACATTTTTTCTTATAAATCCTCCAAAAAAAAATCCCCATTCAGTTTCATTATAAGTGACTTGCATTGACTTTTTTATTTATTTATTTATTTTTACAGAAAATGAGTAAAAATAATTTTCTCTGGAAATTAGCATTATGCCACAAATGCTGTTGATGGATCTTAACCTGTACCGAACACGCAATATTCCTTGAATCTGGCATATAGTATATATACACACCACCAGGCTGCACAGTGGTAACAAGGCATGATGGATCCATGTTCTCATTCTGTTTACGCCAAATTCTGACTCTACCATCTGAATGTCTCAACAGAAATCGAGACTCATCAGACCAGGCAACATTTTTCCAGTCTTCAACTGTCCAATTTTGGTGAGCTTGTGCAAATTGTAGCCTCTTTTTCCTATTTGTAGTGGAGATGAGTGGTACCCGGTGGGGTCTTCTGCTGTTGTAGCCCATCCGCCTCAAGGTTGTGCGTGTTGTGGCTTCACAAATGCTTTGCTGCATACCTCGGTTGTAACGAGTGGTTATTTCAGTCAAAGTTGCTCTTCTATCAGCTTGAATCAGTCGGCCCATTCTCCTCTGACCTCTAGCATCAACAAGGCATTTTCGCCCACAGGACTGCTGCATACTGGATGTTTTTCCCTTTTCACACCATTCTTTGTAAACTCTAGAAATGGTTGTGCGTGAAAATCCCAGTAACTGAGCAGATTGTGAAATACTCAGACCGGCCCGTCTGGCACCAACAACCATGCCACGCTCAAAATTGCTTAAATCACCTTTCTTTCCCATTCTGACATTCAGTTTGGAGTTCAGGAGATTGTCTTGACCAGGACCACACCCCTAAATGCATTGAAGCAACTGCCATGTGATTGGTTGATTAGATAATTGCATTAATGAGAGATTGAACAGGTGTTCCTAATAATCCTTTAGGTGAGTGTATAGTAGGGGTGTAACAATACCCTCATGTCATGATTCGATACATCACAATACTGAACTCACGATACAATACTAACCCTATTGTGATACAGTACACCAAGACATATGGTAAAGGTTAACAACAACAAAAAACCTACATTTGGTATTACATTGGGCGTGGAAATGCTTGGACTTAGTGCTGGTAACACAATGCACAGGAAAATGGTGACACCAGAACAAAAAATATTCATGATTCTAAAGCTGAAAATATGCTTGCACTATTTTTAAAATAATGTAGGCCATTTTTTTACTGGTATAAAACATTTGGCATCAGGACCCACAAATATTCCCCAATTGCAATATTATACATTATACATATTCAACATTATATAGTAGTTTAATGTAGTAATAACACTAAAACTCTGTAAACTAAAGTAATTTTAATTTTGGGTAAACTATTCATAATACAGATTGTCACTATCCATGATACATATTGTTGCATTTTTGTATTGTTATATATTGTGGCACGATATATTGTTACACTCCTAATAACTAGTACCAAAAATAAAGTGCTAGACAATAAACAAGCAGACCATTTAATGTTTTTCACTATCTCAGAAGTGGAAACATGTTTGTCATTATTTAACTCACTATCACTGATATTGTTTGTCAGAACATGATGCCAAAAAAAATGTGTCAGAGCCACAGAGTTTCCAGTTACAACTGGTTTAGGGCAAGTGTGTAAAACCCCATATTGGGTAATTCACTTTTCAAACAGAATGCTTGAATAGAAATAAAACCAATCCTTTCAACCAAACATGCAATTTAAGCATAAATCAAATGGGGGAAAAAAAGACAAATGGGGCCATTACAGTCTAGTTCTATAAGCTATATGATCACTTAATGAAATTGAGTTGGCACTGTCGAATTGACCTAAAGTTAAATATTTTATGTTCATAATAGCATCTTACTCTCATTAGTCCCATTAAAGCCACAATATGTAAAAGATTTTCGCCGCTAGAGTTCGCTTATTCAAAAGAAAGGTGTAGCTTGATTTCACAGAACTTTTATTATGCCGCAGACGACCGCTTCCTCTTCTTCCGCTCATGTGTACGCTGCGCTGTTATCATATTAGATACATTATTTGAGTGTGTTGAGAGTTATGTTATAATGCTTCTCTGTGCGTTCGCTCGGTGGCTATTATGAGACACTTATTGCACTGCAGTAAGCTAGATCGATATTAGTGTTGAGCTTTATAAAAATGTTGATTCTGTCGATGAATGTATCCAAACAGTTGCTCACCTGTCTAATAAAACACATAATGTATTAAAGCATCTTTGGTGTTTCCATGGTTTCTACAAAATAAAACCTGAAATCGAGGGTAACGCGGGTGTGATGTCATTGATAGGCGACGCACGAACATGGTCCGTGTCCTGGTTAAAATTGCTTATTTCTCTCGATTTAAACATTCTTGGAAACATTTGGGATAATGTAAGTACACAAGTCAACAAACATTATAATATAACATTGTTCTAGTGGTTTTTGGATATTTTAATCCAAAAATCTTACATATTGTGCCTTTAATGGTGTACAGCACTAGTGCACTGCTTCAACTACAGGGTGAGCTTGTGAGAACAACAAATAAATCGAGGGTAATAAATAATTCATGGAGGATTTGCACGTCTTCAGAGAAATGTGACATGACCGCAGCTCTGTTTGTCCTTAAAGGGTTAGTTCACCCAAAAATGAAAATTAGCCCATGATTTTCTCACCCTCAAGTCATCCTAGGTGTCTATGACATTCTTCTTTCAGACGAATAAAATCAGAGTTATATTAAAAATGTCCTGGCTCTTCCAAGCTTTGTAATGGAAGTGACTTGTTGCTTTGTTTTTGAAGTCCATAAAAGTGCATCTATCCATCATATAACTGCTCCAAACGGCTACGGGGGGTAAATAAAGGCCTTCTGAAGTGAAGCGATGCGTTTGTGTAAGAAAAATATCCATATTTAAAACTTTATAAAGTAAATTATCTAGCTTCCACCAGATCGCCTTCTGTATTCAACTTACAGAAAAAGTGTAGTGCCTTTCGCAGTTCAAAATGCTTAAGCTAGGTCTGACGACATTGCACACCAGTTACGTTTTTTCCGATCTGGTGAAAGCTAGATATTTTACTTTATAAAGTTTTAAATATGGATATTTTTCTTACACAAATGAATCGCTTCACTTCAGAAGGCCTTTATTAACCCCCCGGAGCCGTGTGGAGCAGTTATATGATGGATAGATGCACTTTTATGGACTTCACTGCCATTATAAAGCTTGGAAGAGCCAGGACTTTTTTAATATAACTCTGACTTTATTATGTTATATACACCTATGATGACTTGAGGGTGAGTAAATCATGGGCTCGTTTTCATTTTTGGGTGAACTAACCCTTTAAAGGTGTAAAGGATGTGTTTTTTTTTGTTTTTCTCATGAAAATTTCATGTTTCTATCTTATGCCACAGGTCCACTGATTCATTATTCAACATACTGGACAGGTGATATGTGTCACATGTTGTTTAGGTAAACCAAAATTGTCCTTTACAATCTGTTACAAAAGGATTTTTCAAGTTTATTACTCAGACTTTACCTAGCAATACTTTACAACACATAACTTAATTCATTACAGTGACTCAATTAACAAGTGCTCAATGTAAGTAACTTGTTGAGAATTTGTTCCCATGCTTATTATAAAGCTGCAAGATATTATCATAGTAACAAATAAAAAAATAGATACACTTGTAAAAATAATATCCAAGATAGACTATGCGTATATTTATGCATATAAAAACACTTTCACACAAAAAAACATTGTTTTCTTTTTGTCATTGTCATTACAAATAATCCTTTGGCCTTTATGGAGCTGTGGAGTACATTGTATTGCCTTTTTCTACAGTTCGAAACGTGTCTATATTTTTGTCTTGGCAACAAGTCTGTCAACACAGTGTATTACAACAAGTTGGCTAGAGGGAGTTAATTAGGGAAAGTAACAATCTTTATAAGCCATGGCTAATGTTAGTTCAGTCGCAGCTCTGGAGCTGTGTAGGTGAAGTCTTTAAAATGATCCTGGTGGAAAGGGAAAAGGCTGTCCTCTATGGGTGTAAGACAGGGTTCCTCTTGGGTGAAGTCAGGGTCAAAATTTGCCACATCCTCAATAGATTCCTACAAAACAAAAACATTATTTTTGACCAACATTCACACTTTTCAAACTTTAATGTCACGTCTGCTGATAAATGGCATCATTTGGTGTGTCTATGAAGAACAGAACTCAACAGTATTTCACAGGTAAAGTAATTATAGTAATTACTTTTATTTAATATATATTAAATATATTAAGTATTGTAAAATGTCTTTAATTTGATCAAACAATTTTATGTAATTATAATGGAATAAATAATACTAATAATATAGGCTATTTGTAACAGCGTGTGCAAGCAAGAAGGAGAGGTGGATCCAAATGCAGCAAAACGTTTTTATTTAACAACAAAATAAACAAAGCCGGGAATTCAAGGAAAGAAAGAACGCAACAGCTTTACAAAGACAATACATGACAAGGAACCAACGAAAACGGAGGGCTTAAATACACAGGATAACAAAGCAGACTAGAAACACATGTGCAACTAAATCAGTAGCCATGGTAACAAATGAAGAGCAGGGCTGAATCCGAAATCGTCACCCATACCCTCAAATATGGCATTATTTGAGGGGACAGCCATTTGTAGTGGTGTCTGAAACCATAGTGGATGTTATCGAGTGCACTCATTTAATCCCATAATGCACTGCAATAACGAGTGTACACTCAATGGCTGTCCGAATTCACTCACTCGTTTTCATTCATTCCTTCAAGTGAACTGTATTAGTGGATTAACGTAGGGAATAGTGAATGAGGGTTTGGGGAGCGATTTCGGATTCAGCCCAGGAAAGTAGGGAACAAAAGTAACAGGAGCACAACAGAGGAAAACAAGGTGATACAAAGTAAAAGTCCATCAAAACAGGACATACTGTGTACCTAACACTATTAGGCCTACTATAATTATAATTATTAAACTAGACATAATTCATACTGTGTTTAATTGTAGAAGTTCCATGATAATATAGATATATTGGTAACACTTTACAATAAGGTCTTATTTGATAACTTTGAGCCGGGTACACACTGTACGGAGAGGTATGTGTGTGGAGCAAGTGGTGGTTTGTTGTTGTTCAACTTATTGCATAATCAGGTTCTGCGCTCCTATTGGTTTTTAATTTGATAGTTGTCATAGGAAGTCAAATTCGATTGCAATGAAGCTAGCTATCAAAGACTTCAGATTTTGCATTGGTTAACATGAACTAACTATGATCAATATATTTTTACAGCATTTATTAACCTTTGTAAATGTTAGTAAAGAAAATGTACAGGCTCATTTTATTTTACGGTACATTAACTGATGTTAACAGATAAAACTTTTGATCTGAAAATTGTAGTAGTAAATGTTGAGATTAACATTAACTAAGATCAATAAATGCTGTAGAAGTATTGTTCAGTTTAGCTCATGGTAAATAATGTTGTTAACAATGTCAACAAATGAAACCTTATTGTAATGCGTTACAAGTCTTTTATTAAAATAAATTAAAATTAAATAAATTAAAATTAATCAGTAATAAAAAAACTGGTTCTGATTATTCAATATAAAGAAAGTCCATAACTGAATCAGTCATAAAAAGGCAATATTGGTGAATATCTATATACAATACACAGAAGAGAATTAAACAGTTGAAGTGCAGAGGTAGGCTTACTATTCGAGGTGTGAACGGTGGTGTGATCTCTCGTCTGTTCAGCTTCTCCCAGTCCAGTCCTGTGAAAAACGGGTGTGCAGTGATGGCCTCTTCTCCTCCATCTCTATCCATGCAGCCTAACCGACACGCTGGGTCTCTGGTGAGTAACTGGGTAGATAGCAAACACAAATCTTCATTATTAAGCTTTTGAACACAGTGCTTGAAAAGTGCACTCAAATAAATGCCACTATTGTTACCTTAAAGGCACAATATGTAAGATTTTTGGATTACAATATCCAAAAACCACTAGAACAATGTTATAAATTTTATTGACTTGTGTACTTACATTATCGCAAATGTTTTCAAGAATGTTTAAATCCAGAGAAATAAGCAATTTTAACCAGGACACGGTCTGTGCGTCGCCTATCAGTGACATCATACCCGCGTTACCCTCGATTTCCGAAATAACGCTTTAATATATTACATGTTTTATTAGACAGGTGAGCAACTGTTTGGATACATTCATCAACAGAAAATTAATCATTGTTATATAGCTCAACACAGTCTTATTGTTTAAATCTGGTTTTCTTGATTTACCGTGAGTACCATGTTTTATCATGCCTAATATCGATCTAGCTTACTGCAGTGTGCAACAAGTGTCTCATAGTAGCTGCCGAGCGAACACACAGAGTAGCATTATAACATACCTTTCAACACACTCAAATGTATCTAATATGATAAAACAGCACTGCGTTACCCCACATATGCATGAGCGGAAGTGCTCGTCTGTGGCATAATAAAAGCTCCGTGAAATCATGGCGTCATCAAGCCATGTCTTTGTTTTGAATAAGCGACCTCTAGGGGCGAAAAATTACATATTGTGCCTTCAAAGTGCGATTTTTGCTATAAATTAATGTTCTGTATATAGGTTAGTTCAGTTATGTTAAATAATATTTTAGACTTGAATAAAACCAGTTAATTCAGATGTTACCATTTTTAGATTATACCTTTTTTCATTGCACCTGGTTTGACATTTTGTTTCAAGTCTAAATACTAAAGAATCACTGGAAAAATACAACTTTGTGTTTTTAAACTGCCACAATGGTATCTGCCATACTGGTCTGCAAAGTTTACTGTCCACAATACTGCACAGATCAGATCACTGACTTAAGCCCTTGGAAAGGAGATAGGGATATTAGGGATATTACTCCACTAATGCGAGAAGACCTCTATTTAGTCACATGATGTTAATCCTTCTACCATGACACTCTTTAATCCTTCATGGGCACAATGGAGCTTATGCAACGATGCACAGGGATAGCCTGTGATAGTGACATCTTGGGTCAAACAGCAGCAATGGAGGGTCTGCCCACAGGCTGTGCTATCTGCTCCTTATTAGCCTCATCATGTTAACTGGTGCTTACATAAGAGCAGCTGGCCAAGACCCTCAGAACAGCCAAAAAGCATGTTCACTCTAAGCTCTTTAATTAAGCCAGATTTGAGGTTTGAAGAATCAGAGCTTGATGAAGATTAGATCAGAATCATGTTTCAGCATGAAGGCCTCGAGTAGATACTCTGTTTATGTAAATGTTTTGGTAATGAATGATTACAATAGAAGAGGAAGAGAGTAGTTTAATCAGACGTCACTGCCAGGAAAGTCACAGATTTCCCAACATAGATGCCTAAGATGCAAGTCAAGACTCTGGGTTGTGTCCTTAGAGTAACGTGACACGTGTCTAGTAAAAGTCAGATAAATGTACTTGTTGTACAAAACAATGGATTTCATTAAAGTGGTGCTTTTGAGTACGCTTACACTGAAGCTTTAATTGAAATACACTTTTTTGTGTAGTTGAGCTACAGTCTTCATTGCTCCAGTTTTAAATTAATTTAACTATATAAATTAATTATATCAAAATTAATCGTGAGCACAAGATTCATAATTGTGACAGGCATAATCAAATATTTAAAGGATTAAATACATGTTGCATGTCATCTCTGTTTGGAGCATGTGCTTAGGCCAATTGTATTCCAATTGACGTGTAAGCATACTGGATGAAGCCGAGCTACAGTCGCATGATCCAGGGGTCCGTTCTTCGTACCTCCCTTAATACATCTGAGATGATTTGACAGAAGCCAGATCTTCTGATTGTGATAACTGATCTCTGGCGAATTTGGTTCTTCAAACAAATTTGCGGATTTGATAAAAATATCTGGATTAAGTTGCCTGAGATTATTGCGCATTCTTGTGTTCAATGGAAAGGGCAGATACTCGAATATATTGATATTGAAACCATGATCAGAGATTGGCTGGCCTGACAAAAAACTTCTGGACCTTTATAAGGAAACAGCCAAGCGATCAAAACAACATAAAAGTGTTAATAGATTAGTGAAATGTACTGTTTGTTACATGATTCCCAATTATTTCCATTATTTCACAATTTCTAGTATTTGTACAGATTTTACTTTTTTATTTCAATGTTGTAATTCGTTTAATTTGACCTGTGAAGCAGATTTATTACGTGACATCATTAATTAGTTTCTTAAGGGTCAAGAACATTTTTCCAATTGCACAGCAGACAGTATTTTTTTTTTGCAAAGTTATCTGCATCTCCTGCGCTGCATCAAGCCACTCCATAAAAGCTGCAAATTAATGCACGGCTTAGACTAACTAACTGTAACTGTATGTAAGACTCCAATAAAATGATTAGGTAATTATTCCCTCACGAATAAACCTCTCAATTAGTAAAACTGGCTGTGTCTATATTATGATAGTACATTATAATATTATTTGCAAATTTATTTTTAAATCAATATTATTATTTTAAAGTATTATTGTCCCTGGTTCATTAGGGTACTCTTGTAAGAAAGTAGCAGTGGCTGGAACAGACTTTAAAGGGGTCATGAACTGAGAAATCAAATTTTCCTTGAGCGTTTGACATATAACAGATCATCATACTATAAGAATATAAAGTTTCAGAACTGAAAGCTTCCTTGCTAGTCCAAAAACAGCTTTTATTGTAAACAAGCCTAGCGAAAGACTCGTTGTGGAATGTGCCCATCTATGGTGAAAGATCGCCTCTGTCAAAGAAAATCAACGTCTACATTGCAACTTTGGCCCCGCCCACTGCCGTGTTAGTGAGATGACGAGGAGAGAAGAGCAATACAGGATGGACTACAAATAACATTACCTTCCAAATGATCCTAATGCTAGGAATGTGGTTATTTATTTTCAACAATATGAAAGTCTCAGTCTCAGTATTTATTTGTATGCAGTACATTTCACAACAGACTTTTACGATATGGACTTGACAGTAATGCAACAACATGTAAGTAACCGTGTTAATTCTAATGCCTGATCTGTGACCAGTGATTTCTGATATGTAATGATTCATGTACAGTCAGATGTTCTTTGTCTATGTGTCAGTAAATCAAACCAGTGACTAAACGGTCAACTTCACATGGTGTCTCTTAGTAGGATGAAAAGGACACTCCATTTGCAATCGCTGGAGCTGTCAATCACACAGTTCAAGTTTATCAGTGACTGAGTTCTGGACATGTGCTAAAACCATTCAAAAATTCCATTCAAAAAGTGAAACTTGTATATTATATTCATTCATTACACACAGACTGATATATTTCAAATGTTTATTTCTTTTAATTTTGATGATTATAACTGACAACTAAGGAAAATCCCAAATTCAGTATCTCAGAAAATTAGAATATTACTTTAGACCAATACAAAGAAAGGATTTTTAGAAATCTTGGCCAACTGAAAAGTATGAACATGAAAAGTATGAGCATGTACAGCATTCAATACTTAGTTGGGGCTCCTTTTGCCTGAATTACTGCAGCAATGCGGCGTGGCATGGAGTCGATCAGTCTGTGGCACTGCTCAGGTGTTATGAGAGCCCAGGTTGCTCTGATAGTGGCCTTCAGCTCTTCTGCATTGTTGGGTCTGGCATATCGCATCTTCCTCTTCACAATACCCATAGATTTTCTATGGGGTTAAGGTCAGGCGAGTTTGCTGGCCAATTAAGAACAGGGATACCATGGTCCTTAAACCAGGTACTGGTTGCTTTGGCACTGTGTGCAGGTGCCAAGTCCTGTTGGAAAATAAAATCTGCATCTCCATAAAGTTGGTCAGCAGCAGGAAGCATGAAGTGCTCTAAAACTTCCTGGTATACGGCTGCGTTGACCTTGGACCTCAGAAAACACAGTGGACCAACACCAGCAGATGACATGGCACCCCAAACCATCACTGACTGTGGAAACTTTACACTGGACCTCAAGCAACGTGGATTGTGTGCCTCTCCTCTCCTCCAAAGGAAATGCAAAATTTACTTTCATCAGAGAACATAACTTTGGACCACTCAGCAGCAGTCCAGTCCTTTTTGTCTTTAGCCCAGGCGAGACGCTTCTGACGCTGTCTGTTGTTCAAGAGTGGCTTGACACAAGGAATGCGACAGCTGAAACCCATGTCTTGCATACGTCTGTGCGTAGTGGTTCTTGAAGCACTGACTCTAGCTGCAGTCCACTCTTTGTGAATCTCCCCCACATTTTTAATGGGTTTTGTTTCACAATCCTCTCCAGGGTGCAGTTATCCCTATTGCTTGTACACTTTTTTCTACCACATCTTTTGGACACAGAGCTCTGTGAACAGCCAGCCTCTTTTGCAATGACCTTTTGTGTCTTGCCCTCCTTGTGCAAGGTGTCAATGGTCGTCTTTTGGACAACTGTCAAGTCAGCAGTCTTCCCCATGATTGTGTAGCCTACAGAACTAGACTGAGAGACCATTTAAAGGCCTTTGCAGGTGTTTTGAATTAATTAGCTGATTAAAGTGTGGCACCAGGTGTCTTCAATATTGAACCTTTTCACAATATTCTAATTTTCTGAGATACTGAATTTGGGATTTTCCTTAGTTGTCAGTTATAATCATCAAAATTAAAAGAAATAAACATTTGAAATATATCAGTCTGTGTGTAATGAATGAATATAATATACACGTTTCACTTTTTGAATGGAATTAGTGAAATAAATCAACTTTTCGATGATATTCTAATTATATGACCAGCACCTGTATATCCAATTTTTTGACTACAGATCTTGACTCACCCCTCTAAGGATGTCCTCTGCCTCATTACTGAGCCAGGATGAATAAATGATCTCTTCTCTGAGGATGCACTCAAAAAGCTCGTCCTCAGTCTCCGCTTCAAATGGAGCATGACCCGACAGCATCTCATAAAGCAGCACGCCCAGAGCCCACCAGTCCACTGATACGTTATACGGCTCCTCCAGGATGATCTGAGAGAGACACACAGCATAAAACATCTACATGGGAAGAGAACACTCACCCACATAACAACCATCATCTTCTTATATATCCTCTTTTAGTGATGCTCACCTCAGGTGCAATATAATCTGGAGTCCCACAGAAGGTGCTAGTGAGTTTTCCATTAAAGATTTCCTCTTTGCACATGCCAAAATCCGCCAGTTTGCAGTGGCCATGTCTGTCCAGGAGAATATTGTCCAGTTTCAGGTCCCTTTAAAACACAAAACAGAATGACAGAACTCAAAATATTAATAAATACTATAATAGTAAACTAACACTGGGTGTAACCATCAAATAAATGACAATAAGGTAAAAGTTATTATTATTATATATCAATTAATAATTCACTTTTTTACTTTGGTTATTTACAGATATTTTCTGCACTTCACTTAATTTGGGGCAAAATCTGTGCAATTCTGCTGAATGGATTTAAATGGGGTCATAAACTGAGAAATTAAATTTTCAAATCAAATATAAGAGATCATCATACTATACGAATATCCTGTAAGTTTCAGAACTAAAAACGTCCTTGTTAGCAGCTTTTATTGTAAACAAGCCCAGCGAATGACTCGCTGTGGAATGTGCCTATATCTATGGTGAAAGATCCGCTTCTACAGAAGAAAATCAACGCCTACTACGTCATTGCAACTTTGGCCCCGCCCACTGGCGTGTTAGTGGGATGACTATTGACTATATGATTATTGTAATAAAAATAACATTACTTTCCAAAGGATCCTAATGCTAGAAATGTGGTTATGTATTTTCAACAATGTGAATGTCTCAGTTGAGCATTATTTATTTGTATTTGGTACATTTTACTGTGGATTCTTTGGTAAATCAGTCGCAATTTCGGCGCAGGCTTTGCAAACAGACTTTTAGACTGTAAGTAACCATGTTAATTCTAATGCCTGATCTGTGACCAGTGATTTCTGATGTGTAATGATTCATACAGTTAGATGTTCTTTGTCTATGTGTAAGTAAATCAAACCAGTGACTAAACGGTCAACATCACATTGTGTCCCTTAGGATGAAAATAATCTGTTATTTAAACTGTGATTAAATTATATATAGAAAGCGATCAAAGAACGCTCCCTGTACAAATGCTGGAGCTGTCAATCAAACAGCGCGAGTTTATCAGCGACTGAGTTCTGGATTCTCGCCAAAACTCCCGTTATAACAAAGTCCCTTTTATTTATAGTCTTTGGTTATAATCAATGAATCTCTTATTTACATAGTGTTTGCACTGTTAGTTATTATGAAATCATTCGTTAGTGTGCAGAAATTGAGTTGCAATGACAAGATCACTGCATTCACACGCTCAACATGTACTACATGATCGGCTACAATTTCATGCCACAATCTAAATATAATGCTATAATCAACACTTTCACTATTAGTTAACCTTGAGAGTTGTAATAGAAAAAAAGTCTTAAAAATTTTCGAGATATTTCATATACAAAGACGTTAGCCAATCACAGCAGTGGGTGTTTACACTGAAGTCACACAGCAGACCTTCAAACAAAGCGTTCAAATCAGAGGGCTTAAATCAGGGTAGGAAAATGCCCCTTATTTCTAAAGACAGCCTGCAGTAACACAAATACAATGTAAACTAAATATTGCAAACATATAATAGTGAATAACAAATGGGGTTCACAGAGTTCAAATGGTACTGATGCACAATGACAAAATCAGCGTGTACTGCAATACTTGCATGCTTGACACAAAGGTGTAGAGTAATCAGCATAGGGGGCATAATTCATCAGAGAAGGAGAGGCAATATTGATCCAGTGGAAAAGAGAATGACAGATTGTAAATTGGATTACCAGCTTCTTGTGGCCAAAGGTTCCCAAGGAAATTTGGTCTAATTTTATTAGAACACAATTAACAGAGAACACATTGGAGCCACATTCATGAAACAGGAGAATTTCTGTGTGAATCATTCATTAAATAATTCTCTTGAGAATACTTCAACAAACTAATCAGTCAAATAGAATAATTCACCTTGCATCTTTAAAGATTATTGGTGGGTAAGTGCAGCATAAACTACTATGAAGAAAAAAAAGAATCATTATATGTTATGTTTCTGTCATACGGTCAGTTTCATCAGCCATTTAGTATCACAGGGAATTTACAATGTAAAGACTTTACAATGTAACAAAAAATGTTTATATTACATATGCTGTTGTTTTGAACTTTCTATTTATCAAAGAATCCTGAAAAACTGTATCACAGTTTCCGCAAAATTATTAAGCAGCAAATGTTGTCAACATTGATAATAATAAGAAATGTTTCTTGAGCACCAAATCAAGGATCATGTTATACTGAAGACTGGAGTAATGGCTGTTGATAATTCAGCTTTACCAGCACAGGAATCAATTACATTTTAAAATATGTAAGAATAGAAAACATTAATTTTAAATTCTAATAATATTTCACAGTATTACTGTTTTACTATATTTTATTAGCAAATACATGCAGCCTTGATGAGCATAATAACTTCTTTCAAAAATATTTTAAAAATCTACCATCTATTGAATGGTATATTTGTGTGTGTGTGTGTGTGTCTGTGTTCATGTTTTTCTATCCTGGTGGGGACTTCAACCTGAATGCATACAGACTTATGGGGACTGACTAAATTGAGGTCACAGACTAAATTGAGGTCCCCATGAGGAAACAAGCTTATAAATCATACAGAATGAGTTTTTTTGAAAATGTAAAAATGCAGAAAGTGTTATATACAGTTTGTACAGTATAAAAACCATTACGTCTATGGAGAGTCCCCACAAAGATAGTGAAACAGACGTGTGTGTGTGAGAGTTTGTGTCTGTGTGTGTGGTCCAGGTAAACCCTATGTTATCAGGACAAAATGTCCCCACAAAGATGGCAATGTCCGTGTGAGGACATTTTTTTTGGTCCACATGAGGAAAACAGCTTATAACTCAGACTAAATTATGTTTTTTGAAAATGTAAAAATGCAGAAAGTTTTCAGTGATGGGTAGTTTTAAGGGTTGGGTGATAGAATATACAGTTTGTACAGTAAAATCATTATGTCTATGAAAGTCCCCATAAAACATGAAAACACAGCATTACTTTACTCCATGCCTAGTGAACGAACACAGAGACATGCAGAGACTCACGCTCACAGTTTCAGAGGGCTGGCGTTGGCAAAAATAACAGCATGGCAAAGTCACCAGCCTGGCCATCAGCCACAGCTCGAATCTGCAGCTGGAGAACTGGCAGAACTATTGCAGAGCCTGCAAAATGGGTAAATCTCTCCTCTGCCCACAACCATCATTGATGTAACCAAATGCTTCCTTCTCTATGTAAAACAACCCAAGACACTAGCAATGTTGCAACAAAAGTCTTCAAATAGTATTCTGATAAAAAATAAAAAGGTTTATCATTTAATGTCATTTCTGATGCCCTTTTGGAAACCAGATATAATTTAGCAACAGTGGAACAATTTGGAGGTCAATAAACACTCTGTATCTGCACTTTATACAAGTCTCCCTCCGGGTATAACAGGCTGATGTGAGACAAAAACATTAAAGTCATTAATGGACTCTTCGTTTCCGTCATGCACTGTCCGTTCTTTCTAAACCCAGTATAGCCTAGGCCTCGGATTAGAGCAGAGCCAGATTACACAGCATTACAGCAGCATCTAATATAAGATCAAGGTGAAGTGGAGAGGAGAGGAACAGCTGGATCACTCAGAGGTCAATGAAATGTTGTATTGCTGGTTTTATAAAAGGTAGGTTACAGATGGCCCTGCAAAATCAATGCTGAAATAATGTGATGGGATTTTTAATATTTATTCAGAAAAATCTATGTTTGTAACAGAAAAAGATTCAAGTGATAAAATCAGAGCAGTGCACAGGCCACTCTCTCTCCCCCTCCCTTGCTCTTACTGTCTTTCTGAGTAAACAGCTTATGTAATAATAGCTCCATTGCATGCTGGGCAGGCCTGTCATGTCAGCTCAAGTCTGCACTCAAAATGTCCCTTCAGTCCTCTTGCACTACAACACTGCCATCTTTCCCAGGACTCTATACCCTTCTCCCCATAAGCTTCACTTTACAGAAGCAGTATAATTACCGTAAAACAATGTGCTTTAAAGCCCAATAAAATCGAAAGGAAAGGTGAGAGTGGCCATAAAGAGGCCCATATGATTGTAAAGACGACAGTGGGTCAGCAAAGTTCACTGGAATTTCAGAAAAGCCCCTGCAGGGAAGCTCGTAAAATGCTGTGAGCCTCATTTGAATGGGAAAGCAGTTTGTCAGATCTGTTTACATTTGGGCTTGGCTTCATTACAAGGGTGATCGGAAAGCTTATTCAGGTAGGCAAAGGTCATGTGATTACAGCCAGGAAGAGCACAATGTCCAGGCAAGGAAAAGGAAGACTAAGCCAGGGGCGGAGACTGTTTGTAAAGTCTGTCAGGACATGCACAGACGAGATTTTGCAGGCTGAACACATGCATGTCAAAGCAAACAACTGAAAGGCAGTTGCATTGGGGTGTGAAAATCTACAGTCATTTCAGAGGAACATTATGAATTTCAAATATTCTTCCCTTCTGTCAAATGAATCACATGTTTTGTACATTAAAACTGTGAGGAAAGATAAGCTAACTTGGACAGCTAGCTCAAAAATAATGTAGCAAACTTTAAACCAGAGAGATGCTTACAAAATAACAGGAAATATGTGATATTAACATGATCCACAGTATTCCTCACCTGTAAATAATGCCTTTGGAGTGAAGGAACATCAGGGCCGAAATGATCTCTGCGGCATAAAACTGTGCTCGTGGCTCATCAAAACGCCTACACTTCTGGATGTGGAACATGAGGTCACCACCATTCACAAACTCCATGACAAAGAATAACCGCTCCTGGGAAATGAAAAGCACAGATTAGCATATACATAGAAAAATGATGTGGAAAAACATGTTATAAAAATATAAAAGAGTCAAATACAAAGGAATATATTCAATATATTAATTCTATTACTTCTTACAGCATTAATAAACATGTAAACCTGTAATATGTACAGTATTTGAACTTGTGTTCTATAACACATTTATGGTATTAATGTAAAAATGACTATGACTATATAAACAACATAAATATATACATATATTCTGAATATATTATAAAACATTATAAAACATATTTATTTAATTTAAAATAATATACACTACTGTTCAAAGGTTTATAAATGTCTTTACTGTCACTTTTCATCAATTTATCAATATATACAGTCCAACCAAAAATTATTCAGACACTAGATATAATTTTTTACTAGTGGGTGCAGGACACTAGTTCATTTATGTAAGTGAGGATAGCAAAATAAACTGTGACATACTATTCCCAAAAATTCTTCATACAGTGGACAACCAGTAAAATTGATAAAACATTTGGGACCAAAATTATTCAGACACTTTGACCTGACCATGTTTTGCTTAAGTGTTTTTTCTTTAATTGCTAATGTGACCTTTTACACTACAGACTGAACAAAATGAAGCATTGCTTGGTCATTGGTTGACCTAAATTAGTATTATCTAATTGTGTTTAACAGCTGACAGCTGATTGGTTGATTGTAATCCATTACATACCTTTCTATCAAAGTTATCTGACATTATCCAAACAAATTTGTTCTGACACAGTTCTTGTCATATTTTATTACCATTTTCTAAACTATAGTGAATAAACTGTGATAATGTGGAGAAATGTTGAAGGTGTCTGAATAAATTTTGGTTTGAATGTATATATATATAGTCAAATGAGATAAATGTGTAAGCCACTAAAAACTTGCTCAATTCCCGTTAACATTCCTCCCACACTTCCGGTATGTAGAGCAGGAAGTGAATACCGTACCTCACATTACTAACCAAGACGCTCCATCTACTGTTTACATTTGGTATTGCAATGTTCATCACTCACTTATATTATTTCTAAAATGGGCTTTTGGGTGGCTTTTATTTTAAATTATGGAGTGTATATTAAGTATCAAATAGTGATTAAGTAGCATTTGATACCATTAAAGGAACCTGTTGCTATTCAGCTGTCCGATTTTTAACCCCAGGAAATATTCTCATGAAGTTTCAGGAGATTGAAGATGTTTCAGGAGATTAAAGATAAAACAAAGGCATTTCAGGAATGTACACACATTTTGTTGATATGATGTCAAGGGGTTTTGCCAAAAAAGCATTGTGTTTCCTGGTTGACTGAGGGAAATGGAATGTCTACATTCAACAACACTTGTCAATGTGCGAACTGTAATGACATAAGTCAACCTCTACTGCAATGTCTAGCACAGGCTTCCTGAAAATCCAGCCCCGGAGGGCCACTGTCCTGCAGAGTTTAGCCATGATCAAACTCACTTACCTGCAATTTACTAGTAACTCTGAAGACCTTGGCTGCATCCAAAATCGCATATTTCTCTACTATATTGTAGGCGAAAAACAGTATGTGACAAAAGAAGTATGTCCGAATTCACAGTACTCATAAAAGAGTAGGCAAAAAGCACCCAGATGATCTACTTCTTCCAGCAAGATTCTGAAGTGCACATACGATGGACACTATTTATGAATGGAAGTGATGCGACACAACTGATGCGAGTGTTGCATCAGTTGCATGATTTTTTCCTCCAAACCAGTTCAGCGGAAACTCCACCCTGCTGCCGTTTCTTGAGATTTTATTGGTCAGGTCAATCACCAACACCAATACACCAAACACTGATCCCTAAACCTACCTGTCACTGTAGCCTTATCCAATGAAATTAGCTGCAGCGTGGGATTTCCGCTGAACTGGTTTGGGAAAAAAAAATCTTGCTGGTAGGTCACATGATAATGACAACATGGTGAATGTAGTATGCCAGATTACATTCATACTACACACATTCATACTATATAGAACACACTTTTATAGCGGTTGTGAAGTAATTACTTGTTCATAATAAGTACCTACTCAAGAGAGTATGCGATTTCGGACACAGCCATTGACTAGCTTGTTCAGGTGTGTTTGATTAGGGTTGGAACTAGACTCTGGAGGGCAGTGGCCCTCCAGGACCGGATCTGAGGAATCCTGGTCTAGTGTGATTTCTTCTAGGCTCACGTTACAGATTATCTATCTGATAACATGCATGCCAACAAATCAAACACTGAACAGAATTCCCCTCTGACTGGATTATGGCATTTACTCTGGTTTCCCGAAAGCTATTAGAGAAGCATTTCTAGATTCTTCTATTGTCTGAGAATGTGCCTTCTACCGATGATATAAAAAGGAAATCGTGTTCAATGTACACTGTAAGAAAAGGTACTGGTAATTTTCCGAGGACATTATCTGTTAAGTTAAGTTTACGGACATAAAACACAATGCAATGTATTGCATAATTCATTTTAATTCAAGGGTAGGCCCTACATATGGAATATCAGATTTATCAAAACCTGTTATTTATTGTCATTATTTTACCTCTATTCATCATATGAAATGCTATTAGCACCTTGAATCTCTTTGTGGACTCTTACCGCAGTCTGAAAGCAGTAGTAGAGCTGTGTAAGAAATGGATGTTGGTGGGCCAGAGTCAGCACTCTCTTCTCAATCATGGTTGCCTCGACATCATCGTCTTGCAGTATGACATCCTTCTTCAGCATTTTCACAGCAAAGACCCTGTGGTCACTTTTTAGACGAGCCAACATCACCTACAGATACACACATAAACACATCTGTGGTTTAAAAGTGCCAGCAACTGCTATGGACATTCTTATGATACAGTGAGACTTTATAATGATCAAATGCAAGGGAATGTAATCTTGGTAATAGTTGCATTTGCGATACCAATGTGTCTACCTTTCCAAAGCTGCCTTTTCCCAGCACTTGCAAGAAACTAAAGTCTTCCAGACCAACTTTAACAGACTCGTCCTCTTGCTCCTCAAATGCTGTTGCTGTGCTTTTAAGTTCGGAGTTCTGACCCTTTATTCCTGTCATGTGCAGAGAACTCTGAGAAAAAATATGGAGAAAAAAATCAATAAATGTGCATGTAACCAAAGCAACTATTCCTTGATAGAGGATTTTTGAGACCTGAAAGATACCTGAGCCTTTCGTTTGGAGAGCGTGTTGAGCAATCCAATCTCTGACAATTTGTTGGCCAGTTCAGAACTGTTCACCCCGCAGTTGGGTGCAACATTCTGTTCACAGCGCTTGTGGATGTTCATCTTGCAACCTGAACAAATCCACACAAAACAGATGACAACAACAATCTTTGACTACAAAGCAGCCGTGTTCACACGTATTCCAATAAGTCGAGTGAATATGTGCTTACTCTTGCATTGGAGACCCTGTTTCAGCAGGCCATAAAGGAGAGAACCACAGTGGTTACAGTATGTGGGAACTTTGTAGTTGTGCTCTCTGAACTGGTGGGGTAAGTTGATGCTGAAGCCCTGCCTTTGGCCCTGTACACAGAATAATATGCATGTGAAATGGATCCACAAGACATAATTTTGTCATCACAAATGCATTTACACACACTATCTTTGTGGGGACTCTCCATAGATGTAATGGTTTTTATAGTGTTCAAACTGTTTATTCTATCCCCTTACACTAAGCCTACCCCTAAACCTACCCATCACAGAAACTTTCTAAAATTTTACATTTTCAAAAAAACTAATTTTGTATGATTTATAAGCTTGTTTCCTCATGGGGACCTCAATTTAGGTCCCCACCCATAAGTCTGTGTGCATTCAGGTTGAAGTCCCCACCGGGATAAAAAAACATGTACACACACACGCACACTCTCTCTCTCTCTCTCTCTCTCTCTTACCTCATTTAAATCTTTCCTCATACGTGGACACTCACTTACAACCAAGCTATGACATCTCTTATGGACCACACACGTGCACACTAGAATAGTAGGGCAAAAGGTGAATGTTGCTATTCCTGGTGTGTGTGCATATGGGAAAAGTATTATTAAACTAATATTTGTAACCATACACACCTTGACATTGATATCCTTGCTTTCCAATAACACCCCTGGGAAAAGATTATATATTTATAACCACATGTAATACCATACATTGAATGAGGCTTGTTAATTCTGTTTTTATGTGCATGAAGGTGTGTTTTTTATGGTCTCACCAAATGAAGTTTTTGCAATGGCAGCAAAAAGTAGGCTGGGGAAGAAAGGTTGCCATAAACTTATGACCGTAGACTTGGTGGACCTTTCTTTTTTTTAAAACTTTTTTTCTTGTAAAGTTTTTATGGAGTTTCAATCCATTCACAGCTTCATCTGAAATTGATGGAAACACTCAGTCAGCACAATTAAAATGCTAACAAAATTAAGTGTAGTGTTGTGGGTAAGCAGACATGTAAGTGGGCATTATGAATGCTGGTTATGATCCATTTTAGAACATAACTTAAAAAAGAGCTTGTATACTATGTTTAAACACAAAAATACAACAACATTTATTTAAGAGGTAAAATAAACATTTTTTTCATCAGTGTCTAAAAGAAAAACAGTACACAAGGTTCTGTTTATAGCTTATTTGTCTACTGTAAATGTTCATGGCAGATTTGTCAGACATACACATAAACAAACACATTACATTATAATTACACATAAATAAATGATTTTTATATAATAATAATAAACATGTATATTTAAAACATTAAACATATCTATAGTTAATGAAAACAGCTAACCATCTGTAAAGGAGCCGGTGAGAGAGATGGATATATACACACTTCCCTCTGGTTCCAGATTCACCTAGAAGAGGAGATAATCACACTATGATAAAATATCACTTTTAAATAAAATATAATATCCTGAAGTAGAGCTTCATAACCAGTGTTGGGAGTAACGCATTACAAGTAGAGTTACGTAATAAGATTACTTTTTTCAAGTAACTAGTAAAGTAATGCATTACTTTTAAATTTACAACAAAATTTAAAAATAAAAAGTAATTTGTTCCCATTTATTGACTGACACCTCTCTTGTCCCCATGAAAAATCAGGAGTAGTTGTGTGTGAACATGATGGTTATTGTAGTTCTAGACTCAATGTGAGCATGCATTTACTAATCTCACTTGCACAAAAAGATACAGTATTCCCCAAAATGAATAAAATAAATGAAATGAAAAATCAGACTATACACAAACCTTCAATAATTAAATGTTAAATAAAACAAATATTTTTATGGATTTAAATGACTGACCTTCAATGATTAATTTAAATCATAAGCAAAAATTATGTAAGATTTTTTATTATTATTGGTTACGTAAGTTAAAGTTTTTCCTGCATCCCATTCTTCTGCAATCCAGAATGGCAGCACAGCTGAAAGGTTTGTACATGCGTGAATTTGCATTTCCTTCAGCCTTATTATTTCATTTTTGTGGTTTACATTTGCCCCGAAATAGAACTTTTAAAAAAAAACAAGCCCCAAGCCCAACACATTACTTTTCTTAACAGTAAGTAACGGAATTAGTTACTTTTTTAAGGGAGTAAAGCAATATTGTAATGCATTACTTTTCAAAGTAACTTTCCCCAACACGGTTCATAACAGTGTCCAATATTTAGCAGTTCTGCAAAAACAAACTAAACAACAACAAAAAAAAAAACATTTTAAAATATTTTTTTAGTTCACAAACACTGCTTTTAAACCCGGGTAAAGGAGCGTTTCACACTTGTAATTTAGTGTGTTAGCACCGCTTTTTACCCGGGGTTATGAAACCCTGCTCAGGAGCAGTGTACCACACGAGTCCTGAAAAGTGAAGCCAAAGCTTCTTGATCACCCCCAGGTGGATGGATGCAGTATATGTCATAAACCCCGCCCTCTCCATGAAATGTAATGGGACATAGACAAACGAATAAAAGACCGGAACAAGTCGGCACACCACGGCTCTAAAACATGTAAAAATGTAATGCTAGACTCCCACACAGGTGGTAACGCTTCAAGCACATAGACAAACTAAACAATCAAATTACACTTCAAATACATTTTTTCCAAAGATGGTTTCTGTCATTTTAGGCAGTTTTTATCACGCTGATGTTAGTTCAAGTGTTCATTCTTTTAAATAAGTTTGGTTTTAGTTAGTTATTTGATGCTATAAAAACGGGGGTGTGGCGTTATGATTGACAGCTGTGATTGACAGCTTCTCTGAGTGAAGTAGTCACTGAGGCACCAACGGATATTTTTGGGAACTTCGGGAGGAGACTGGAGCTTTAACTTTAATCTCTACATTTCCATAACTGTTCATTTCACAAAAAGTTGTTGATTAGGCAGAAGTGTGGGCGGGACCTTGATATCGCGGCTCCACTTCGCGCTCACTACTGCGCAGACTCCAAGTTGCTACTCCACAGACCCGAGACCCAACATGTCAGCGCCATATTTGCTTATGATAGGAAAAATGTCAAACGGCGATGGAAAACGCGACAATTGTGAAGAAGAGACCGTTTCATTCTTACCTTTATAGTTCGAAAAGTTTACTCAGAAAAAAACGTAATATTACAG
This sequence comes from Rhinogobio ventralis, assembly GCA_039654625.1. Lineage (NCBI taxonomy): Eukaryota > Metazoa > Chordata > Actinopteri > Cypriniformes > Gobionidae > Rhinogobio > Rhinogobio ventralis. The sequence goes on along the minus strand of CM077210.1, from coordinate 8,176,221 downwards.
TGAGCAATGTGTAATATGAGGCTTTATGTAAACAGGTCACTTGCTGCGTTTGTCTAGTCAGTAACACTGACACCGCAAATATGCAAATAAGGATGTGCAGTGTGAAACGGCAGTTTATGAATACCCAGGATTAACTGTTAACCCCGGGTATAGTATGAGCAGTGTGAATTTTTTTACACGGGGTTTAGAATGACCCAGGGTTAAGTATTTCAAGTGTGAAAAGCCAGTGTGATTATATTACCTGTAAAATATCATCATAGTCTGAACACTTTTGAAAAGCACCAGGCCTTCCACTAAGCTGATAACACTGATGTTAAAGGTGATATATTTTGCTAAATGGAAATGTTTTTCAGAGTGAATGATGTGGCTGTACTCTTTGATGTGGTTAAGACCATGACATGTCACAATAGATCACGTGGACATAAAAGAAAAATGCTGTGAGCTCCTATTACTCTTCAATGCCTGTATGAGTTAAGGTTGTTTGATTTGCTATATAATTGAAAATTATATTTCACTGCAGCATAATAACAGTTGTCTCTCTCTCTCTTCACACTGACCTTCTATCACGGTCATTTGATCTCGCTTACTATCATTTAATGTAGCTTGCCCTGCGATGTGGGAGGAATTCCTGTAATGTGAGGCAAGACGAGGAAAGCAGGACAAGCTGGTTCAGGGAGTCAAGTCCATAGCACGCACCACAAAGCACAACAAGTGTTTAGGGACTGGAAGGTTTAATCATTGACCCAAGACACTTGAATGGTATTTAAAAAGTATAAAAGGTAAAGAGACAAAACTCAGCACATAGTTTTAGATATAAATTACACAATATATACGTGGCAAACTGCATAACAGATGCAAAGATAACAAGTATTTTCGTAGCAAACTCTCAGTTGTGAAGCCAAAGCAGAGGTTTAACCTACCCACCAATTCATTTATGTTTGTCAGCTTTAAAATTACACTTCACACCACACAGCCAAATAGAATCAAGCAAAATGTCAACTTGAGTTCTGTTGAACACTACTGTACACGTGGAAAGCTTAAGATTTAACATATGGGAAGGTAATATGGGGCAAAGAGAAGAATCTGGCTAGTTTGGTTAAGCAGCATGTCTGCAATGGTGGTACGTGAGTTTGCAAGCATGTCCCCTGCAAACACTGAGTGAGAGAACCACATTTGCAAAATAACTAGCACATTTTCTGCAACCTACATTGTCATGATGCATTGTAACTTTAAAATGATCAGTAAAAGTTGGGACATGAAACTGTGACCATGAGAAATATTTTAGGTTACACTTTTTACGATGGTCCACTTTAGACATTCTACTATCTACACTCACCTAAAGGATTATTAGGAACACCATACTAATACTGTGTTTGACCCCCTTTCGCCTTCAGAACTGCCTTAATTCTACGTGGCATTGATTCAACAAGGTGCTGAAAGCATTCTTTAGAAATGTTGGCCCATATTGATAGGATAGCATCTTGCAGTTGATGGAGATTTGTGGGATGCACATCCAGGGCACGAAGCTCCCGTTCCACCACATCCCAAAGATGCTCTATTGGGTTGAGATCTGGTGACTGTGGGGGCCATTTTAGTACAGTGAACTCATTGTCATGTTCAAGAAACCAATTTGAAATGATTCGAGCTTTGTGACATGGTGCATTATCCTGCTGGAAGTAGCCATCAGAGGATGGGTACATGGTGGTCATAAAGGGATGGACATGGTCAGAAACAATGCTCAGGTAGGCCGTGGCATTTAAACGATGCCCAATTGGCACTAAGGGGCCTAAAGTGTGCCAAGAAAACATCCCCCACACCATTACACCACCACCACCAGCCTGCACAGTTGTAACAAGGCATGATGGATCCATGTTCTCATTCTGTTTACGGCAAATTCTGACTCTATCATCTGAATGTCTCAACAGAAATCGAGACTCATCAGACCAGGCAGCATTTTTCCAGTCTTCAACTGTCCAATTTTGGTGAGCTTGTGCCTCTTTTTCCTATTTGTAGTGGAGATGAGTGGTACCCGGTGGGGTCTTCTGCTGTTGTAGCCCATCCGCCTCAAGGTTGTGCGTGTTGTGGCTTCACAAATGCTTTGCTGCATACCTCGGTTGTAACGAGTGGTTATTTCAGTCAAAGTTGCTCTTCTATCAGCTTGAATCAGTCGGCCCATTCTCCTCTGACCTCTAGCATCAACAAGGCATTTTCGCCCTCAGGACTGCCGCATACTGGATGTTTTTCCCTTTACACACCATTCTTTGTAAACTCTAGAAATGGTTGTGCGTGAAAATCCCAGTAACTGAGCAGATTGTGAAATACTCAGACCGGCCCGCCTGGTACCAACAACCATGCCACGCTCAAAATTGCTTAAATCACCTTTCTTTCCCATTCTGACATTCAGTTTGGAGTTCAGGAGATTGTCTTGACCAGGACCACACCCCTAAATGCATTGAAGCAACTGCCATGTGATTGGTTGATTAGATAATTGCATTAATGAGAAATTGAACAGGTGTTCCTAATAATCCTTTAGGTGAGGGTATATGTAACCTTGCAAACTACATGTCCATTAACTAACATTAGAGTATTAGTAGACTGTTAGGTTAGGGTTAGGTGTTACAGTTCGGGTAAGTAGAATAATTTGGCATGTACTTGCAAAGGTATTTATAGTCAGTAGAAAGTCTGTTGGGGGACCATCAAAATAAAGTGTTAGCAGATATTAAGCAGACAGTCCACTAATACTCTAGTTGACATGTAGTTGCAAAGGTACCACCAAAATACCTTAATACCTTATACCGTCCAAATGAAGCCTAAAGCAAATACTGTAAATATTAAATAATGATTTTATGTTCTGTGTCAAATATGTAACTTTTAAAAATGTCAATGTGTAAATTTCATACGTTTTAATATGAAACATAACCTTAAACACCCAAAAAAAAATTCATAATCAGATTTCACAACGAGAAAAACATCTGCTTACAAGAGCTCATTTGACCACATTTTATCACTTGGACTAAAGGAAAAGCAGAGCACGAGTGTGTCAAACCACACATCACCTTTTACCCAATAGATGTATGAGAACACACTGAGAGTTTCCGTGATGCATGGTGGGGTGCAACCAACATGTGGTTTTGAGCACGACCTAGTTATTGCACAAATGAAAGCGACAGGACCCTCTAACAAGAGCACTGACAGGCCTGTAGTCAGGAAAGACTAAAACTACAAAGAGAATGGAGCGATGGTTTCCACATCTCTCTTACTTTATAATTTATGTCAAAGTAGTTATAAGTAGTTCAGGGTACAAATCTGAATATAACATTTAAAAGGGAAGTTCACCCAAAAATGGAAATTCTGTCATCATTTACTCACCCTCAAGTTGTTCCAAACCTATATTATAACAAACGAAGATACTTTAAAGAATATGGGTAAGTAAACAGTTGATGGGTCCCACTGAATTCCATAGTATTTTCTTTTCCAACTATGTAAGTCAATGGGGTCCATTCATACAGGTTTGGAACAACTTTAGGGTGAGTAAATTATGACAGAATTTTCATTTTTGAGTGAACTATCCAAGGTTCACAACGATAGATAAACTTGTGACAAGAAAATCACATATGCTACAGGAGGAAACCATAGCTTCCATGGAAACCATGTTTCATAATTTACATAGATAAAACATATAATTTATCATGTTACAATTTGTATAGGCTACATCAATATATCACATTATATCACATATTTTATCGTCAAACAGTAAATGGTGATGCTCATGTCAACATTTCTGTCTTAGATTAGCATACTTGTAAAACTATATTTGTAGTTAGCATATAATGTATAGGCCTAGGCATGACACAATTCTGCACTCTCAAACTTTCACTGTTGTTAGTTTCACTCAAACCATCCTTGTTAATTTACTTTAATACTCATGTAACTACATAAACTAAATTTAACTGAGTTGTTTATTTTGTAGAGCAAATAGTTAATTTAATAAGGTAAATTAAGTCAATAAATGTCTTCACCTTACATAATAAACGTTTTATAAATTTAACGTAACATTATTAAGTAAACTGCACGTATAAATATTATGTAATTCAAATGCATTTTGTATTTACTCAAAGAAATTTGGTCAGCTTTACTTGATTTTTTTTCTTCATACAACTAAATTGCTACAAATTACTCAATATAGCTAGTTGCGTGGAACCCACTCGACACTGCTTTTTTTAAGTAAATCCAACAATTAATTTTTTTGGAGTGTATACACAGTGAAAACTCACCCATCCTTCAAACGTTTGTCTTGTGTTTGATGGCACTATCAGTTCGTCAAGCTGGATTCTGTAATTGGCGACAAAATCATCGTATCCTATAGCGGTGTTATGGAAAACAGCCAGTTCCAGCTCTTTGCCATTCGAGATGTATGGGCAGAATTCATCATTGAAGGTCGGCTTGTTGGTCTTCGATTTTGTGGTGGTTTGTCCAACTTTCAGATTATCTACTTTAGCAACGATGTAAGGATCCAGCTGAATTTTCTTATGAAAGGTGTGGCGAGTTGAAAAAGTTGTTGGTTTTAAATCCACCGCCTCTCCGATACGCAGCCTCAAATATCCGTTGAATTTCATAGTCGTTGCTCCAATGGGCTATCTATTATCCGATGCAATAAACCGAATATGCAAGAAATCGAAAGAATTCACTTTTCAATTATCACGAAATCATAATAAACTACACAACAGTGCGTTTTGAAGAAACAGAAAAGTGTTACATAGTCAATAAAAACGGAAACAACGAAAGCACAGGATGAGTGCTGAGCTCTCGTCCTTCAGAAAATTGTTAGTAGAATATTCCTCTCTCTCTCTCTCTCTCTCTCTCTCTCTCTCACACACACACACACACACACACACACACACACGCTGTCGCTCTCTCTGTGTGTACGAAGTTTGAGCTATGCGAAGTAGAGCGTCATGCCTCATTCCGTGTTTGTGCCGTCATTTATAGAAACTATGCAGACAATGCGAGCATAACAAAGACAAAGCCGACGATTAGACACACCTGTCATTTTCTTACCAACAGACTACACTGAAATCCATTGATAATTAATCACAGTTATTAGGGCTAGACTCCAGCAGTTGTTTCATTTACTGTGCAGTGCACAAATAAATGCGGTCAATCAAAGACTAAGTGACTATAAAGCTTCAAAACATTAAATCTCTCGCGATATGTAACAGGTGCATTAACAGGACTGTAGACATAGGCCAACACCAACTTTCCCAAGAAAACAGAACAGAACTTCGTGTAAGGTGTCTGCTGGCACTAGAGCAAAGTGAAAGTGAAAGACAGAGAGAAAGATAGACAAAAATATTAATGTCAGCAACTGAATCTAATATCTGAATCCACACACACACACACATTTTGTATGTATATATACACCGATCAGGCATACCATTATGACAGGTGAAGTGAATAAAACTGATTATCTTTTCATCACGGCACCTGTTAGTGGGTGGGATATATTAGGCAGCAAGTGAACATTTTGTCCTCAAAGTTGATGTTTTAGAAGCAGGAAAAATGGGCAAACGTAAGGATTTGAGCGAGTTTGACAAGGGCCAAATTGTGATGGCTAGACTAGGGGTTTTCAAACTTTATGATGCCAAGGACCCCCAAATATGATGAACCTTTTATGAGGGACCCCCTTCCTAAAACCCATCTATATTTTTTTATGTATGGAAAAAACATTTAAACTGTTAGATAAATAATGTGACATTATAAATTGCAACTTAAATTGGCTATACTTAATGTTGGATGTATAAACCTGAAGAAGGACATTTTCAATTAAAATGTATTCATGTAAGCAACTTTCACAATAATTGTATGTAAGCAGCTTACATACTGCGTTAAGAAAACTGCCAACCCCAGTGAGCAAGACAAAGGGGACTATGGTGAGAAAAACTCACTAAAAAAAGATACAAAGCAAACATACAATTCTGGAAAGTATGTATATGGCAAGAAAGGAGGGAAACATTTAACAGTTAGAACGTTCGGTAGACTTTATTCATTTTTGCTTTGTCTTTTTATTCTCAGAAATTTTCTGGGGAACCTTAGAACCTTCTGGAGGACCCCTGGGGGTCCCCGGACCCCAGTTTGAAAACCCCTGGGCTAGAAGTCTGAGTCAGAGCATCTACAAAACTGCAGCTAGGTGTTCCCGGTCTGCAGTGGTCAGTATCTATCAAAAGTGGTCCAAGGAAGGAACAGTGGTGAACTGGCGACAGGGTCATAGGCGGCCAAGGCTCATTGATCCACGTGGGGAGCGAAGGCTGGCCCGTGTGGTCCGATCAAATAGATAAGCTACTATAGCTCAAATTGCTCAAGAAGTTAATGCTGGTTCTGATAGAAGGGTGTCAGAATACACAGTGCATTCCAGTGCATTGTGTATGGGGCTGCATAGCCACAGACCAATCAGGGTGCCCATGCTGACCCCTGTCCACCACAGAAAGCGCCAACAAAGAAAGCGCCGAAAGTGGGCACGTGAGCATCAGACCTGGACCACGGAGCAATGGAAGAAGGTTGCCTGGTCTGATGAATCACGTTTTCCATGCCTCAACGGGTCAGGGCTGTTTTGGCAGCAAAAGCAAGTAGTGCTAGCTGCAGAGCATAATGGAGCTCAAGGGTGGAGCTTAACCTGTTTAATGGGTGGAGAGATAGGGTTATGGGTAGGGTTAGGGTGTGGTTAGGGGATGCTCCACCCATTATGCCCACAGTAGGTCAAGATAGGGGGAGCTGGAGGTAATGGCTCTGCAGTGAGTATAGCCTCTCAGCAAAAGGGGGACCAACACAATATTAGGAAGATCATAATGTTATACCTGATCGGTGCATATATAGCAGTTTCTTTGAATTTACTATTTGTATGTGGATTTAATATTTGAGTAAAATTTGCATTTTTGTTTTATTTATTCTATAAACTACTGACAACATTTGTTGACCAGGTGTTGGGCAAAGCTGAAAACTGGACTCATCAGAGAGGATCAGACTCAGGCAGATCCGATATTTATATTTCATATCATTTTATTTCAATTAACTAACATTTTTAATTGTTTTAGTTAACAATAACAAAAAAATTGACCCCTTTGATGTAGCCTATAGCAGGCAAATGTTGGAATATTTTATGTAAGTTCGTAACATGATTCAAACAAACAAATAAACACAGTTATGCAGTAGTGCTATGCACAGTTGTCCAGAAGAGGGCAGTGTTACATAACGCTGCATTGTGGCATCAAACGTCATCTTTACCAATTTAGGTTTTCTAAAATACTCTTCCAGGCAGAAGCGTTGTGGCTTGTTTGGTGCCCTATAGGTGCAATAAGACATGTCAAATTAGTCATTACTGAGTCACAGCTATTATTAGGCCTACGTGTATTTAATATAATTGACAAGGGTAAATTATAATAATTACTATTGTCAATCATACAGCTAACCCATGAAATTATCTTCACAGGTCCAGCTCCATATAGGGTGGCCTGGGTGGGTCTGGACGATCAGGAGTTTGGCCCAGCCTGGCAAACACCTTCCTACCTCTTCCCTTAACCATCTGACCCAGTCTAATGGCCTACCTTGTGAAATTACACAATGCAATGGAAATTCATTAAATTCATTACACAGTGGAAGTTCTTTACATAGGAATAGGAATCAAGTGACTGGAAGAAAAGTAAAAAAGAAGAATATTAAAATGAATAAATCAATTTTATAATACACCACAAAATGTTGTAGAAACCATTTTCACTCACTTTACAATTTTTTTTTTTTTTGTAATCCCTAAAATTGTAATCCCTATTTTTTTTAGGGATTACAGTAACTCAGTAGTGTAATTCATTACTTTTAAAAGTAACTTTCCCCAACACTGGTGATATGTGACATTAAACAAACAAAAAAGCTAAAATAAAATTACAACACCTGCTTTGCCATCACAGCCCTGCAATGTGAATGTCAGCAAGTGGGCTACTGAGTTTCTATATTGGCAGCCGAACGAGTCAGGCCTCAAACTGTGAATAGCACCTCATTCATCATGCTCCATAAAGAACCCCAGGGAACACGTGCACCATAACCACATGCATAAAAATAGACACTGCAGATTTACAGAGCCTCTCTCAAACACCTTCGTATATGTCCGTGCATATTGATTTAAGGAATCGACTATTTGTTTCTTAAGTGCATGAGAGCAGACTGCTCAGACTGCTCATGCATGTTCTTTTGTCTTAATTGTGCCATATGGTGTTTGAAACCAAACCCGGGCTTTTGCTGGCACTTCTATACAAGTTACGAAAGGAATTTTCAAATGTATCCACCTGCAAGCTGCTACACGGTTTGCCTACATAAAACTACACTGTAAAAGGTAACCTGCAATTGTTACCTTAAAAAACTATTTCTACCCGATTTCACCCATAAAAGTTAGTTTTGTTGGTAAAAAAAATAATGTCTATAGGTTGGTTCGGTGATGTTAAATAATATATATAAATAATAAATAATAATAAATAATATTTTACTTGTATAAAACCAGTTAATGTAACCCTCTGGTGGTCTTTGATCATTTTTGACTGAAAAAGTTTTTTTATTTTTTTATTCTTTACTTAGTAGTTACACTAGAATGGTATGGAACTTTGCAAAGGTTTTGGTGGCATTGGAAATTAATGGGAAAAAATGTAATCTATTGGAAACGTTTGGTACTGCACCCAAACAAAAAGGTTTTTTGGAAAATAAATTTGGAAAATAACTTGTTTAGATTTATAAAACATATTTTGAAAATAAATATATTTCGTATAAAATGTTTCCAATACATTTAAACTTCAATAACTTTTTTTTTTTTACTTTTAAAGAGAGACTTTAAGGAATAGTTCACCCAAAAATGACAATTCTGTCATCAAACTTGTATGAATGTCTTTCTTCTGCTGAACACAAAAGAAGATATTTTGAAGAATGTCGATAACCAAACAGTTGATGGACTTCCTTAGTATTCTTTTCCTACTATGGAAGTCAATGGGGTCCATCAACTGTTTAGTTCCCCATATTCTTCAACATATATTCTGTTGTGTTCAGCAGAAGAAAGACATTCATACAAGTTTGGAACAACTTGAGGGTGAGTAAATGATGAAAGAATTTTCTTTTTTGGGTGAACTGTTCCTTAAAGTCTGTGCTCCAAAGCATTCAAGATTTATGACAGTTTAAGTTGGAAATTTCATTTTCAGATCTATACTCAAAAAGTGAAAAAAAAGGATTATAACTACTTCATAAATATACTTTAGTACCATATAATCACTAAAATATTAGTTTACATGATTAAACTAAAATATAGTACATTCATTTCATTGAAATAAAAAAATCTGTCATTTTTGACCATGTAAGCTTTTAACATTTTTTTTCAGCGTGTAGCCACAGTACTGATGCTGCTCCTTCTCTTCACCACAATGTCAGCACATTACAATTATACATATATAACATGATTGACTTTAGATAGTTGAAATAATTCATGCTACATGTAAAAACTTGTAGCATTGTTAATTCTCTGTCTATTGTGTCGCAACAGGCCTGTAATTAACCCTGCATGTCATTCTTATGTGGACAATGATGTTTACACTCACCACCTTCTATTTGTTTAAGGAGCATGACAGTAATTTCTGTCACTATGACCTTTAAGCAATGATTCACAGCAGATCACATTAATAGGAAGCTTCTGATACAAAGTGGTCCCATTTTAAAGTTATCGACCTCATTTATAAGCTCTCCACCAGGTCACCACAATTCACCTCTGAAGGAAGAAAAACAGCATGTTAAGGATCCGATTTAGGAAATAATGCGGACACGTGTAACCCTAGCTCCCCGCTGCTCTTTCAGATGATTGAGAGTGCCCAATAAAAGCTTTGTCTATTTTCTTCAGTTATTCCTTCAAGGGCAAATAAGATTGTGTGTGTACTATATGTGTGTGTGTGAGAGAGAGGCAGTAAGAGAAAGGTATGATTAAATTAGAAATTATTATGATAGTTTGAGCTCAATCAATATACATATTTTGCAGACGCCAAGAAAGAGGTTTATGTCTCATGGACTTCTGCTTTTAGCACTTACATAGACCCACACACACAACCACATACAAAGGCACATACAGTAAGCATACTGGAAATGGAAACCTGCACTTCAGTAGTGAATTCTGTATCACTATCCATCTTAGTCAGTTTTTAACTTCTAAATCAAGAGCTTAACTCTATTAAATGTATTAATATGACTTATGTTTTAGTACCAAACAGCCCAGACAATGTTAAACTGTAAAATTCAAATCCTCCGTTGGATTTACCATAATAACTGATGTGGACACTACAGAGCAGGAATGTAAAGCTGTGGATATGCGAGGTCATATTTTTAAAAGCCAAAGTTGTGTTTCTTTACCGTTGGCTACAATTTCCACGCTTGTGAGATGAAGCCGTACGCCTGTGACCGTGGAACACGTGGGAAACATTCAACCACTAAAGTATAATTCAACCCAGCTGTATGGACACGCCAGTCTGAGGATGAGGCTTCAGACACTGCATGAACTCATTCTCACCAGAGGGGAGAAACTGAGAGCGAAACATAATTTTCTCAACCTGGATATCAATCAGCCTTTCCCCATCCCACAAGCTGCACTATCCTGGTCTGGAGTTGCAGTGATAGATGGTGCTTGGTTTAGTGTTCTTCCTTGGTTTGTTATTAATCAAACTGCAGTTCACTACAGTACTGTGATTGATTCAATGATCTGATAAATACACAATACACACTTTACAATAAGGTAGTTAACACAATAGCTAATTAAGCAATATCAAATAAGCATATAACACTTTAGTTTAGGGTCCAATTCTCACTATTAAGTAGTTGCTTATTAGCATGCATATTACTAGGATATTGCCTGTTTATTGGTGCTTATAAAGCACATATTAAAGGGTTAGTTCACCCAAAAATGAAAATTCTGTCATTAATTACTCACCCTTGTGTCGTTCCAAACCCGTAAGACCTGTAGTAAATACAGTGCAGCACTTCCAAGTTCTGACTTATGTTTTAGGTCTAGCTCCTGCGTCAGCATCACATGCATGCATCGTGTTGCTCACGTGAACAGCGTCGGCCAATGGTGAGCCAGCGTTCTGATGTAGAACCCGGAAGCGCTGCATTGTCTGTACTGGGGAGGGGGGGGGGATGGGGGTTTGCACACAAAAAGTATTCTCGTTGCTTTATCAAATTAATATGGATATTAATGGAAATTAATACTCCACTGGAGTCACATGGACTATTTTAACGATGTCTTTACTACCTTTCTGGACCTTGAAAGTTGCAATGATGTTGCTGTCTATGGGTGGTTCAGCTCTCCGATTTCATTAAAAAATATCTTAATTTGTGTTCTGAAGATGAACAAAGGTCTTACAGGTTTGGAATGACACGAGGGCGAGTAATTAATGACAGAATTTTGTTTGCTATTGCTGTGATGTCATGTGAGTGACAGGTTGTCCCGCCCTCGCTCCAGTCATCAGAGAAAAGAAGATATCAGAATAATCAAATGACTCACTCAGTTGCCACCTACTGGCGTAACAGTGTAACCTCAGAAAGATTCACACAAAAGTCCCCACCATTAATCCACAGGCTGATAGTGTCTGGAACAAACACAGATAAGCAGCATTACCAGCAAAAGAGAAGAAACAAGTAGGCCTATATTATTTAATACTTAATATTGAATAATTTTTGTATACTGAAAATTTTGTGATTTTGTACAAAGCATCATGCACCAACCAGCTTTAAACCTGAGCCGTTTGGCTTTGATTAGAACCTTTGCAAAACCAAATTCTGTGTGAAAACAAACAGATCCAATCACAGTAAACACGTCACATTGCATAGCAAACTTTAGCCACAAATTTATACTACAGGCCTCAAGCCCTATCAAAGTACAGTGGCTATGAACCCCAGATGGAAAGGCAAATTCCAGTGACAAATTCTTCACCGTCAAGACAGGTAAGCAAGGTGCCTGTTGATTTGTGGTCAGTAAATTTGGCAAAGAGGGCAAGCCTGAGGGTGAATGGCTATTTCTGGGAAGACTGACAGGGACATGTCTAAACTAATTGACGAGCTTGCTCCAAAACAAATACTCTTCTGAGACTCTACTGAGAACACATAATCTGAAAAACATTCTAAATAAACAATTTGAATATGAGCCAAGACTCATTTTCCGCATCTTATTCACAGTGTGGGCCAGTAGGTTCAGGAAATCTCTTGAAAAGCCTTGAGTATTAGTATCCAGGCCTCGACCGGATGCCCCAAAGCTCAGGGTTCAAGCTTCTTCCCGTTCTTCCCTCTCCTGGAGTTGAGGAAAAGGAAAAGAAAGAAAGAAAAATAATATGAGAGACAGAGCAAGTTCAAATAAAGCATAAATCTCCAAACATTTATTTTGCATTGTTTTAGATTTATTATTTCACTTTGTTTGCTGTTACTGAGACTGTACACATATTTTCATATTTACATGGCAATTCTCAGTCTCCTCATAAGCTACACATCATCCATGAGCCTTAAGCTTTCACAACACAGCACAGCATCCCTCAGGGATGTTTTACTCCAGGTCTCGGCAAAGGTAATCCCTGGCCTTAGACAACAAGTAGTCCTCTTACACTGTCCCATTCAGAAACAGCCCTCCCGCCCTGGCCTCTCCCTTTTCCCCCATCAGCAGGCCAGCTGTCATTGCAAACTGAGCCGGGCGGACCCTCGCAAACAGCTCAGCCTCTGCCCAGCTGCCGCCCCGGGATCTTATCAGCCACGGGACCATGCAACACAGACAATCTGGACCTGGTTTGTGTTTCAAGGCCATTGCAGAATGACCTAAATGACATCAATAACACACTTGTGGTGAAAACTGGTCCAAAAAACTTTTGTATTGAAAATGTACAATGCTCCAGCTTGGCACACAACAACAAGAGTGAGAGATTAAAGGTATAAAATTTGGTTACACTTTATTCCAATAGTCCTCTTTTACCAACTACTTTGCAACTACATGTCAACTAACTCTCATTAGAGTATTAGTAAACTGTTAGTTGACATGTAGTTGCAAAGTTACTTATATTTAGTAGAATGTCTAAAGTGGACTATCGACATAAAGTGTAAATGAAACTTCATAATGCATCTTGGATTAGATTTAACTTAAAAATGCAGATATGCATTGCTTCAGCACAAATATCCAGAAACATCCATTCATTCAGAAATCATCTAATTGATCTCAAAAACTGTTTCAGCTTTAAGGACGTCTTCATGGCTGACGTTGATTTAACAGTAAACTAATTTAAGGGGGGGGTCTAATGCTATTTCATGCATTCTGACTTATTTACACTGTTAAAGATTTGGATTATGATATGTTTGGATAAATACACTCCTTCAGGATACAAATAAGTTACGGAAAGTTTTTTTTCCGAGTATGGCCCTGTATGACATCACAAAGGGTGGAATTTCTTGTATGGGCACTTCTCCCGGATGAGCGTGTGCGCGTTGTCGGCAGTGCTGTAATTTTGTTTTTAGACCACAAAATCAACAATGTCACTAAAGAAGTGTGTTTTTGGTTGTGAGGGAAAGATAACCTTGTTCAGCTTCCCAAATAACCCTAGCGTTATGGAAACAGGGGATGCAGTTTGTTTTCCGGAGCAGCAACGGAGTTCTGCAAGTGTGTTTGTTTGTTCCCAGTCATGAGTCGAAACCGCAGGCGGCGAGTGAAACTGCATCAAATGTCTGCGTTTTGTTGGCAATCGGCGTGTAAGTGCATATAATGAAAACAACACGAATGTATAGTGAATCGAAAGTTATCCAAGGATAATGCCATGTATTGTGTGTGTGTGCGTGTGTGCTCGTGTCTCTTTAGCTCCGCCCCCCACTGCACTCCTGCACGAGCTCGGCTGTTTTCGGAAAGAATCCGTACAGCGTATCTGTCTTTTATAAATATGATAAAACTAAAGACTCTTCGGAGATATGAAGGATATAATACTACTCTAAAGGTACTCAAGATTAACATGATATTGACAGAAACTGTGTGTGTAATGTACACTTTAAATAAAATATGTTGCTGTGAGGTGAAGTATTAGCACTGGATATGGAATTTTAAATTTGATAAGCAAGAAAGTAAAAATTATGCACACTATGTTCCTTGAGAAAATGAACGGAGAAAGTTTTCTTTATTTTGGTAGAGGGCAAAAAGTGGCATTTAAATGTATATATATATATATATATATATATATATATATATATATATATATATATATATATATATATATATATATTTATAGATATACATTTATTTTTTATATATTTCTATATTGTATCCCATGTTTAACATTACAATTATTCTCCATGGCATATTTGTGTGAGCATTAAGTACACTGTAAAAAAAATGTCCGTGAAATTCTGTAAAATCATGACATCAAAATATTGTAAACAGAAAATTTACATTTAAATTAAATTTACAGTAATATTTTGAAAATACTAAAAACACTGTTGTAAAATACTGAACCAAACAAAACTGTTAATTTTACATGTTAAAATGATCATATTTATTTGCAGAATTTACAGATTACTGCAATTTAAACGAGATGAACTGTAATACAGAAAGCAATACAATTCAGTTAAAATTACAACATGACAGTGTTAAATTACAAAAATACAATTATTGTTATATATTATGTCCATGACATATTTGTGTGAGCATATTTATTCATAAATGTTGTAATTCAAAAACGTTTTGTTACTTCTTGCTTCTGTCATCATTTACTCACCCTTATATCGCTCCAAACCTGTATGACTTTCTTTCTTAAAACCAATAAGTAATGTGCACAAAGCAAGTAATGTGGAAAAAAATGTGTTTCAGTTTTTTGGCACGGACGTCTCAGCTGTTTCTAATTCCGTCCTGATGTGATATCAAATGAATAAAACAATAGCTCTCAGAGTGCTGTACGGGTCCTCATCCCAGCAGTGGAATTCATGACACACCAGCACCTCAAACTGCAGCCTCTTAATTAGAACAAATGCCTTCCCTCCAGGCTGTCTTGCCATAACAGTGGGGCTGTAATTATACTCAATTAGCTCATCAGCTTTAAACTGGGTTAAGTGATGTTTACTCAACATGGGCTAATTGTATGGCATATGGTAAGCTTTGTAGATGGAAGTGCAGAGGTGGGTTTGTTGTTGGATAGTTTGGGATAGGTCTGCAGTAAAGCTATTAGGGATTACCCAGGATGATGGTGGCGGTCCTGATGGCCCTGAGGGGATGTGAGGTTTGAGAATTCTGAATCCACCCTATGTAATCAGCAGGGGGCTTCGAGCTCTGAGAACTCACTTCAAATGTCTCAAAATGTGTGTGTGTATGTGTGTACGTGTTTTTCTATCCTAGTGGGGACTTCAACCTGAATGCACACATTCACTCATCGGGTCTTGTGTCACTGTGGGGACCTAAATTGAGGTCCCCATGAGGAAACAAGCTTATAAATCATACAGAATGTTTTTTTTTTTTGAAAATGTAAAAATGCAGAAAGTTTTGTGTGATGGGTAGGTTTAGAGGTAGGGTTAGTGTAAGGGGAGAGAATATACAGTTTGTACAGTTTAAAAACCATTACGTCTATGGAGAGTCCCAACCAGACATGTGTGTGTGTGTGTATGGCCACTGTGACCCCCTAAACCTAACCCTACTCATAACGTATTTCTAAAATCAGATGGAAATGATGAAGTGAATAACACTGATGTAGAAGCACCTACCCCTGGTTGTAAGCCTAAACTTGACATAAACTGAAAACCTAAATCTGATTAGTTGATTTGGAATGTTGTTCCAGAATCAACAAAGATGTTCATCTAGGAAAATGTTGTACTTGGTGAAATCACGTTCACCAAAGTACCATACTGTATATGTGTGTGTGTAATGTGTATGTTCAGTTTTGGTTTCGTTTCACTGTGTTCTGTTCCTGTTTTGAATGCCTTAGTTCTCTAGTTAGTTTCTCTGGCTGTTAATGAGTTCCCACTGTTCCGTTTTATCCTTTATTACACTCCCCAGGTATTTAAGCCCTGTGTTTTGTTCAGTTATTTGTCCGGTATCGTAGATGTTAATGTGGTTGTTATGTTATTCTCCTGCAATCTACTGAGTGTTCCCTTTTTGGACTTATCATGAAAGACTGTTTTTATTTTTTTACTCCATCTTTGTGCGCTTTATTACAGCCCGAACATATCTACCTATACAAATTGTAGCTTATGTCATTTTTTACATTTTTTTATATATAAAAAACAATACTTTCTGCTATTACAAATTGCTATCAAAAATGCTATCAAAATAAAGCTCTCTAAAGGCTTCATAGTAAACAGACTGATGTTAAACAATGTATTTCAGTATCACTGTGGTTGGTTGGCAGGGTTGCTCTTTTCCATCTACCCAGGGAACAGTGACAGCTGTGGGGCCAACAGTGGGCCCGAGCTCCCCTGCAGCTGTCTTGTGTGCCTGGGGTGGAATGACTCAGTGATCCTCCTCTAACTGGACAGATCCGGACCAGCACAACACCTGCTCTTTCTGGCAACCCACACGCAGGGCAACCTTGGTATGGGGTTATTGTGCAATAATTCCACAGGATAGGCTAGTTGTGGTGTCTTGTTGATGACGAGACATTACATCTGATTACCTTTATCTGTGTGTCATTATTGCATTGTTCAAATAGAAAGCATAGAGGAGGGATTCTTCAGGCAGAGCTTATAAGGTGCACAGAAGAAGAAGAAGAACAAGGGGATTCTGGGAGCGGAGAGAACAATAGGCTGAAATGCCCTCTGTGCTCCTGGATTTGCAACGTTCAGTGTTTTTCTGTTTCTGTTAGTCAGCAAATCTAATCATATTATAAATTCTGATGACTGCAGAATAACTAACCAGTGTCTTTTTCCCTTCCCTTTTTTCCTAGGCCCGAAGGAATTGACTTTGAAGAAAAGGTTCTTTTCTTCATCGGATTTCTTTTACATCTTTTTCCTTGACCTAACTAAGCTTGAGTCATCTCCACGTCTCATTATCTGCTATAAGAAGGGATAGCTTTCTGAGTTGTTGTTGTTTTTTTAGGTAGGTGACCTCTTTATGTTGAGTCAGCAGAATAAACTGTAAAGCTTGTGGCCTTTAGGATTCTGTTGGGGTCGACAAAGTACAAAGTATAATCAATAATTTCCGCAGCGAACTAAATTTTTTTGCAATGAAAAGTTGTGAAAATTATAGGAAAGACTTTGACTTCTAATATGAAGTGTGTAGCAACTAACCCGTCATTGGCAATTGGGTATGCGGTTGTACAATCAAAGAATCTCTATCACAACCTCTCCTTGGAGGATGTGTGTTATTAGTCTCGTTGACAGACAAATATTCTGTATGGCCACCATCCGCAAGGGAGTAAGAGGCTTAGCAATGGCTTTTTTGGGATTCTACCCTTGCCAAGATTGAGGAAGTATGTGTTTAGAGCATTCACAAGGATTGCCCTTTGGAGCTTACGATCACTGACGTGGGGATAGAGGAGCTACTATATGCTGCCCTTCTGAAGGACAACTGAAAGAGAAAGCGAGAGAAGAATATTGGGGAGAAGAAAATGCTGACAGGGTGATGCAGTAAGACGAGAACAGCATGGTACAGTGTAAATGGAGTTGGCACCGTACAGAGAGAGTAAAGAGATTCACAGTAACTGACCAAGCTGGCTCTTTTTGCCCATGCAGCTTTGCAGCAAAATATAGTTATCGAGTAATGCATCCAGAGCAGCTTAAATACACGCTCAAACTCTGAAATAAACATCCTAACTTATCCACTTAATCCTAACCTAATTTATAGTTCATTTATTAAAATAAAATAAATATGATCAATTTAAAGCAACAATATGTAATTTTTCACCGCTAGAGGTCACTTATTCAAAACAAAGGCAAAACACCTTGATTTTGTAGAGCTTTTATTATGGTGCAGACGACCATAATAAAATTCCTCTTCTTCTGCTCATGCGTATGTGGGGTAACGCAGCACTGTTTTATCATATCAGATACATTTGAGTGTGTTGAAAGTTATGTTATAAGCTACTGTTCGTTTGCTCGGTGGCTATGAGACACTTGTTGCACACTGCAGTAAGATAGATTGATATTAGGCATGGTAAAACATGGTACATGGTGTTGAGCTATAGTTTTCTGTTGATGAATGTATTCAAACAGTTGCTCAACTGTCTAATAAAACATGTAATATATTAAAGCGTCTTCTTGGAAACATTTGAGATAATGTAAGTACACAAGTCAACAAAATATATAACATTGTTAGTGGTTTTTGGATATTTTAATCCAAAAATTTTACATTGTACCTTTAATAAATGATTTTAAATATAAATTTTGAATACATAAACATTTCCTTCATAATTTAGGAACTAATATTTATCATCTTAACTGTTGTAAATCACTTGCTTCACTTGAGAATGTGTTTTAGTGACAAAATCTGATGAAATAAATAAATAATGACTGCATAAAAAGAAAATAGACACCGGATAAGCAAAGTAGGACAATGTCCCTTGGGAAATAATCATCTTTCTATTATTCCCCAGACTCAAGCAAACAAAGTACAGAAGAAATAGCTCAACAGGATATGAAATCTGAGTTTAATTGTTTAAATAAATCTAATAAGTATTTTCTTGGAAATGGGGTCTTTGAACATTTGAGCTTTACCGGATAAAGAGTTCCCAGACGTGAACTATAAAAACAACTATGTAAAAATTGTACAATATAAGTTCAATATATTAATATTAGTTAAATCATTAATAAAGCTAATGCTAATTTAATAATAAAACATATACAATCTTTCATCTTAGTTCATATAATAGAATAAAAATAAGATATTATATAATATTATATATAAATATTATATATAAATATTAAAGGCACAGTATGTAAGTTTTGCCGCTAAAGGTCGCTTATTCAAAACAAAGGCGTGGCTTGACGGGCTGAGGTGGAGTCCTGGTCGCGGAGGCAGGAGGCGGAAACCGTGGATCCACCCGCCATGATGTATCTGACGACTGGCGGACCCACGGCGAACACACCTCTCCGATGGTGGACCGAGGGTGAGCGGATGGGTCGACAGAAAGTGGCGGAGGCGAGGATAAGGTGTAGATGGGAGGAGGTGGGAGAGGGAGGCTGGGTGGGAGTCCAGGACGCTCTGGTGGTGCTGGTGCCTTCTCGGGACTCTGGACGGAGGAAGAAGTCCTCTCGGGATTCGGGACGGAGGAAGGAGCCCTCACTGGACACTCGTCGTGGACAGGGGACATCACTGGGCTCTGGACGGGGACAGGGGACGTCACTGGGCTCTGGATGGAGACAGGGTGTGTCCTGGACCAGGGCGGTCCGATCTTCTGTCACGGGTGTGTGCAGGCAGGAAGACGGGAGTTTAATGATGAATGATTCTCAGGTGAGTAATAAAGGCAGGAGAGCAACACACGCTATACATCGACGGAGATCAGACCAATACTGAGAGAAAGGGGAGAACTAAATAGCAAACAGACACAAGTTAATTGACAAGACACAGCTTTAATATATTAATTCAAATATTAAAAACCTTTAAAAAACCAAGATTAATACATTCTGTAAAAGTATTTATTTATAATTATTCATTATTATTAGCATGATACCTAATGCATTTACTAATGTTAACATATAGAACATAAATAACAACGAGTGCCCTCAAATTCATATATAAACTTAAATGTGAGTGTATATAAAAATGAATTTTACTAGTGCAAATAAGAATAATGCTCAAATGCTGTTAAGGGACCCCACATGCTTCACATCAAACCAAGGGTTCACCTCATCCAAACCAGACAACAACTGACCTTTGACCTCAAATTACACTAATACTTCCTGTGTTCCTCACAGCACATCTCCTAATGCAGATAGACGTGAGGGAATTCCAAAACACATACTGCCAGAGAGGGCTAAACACATACGGATGAATATACCAGTGAGATGATCGAACATATGGAGAGGCTGCCATGAAGGTAAAGCAAAACTTAAAAGGAGATTATCTCTGAGAGGCCATCAGCGTATTGATTTGCTCAGAAGTTTTTTTCTCCTCTGTTAGAGTTTCAAGGCTATTTCCAGCTCAACATGGGCGGCTGTCCTTCCTGGTTTGATCCCCTAGGCAACCGATGTGGTCATTCCTTCCAGAAAATGGAGAGCAATGTGTAACCAAACACCAACAGGGGCCCCTGAAAAACCAGTGTGTGTGTGAGTGTGTGGGCGGGTGGGTAGGTGTACAATATGGATGAATATATATATATATATATATATATATATATATATATATATATATATTTAAATGTATTAGATACAACTTGATCTATTTTTTTTCATGGAATTATTTCCATAAAATCATCAAAATTATGCTCATTTAATTCTATGCAGCACCCACATTTGGCCACACATATATTTCATGTTGAATAATAACCATTGTAAAAGGAATAGTGTTCTGTTTTCCCTGTTTTCACCTATATCCTATATATTTAATTCTTCTTTCCATTGTTTAGTTTTACAGACTATTTCATGCACAATCATTTCGTCTCCCGATCCACTCCCTCCTGCTCGAGTGTCTTTCATATTCTTTTCCCCCTCCCTACGTTTGCCCTCCCTTTTTATTTCCCAACTCTCCCTCTATATAATTTCCTTTCCACAGGCTTTGTTAGGCACCTTGAAACCTTAGCCGTTTCAAATAGCAATGTCTCTCAGCAGCAGGTCCTTGCTATAGCATTAGATGCAACTTGATCTGGGCCCTCAAGCAGAGCCTTGTTATTGGATAAATACAGGGCCTCCTGCCATGAGCGGTCTGTTCTACAGGGGGCACTAGAGGAGAGAAGATTCAAGGATAGAGAAAAGTGAAAAGTGTTTTTATAGCATTTTAGGATCTTTCTGCTGCAAAACATTTAGGTAGGTATTGATATACTTTATTGAAAGTGTAATTTAAAGTGTATTACTTTGCCTTTCAGACTAAACTGTAAAAGGGTGAATGAGCAACTCTATAGGAAGCCGTCTTACTCAAACAAAGAGAGTACGTAGGCTGGGCCCCACATTAGCAGACACACTCTCAAGCTCCATTAGAGACATAATGAAGATACAAATCAATCTAATCCTATTGTGGAGACATTCCCTCCCACTCATCCACATAATCCCACTGCAGTGAGGCTGAGTCCTGCTGGAATGCCGTGCTGAGGGAATACAGATATCTTGCTGAGATAATTAGCATTTCACAGCTTTGAGTACCACTTGCCTCACTCTTAAAGCACTGCCAATATGATCATTTTACAAATTATTTCACAAAATATCATGCACATTTTTTTTATTATATGCTTTTAAAAAATTCCTTATAGCCTTATAACAGATGGATTTAGGTTGTGATTGAAAGGAAAGTGTTGAGAATAAAGACGGGGGCCTGTGAGTGACTGATGGGAGGTGATGAACACGAGAGTGACTTTTGGGGGCCAGGTCTCCTCAGCAGGGCTGCTTCAGGTTCTGTCCCACATGTGTTCTGCATAAAGACTATCAAAGGCAGAGTTCCCCCCTGCGGCATAAGCCCGCCCTGCTGTAAAGAGCCATCAAACGAAAGTGTGACAGTCTGAAGGGGCTGTAATGGGTATATGAGGGGCTGGAGAGAGTCCAGACACACATACACAAATGCAGGTCTGCATGAAGACATAAACTTGAATTTTCCCTCTATTGCAGTACTTGTGTCTCAATCAGAACCACAACCACAATCAGTAAATGTGCTTAACTAATATGAAAATATCAGGCCATTCTTTGTTGTGTATTTTAGGTCTATCTATCTATCTATCTATCTATCTATCTAAAACCTTGCTGCTGCGAGTATGATGATGCTTTCATACAACAGTTCAACAAAGAAGAAGTTAATATTAGATGTGATAATATTGGACATATCACATACGGTGTTGCCAGTTACTTTGTCTATATTTGTTGCACAAACGAATATAGTCTCAAACGATGCAACAGAAGAAAAACACTGTGAATCCTGAATGACAAAAGTGAATAAGTGAATGATTCAATGACCCACTGTTAAACACAGAGACCCTGTCCAAAATGACACAGATCATATGCACTCATGGTCTACAGTGGATGTCGCATGTCCGTTAAATCCACAAGACTGTACAGGGTATCCCATTTGACATTTTAAGTTTCAGAAGGGTGCTCACGACAGCCCCTTTTGCAGCCGCTGTGCGCCTTTGATGCGCACTTCTGCCGAGCCCACACTGGCTATGTTTACATGCAACTTTTGTTTCAATCGGACTCAATTCATTCCGTTTAATGAATCTGAATGTAGTTTAAGATGTCCGCCTTTATATGTCACAAGCTTCAAATCGGAATTTATTATTTTGACATGAGCACACAGCACAAATATGTTTCCCGCATAATAACTATTCTCCTACATTGGTTCTTTATTTGTTTTAAACAGCAGACTTATTATTTATCCATCTCTGGTCATCATTTGGAGACAATTAAGCAGTTTTGCCATGCTGCTTATATTTATCAGGCAGTAAAAATGCCCCTCCCCGTGGAAGGTGGATGAGAATCTGAAACAAGGACTGGTGGGACGTTGTCCTGCTCCACTTCACAGACGCTGAGTAAAAGGATAATTTTAGAATGACGGGACACTCATTTATATGATTTATATTTCTATGTCAATGCACATGCACAGTCCTTTCAGTTTCAGTTTTCAATCCGATCACGTGTTTACATGTCCTCTCAATCGGATTAGAAGAGGAATAAACCACCCCTTTCAATCCGATCAAAATGTCATTCGGATCAAGCTCAATCGGATCGATTAAGGTGATTACATGAAGGCTTTTCGGTCCATTTGAGCCATCAATCTGATTACTAATGGATTATTTGGTTGCATGTAAACAGCCACTGAGGTGAACTCTTCTACCTAACAGTCCAAGTGGCATTATGTCACAAAAGTGTGGACTCGGAGTAAGACTGAGGTCTTGTGCCAATTGGGATAGGGCCAGACTTGTTTTGTTCCTAAAAGAATCTATGATTTTGACCAAATCGGTTGAGTGAATTATTCAGTGACTTACTCGTAAAGACATTTACGTGTTGCTACCTACTGGTGTAACAATGTAATCTGCAGAATGAGTCTGAAATCCTAAGTATATATATTACAAAAATACATATTAAATATATTATATCCATCCATCCATTCTCCAAACAGTCTTATCCTCTACAGGGTCGTCGAGATGCTGGAGATTTTCCCAGTGTCTCGGCCCACAGACGGTACATCACAGGGCTCTCACACAGAAACAGACACACACACACATTTTGTTCCCAAAATATGGTTAAGTAGGTACACACACACACACGAATGCGTCTGAGAGCTAAGTTGTGTATAGTCCAGCACTTGTGTTGGCTCTACTGTGAGGGATGAGTGGCACACCTGCTGAGTAATCTGTCATTACAGCTGGGGGACAAATCTCAGCTGCCCACACCAATCAACCTCTCCTCTGCCCACCCCTGAACACCCCCAACATTCCTCACACAGCTCTGTTTTCAGACCTCTCTGTGTATGTGTATCACAACACAGAGTGTCCTGTCCTGTTGTTTGTGTGACTGTTTAATTTAGACTGGGTACTTATGTGAGAGCTGACATTACATAAAACAATGCAGATATTGTAATACAAACCAAGACAAACATAATATTTTTCCATGTTTTTAAAATAAGTCTCTTATGCCAAGCAAGGCTGCTTGATCGAAAATATAGTAAAAACAGATATATTATGAAATATTATTATAATTATTTTGTATTTTAATATATTTTAAAATGTATTTTATCCCTGTGATGGCAAAGATGAATTTTCAACATGCATTACTCCAGTATTTAGTGTAATTTGATCCTGATCCTATATATAATGAATTAATTAAAAATTAGTTCCCTCAGATTTGGCTGTATAGGGTTGAAATTACAGTGTAATGTGACATGGTTGGCAGAGACATATGAGGCGAACTAAACCATTATCTGACTGGACTGCATGACTGCTCAAGTTTGCTGTGCCTACAGGCACTGCCTTGACAACTGACAGATGGAGAGAATAATAGTCTTTACATCAAGACAAATAGACAAAACTCGTCAGCTATCCAAGAACAACCTTTAAATTTGTATCTTTTAAACTTAGTACGTTGATGATACAAATTAAATCATTTTCTTTACCTTATGAGACAAAAATGTTGCTCAAGTAAGGGAGTCAAGTGTCTAATGTATGATTGGTTAACCTGTAGGCATAAATTAAAGGGATAGTTTGCACAAAAGTGAAAATTCTGTCATTATTTACTCACCCTAATGTCGTTCCCAATCTGTATGACTGAGAAGACTGAGACTGAGAAAATATTTTGTAGAATGTTGGTAACCAAACAGTTTATTTCCATTGTATTTTTTGTCTTTATTGTCGCATCGCTGGACACACCCACATCATGCCACCAAAAATCACCGGATCTCATCGGTTGCTTTGTCAATGAAAATTGCTGTCAGGGCGAACACCTCCCTTTTAAGAATCAGTAGTGTTGGGCTCATGATGCTTTGGTGTGAAACTTGATCTAGGAGTTCCCAGCTGTGTTGAGTGCAATATACTGGGAGGGAAAACACTGAAAGGGACTTTATTCTAGAGGGAAAAATGATGAAAGCATTCAGGATACCTGGTTGAATGGTTGGAAAAAAGAAAATCAGAGTCAGAACACCCAATAAGGTCAAATGAATTTGTATGATTTCTGTTACAACATTTAGCAAAAATATGTTTTAAGAACGTTTGGCTAATGTTCCCATTAAGTTATAAAAACATTATTTCAGAATGATATTTGAACTGAATTTTGAAAAAGAAAAAAAAACATTCTTGGTTATGCAATAAAGGAGCATTCCATTTTATCATTCTTCAAACATTGTGGGAATGTTAGATTTGAAAGTTCTCTGAATGTTCTGAAAATATATAAAACATTTTTTTTAGATAAACGGCCAACTAAAACTTTTCAGAATAAATGACGTTTTCATGTTAACGTTTTGAGAATATTATTAAAGACCAGATAACTGAATGAATGTTAATGTTACTAGAATTTTTTTTTTTCATAACTTTGAGAGAACCTTGCCAGAACATCCTTCTTAGTTGGGTAGCTTCCCCATACACATACTGTGAGCAGTTACAGCCCAGTAGACTAATAGCAGTAGAAGATCACAAATTGTTAATATTAAAAAAAAAATGGTCTAACCATGTAACTTGTATATCATATGGGTCCTAAACAGAGAGTTTAGCCACTTGAGACTCCCCCTGTTAGTGAAGCAAGGGCGTTAGCTAAACTAATAAACATTAAATTATTAATCATGACCTTTTCCAACCACTCAGATTCCCAAAGGTCCATAAGGAGGGTGTGTGGAGGCTGAACTTCCTGCTTTGTCGTCATGTTGCTGGTGCTTGGAGAGAGGGTGGGAGAGCACTAAACACTTATCACTGCTGTCCTTTTCTTCTTCCTCTGATGATGAGAGATGATTTCCCGACAACTGCTCCTTGGTAAAACAAATGAACAGAAAATCTTCTGGGTATCCCACCAATTAACCCGAAAATGGGAAAATGTCTTTGGAATGTTTTCCTGATTGACAGTTAGTGCTGAGAAATCTGCGTCTCTCCGAGATGAAGTCATTTTCTTACGCTGTGCCAACAGTAACAAGAGCAAGATCGCTCGCTGCTTTTTTCTTTCTCTCTTGCTGTCAGCATTTGAGGTTTAATTCAGGTTTGAGCAACTGCACTGCAAATCCCATGAGTTTTTTGTTTCTCCCTTAATACACCACATGGTGCCTACTGCCAAGATATGTGTAAGGAAAACATTCACTCACATGGCGGAAATCAGATCTCAGCAAATCAGAATATATGAGTCAGGGCACTCGGATACATTTTGCACCACTTATTGATGTGAATAAATTGCATATGACTATATAAACATAATGGCTTTCTACTTCATAATGTAGGCTTAAAACTTATAGCATTGATTTGGATCCTTATCTTCACCAGTGACTCATCTATGAACTATCATTATTTGAATTGACATCTGATTGACATTTGCACACACATGCACAATAGATTTTATTTATTATCAATTAACTTCTATTAACTAAATAAAATCAATATTTGGTGTGACCACCCTTTGATTTTAAAACTAGGTTGCACATAGTTTTTCAGCTTGCTTTGGAGGTAGGTTTCTTCAAGCGTCTTGGAGACATTGCCACAGTTGTTCTGGATTTAGTCTGTAAAGATTTGTCAGGCTCAAATTGTGAAAGAATGGTTGGGAAGGAGCATGAAGAATCACTTTCACACACATACAAGATCATGAGAAAAAATAGTTGCAACTCTTGATGGAAATAAATGTTGTTATGTTATTTCATCAATTTTTGGTCCAGATCTTATACTGACAATGCAAGAGTCCAGCACATGTAAAGTCTCCAGCACATCCCAAAGACTTTCAATGAATTTAAGGTTTGGACTCAGAGGTGCCAATTCACTTGTGAAAATAATTTGTCATGCTCCCTCCCAACCATTCCTTCACAATTTGAACCTGATGAATCTTGACAAACTAAATTCAGCAGAACTGTGGCAACATCTCCAAGATGCTTGAAGAAAGCTTCCTGGAGATATGGCCATGATGTGTCTTCCTACATGGTTGTTTAAGAAATGAAAAGCTACACACTCCATCAATTAGGATTAGAAGAACTGTTGCCAAACATATACAGTGCCCTTCACTCATATTGCCACCCTTGGTAAATATGAATAAAGGCGGCTGTGTAAATCTGCATTCTTTATCCTTTTCATTAAAAAAATTATAACCTTTCATCGAAGTAAAACAATTGAAAGTGGGGGGAAAATCTCATTATGAAATATTTTATTTTCTCTGGCACCCAGTTATTGCAACCTCCTTTTCCCAAGATAACAGCTCTGAGTCTTCTTCTATAATGCCTGATAAGTTTGGAGAACACCGGACAAGAGATCAGAGATCATTCCTTCATACAGAATCTCTCCAGATCCGTCAGATTCCCAGCTCTTCTCTTCAGTTCATCCCACTCATTTCCTATAGGGTTCAGGTCAGGGAATTGGGACTTTTTATCCCTGTGTGCACCAAACCCTGCCAAAAAGCTCTTTTTATAGTTTCATCTGACCACAGAACCAGGTCTCTTTTGAAGTTCCAGTCGTGTCTGACAACTGAATATGCTGGAGTTAGTTTTTTCTTCAAAACCTCCCAAACAACGTGTGGTGATGTAGGGGCTGTTTGATCATTTCTTTAGGCTTTCTGACCCCAAGACTCAACTAATCTCTGCAGTTCTCCAGCTGTGATCTTGGAGAGTCTTTGTCCACTCAAACGCTCCTCCTCACCGTGCATTAGGACGATATCGAAGCATGTCCTCTTCCAGGCAGATTTGTAACATCTTTAGTTGATTGGAACTTCTTAATTATTGCCCTGATGGTGGAAATGGGGATTTTCAATGCTTTAGCTATTTTCTTACAGTCACTTTCTATTTTGTGAAGCTCAACAATCTTTTGCTGCACATCAGAACTATATTCTTTGGTTTTACTCATTGTGATGAATGAATAAGGGAATTTGGCCTTTGTGTTTTCTCATGTTTATACTCCTGTGGAACAGGAAGTCATAGCTGGACAATTTCATGCTCCTAGTCACCCTGGTGTGCTAAAACAAAGTGTAAATATGAATATACTTCAGAATATACTCATTTCTAGGGTGCCAATAATTGTGGCCAACATGCATTGGAGAAAAACATTTATTTCATAATGTGAGTTTCCTTCCACTTTCAATTGTTTTACTTCAATGAAAGGTTAGAATTTTGTGAATGTTTTGAATGAAAGATCAAAAGGATAAACAAAGCAGATTTATTTTCACAGTCGCCTTTACTCATATTTCCCAAGGGTGCCAATATTAGTGGAGAGCACTGTGACATGCTAGAAACATAATAATCACTGTAATAATGATCCAGTCATAGACTCCAAAGTATTTGCCCATATTTACACATACATATATACATATATATATATATATATTTCACAAATATACACATTTTGAACGATAGTGTACATACACACATATAGAACAGCATTGCATGCATAAGACAGTTCTTTCAATTATTCCAAACATTACTGCTGGTGTTAATTTTCTGAGGTATAAACCTGTTCAGAACATCTGTGCAAAATAACCTAACCACAAACTTTTTTCCTTTCGACTCTTATCGAAGGACAAGTGTTGTCCCTGTATAATAAACATAGAGCCAAAATATGGCAGCTGCCCTGGCCACATCTACGGTTCAAGTTCCATATTCACACTGTAATACGCTGGGTGATTTATGATGAGCCGATGTAGGTCCCCTGCAGCTGGCTTATAAAAACCTGACAGAAAAAAATATGCCTATAAAGAAAAGAGTGAGTCTGTGTGTTTGTTTGTGTGTGTGTGTGTGTGTGTATGAGAGAGAGAGAGAGAGAGAGAGAGGGAGGGAGGGAGGCTAAAGTACTGGAGGCAGAGATAATGGCCAATAGTAATGGCAAGAGAGCACTCAATCCCCAGTTCTCTGACCATTTCTCATCCTTCTGGAGAATAATATTGATCACAGACAAATGAGCAGGCCAGATTAAGGTTGTCATGAGGACATAACATTGCCTTTGAAAGAGGAATTCTGTGAGGATATTAACAGTCCAGGTTGTTGTTGTGTAAGTCTGTTCAAGCGTGTGTTTGGGGTTGTCTGCATTATCCGTTAAATGCTGCAGCAACTATTTTTACAAAAACAATGCCATGCACCCTTTCTAGAATCACAAGCAATGCTTAAAGGCGCAGTGCCTAATTTCCACATCATTACACCAACAACACCAAATATTTCACAATATTACTGTTTTTACTGTATTGCTTTAATAAATGCAACCTTGGTAAGAGACAGAAACAATGTTCCACAGCTGTAAATAGTTTAGTATGGTTTGCGTAACAAATCACAATCAAATAAAAATTTTCTATTTGCACCCTTCCAATTAAATTTCACTTGCAGCTTCTTCACTAGATGCAATAATATACGTAAAAACTGTGTTAAAATTACTAATTAGAAATACAATTTTATAAGATAACCAAATAGATTAAATAATGGCCAATAACGGCCAAAACTTGACCATCCGCAAAGACCCAACCCCCTTTAGTTACTGTTGCTACGTCCGACAAGCCATGGCGATCCCACACTGACAAAGCACCGACAGACAGGACAGAGCATGTTACTTTTGATATGAAACAAAGTCTCAACATTGTTTTGACAATTTTGTTTTGACTCAATTTAGTAATTTTTTAAAGATATGTAAATAATTAATATCGGTTTTTGGCTGTTTAAAATACCGTTTAATGTGTTGTGCCAGATCGCTGTAGCATCTCAGTTAAAGCTGCTCGTGAACCTATCAACTCTTCCTTCTAGTTAATTTATAGCATCAAATAAACATGAATGAACATCAGAATGAATGTTGTTTCAACCGCGGAAAGATGTCAGTACACACCGTTTTTCAAGTTCAAGTCCACCAACGTTAATCTACTCTCCTGACTGCTTTGACGGACAAAATGGCGGTGGTCAGATTGCCTGTCAATCAAACTCCCGGCGAAGGGTGAATTGCATTCCGGGGTTGGAGGTGTTGCCTAGTAAAAAATTGGGTGCGTCTCAATCAGTTCCCTAGCTCCCAGGCTCGTGTATCAGTAGGCCTATATCATGTAGCCTACACAAAATCGGGCACTGGTAAGGACAGTAAAGGAAGCTGGCTCACACATTGGGACACTGATGACTCTATTTCCAGCGACATGACAATGTCCTCATTGTACAACATCATTACTGGTATTTATGAACAACAGCAGAGATATCTGACATTACTTGTAATGTTATTTAAAGTAGCCTACATTATGATAAATACTTTGCTTGCTATATACACTCACCTAAAGGATTATTAGGAACACCATACTAATACTGTGTTTGACCCCCTTTTGCCTTCAGAACTGCCTTAATTCTACGTGGCATTGATTCAACAAGGTGCTGAAAGCATTCTTTAGAAATGTTGGCCCATATTGATAGGATAGCATCTTGCAGTTGATGGAGATTTGTGGGATGCACATCCAGGGCACGAAGCTCCTGTTTCACCACATCCCAAAGATGCTCTATTGGGTTGAGATCTGGTGACTGTGGGGGCCATTTTAGTACAGTGAACTCATTGTCATGTTCAAGAAACCAATTTGAAATGATTTGAGCTTTGTGACATGGTGCATTATCCTGCTGGAAGTAGCCATCAGAGGATGGGTACATGGTGGTCATAAAGGGATGGACATGGTTAGAAACAATGCTCAGGTAGGCCGTGGCATTTAAACGATGCCCAATTGGCACTAAGGGGCCTAAAGTGTGCCAAGAAAACATCCCCGACACCATTACACCACCACCACCAGCCTGCACAGTGGTAACAAGGCATGATGGATCCATGTTCTCATTCTGTTTACGCCAAATTCTGACTCTACCATCTGAATGTCTCAACAGAAATCGAGACTCATCAGACCAGGCAACATTTTTCCAGTCTTCAACTGTCCAATTTTGGTGAGCTTGTGCAAATTGTAGCCTCTTTTTCCTATTTGTAGTGGAGATGAGTGGTACCCGGTGGGGTCTTCTGCTGTTGTAGCCCATCCGCCTCAAGGTTGTGCGTGTTGTGGCTTCACAAATGCTTTGCTGCATACCTCGGTTGTAACGAGTGGTTATTTCAGTCAAAGTTGCTCTTCTATCAGCTTGAATCAGTCGGCCCATTCTCCTCTGACCTCTAGCATCAACTGCCGCATACTGGATGTTTTTCCCTTTTTTACACCATTCTTTGTAAACTCTAGAAATGGTTGTGCGTGAAAATCCCAGTAACTGAGCAGATTGTGAAATACTCAGACCGGCCCGTCTGGCACCAACAACCATGCCACGCTCAAAATTGCTTAAATCACCTTTCTTTCCCATTCTGACATTCAGTTTTGAGTTCAGGAGATTGTCTTGACCAGGACCACACCCCTAAATGCATTGAAGCAACTGCCATGTGATTGGTTGATTAGATAATTGCATTAATGAGAAATTTAACAGGTGTCCCTAATAATCCTTTAGGTGAGTGTATGTGCAACATTTCAAAATGTAAATAAATTATAAATGTTAGCTAGATTGTGTTCATTAGCCTACCTGTATAACGATGTATGTTTATCCTGAAATATAATAAAATAATGCTTTCTTTTTAAACATATCACATGTCGTTATTGGTCGTTATGTGTAGTGAGTTGGTTCACGTGATTTAAGTTTCGTGCTTCAGAATGTCCATTAAGGGAACACAGATGTCGATGCTCCCTGGGTTTTGCGGTGCATTGTGCGACTTTTTAGGGAGCGAACGTTTCAGTGCACTGGAAGGGTTCTGCGATTGGGACAGCCCTTAAAGGCCCCCTGAAATCAAAATGGAAGTTTTTTAGCTTTTAGTATGACTATGTTAGCCTTAAGGTTATGAATAAGCTGCTGTGCTCCAAAACAATGACAACATTCGCAAATGACAAAAACATTTAGGAGATATAAGCATTTAAAATTTACAGTCTCTCACTTCCATTAAAATGAATCACAGATTTTGATGACAACATCGCAGTCTTCATCTTCTCATCACATCTTGTGTCCAATCAAATGCTCTCTAGAATCTGAAGCTTCCCGCCCCCTACACTATAAATAGCTGAAGCTGAGCTGAAATCTGTCAGCTGTTTACACATTTACTATTTCCTACATGGTGAATAGCACACAGCGTACTATACATATGATAGGAAACAATTCAGAAATATGTTTTCAGTTGAGGCAAATTAAGTCTGGTTTCACGTTAGTTTCACGCACACCACCGCAGCACACACACATAAGGCTCGTTTGAGATGAGCAAAATCTGCGCAGAACCGATCACCGTGATCACCGCGAGATGCATGCCGGTTAGAAATGTGTCCGAGTGTGGTCCGACTTGCTCTGATGTCATGCTGAAGTGTGTCAAAAAACTCTCGCAATGGCAAGGCGGACTTGTCGGATTCTGCAGTCGGGCGCAGTTGCTCTCCACCGACTGTGCTGATCAAAAGCACGATGGGAAACGACTTGCTGACGACACAGCTTAATGCTCATTGGTTTAAACAACCGTGATGTATGGTTCTCTTTCAAAATGTTTGATTTTAAAACTCTAATATCATGTTTTTATGTGTATAAATTATGTGTGAATATTCCCAAACTCTCTGACAGTGTGATCTCTCTATGGGTTATGTGATTGTTGTCATATTTATAAAAAAATATAAAAACATGTATGTAATTAAAGTAAAAATGATTGATAAACATTCTTTCGAATGGAAATAAATAACAAAAACTTTGGGTGTCTTGTTCATCATATTTATTTTCAAAAGCAACAGAGCTTAAATTACATCCAGTTTATCAGCAAAAGCGCACAAGTGTAAATCCTGCGACATCCGCCTTTGATCTCGCAGGTGTCTGATCCACTACGAGAAGAGAGAACTGTCCGTCTTGCCTGCACTTTTTTCACTCCTCCCCTCACTGCAGCCGCCTACTCTCGGCTGAATTTCAGGCGAGGTGAGGCGCATCTCAAACAAGCCTATAGTCTAGACCAGAGCCGTTGACTAGAGACACAAGAGCGCAGTGTGGATCATATGCGCGAGTCGGCGCATACAACAAAACATATCGGATCCATTTAAATTCTGCACAGAATGCTGTATTTCAAAGCGATATGGAGAAGATTATGATGATAAACGGTTAGAGATTAGGAGGAAACTATAGCTTAACAAACAGAAAGGCTCTAGTCAAACTGTGGTATTAACGAAACGCTATTGGCTGTTTCAAAAAAGGGGAGGAGCTGCTAACAGCTGTAGCCGTTTTAGAGGAAAATACGTCAACACATTGAATAATGCTGCGCGTTTCAAGGCACTTCAGTGGGCCTTTAAAATGGCCGACTCCCTGATCAGTGCCCTGACTACTGAACTAGGGAGCTGATTGAGACGCACGCACCTGTTGTGTTCTGAGGGGTAAAAATCGAGTCCCGGGGGTGGGGGGTCACTTTAACCCGCTGGCTAAAAAACTACCTGTGGAAACAGTGTAAAAGTAGCCCAATTCCGTAAAACCACGAACTTGGCAACACTGGTACCAAACCAAAGGTGCTCTGAGGAACAAATTAAGTAGAACTCCCCTTTAGTCAATGTTATCACCATAGGAGGCTCTGTCAAACAGCAGGTCTGCTTTGCTTATGTAAACATGTAGCAGACTGGTGAAGAGTAATCATCCTCATGGGGAGCATGCAGGCACACATTCATAAGGGCTTTTAATGTGGGTTTGATCACTACGTGACTGACTGGAGTCGAGACAGATGTGTTTGTCATCCCTTCAAAGATCAACCTGAAATACAAGTCTGATAGTATGTTTTTTAGCTACTTGAATTGATGTGCCTGTTTAATTAGATTCAAATCTTATGCATCATGACAACAGAAGACCTAATTTGCCTTTCATAAAATCTTTTCAGTGTCAAAATGTTGCAAAATGAGATCTATTTTTGAGTTCCTCTCCTCAGGGGAGAAGACTAAGGCCAAGAAAAACACATTTTCTCAAGCATTTCTTTAGCAATAATGCTAATGACATGTTTGATGGAGAGAAATACCTGTGAAAGGTGGAAAGATGCCAGAGGGCGGGACACATAAACAATACAGCGAAGGGAGCCAACTATGCCAGGAGCTAAAGCCCTGACGGAGCAGACTTCACACCTGCAAGCTCTCCACAGTAACCCCTATGCAAACACTGCAAGCTCAGGGAGAAAGAGATAGTCAACTGCTGATAAGATAAGACAAGACATTTCCCACATTGATGGGGCTAGAAGCAAAACTACTGTCTGAGCTTATTAGATGCCTTAATGATTTTTCAGAGGTCTTTCCTGATCAATATATTGAAGGCGAAAGAGCACTTTTATCTTGACTATTCACTTTTTTGGGTTCTTCTCACCTCATTGACTTCATCTTTAATGTTCTGTCTTTTTAAAGTCTGTATGTCAGCAAAGCATTAGATTCTCAAACAGACTGAGACAAGGTCCACTCCTCATGCTTAAGCTCCCTCACTGAGTAACACTGTTGAGAAGTAATTACAAAAAACAACAAAACCTCAGAGTGGCCGTTATCCATTGTGAAGGTGTGAAGGTATATGTACATAGACTTTGTGTGTATGTGAGTGGCAGGGGCAGTACTAAATGTAGATTTAATGTAGTAACTAAACAATCTCTTTATTAATTTATTATTATTGATTAATTAATGTATACATTTTTATTCACAAATTCACAAATTTTATTCACAAATTTAGGACACAAATGTGTATAATGACATGGGTATTACAACGTAAACATGGTTTATGAGGACACTTCCTGTGTCATCGTAAACCAAATGGCTTAAAAAACATACTACACAGTTTTTTTTGAAATTCAGAAAATGCCAAAAGTTTTCTGTGATGGGTAGATTTAGGGGTAGGGTTAGTGTAAGGGGATAAAAATAAAATATACGGTTTGTACAGTATAAAAACCATTACGCCTATGGAGAGTCCCCGTAAATCACATATTCAAGAACGTGTGTGTGCGTGTGTGTGTGTGCGCGCGTGTGTGTGTGTGTGTGTGTGTGTGTGAGTGACCCTCCTCCGTTGTTGACAGTACACAAGGTTAAGGCACACCCTGGACAGAGAAGCCTGGGAATGGAAGATTTGTTGGCAATACAAAATACTGCACAGTCATCACAGATGACAAAGACACTAAAATACAAGTGTCATATGTGTCATTTTAATATTTTAGCTTCATTTGTTGGCATTTGTTGGGGGGGGGGGGGGATTGGAATCACTGAGTTTGACAATGAATGTATGTCATTACAGTGTCCAAAGGCATAATCTTAACAACTCATCTGCGGCTGTTCATATTCATTGGTGGAATCTGATATGGCTGAACACTATAGGACTGATTAAAGTGATTTTCCCGTTCCACTAACTTACAACAATGGTTTTTGTTTGACCTCTAACTTCACACCGTTCTATACACAGATAAGCCGGTTGAAAATGCATTTAATTATATTTATTAAGGGTCCATTAGTGATGACAGAAAGCAGGACTCTTGCCAAAAAGTAGCGAGGCTTTTAACTTATACATAGTGCAAGACTAGCTGTTGATGATAAACTGCAACAACCTAAATAAAAGGTAATATGACTGAAACAAAAAGCACAGTCTTCAAGGCTATGGTTTGTCCCACTGTCAATCATCCTTAGAAGGCTAAAATAATTTTTTCCCTCCAGCAGAGTGACAACTATTAAACACATGTATGCCTGCCGCACAGGCCTAGAGGTAAGAGCATTAAGATGACAGTTTGCCTTCAGCAATCAACAAGACACTTTTTTCTTTAAAACTCAATTAAAGGGGTGGAAAATGTAACACCTACTTAAAGGCCACAATATATTTGATACCGAGCAATCAGTCTTCACTTTCAATCACCTTGACAACAAGACAAAGGTGAAAAAAGTGTCTGCAGTGGGGCGTCTCATCTTAAACGAGCGAGTTTACCCTTGTGGCATTCCGAGTTTCTGTTTATTTCCCTGTCTGTCAGAATTGCCCATTGAGCAGGTCCTAAGCATACAGATACACACACTAATGCAAACATCCTGCTAATGCACTTACCATGCACACTCTTAAAGGGATAGTTCACCCCAAAAATAAAAATATGGAAGTCAGTGAGGCCCATCAACTGTTTGGTTACCCATATTCTTCAAAATATCTTCTTTTGTGCTTAGCAGAAGACATGCTTGGAACAACTTAAGGGTGAGTATATGATGACAGAATTTTCATTTTTGGATGAACTTTCCCTTTAAGGCACATTCACATAAGGACGATAACTGTAAAGATCATGATAAAGAAATAGTTCTAGAAATCCTTCTAAATATAAAAGAATAGCAGAGCCCACACCACAACTATAACAATAATAGCACAGAGAAACTATATCGTCACAATATACAGCCAATCAGAATTCATCCTGATTTAAAGAGCTCGCCCATTTTAAGTTGCAGATGACAGAATAAACAGAATGATATTGTCTGCTGGTGCACACCAACACACAATAACCTTCTGTTCCTTAGAACAGATTACACATTACAAGTAACACATTACAAGTAACTTAAGTTACGTAATCAGATTACTTTTTTTCAAGTAACTAGTAAAATAACGCATTACTTTTAAATTTACAACAAAATATCTGAGTTACTTTTTCAAATAAGTAATGCAAGTTACTTTGTTTTTAAATTTATTGACTGACAGCTCTCCTGTCCTCATGCTGATAGAAATCGTGAGTAAGTGCAGGAGGGATTGTGTGTAAACATGATGGTTATTGTAGTTATAGATGTGTATAAATGTAAGCAGGCATTTACTCTTCTCACTTGCACAAAAAAATTCAGTATTCCTCAAAATAAAAAAATTAAAAAAAGCGAAATCAGAATACTACGCAAACCTCCAATTAAATAGGTTAAATAAAATATTTGTATGCATTTAATCTCACTTTATTGACCAATGTACTTGCTGCTGACCTTCAATGATTCAGTTAAACATAAGCAAAAATGACTTTAGATTTTTTGTTCTTATTGGTAAAGAAAGTGTGAGAAAAAGTAACGCAAAAGTAACTTAACGCATAACTTTTCTTAAAAAGTGACTAAGTAACACAATTAATTACGTTTTAAGGGAGTAATGCAATATTGTAGTGCATTACTTTTCAAAGTAACTTTCCCCAACACTGGTTCTGTTTATTATACTGCAGTTATGTCATCTGCCACTTTAAAGGTGCACTGTGTAAATTTTAGTGGCATATAGCAGTGAGGTTGCGAGTTGCAACCGCCCACCGCTCACCCCTCCCTTTCGAAGCACAGAGAAGTTACGGTGGCTGACACAGGACAAAGATGTCGTCTGAGAAGGCAGAGAGTAGCTAGCGCTCTGTAGAGCAGTTTGTCCGTTTATGGCTACAGTAGAAACATGGAGGCGCAAAATAGGGACTTCACTGTAAGGAAATGGCTCATTCTAAGGTAATAAAAACATAACAGTACATTATGTAAGATCTTTATACTCCACTGAAAACATAGTTATTTATATTATATTGTTTTTCTTTTAATAGATCCCCATAAAAATTACGCACCTTTAAATGCTCTTTATAGTTGTGTGGATTCTGATTGGCTGGTTGACTTTTACCTTTCATCAGCTGGGGAAAAAACATTCTTATAATGATTCCAGCGATATAGTTTCTCCATGTAATTATTGTTATAGCTGTGGTGTGGACTTCCCAATTCTCGTAAAATTAGAACTATTATTATTTCGATA
This sequence comes from Rhinogobio ventralis, assembly GCA_039654625.1. NCBI lineage: Eukaryota > Metazoa > Chordata > Actinopteri > Cypriniformes > Gobionidae > Rhinogobio > Rhinogobio ventralis. Next base: position 8,138,720 of record CM077210.1, on the reverse strand, counting down.
TAATTATTGTTAACTTCCTTTGCGTGAACTTTAATGAACGCAAAACATCAACTGGCATTTTCACCAAACCTTCGGAACGCTCAACCGTAAACTTACAGCCATGATGATGAGGTCATTTCTGGTGAAATGAGGAGGCTGACCTCTGTTCAAACTGTGAAGCAAGTTAAATTGATAATTTTTTAAAGACAAGCATGTCTAAAGACTCTGTGCCAAACCTGTCAGAAGAAATAAAAAAATGCTTGCGCTGACTCGTTTTGCTTACATTCCATCCGAAACTCAGCATTACAGTCAAATCAAGGGCATTTTATCCTACATTTAGCATGCGCTGATCTCAGAGATAACAGCTCAGTGCGCGGTGCGAACAAACTGGGAAAAAAAATCCCCTTTGTAAGACTGGTAAAACCAGACATGGGGGAAACCAAAGAAAGACATGCACAAACAGATGCACAAAGCACATAGACAAATACATGCTCATACAAATGCACACATCAGCACTATCATAGACCACCACCTTCAGAAACATTATGAAAGGACATGTATCCCACTCCCTTCTATCTGGCTGATGTTCCTAAGTCTTCATCAGTGTTAGCTTGTCCATCCATCATGAAGAATAGCCCCCATTGTAGCCCAGGCAGGGGCAGGTGTTTAGTGGTAGCCCCCCAGGCCACAGGTTTAGATGTATTGGGAACATATGGAGGGAAGGATGGAGGTTGCAAAAGGGTTGGGGTGGGTTGCTTCTGTGCAATTGCAGTGCCACAAAGGATTCATTCATGGCCATAGTGTCGGACATGTGGAGATGCCACAAGCAATGAAACAGACAGCGGGTGGTGACCATATTTTAGAGGAATAGGATCCACTCTCTATACCTTGATATCAAGGCATAAAAAGTTAATGAATGATGAGCATATCTAAACCCCATAAAAAACGTTGACGTTTTGACGTCAATCTGGTATAAAAAAAAATATGAATCTGGTATAAAAAATGTAATTAAAAAAAACTAACTAATTAAATAAATAAATGACAACAGTTATTCAGTGAATTATGAACTTGTCTAAACCACCTCAGGGAGCTTTGAAATTTGATCAATCTGGGATAAAAAATGATAAAATAAATACAAAACAATAACAAACAAAAATGAATGAATGAACGAACATTTCGGTGAAAAGATCTCGGGTGTCCTTCATTCCCTCTCTCTCTCTCTCTCTCTCTCTCTCTCTCCGTTTGGTCTCTTTTGGCCGGTCGACTGAAGCATTGTAATGGATTTGGTTGCATGTGTTTTGGATCATCTGCTGAAGCTCAAGGTATATTGAGGATTTAAAATGGCAGGAAATTCTCTGCTGAATTCCAACACCCAGCCCCCTATGACAAACGTATCATCCCACTTTTACACACTGATTCAACCAGGGGAATCTTCACCACCCAAGCAGCTAGTGAACATAAACTAACAATGGGAACAGAGCATTTTAACCTGTGAAAAAAAGCATGCAAGACATAAATTACATACAACTTAGCAGTGTGCACATATGGACGTGCATGTGCGCAGGCCAATAAGCTCCATTGTCAATGATGGATTGTAAAGAAACGCTTCATATCACAACATTTCATCATACCCTGATTAGAGACAACTTCCTTGTAAAGAGAAATTAGGAAAATAAAAGTTGATATTTCTATCAAACAAGCCTTGTAGAGATTGACAAAGTGCATATGACGATAATTTAGAACATTCAGCAGAACAAACAAAAAAACTATAAATCATCCTCTATTGTCTTTAATTGTTTCTAACAGACAATTTAAACCAATTATCTGCTAACAAAAGCCATGCCCACAGCAACAGGCAACACTTCACCTAATCTAAACTGAAAATCTAAGGGATAAAGGTAGCACTGTGCATGCCATTATACAGCTGCATGCTCTCAAGGTTATACAGAGGTCTTATCCTGATGTTTGTAATGCACCATAACACAACTTCATGACAGCTCACTTCATTACGTAGTCCATTCCTGATGGCTGAACATCCCAGACATAGTTTACTGCCTTTCCCCTGCATGGGCTTCTATAAGCACTGGACAGTATAAAGTCTGGTACTTGCGTACCTTCATTCCACCTTCATACCAAAGAGCATGTGAATGCAGGGTTGTGCACAGAGCTGCTGCCAGGTATTCTGTTTGTGCTGGATTTAATTTTAGGGATGCAATCATATCAAACTTCCCTTTGCTTTTGTGGAAGGCTTCTGGGGCCTCCTGTCAGCTGTTGCAGTTGTTGGCTCCCATACAGACCTTCGGTTTCCAGTAAACAGCATGACAAACTGAAAAAAAAGTACAATCAACAGGCAGATTGTCAGTGCCTGTCTGACAAATGGACAGACATAAACAGTTAGAAGTTGCAGTGCAATATTTGAGACTCAGAAAATGCCTATTTCTTACACAACCTAAATAAATAAATAAATAGCATTGCATTTATTGTTCTTTGTTAAATATGAAGCTTTCCAGACAATAATGGTATACTATCTCTCCAAAATAAATGTAAACATACTCCAAGCATGACAATAAGCAACGCATTGGCTCAGTCAATTATAGGAGTGTTGTAGCACATTTTGTTTCAATTTCTGCAACTATTTTTTTTTTCTTGTTTTGTGTCTCAAACTATATACTATTCCCATATTTATCTTTTTTTTTATTTGCTATAAATTAAAGAAGTTTGTAAATATATAAATTAACTCAAAACTGTGTAAATGAATGTCATGTACAAAAGAGTGCTGCTGTTACAACCAATACCGGGGTTTTAAAGCTTGTGTGCAAATTTATTGTGGTAAATTTCACCATCATTTCACTTTAAACATTTGTATTAAAAATAGTAAATATTTTTACATAAAGCAGGCTAACAACTTCAAAAACACTTGTGTGTGCTTCTAGTCATACTACAATTGTGACAAATTACAACCCTCCCCATTTGCTGAGCCATGATATGCGTGTGTGTGTATATATATATATATATATATATATATATATATATATATATATATATATATATATATATATGTCAAGTTAAAAATTTAAGTGTTCGTGCTGAAATGTTAAGTTGTCTTAACTGAGAATAAAGTTGACTGGAATCTACAAAACAACTGAAATGAACAATTTCAATTCAGTTAACTTGAAATGTAAAGTTCATAACTAAAATTATGTTAATTTCACTTGTTTTATAGTCTACTTTATTCTAAGTTTAGTCAACTTGAAATGTGAAGTTATCTTAACTGAGTATATACCGTTCCCTATAGACTGTAGAACGAAAAGCTAGTGCAGATGCTATTTATCAAATTAAGCAAGATATTATTATTAAGATTATAGTCTTTTAATATTAATTAACAGATCCTGACATGAAATTACACTTTCTTATCTCAAACTTTTTTGTCTTAAATTCTATCACCTCCGGAGGGTAATGATATCACCTATTAAGCTAATTTCTAAGATGCTGTTACTCATTCTTCAAGAAAAGGCATGTTTTGGCCTTATAGCAATTGTTGAGAGTACTCAGTGATGACACAGTCTGAACAGGAAGCAACTACTTTGTACAAACTCATAAAAACTCGTGCTTAGTATTGTGTGCGTGTGCGTAGTGCAGCCTGCATTACCTTGCGCAGGTACCCGCGTTCTAAATGGCACGCTTGATGGACGTTCCCAGCGCAAACATTTGTCTTCACATCCCAGTTGCTCCACCCCGCAGCGCCAGAGCGGCGAATCAAAATGCGCTCGACTTGGACTCCTTTCCAACGTGGGCTGTGGAGTTAAAGTTGTAGTGGAACGGGGGACGCCAGATCTTATCCACACCACACAGCGGCCAGATACCTGATCGTGCTTGGATGGAGGGGCGAAACCCGATCGCCTGATGTGCTGCCTGAAACCCAGAGGAGTGACTTATCAGGACGCGTTCAAAATGTCTTCTTCCTCAAGCGAGGTCATTAGTGCCGATGAGATCAAGAGGGAGAATCGTGGGAGTGTCAAGCTGTCAATGCTGGACCCCGCGGAGTTGCCGATGGAGAATGCCGAACTTTTGGACTGCTCGCCGGCCTCCCTGGCCTTTTCCCCAGAGCAAGTCGCGTGCGTCTGCGAAGCGCTGCTGCAGGGTGGGAACGTGGAGCGCCTGGCCAGGTTCCTCTGGTCGCTGCCGCAGAGTGACCTGCTGCAGGGGAACGAGAGCATCCTGAAAGCTCAAGCGATAGTCGCGTTCCACCAGGCCCGCTACCAAGAGCTCTACTGCATTTTAGAGAACCACAGTTTCAGTCCGTCAAACCACTCGTCTCTGCAGGATATGTGGTACAAGGCACGCTACACCGAGGCGGAGAAGGCGCGGGGCAGACCGCTGGGTGCCGTGGACAAGTATCGCTTACGCAGGAAATACCCGCTGCCTCGGACAATCTGGGACGGAGAGGAGACCGTGTACTGTTTCAAAGAACGGTCCAGGAACGCGCTGAAGGATATGTACAAGCGGAACCGGTACCCATCTCCAGCCGAGAAACGAAATCTGGCTAAAATGACAGGACTTTCTCTGACGCAGGTCAGCAACTGGTTCAAAAACAGGAGGCAGAGAGACAGAAACCCATCCGAGGCGCAGTCAAAAAGGTAGGACGCAGTTATAGTTGTATTTAAATCGAGTGGGAAACGTATGATGGAATGCGCGAGACCGAATGGAGGACACGTTTCACCAATGTTTTGAAATACGAAGCTTCTATGAGGTGCAGTTTTAAAGAACGTGGAAACCGTGACGCGTTCTCTCTTAAAAATAAAGATTCTTCAGTGGTTCTTTGAAGTCAAATAGATTTATCAATGAATCATTTTCTTATTCAAAGCCATTTTGGCTGTATTTGAGTTGGCTATAAAAAGTCAATGTTGCGTAATAAGTTGTTCATATTAGTCTATTCGTCTCCAAAAATGTACTTTAAAATTGCTTTCAAAAGTTTTAAAGTACATGTGATTTTCAAAAGAATTGAAGAATAAAACGTTATTTGAAGAATTGTTTAAAAGTTATTCTTTGACATGCAAAACCAACATTTTAAATACAGTCAGTTCAACAATTACTACGCCTCTTTTAACGATTGTAGTAGACATTTTATAAATTGTCGGATTTTATTAAAAGGGTCACATTAATAGGATAAGCAAAACAAAGAGCTGACTAACATTTTAACAGACGTGTAGATGCTTTCAAATACAACCAAAACAGGCCATCGGTTTACTTTAGATATGATCATCCATTACATTACCATAGTCATTGTCTATGTTTGTTTCTGGATTTTAAAGCCATTGTCCCACCCTGATAATCAGTCAGAGGGATCTGCACTCAATCTCCTGACGTGGCCAAAATCCTCTTCACAGCTTGAGGCAGATAAGAAGCAGCTCTGTATTTGTAAACTTTTGCTTGCACTTTGATTGTATGACAACGAGTTTCAATATGCGGTGGAAATAACTCCTAACCATTCCTCCCGCAAAATTTTGCTTTTATCATAAATAATAAATCTTGAGTCTCGTAAATAAGGGAGGTCAGACTTTTCCGTACGAGTCTGCTTTGATGTTGCACTGTCACTCTGACAAAGATAATTGTTCATTGTTTGACCGAAGATGTCCATGAACTCCTTATGTGAGACTTTTGGATCAGAAAAGATCAACGGCTTGTCGTGTCAATAAGATCTTTGTATATAGATGCGGCTAGCTCGAGCCACTCTGAACGATTCACCCGCAGCTGTCATAGTCTGTAAAGAGACCCACCAAATGCCTCCAAGAGCTCCTTTTATCTGATTTTTGACCCCTGAGGGCAAGAAGTCCACTTTAGAAATGATGACTGAGATATTTACAGAAAATAATTTCTGTTTTTAGAAGCGCACAAGAGGTTGACTTTTAGCTATTTTGGATTTCAGTGTGCTTATAAGTTAATCAATTGGATTATAAAGTCTATTACCTAAAGTGTATCTAAGCAAGTGCATATACCCTTACTGATAAGCAGTTCGTTTTTTTCCATTTTAAAAATTTCACAGTATTTATTAATTTGCAGATTAACAGAGAAACAGAGATCAATTAGAAAAAAATACCTTTTGACAGTACACAAGGCATTATGAAATTATTATGGACATGTTTTAATTTATTGTTATTACATTTTCTGAAAAATATGAAGTACACTGCAACAATTCAAAATGAAAAGACGAAATTCAAAAGAGTGCAAATGGTGGATAACTATATGTAGAGAAAAAAAAAAAATTCTCAAGCAAAACACTAATTTTCAGCACCAAGTCAATCAATAAATAAACTCACACACACACACAAAGGGTCTGTTTCTTAAACAATGATTCTTTTTTTTCAGCGAGTCAGATGGCAATCATAGTACCGAAGATGAGTCCAGTAAAGGCCAGGAGGACTTGTCACCACGTCCCCTCTCCAGTGGCTCTTCCAGCTCAGTCGCACATGGAACAGCCCCCCCTACAGTTTACTCAGATGGAGGAACAACAGTCATCCAACAAATTGGAGATGTCAAAATGCCCTCACACGCAGCTGGAGGAATGAGTTTTACTGGTGACCTAGCGAGTGTGAATGCTCACTACATCAATGGTGGAGGCTACATTCAATCACATAGTAGCAATGCTCTCCTGAATGGACTCGGCACCACAAGTGGCCATTTCTTGACCTTTGATCCCCAGAGGGTCTCCCACCACAGTCAGGAGAGGCTGTTAGGTGGGTCTTCTGTGTCTTATGCTCCGTTCTCAATGGAACCTGCCTCTGGAAAGCTAGACGCCATGCAGACTCTTGTTTCCAATGCTGAAGATGGAGTCATTTCTTCAGTGGTCTCCTTTGCTTCAGCCCCCTCCATGCCATCCACTACCTCAGGAGCCCTTCATCTCAGCAGTTACAGTGTGGTCAATCTTCCAGGAAATGAAACCACCATGGGTCTTCCTCCTCTAATGCTGCCACCACCCTCAACATCATCCACTCACGGTAGGAGGACCTTATTCATTAGATATATTGCTTAAAGGGATGTCCATTTAAAAGAACAAATTCTGTCATTACAAACCTGTATGACTGACTTTTTTCTGCAGAACACAAAGGAACATATTTTGAAATGTCTTTTTGTGCATTCAATGAATGCTAACAATGTTGTTTTGGATCCCATTAACTTTTATTGTATGGGCAAAAAACAATCACCCTTTGTTGTCATTCAGGTTTGGAAAAACATGAGAAAGTAATTGGCAAGTAATTGAAAGTAAATTTTTCGGGTATATATACATAAAGTTCTCCTGCTACTTCCAGTTCAAAATGGCTGATTTTACGTCTCATGCATATGTCTTTGAAGATACAATAACAACAATACCTAAAGTATTTGGAGCATTTCTAGTGAGCTCATAAGAGCCAGAGTAATTACATCATCACTTTGGAGAATACTAAGACTGAACATTTATGCGGTTAAGCTTGCCAAAAGTGACCACAGAGCTATATGCAAAAGAACAGAGGTTTTGCAAGAGAGCCTTGTGGGGGTCATGGCCAGTTGGAGTGTATTGTGGGTAAAATTGTTAGATGCATGTGGGGGTCCAGGTCAATTGGCTAGAGGATCATACCAAACGCAGGCCACTCAACACGGTCCCCACCTCCCCTTCATGGCCCTAACCACTCACTAATGGTTCTTTCCATGAATATTTTATGGCCACATCAATAACAGCAAGGCTAGCAGCGTTCTGCTCCTCTCTCGCTTGTCTGTTTTATCCTTTAATATGCAGTTTACGAGCCACATAAAAACAAACCCACCCCTGGCTGAACTTTTGATTTAGAAGGAAAACAGTTGAGACCAAACGATCCAGCAAAAAAAAGACGATATTAAAATTGTTTAGCCAAAACCCTGTTTCCCTGTGCCCATAATTTTCAAGGCAATTCAATAAAATATGTCTTCATAAAAACACAAAGTTTGATCTCCAGTGCCTCACAAATACAAAGAAACATTAGCAGTTTCCTTGCAGTGCCATTCTTGTCTGAAGTCAAAACTAGTGAGATATGATTTCATAATTTTCTGTTCCATAGTGGCTTTAGATGTCAAAAGAGGACTGAGTAATTAGCAGACACATTTTCAGAACGTACAGATGGTTCAGACGTACAGAAGTCAGATGGAAGAAAAATATGTTCCTGACCCCCTTTATACAACAACCCACCATCACATGCAATGTCTGCGGGAAGCTAAAGAAAGCTTGTCGAAAACTTTGGTTCTAGTTTCAGAAAGTGAGCTAGTAAAGGGAGGGGGAGGAGGAGTTTGGGCTCTGTGATTATTTATCAGACATTTGTGCAAGCCTAATGGAAGAAAAGTGTCTGGCTGAATGCCAGAGGCTGTCACTGCAAGAGACATGTGCCAAGAACCACATTCTAGAGTTACAAGGAAATCATAGCGAGTCTAACCGCAAACAGAAAATGAAAAAGGTGTTTCATTTTACAGTTCACTTGAAAAGTTCTGAAGAAAAGATAGACTAAAAGAATGGCCGAGAAAGAAAGAGAGAAAGAAGCGAACCTCTTGAGATAGCAACAAAGGAGTCCCATCTGGATAAACAGATCACACCTTCATGCTCTGTCCTTTCTCTCTCATCCATTCTCAATTGAGTTGTTATGAGCTGTAGCCATTGCCAGCTAAAAGAAAAGAACATTATATTAAACTGGGAGGGTTGATGTCCAGGCCATTCGGCCAAAGTGTTTGGGGTTAACTTGAAGTCACAGCACAATGTGAACTGCTCCATAATTTTGAGTCGTTTTGACTCTGAAAGTTTTATGCACTGAATGAAAAAGTAAAGCCGTGTTTTCTAATGATATAGCCTAAATATCATGGTTCTATGTAATAAAAAAATTATAGCTGTCCACTCTTTTGAGAAAATGGTTAAACTGACATTTTTGACATAATTAGGAGATTTATTCAAACATAGGAAAATACAATGCATTTATAATATAGTTATATGTAGTTAAATTATATTTAGTTACACATATTTAACAACATATTTACGAATTTGCGATATTATCTTCTCTAAAATTCCGTATTCTTGCTAACTAATGATCTGTGAACTCTGAATGGCTTACCTGAGGTAAATCGTCGTGACATTGTTTACAAACTGTATTTCCAAGGTTGAAACACTTTTTAATCGATTACACGAGAGATGGATATCAGCAAGTTGTATCGTAGCTTCTGATGTACATTCATGTTTATTTCGTACTAAAACTGGTAAAGCGGAAGAAATTATGGTTTCACGTGCGCTCTGCGATGCAGATTAACCGATGCGGCTATGCGATCTGCAACGACACATTAAAGAGCGCCAAAACGGTATTTAAATTTAGAATGACAAACAATATAAAACACACCAAGAACAATATATATAGCCTACTTTTTTATAACAGCGTTTCTCTACAAACAACTGCAACTCCCGGCTTAAATTGATAGAACATGCGCGTCACATATATTTATGAATGGAGAACTAGCCTACATTTATCGAACTGGATTTCATTTTCTCTTGTATCCCCCATACAGGCTCAGCTCCTTTGGGCAATGTGGTCAGTGACTCTTCCCAGCACTCGAGCCAAACCCTACTCTACACCCAGACTGTGAAGCAGGAGCCTTTGGATGTGTCTGGAAGCTACACTTATCCTTCTGAAATGCCCCTGGACCAAGGCAGCAATCTGGGCTACACAGCATCGCTTTTCCTTTCGTCTTCCTCCACTAGTGGTTCTCTCCAACCTACCGTAACAGCCACAGTCACCTCTGCCCTCTCCAGCACCGAGGTACATCACGCTCTGAGTCAAGCTGGACGTGGTCTCCAAGAGAACAGTCTAGCCCTGTCTTCAGACTACAGGTCTCAAGATGTCCAGCTGCCCAACAGCCTGCAGGTTGCTTCTAGGGCAGGAGAAGGCCTAGTCAGGGTTGTTTGTGGGGATCTGGATATGGAAGGGAAAGAGCTGGCTAAGCTGCAGACTGTACAGATGGACGATGATGGAAGTGACCTCTGATGATGTCATTAGCAATTAAGAGCAGCATTTCACTAGTGCTGGGCCGGTTTTGTCGCACCACATTGTGCTCTTACGGACTCTGTAAGCACATATGAACCCTAACGATGGATATAAAATGCGAACAGTGCCTTCCTGTCCTCCGATATCCCAACTTGCACTAAGAGGGCTGCAGAATGTACCAGGCAATGCACTGACCTTTTGAAGATTATTTGGCTGCAGTGTCTTTACTCGCACCCATTAAAAAGCACAAAGCAAATGTGCTCTGAATCCAAAAACTGCAGCTTTATAGTGATTGTTTTCATTTTACAAGATTTTACTGAAGCACAGATTTTTGTTGTTGTTGTTTATTGGTCTTTTGTATTTAAATGCTTTGAGTGTGACGATGCAAATGTGATAAAGGTTATTTTGTTATGTTTGACTTGAGGAATTTTATGTTACAGAATTTTTGATTTAAACATACACCTCTTTCTATGCATCCCAGTGTAGACTTTGTTTTTTTTTTAAGTATATAATCTTGACCATTAACTGGTCACATGTGCCTTCCTCATAAACTGTCAATATACTAGGAAGCTAGGTTACACAAAAAGACATTTGTTTGGTAGAATTTAACAGAAATAACTGAAGTATGAGTGTTTGTTTTTCTTGCTTTGTGTGCCGACTGTTTTACAATTATTTGGGCGTATGTCATTTACTTTATCTGTAGAAAATGCCCGGCGCTGAAATATGTGATCCTTGCAGGACAAGAAGAATATTCTTAAGGTGCGGTCACTTTTATTGCAATTCAGCAAATTTTCATGGCAGAATGCAGTAATTTCGTTAGAAATCCACATTTGGGAATTTTGCATGAGGGTGAAAGGTTTCCCGACACAGATTTCACAGGTTCAAATTAGTCACGCAAATTCGCTACACTGACCAGCAGAAAGCTGCATTGTTTAAAAGGGACTTCAGTACTTCATACATCACTATACAATATTGAAAATTTTGCTAAGATTTCACTAATGTGACCGCACCTTCACACCAAACGTGAGCTCTGTACATGCTTCAAGAACCTAAAACGTCAGTCCTGCTTGAAAAACCTATTTTTTCTAAACCCTTCCATCCTATTAAATATTTATATTTGTACATATATAATGAATGATCCGAGGGTTGTCTATGTCACTGACACCGGTGTTTCACATTAGAGTCCTAAGCCTGATAATTCAATAAGGGAATGACATCACTTTCAATGAATCATCTCTTATTGGAAGCACCAGGTAAGTCAGCTATATGTTTTTAACCAATGGCAGGCATGATGCTGGTCTAAAGGACATCCAAGACTATCCATTTAACCAGATCAGGCTACAACTTGGACCCCCTTGATGGCTGGCGGTGATCTCAGACATTACTAATGCATGGACGTACACATACGCAGCACGATGGAGATCAAGCTTGTGTTCTCACCAGAGGCGTCCTCTGTGATCTCCAGCCAAAACCTGGCAGCTGAATAAGCCCCGCTCACTCTTAAAGTGTCATATGGTACCTGTCATGACATTACTCAAAGTAAAGGTCATCCAAAAAGCCAGAGTATATGAGGAGAAGTTACATATCCTTATTAGATTTCCTGAACCATCCTCACATGATCTAGCAGGAATAGACTTTTGGCCTGGACACTAGGGCAAAAATGCAGGCTCATCGTTTGGTAGATTATGAAAGGGTGATAGGAGATATATACTCTGTTCTTAATATTATTAAACAGGATTTTACAAAGACATTCTCTGTTCTGGTACATCAACTTGCATAATAGAATACAACAGCAGATATTTTAATTAATGAGACAAGAAAGTGTAAAAGTAGGAGCCAGAACGTCCAAAGTCAGTTTTCTGCCGTGGGAACATTTCCTTCTCTTGAAGCACAGTTGTCTACACCAGTCCGTGTGAGTCAACGCTAATTGAATGGCGCCCAGGTAGGATTTGCTCCTTCGCACAAAGGAGGAGACAAAAAAGCACATTGGGTAAAGAATCTATTGTTACCTGCCCAAAGGTGACCCTGTCGCCTAGGGCACCAGATTAGCTGATTGCCAGGTATCAGATGGCGCCTCCTGGAATACTACAGGGTAAGAAAGCACTATTGTCTGGCGCTTTAAGCTAAGAAATGGTGAGTGCAAAAAAGAGGGACATGTGTGTTTTATGTCCCCAATTTCCCCTTGGCAGACTATGTCACTGTGCGTTTCATGGGAAGCGGTGTTATGTTGCTTTTCTGTATTATACAAAATACGTCACTCCATCACCTAGTACAGTGAATGGGATGGTTCATCTTTTATAACAAAAGGCACAGAAAAGAACAAAAAAACACCTTCCTTTTAATTCGCTATCCAGTTTCACCAAAAGAATGTGAAGTACAAGGAACGGTCCCTCAGTGTGGATGAAGTCAACCACAGACGCATATATATATCTTGAGAAAAGTACTGTCCATCAAAATCATATTTTTTTCATGGTTTAGCAGATATGAAGAAAGTAATAACAGATTCACACTCCATTTTTTAGTATGTTTCTGTACATGTTTTGAAGATGTTCATAAATCCTGGGAAAGACAGGCTATAAAAAGTGAGAAACCCTGCAGAAGTAGGCTTAGTAAAGAACCTGACCCCTGACTTTTTCTGGAGGTTTCAAAGTGTGGCATTTAGTGAAGCACAGCAGACTATGAAGCACGTGTAACCAGACCCTTGTACCCGCTGCACCACAGCACTATATACTGTGCTAATGTGAGGTCAAGGGGCAACTGGGTCTGAGACCCATCACTTCTGTACACACCCCCTCTTCAATCTAGAAAAAAAAAACTATATTTGTTTTATGAAAACACTGAGTGAACATTGCGTGTTTTAGAAAATGGATGTTTTCCAAATACTTTCCTGTGAAGGCATGGTGTATCCTTCCATTTTTATGCGGATGATACCCAGATCTATCTGCCTCTAAAAAGAAATGACCCTTCTGCAATTCAATCTTTATTTGCATGTCTTGATGAGGTAAAGCTTTGGTTGGCTAGTGACTTTTTAACCCTAAATGACTCAAAGACTGAGATTATAGTCTTTGGCCCATCTGACAATTTTAAGTTTAATAACTCTATTTTAGAAAGTCTGTTACCTTTTAATTCAGAGTCTGTACGGAACCTTGTTGTTCTTCTTGACAGTCAGCTATCTCTAGAGAAACATATATCCTCTGTTGTTGCCTCTAGCTTCTTCAAGCTCAAAAATGTTCTGCCTGGAAAGTCCCTTGAGATAGCAATACACGCTTTAATTACATGCCGATTGGACAATTGCAATTCTGTGTACTGTGGCATTTTAAAGTCCCAGGTTACTCGGCTACAATTGGTTCAAAATAAAAATTATCCTATTTGTGTACAAATGTATACACAACCTTGCACCAAGTTACCTATCTGAACTGCTGCATCCTTATAGCCCTTCCAGAGTCTTACAATCGGGTAATCAAAACTTACTCATGGTTCCTTGTACAAGGCTGAAACGTAGAGGAGATAGAGCCTTTTTTAGTGGTGGGACCTAGGTTGTGGAACAGCCTGCCAGCACAATTTAGGGCTGCTCCCTCCCTATCACTTTTAAATCTCTTTTGAAAACCTATTTGTTTTCTTTAGCTTTTAAATTATGTTGATGTTCTTATTTCTTATGTGTTACTTGGTTTCTGTTGTGTTTATCTTACTTGTACAGCAGTTTGGTCAGTCCTCAGACTGTGCTTTATAAATAAAAGACCTAGAACTACAACTAAAACTTTAATGCATGAAAAACATAATTCTGTAAAGGGATTTATATTTTAATATTTTAAATAAATATTTATATTATTATCAATGCCAAAATTTGATGATTTTTTTTTAAATTATATATCATTATTATTATTATTATCATAAACTTTTGGCAAGTCACTAGAACATCCAAGCCAGCAGGGGTCAGCAGAATGACTTCAATATCTATAGTCCATTAAATGTTTTTTTTTTTTTTTTTAGTCCATTAAATGTAAGGGATGTTCATGAGCTAGTTTTAAATGCTGTATTGAGAGCTTTCTAGCCTGGGTCTGCTAGCTGTGACTTTGCAAACTTTACCTCAGTAGCAAAATATAAGAATGAATGCTGATGGGTTTGTGGCATGAGGAACTTGACACCACACATAAAAGCTTTAAAATCTTGTTCTATCACATTCTTGTGCAGACAGTAAGTGAAGCTACGTTCTGAAATAACCTGATTTATCATTATCATTGATGCTTCTGATTAGAATGGGGAAAAGACACTAATAATGTGACAAAAAATGATAAGTGTACTAATCATGTCCTACTGGGTCCCAGTAAAACACATTTTCTTTTTTTTTATAATAGTGTTTGGGGCATAATAAACAGATGACAAAAATCACTTTCGTAAAAAAAGTTCCAAAAGAAATATCTTATTTCATAAGAATTAAAAAATTGTATGTAATTAATCTGCTGTCTCCCAGCAGATGTAAACACACACTGAAAAAATACAATTACAAAGATGATCAAGTATGAAATAATGTAAAGGTTCTCATATCTAACAAAGTAGTTTATAAAATGATGGAGCTGAAAATGTACAGAGTATGCCCCACATTACCCAATATCATTTTACTTAAGATTATCTTTACTCACCCTAGGCCTATAATTTAATGTAAATGTCACTTTACATTTCAAATCTATTCTTTGATTCTCTCCTTACCAATTTCCAAAATTAGATTATTTTTAATGTATTATTAAATTAATTAGGTTTTTGTCTAATATTGGATTACTTTGATGTTAGCCTTTCATGTCGCATTATACTACACTATAAAAAAATATTGTTGGTTTAACTAAAAAATAATAAGTTACCTGGTTGCATTGAAATAAAAAATTTGAGTTAATACAACAAAGGAAATGGGTTTAATAAACAGAAACTCAAAAAATGATGTTATCTGAATCACATTAATTATCTAAGTTGATTTGACAAAACAGTCAAACAGTGTAGAGTTCTCTAAACCTGCTGCAAATTAAGAATAACGTGTTTGCGAACGAAATTTCTGCGTCGAACTAGCAGATTTAATATATTAATTTACATTTCAGCTATTCTGTATATGCTTGGAGAGTTATGAACATGACTGAAACGTATACTTTAAGAGAATGACCTCATTGTTGTTCATTGTATAGCCTACCGTGATTACTTTTCTGAGGGAAGCAGTTTATGGTGTGTTTACCATTGGTATGTGTGCTGGAGTTCGCGTCGACCTTGCCAACCCTCGCCTTTAGGCCATAAAAGAGCACATCTTGAAATGATCAAGGCCTGAGAACGGGCACGGCCTTTCGATTTCTGAGGTTTAAGGAGGGGGCGCGCGGCAATGTGGTGGAGACATTACGACAACCCGAGCGCCGTCAATCACAGGCCCGTGTGCTGTTACACTGAAGCTGATACTTGACCCATACTGACGAAATAGACCTGAATGTCGTTAAATTCAATGAAGTCGACAGTCAGCAATGGAAAATTGGTTACGAATTGGGAAACCACCGTTACAAACTTATGAAACTTCATTTAGCCTAATCCAATGAGATATAAAGTGATACAGAAGTCAAAATAATTTACAAGACCCTACATTCATATGAAAAAATGTTTACATAGCCCAGTTTTGTAAGGTCTTTTTTAATTTTGCAAAATGACACAAAATGTAGCCATTTAAAACCTTAAAGGAAACAAATTACTTCTAAAAAAACAAACAAAATGTAATACAACAATGCTTTATTTTGCATTTGAAAAGAAATTGTAAGCAAAAAAAATTTGTGGTACATCTTTAGCGTTTACATTTTGCAAATTTTTTGTGTGTGCCTTGGGTGATCCCTCAGGACAGATGGATGGGGCAGCTTTCATTAGCCTGCTCCTCTGACCCTTCAGAGACAGTGGGCAAAAAGTTGTTTTCACAGGTGTACGGATTGGCTGCTAAAACCGATTAAGTCCGCGTTTTATCCCAGTGTCTTGAGGCTTGCAAGATCATTTCAGCCCTATATAGAGAGAACAGTGCAGGCTCCTTAAGCAGCTATAGTCTGCATTAACGGGTCCATGCGTAAAGAGCGACTTAAAAATGAACGCCGCGTCTCAAATTAAATTAAAAGAGGTGCTCCATTCTGGGTGAGTGATTGTGAGTTTCGCGTCGCCGCGGTGTCAGGTTGCAGATTTCTACGAAGATAAAGAAACGCGATCTATGCCTTAAAACAGCGTCTGGATGGCAAAGACCTCGACGAACACAGAACTCATTTACTAATGCATCGGTTTTAGATTTCACTGTACAGAGAGAGGGGAGAGGACTAGAAAGAAAGAGCTGGAAAGAATGCATTTTTTTTTCTTAGCCTAAAAAATACAAATTATTTAAGTGCTATAGACTATGTTTGGTGTTCAAACATGATGATCTCAAGTAAAATAATAATATTAATAAAACAGAAAAACAACATGGTAAATTTTAAATGTAAAATATTTTTTAATTAGGCTAAATTTCTCTATTTTTTGTTTTCACCGATTTTGCAATTCAAATAAACAGCAATGGAAGCGGTATTAACTGGATTTGGCTCAGTTTATCCTTGTAAATAAAATCAAAATCTTGCATCTTTGAGTAATCAGCGCCATTTCGGGGATTCTACTGGCCTTGCACATTGGCTCGAATCGTTTGAAGAAGCCGGGGGCGCTACTTATCTAGTGATTAGCATTATGTTATCTTACCAGCTCGGGAGGCTGATTGTTTTTAATGGACCTTCAAATATCTCCGCGTGCATCTAGACGTTGCGCAGAGCGCGTGCCCTTGACAATGGCACAAGCCAAGCAGAGTCAATCTGATGATTCCAATGATTCTTTGTTGCAGATCAGAATTGTCTACCTAATGGCTAATATCAATGCAATTGAGCAACGACTTTCCCCTCATAAGTTAAACGAAGATAATGCCGTTAATTTGGCTCGGTTTACTTAATATAGCCTAGCTAAAATTCTGTTAGGATAAAATATAAGCACTGTAATGTCTTTGGGTGCCAAATGAACGCTGCCTTCAGACAGTTGCTATAATTGATTAGTATCGAGGTGCCCGGCTCCCTCAGGTAGAACTGGAGACGGGGGATCCAGTTTCAGAGCACCGAGTCCCCGTGGGAGGAAATGGAAGCAGAGTTCTCTCCGCACTGCTGCTGGGGATAGGGCAGCTGGAGAGCCAATCAGCAGTCGCGCAGTGCTCTTTTAGCGCGACATGAGTCGATAGTGAACAAACTGTCTTCAACAAACACCCAAAACTTCACGGCGCGCGCAGAGGACGTCTCCAACCCCAAAAATCTTGTCAAGCGACCTAATCGCTCCCATTGAACGAAGGCAAACGGGGTGTCACCCATTCCGCTTCCTTTATAGCATCTAGAGGAGAGCGGTTTGGTAGCGGGAGTCAGACGTCATGTCAATGTTGCCTTCTTTCGGGTTTACTCAGGAGCAAGTCGCGTGTGTGTGTGAGGTGCTGCAGCAAGGGGGGAACCTTGAGCGTCTCGGCCGTTTTCTGTGGTCTCTTCCGGCCTGCGACCATCTCCACAAGAACGAGAGCGTCCTCAAAGCCAAGGCTGTAGTCGCCTTTCATCGTGGAAACTTCAGGGAACTTTATAAGATACTAGAGAGTCACCAGTTCTCTCCGCACAACCATCCGAAGCTGCAGCAGCTGTGGCTTAAGGCCCATTACGTTGAGGCTGAGAAGCTGAGGGGGCGACCGCTGGGAGCGGTGGGGAAATACCGAGTGCGGAGGAAATTTCCCCTGCCGCGTACAATATGGGACGGCGAGGAGACCAGCTACTGTTTTAAGGAGAAATCCCGCGGTGTGCTGCGGGAATGGTACACGCACAACCCCTATCCATCTCCTCGGGAAAAGAGGGAGTTGGCTGAGGCCACAGGGCTGACCACCACCCAAGTGAGCAACTGGTTTAAAAACAGACGGCAGAGGGACCGCGCAGCGGAGGCTAAAGAAAGGTAAGCCCAGTACAACCTGAGAACAAAATAAAAATGCGTTTCATACAGCCAATTCAGCCCCCCATTCCACTCAGTCCACAGCTGACTGCTGTTGGTGCAGCGCTGATGATGTTGTTGTTGACACGTCTAGTTTGATCCAAGAGATTAAGAGATCCTTAAATATTAACATCGTATCAGTGTAAAAACGTATAGTTGTTACATTAAGGATCTATTTCTGATTGATACAACCCTTTAAAATATAGGTTCATTTAGTCATGTTATAGGCTAATATTTGTTGACTTGAATAAAACCACTTGATTTATATGAAAGCAATTAACCTATCTGACCATTTCTTTTTACAGTTTTATATTTGTCAGCAGTCAGAATAAAAGAGAACATTTCAACTTAATTATAAAATGTCAATATTGGGGAAAAAAGGTGCAATTGTTGTTTCATTTCGATGGCCATTCAGTATAGATATTAAATATTTCTTAGTGTGCGAATTTGTTATTCTTGCATAGTCATCCGTCATGACCAAATTGTATTTATATTTGACTACGACTTTATTTTTTACACAGCATATTTGATCAACTATAGGCTAATGTTAAATGTGTTTGCGTAACCCTCAACTCATTATCTTTGACAGAGAGAACAGCGAAAACAACAACACGGGCGCCAACAAACAGAACCAGCTGTCACCGCTGGACGGCGGGAAGTCCCTGATGTCAAGCTCGGAGGACGAGTTCTCGCCCCCGCAGAGTCCTGACCAGAACTCCGTGCTCCTGCTCCAGGGTAATATGAGCCACCCCGGCGCGTCCGCGTATTCCATGACCGGCCTCGGCGCCGCGCAGTCGGTACACGGCATGCAAGGACACCCACATCAACTCCAGGATTCATTACTGGGACCTTTAACTTCAAGCCTGGTGGACCTCGGTTCTTAAGTGAATACGACTGAGCTTTTATTTATTTTTGTTTATTTTGTACCAAATATAGACTGAGATCTGCCACTTTTACTGTATATATATAAAGGAAAAATGAACAGTATAAATCTAAATAAAAATCCTTAGTTTTTCTCTGGTTTTCAGAGAAATACTCAGTGGTACGCTTCACCGTGGTAGACTTACGGACTGACATTTGCCAAGTCGTTAAACTGGTCAGAAGACAAACCAAAAGCAGTTAATAAAGCGATTCTTTTCTTCAAACTCATAAGAAGTTCTTCTAGTTCTGTTTTGCACCAATAAAATACGAAGATGAAGTGGGAAAACTAAAACACAAGTTCGCCATAAATCTGTGATAGTAACCATGGTGAAAAAAATATTCACAGTTTAAGCGCCAGGTCTTTGTATCACAACCTAAATAGTTCCAAATATAATACACTGTTGCATTTAAATAAAAATGGTTAATTAAGTTAAATATTTAAATCAAGTGTGAAAATAATACATATTCGAATATTCACTTCATGCATCAGACCAAAGGCCCAAAATCTATCCATCTTAGACTCATTATATAGCATACTCTAAAGTAAAGTTGTAAAAAATCAAAGTGTTCGGAAATTATTGCAAATGATAATTTAAAAAATCCCAATACCAAAACAATTCGTTTTGAAATAGCTGTGTCCAAATAGTTTGAGAAGAAACGACATACAGACCAATGGAAATTACAATTGGGAACAATAAATAACGAATTATAAAAAGTACGGTCAAATAAATGAATAGATAAAATACCTATTGGATGACCCTATTAATATTTATCTTCTTATCATAATAGCCCTAATTCGTCCAGCTCTTCTCAATATAAATGTACTCGTGCACAAACGTCCTCTTAATATTGTGGGTCAACAAAAAGCGGGGAGTTGTTGATTTTCCTTTAGCCTCAGGAGGCGCGTGTTGCTTTTGTGGTCGCAGTGCATCGTTAGGTTTGTAGTGGGGTGTTTACTTTGCGCTCTCCCAATGTTTGTTCTGGTGGTTCTGGGCCAAAGAGAAGACATACCAGCTGCGGGAGGCAAACTCACGTGGCTTCATTCATAAGTTTCTTTTGAGCAAAAACGCAAACATGGGTTTCGGGGCCAGCTGACCTGTGTTCTTGTTGTTTCATTGGCATAATGATCTTCAGACAATAATAATAATGATGACGACGATGATGATGATGATAATAATAATAGCCTAATAATAATGAAAATGTTCTCCACTAACTATAACACTTGCACATTATTTTGCACTGGTCAATGTTGGCTCATTTAAGAAAAGACTGAAGAAATGACTTTACAAGGACCCCTGATCGTTAGCCCAGCGAAATGTCGAGTAGCCAGGCAGCCTCCCACCCATCTTCCACGCACGCATGTCAGGGTAATTGTTTTTAACAGAGAGTACCGAGGATTTCCGGTCGCTAATCGGAACCAGTTGCTTGCGCTAGATTCGCATTAGAGCACTGGAGGCCCAGAACCGCCCATAGAGGGGCAACTTCAATTCTGCCCCAAGGGTACCAAAACGTGCAATTTTGACGTTGAATGCAACATCTGTTGACAGCCGCGGGTACCATTTTTTCCCCGTTTCTTATCTGCGTTCTCTTTATTTTGTTTCGATCATTAGATAATCAAAGGGAATTAGGCTGCGCAGACCAACTTTCTAAAATTAATTTATTATTTCCCATTTATAATAAAAATAAAAAAAATTAATTATCTGATAATTAATAGTTCAGAGATCGCTCTTAAAATGGAATAGACAATCCATCCTTGTTCATGTCAATTATTATAAGTGTGAAGAGTGATTAAAAAATAAAAACTTACTTATACATATGGTTGAAAATGCACCTTAGCAAACCAAAACCAATAGCTTAGGAACCATATTCTCATGTATTTTACTGTTACGTCATTTGAACAAATTTAAACAGTGTATACGAGAACATATTTCTGGATATTTAAACATGAAATTATTTGTAGAAATTAGAAAATATACACAACATTGTAATTTATTTTGCTCTTAACAAATGCAGTCACATACAGCATATCAAAGTTTCTAAAAATGCTATTTAGGATAATTCACTCCAAAAAACTACATTCTGTCATTATTATTTACTCGCTCTCGTGCTATTCCAAACCTGTGGAAGATATTTTGAAAAGGTGTTTTTTATCCAGTAAACAGGGTTCAGTGTAATTTAGAAGACCTCAACATTCCTCAAAATATCATCTTTTGTGTTCCACAGAAGAAAGTCAGTCATGCAGGTTTGATATGACTGAATTTTACATTTTGGGAGAATTATCACTTTAATATTTCACAGAAAGTGTAAACCTGTACAGCTTTATTGTATATGCCACGGCCATTTAAGAGTCGAGCAAAAAAGAAATAGTAAATCATGAAAATTAAGAAAAGGTATGAACTTTTAAAACAAGGTTTGCTGTTATAGTCACTTGCCAAGAAGCGGGCAGGTTGGGAAAGAGTGTTTGGAGCTATATAGTGAACCAAGGCTGCTTTTTAAAGGGTTCAGGTTTCCAGTCCCCCATTCCCTCTTGGAGCACAAGCTCTACAGCACTGTAAAGCAAGGTGAGCACACAAAGCAGAGGCCTGTGCTGAACGTGAATGAGACAAATAGAGTGTTTCTCATGTGGGAAGAAAAGGGTTCGGCTGTAATGTGAGCAGCCTTTGTGGGTTTTAGGAGGGGGAATGACTGAGTGCCATTTTCTTCACAGATAATAGTTGAGACTTTTGGGAGTTGTTAAGGGGGGTAAGGGAGAACAGGTGGGCTTCATGGCTCCCTGCCCTTCCCCGTATTACCTTTTGTCACCTGAGCTCAGGTCATCCCTCGCCTCGAGGTTCAGCTCAGTGAGGCATCGGGATTACAGGACGGGGAAAACAAACAACATACACACACTCACACGCGCGTGCGCACACACACACAAGACAAAATGTTTGGAAGCTGTACAGATCGAGAAGTTTTTAAATATCAAATGGAGGAATCCGTGTGACTACAGCAACTATATGATAAATTAACATACAGATGGTTGAGAAAAGATAGACGTAAACTGTTTAAATGAACCTTAGAATTTAGAAGATTAAGATGGTTCTGTTTTGGAGGCAAATGTTATTTTGTGTTAACAGCTTATAATAAATCACTGGAAAGCTCAGGAATGGTTAGGCATTTGCACAAAAAAAGTGAAAGTGTTTTTCCATATGTGTGTCAAAGAATATGGCCTTGGAGAGATGCTGAGAATCCCTTATTAACTGTAGTAGACTCTGTAATCCCAATGGAGCATTTATTACAATACACAATCATAAATCAAAGAAGAAACATATGAACCATCAATATAATATTCTATTTTCTTTTTTCATTATTAAAGTAAGGTAACACTTTATTTTACAGTGTCCTTGTTACATATGTTACATATACTTACGATAGTAAATTATGCACAACTAACCCTCAACCAAATCCTAATCCTACCTATCTTAACTCTATAGTAAGTACATGTAGTTAATCAATATTACTCAGTACTTAAATCTATAATTACACTGTAACAATGACACCTTCAAATAAAGTGTAACCTAAAGTAATAGTTCACCCAAAGAAAAGCTCCAACACTGCTCCAACACACATACCTGTAGGACTTGATAATCTGGATCAGAAGTGTTTAATTAGGTGTGAAGCCAAACTCTGCAGGGCTGTAGCCCTGTTTTGCACCCCGAACTAAACAAAATGAAGAGAGATGAACGAGTATAGTGCAGTACATTGTATCACCTTACAGGAAGTCTAATGGCATCGCCACAGTGACTGCGCGTTTCTCAGACTGCCAATCGACCAGCATTGTGTTCCATTACAATGACATCAACGTTAACATTAACAATACAATTACAATTGTTGTAATTATCTCATGTAGGAAGGTGTGGAAAAAAAAGATAATCAGAGCTTCAGACTTAGGTACACTCAGCGTGTTGCACAGTACAATCCTAGGAACTTATTGTCAATGTAGGAGGTCAAAAAAGGCATCACTTGTGAACAAACACATGCCACGTTCCCTTATGCATTGACAAACAATTGCACGAGCAAACACACGTCATAAAAGGTAGACTAAACCTGTGTCGCACACCTGCCTGTGCGTCATCTCTCTGTACAGCTGATTTCAGATGAGCTTCCTGTCTGGGGAAGCTATTGTCTCTTATAGATTTGTCAAAAAGACAGCAATATTACTCCACCAATTCGGCATGACTTCACGGTTTTATCAGTAAAAACTCGAAGGTCACACGCTTTCCCAGCACCCTCGATGGTCATGGTCTGTTCTGCAGCGCTGGGTAACGGATTACTTCCAAACGGTCACAGAGGCTCAGGTTTCAAAGCCAAGCCCCACTGATAAACGAGTGGAGGCAGTTGTCACCCAGGCAGGGAGTCCTCCATCAGCAGTGTCTGAAGAGCAAGAGGGCAGGGGTTTTTCACAGACTTGCTGTGAGCCTGGCGTCAGTCGCTCCAGGGTTCATAGAGCAGGTATTTAAGGGTGATGACCACGGAGGAGCCACTCATATAAAATGGACATTAATATGCACACACTCACATTCACACATACATACCACACTCACTCTCTTCCAGAAGTTTTCCAGAATATGGGAGGCCTGTCCTGCACAGGAAAGTTGAAATATGGATCTATCCATCACAAAAATCTAGAAAATATATACACACACCAACACACCACTGCTCAAAAGTCTGGGGTCAGTAAAATGATCAAAATTGACAGTAAAGATGTTTATTAAAAATAGAATCCTAAAAAAATGTATTAAGATTTCCTTTAAGATGTTAAGCAGCACAATACAACTGTCTCATTGGACAAACTCAGTTTAATTGAGGGCAGGATTTCCATCCAATAAATATGCGTAGCCCCAAACAAATTCATGCAATTAAATGTAATTGAGTTGATCCAACTTAATTTAATCAAATACAGTTTAAATAAAATTTTATATTAATTATAAGCAGTTTCATTCATCATTATACACAATGTATATAATGAAAAAATAAGAAAAGACTGGTGTCATTCCTGATATTAGCACAGCTCACATGCCCACAGCCTGAACACAGGCACCACTCTTCAGCATAATGGTAACCACAAAATTCAAAATGTCCAACATAACTGAATGTTAAACACTAACATTAACTAACAACATCTTTCCCTTTACTGAAAAACATAAAATAACACTTTAATCCCTAAATTTACTCTCCTAATGCAGTGCCTTGCCAAGCATGCTGGGAACTACAAATCCACTGCCTAGTTAGTTATGGCAACAAAAATAATTAATGTAGTTTTAACACAAATTAATTAAGTAAACATCAGGTTTAAATAAATTAGGTTGACTGAACACAAATTAAGTTGCGGCAAAATGTTTAAAAAATCGTGTTACTTTAGCTTAAAGGTGCAGTGTGAAGTATTTACGAGGATCTGTTGACAGAAATGTAATATAATATACAGAACTGTTTTCAGTGGTGTATAAAGACCTTACATAATGACCAGTTATGTTTTTATTACCTGAGAATGAGCCATTTCTATCTACATACATGGCGGGTCCCCTTACAGTGAAGTCCCCATTTTGCGCCGCCATGTTTCTACAGAAGCCCTAAGCGGACAAACTCCTTTACAGAGCGCTAGCTACTCTCTGCGGTCTCAGACAACGACATCTTTGTCCTGTGTCGGCCACTGTAGCTTCTCTATATGCTTTCAAAGGGAGGGGTGAGCGGTAGTGGTTGCAATTCGCAACCTCACCGTTAGATGCTGCTAAAATTTACACAGTGCACCTTTAATTAATTAGAACAAGAGGCTAAATGTTTTTTTTTTGTTTTTTTTTGAGTCTGCTGTATTTTTTTATCAATAAATTAAGCCTTTGGAAGCATTAGAGACTTTAGATATTAGAAACATAACATGATCTATACATAACATGCATGTATAACACTGCTTAATTTAATCGTTAGTAAATCTCAAGTGAATATTTTTTTATTCCTATATTATAATGTTGTGATGCTTAAAGGGATAGTTCAATTTCTTTGTTCTGCTGTACACAAAGGAAGATATTTGGAAGAATGTTTGTAACCAAGCAGATCTTTTTTTCCTACTATGGTAGTCAGTGGGGGGGTGAGATCTGCTTGGTAACAAACATTCTTCCAAATCTTCCTTTGTGTACAGCAGAACAAAGAAATGTATACAGGTTTGGAACAACTTGAGGGTGAGTAAATGATGACAATTTGTATTTTTTGGGTGAACTATCCCTTTAAATTTACCTGTAGAATCTAAAATGTTTGATTTTTCAAGTGTTTTATTTTTTAAATGTAATTAACTAAAATAGTATAGACTTTTAATATTGACCATTTATCGGTTATCAGCATACCATGGACAGAATTTAAATATTGTGAATCCCTATAGTTGAAATTATAAGTAAGGTATTGATCCAGTCAGAAATGACGATAGCAATAATGACTTTAGAATGACGCTCCCAAATGCGTCCCAAATTACGTTCTATACACTGTGTACTTATGTACTCATCTGTGTAGTGCATGAATTTTATAAGGTGATTATGTCATTCACAGTCAGAGTCTGCTAGCCCCTCCGCTACAATAATTAAAGCTGCGACAGTTGAGTGCAAGAGGTGTCCAACATTACACACTTCATTTTTTTTAGTTAATTAAGTGCATCACTAAAAAAAAACACGTCATAGAATAGTGTATAAGAACGCAAATTGGGATGCACCTAGAGATCACTCAAGGTGAGGGAGAACAACTGTTTACACACATATTCTGAAGCTCTAAACTGAACAAACCAAGTGGTCTTTTCACGCTGGATATTTCCACACTGGGTTTTTTTAAAGTAGACTTGACAAACACAGATCCTTCCTGAGGAGTGCAGAGGTGAAGACATGCACAATTACAGAGGTGAAGAGGGGCATTGTGGGAGGAGACTCACAGGTGACCAGTGCTGACAGACACCCTGTCATAACATCTTGATCTGTGTCCAAGAGAGAAGGTCAATCTTTGCATTGTCTTTGCTTAGAAATGCCTTTACCTCCATGACTTTCTTTCCTCTGCATGTGAAAAATAAAAAAAGATAATTTGCAAAATATCTATAGTGTTTGTTTTTTTAACACCATTGACTTGCATTGTATGGGCAAAAACAGTTAAAACATTCTTCGAAAATATTATCTTTTATGTTCCAAAGAAAGAAAGTCAGGGTTGGAACGGTGAGTAATGTTGGCGATTTACATTTTTGGGTGAACTATCCCTTTAAGACAGTCAACTCTTGATGGAAATAAATGTTGTGATGTTATTTCCATCAAGAGGTGCATCAATTTTTGGTCAAAATCTTATATTGACAATGCAAGAGTCCAGCACATGTAAATTCTCCTCCAGCACATCCCAAAGACTGGTCTAGACTCAGTGGTGCCGATTCATGTGTAAAAATGATGATTGTCTTTCTACACAATGTGACTTCCTACATGGTTGTTTAAGAAATGAAAAGCTACACACTCCATCAATTAGGGTTAGAAGAACTGTTGCCAAACATATAACATGCTAGAAACATAATAATCATTGCAATAATGCAATTATTCCAATAATCGACTCTTAAGCATTTGCCTATTTAAATCCAAACGCAACTCTTTATTGTAGTTTAGATGAGGAACCATACCGTTGACCTTGACTGCTGCTCTAAAATATTTAACTCATGCATATATCGGTTTTTAGAGTAGGTGCATGATACATTTCGCATGTGCATGTGTGTGTCCGAGTGAGCGCTGAGCAAAAATGAATCATAATGGAGGGGGCTGTATATGAGCCCCCCGATCTCAGCTCAAAGAGAGAGTCGTTTGTTCATTGATGGCTAAGTGACTGGCCAGGTAACTCGAGCTCCTTCCCCCTTCCTCCCCTCCCCTCACTCAGTGTAACGGGCACTGATAAAACCCTGGATGTTCCCTCAAACATTTCAGGAAATGAAAGTTTGAAACATGATCTGGCTGCGCCAACATCTCCTGCCCCAAGACAAAAGAGGCTCACAAACCTGGCGGATACTGTTCACCTAACAGATGATGGAGGGAAGAGTGAGATGAAGGAGTGAGAGGAAAAAGACAAGGATGCCGGAGAGGTGACTCGGGGAGAAGGTGACAAAGTGAAGAAAAAAAAAGCGATGTATTTTGATGTTTTCATGTAATAAAACTAGCAGTCACATGTCGCAAAACCAAGCAGGCTCTCTTTCTCTTTTCTGTTCTAGTCCACGCAGCTGTCCCGTTCCCCACTGCTTGGAATGTTTAGTGCTGTCTGTCACTGCTCATTGCCGAGCTAGTCTTGCTTCACTGAAGCATATCGTGAGAGTTAAATGAGTGACAAAGCATAAACTCATAAGGTGAGACAAACTAGAAACACCTTTGATGTCCTCTGCGTCTCTTTTGCCGAGGCAAGCCTGGACAGCTCTGTGTAAGAAATAAAATCATCACTAGTCCTTCATCGTCTCTGCACTGTATACTTACAGACATCCCAGCAAGCAATTTTGCGTTTAAAAGACGTCTAATTGCCGTCCAAACACAGGCTAGGCTAAAACAAGGCAAAATTTGGGCTGTCAGTGAAAATTTAATAGACGTCTAACCATAGCCTAAGAATAGACTAGTCATCAACGCATAGAACATGTCAAAGAAATGAAACCATACACCTTGTAATCACTGTTGACTTACATGATGGAATGTCATACAAATTCAAGGTTATTTTGGCTAGAAGTGGGTTACTCATAGCCGGACTATATCGGGTCTATAGTTAACCGAGATGGTGAAACGGCGGCTATTGCTTGCTAGGATGACAAACAATTTAAAGGATCAGTCACTATCCTGAGTTTATCATCATGTGCTCAAAAGCAAATATTGTTATGGTTCTTAATCTAATAATAGTTAAAGATTAATTTTGACAATTCAAGATGCCAAAAAGTTAGTTTATGGACTTAACATTTGGTCTGATGCCCCAAAGTCTCCATAAAATTAGTTGAAAACGCAACAGATGATCTTTGAGTCCAATCATTGTTACATTCGTTATCTGTTCTATATGAATTAAAACATGTAAGCCATACATAATATATACACTACTGTTTAAAAAATTGGGGTTGATAAGATCATTTCATGTTTTTTAAAAGAAGTCTGCTCACGAGGCTGTTTATTAGATAATAAAAAAAAAATACAGTAAAAACAGTAATATTGAGAATTATTACAATTTCAAAAAGACTTCTATTTAAATACATTTTAAGATGTAATTTATTCCTGTGATGTCAAAGCTGAATTTTCAGCATCATTACTCCAGTCTTCAGTGTCACATGATCCTTCAGAAATCTAATATGCCGATTTGCTGCTCAAGAAAGATTATCAATGTTGAAAACAGCTGTGCTGCTTAATATTTTTACAGGATTCTTTCAAGATTCTAAGATGAATAGAAAATTCAAAAGAACAGTGTTTATTTAAAATAAAAATCTTGTGTAACATTATAAATGTCTTTACTGTCACCTTTGATCAATTTAAAGGGATAGTTCACCCAAAAATGAAAATTTACTCACCCTCAAGTTGTTCCAAACCTGTATGAATTTCTTTGTTCTGCTGAACACAAAGGAAGATATTTGGAAGAATGCCGAGATCTGCTTGGTTACAAACATTCTTCCAAATATCTTCCTTTGTGTTCAGTAGAACAAAGAAATTTGGAACAACTTGAGCGTGTCTAAATGATGACAGAATTTTAATTTTTTGGTGAACTATCTCTTTAATGCAACCTTGCTGAAAAGTATGAAGTAATCATTTCTTTCACAAAAAGTAACCTTATGACCCCAAACTTTTGAACAGTGGAGAGTATATATGTATATAATAGCATTTTTATTTTTATTTTTTTTAAATCTCTCCCCTCCACTATTATTTCTATATATTCTTTCCTTGTTTTTTTCCCATTCTTTTGTCCATCCCCTGGCCTGCCATCAACCCCGCACCTCATCCAATGTCAACCACAGCCCTTGTCTGTTATTCACCTTCTCTGCATCCCTCCCATTGTACATTGTATTGACTCCAATTTATATCAATATTTATCTTATTTTCATTAATAATATGTTGCAGGATTATATATGATCATCATTTTTTATGTCAGTCAGAGAAAATTTACTTCCTCATCTGATTATTAGTTCCTCCAGTCCTCTCATCTACTTTAACATAGTGGGGACTGAATTTACAGAAGCTGTTTCACAGTAATATCAAAAGAATGAGACCAGGCCACTGGTGCCCTAGTGAGTGTTCTTCACTCAGATCCCCACGGAAGAGGCCACTTTAGCCTCATTAGCACCTAGTCTCATCTAAAGGACCGTCGGATTCAGTGTGCAGGACAGGGATAATAATGAAGAGCACAGAGATCCAGTGGCTCAGTCTGCATCCGTCACTCCTCAACCAGAATTACTGGGTTGCATGAGGGTTTAACACACCTTAACCAGGATCTGTTACACATTGCAAGATAAGCTTCAAATTATTGATACAGGAAGAAACCGGAATGATAGTTGAGTACCATTCCATTATTTACAGAGAAACAACTATTTAATCTAACGCAGAGAAAATAAAAGATTAATCCCAGTGTTTAGGATGTCCTTTCTACATTGACAATTTCATCACCTTAATTTGAATCTCCTTTGAATATATTCAAAATTTAAAAGCAGGATGATATAGAAGTGTTCTATTCAAAGAATAGATTCCACTGATAAGAATCTTTGAATATATTCAAAAATCAAATAGTTAAAAAAAAAGTCAAAACCCACAACAAATAGTCTTAATGCACAGTCCTTGTGGGACTTCATGCCTCTCAGTGGCCTTTCCTTTATAACAGCATGTTTTCTGGTCTAGAATGAATATACAAGCTATCCGGAGGACCAGGACTTGTTAGGGTTTACTAAGAGTCCTCAGAGAGATATAAGGAACAGGAATTAACTATGGTGACAGCTGCAGAAACCAGAGACCAGGGTTATTTATAAAACCTCTACTGTAACATTTCAAGTCAGCATCCCTCCTCAGACAAGTGCACTTATTAACTGGTGCCATTCATTACATGAGGAATCTAGACATTTTGCTTAGAGAACAAAAAAGCTTGCATGGAAATTTGTATTATTATTATTATTATTATTATTTGGAGAAAAGAAAGTGGGAACAAGCTAAAAAAAAATTGTTAAATGATAAAATAAAATAGCAAATAAGCATGCTAATTTCTCTATTTCCCATCAGTGCATCTGTTGCGGGATCAATTTTGTTTTCAGGACAGGTCACTGCATCATTCATGTGCTGCCATATTAACAAGGAGCACTAAAGCCACATGCCATCTGGACTGCAGGTTTGAGGTAGGTCTCTATGTAAAGGAGGAAGTGTTTGTGTCCTGGTCATCACTCTAAAAAAGACCAGTGTCATTTTACATCTTTTCATTAAGAGCAAAGTGTCAATATGCATGCATATAAATGATTATTTAGGGGAGTCATGTCATTGGACAATATAGCAATCGTATAGCAAACTTGTTTCTCATGAGGCATTCAGTGACAAACAGACTTTGTTTTGTTTTTCATTAGCCATGTGTTCATTTTTCATTTAGGCATTAGTGATTTTCATATTTGTCTGTGTGAGTAGGCCATGTGGTTAGTTTATAGTCAGTGTGTAAAAAAACTGTTCACAAAAGTGCTTATGTATTTGACTGATACCATTAGCAAATTAATGGATGTCATATATAGACTGTAACCAATACAGATGCAAAGTGACTGTAAGCCATGCATTCTCAGAAGTCTAGAGTTAGTGTATTAGTGTATTAGTTCCCCATATCATTGGTAGACCTCAGTCTTTTGGTTATTATTGAGCATTACACAGGCTTTTTAGAGTTTGTCACATTCAAAAATTCTTGATATGATCAAAGTGATGCATTAACTTTGATGCAATCCAAAACCACATAGTTTATAGTATTCTGATTGGGTACCCAATAAATTGTGCGAAACTGACATAACGCAAGCCAATGAAAGAATCAGGCTTGTTTGAGAAGAAATTGTGAAAGTGCTGCATTTTGCTATATTTGCTGCCATCTAGTGGAGTGAGTTTGTATACCTGTCAACATAATCTGCCTTAAGGCTTATATTGTGGGAAAAGGTAATTAGTAGTGCTGTCAAATCGATTAATCGCATTTAAAATAAAAGTTTGTGTTTACATAATATGTGTGTGTGTATTGTGTATAATTATTATGTATATAAATACACACATGCATGTATATATTTAAGAAAAATGTTTTATATTTATATATATAATATAAATGATATAAATATATACAGTATATACATGCAAATGTTTCTTAAATATATATATGTATGTGTGTGTATTAAAATATACATAATTATACACAGTACACACACATATATTATGTAAACACAAACTTTTATTTTGGATGCCATTATTCAATTCGACAGCACTAGTAATTAGTGATGAATCAAGCAACACCAGATCTGATATAATAATGCCAGTTTTTTTTTAAAATAAGAACGTCCATATTATATCAATTTAATAACTGTAGCTGATAAGTTACATGGAGCAGACTATGTCTGGATTTACATTTGAATTTGAGTTGAAAAGTTGGGAGTTAACCGTTAAGAGACTTTTTTATAGATGAATGGGGGCAACAGTAACAAAGACTTTTCTTTTTTTTGAGCAGCAAAAATTCCTAATCACGAGAAAAGCACTCTCCAAAACAGAATAAGTCTTTAAAAAAAAAAATATATATATATATATATATACAGTAGTGTCAAAACACTGACTGAGCAAGGATTTCCTCTTCAGAGAAAGAGAAGTAATGCCCTGTTAGACAAATGTAAACGGCTGTAAAAGCACTTTGTGAAAAAAAGCATATGAAGACTGCAAGGCACTGGCCATGGTCCTGAAACTTCACAAGACTAGGGAACTACAACAGTGGGGTGACCAGATTTACAGAAAGGCGATAGTCATTCACAAATAGTCTATATGGAAAAATGAAAAATAAAATAAAATATGTGGCTTCACATATAAGGATAATCAATACATAGTTATATATTTGTAACTGCAGAGTCAATTTTACTTTTAAGACCCATCAATAATGTTCTAAAACTACATCTTTAATTCTTAACATAACCTTGACTTTACTCTTACATTACTTAAAAAGGACAAGGCCAACCTTTCAGCTACGAGATCATTGAGCGAGCAACCGAGAAGCTTTAGCCAACATTCTAAAGAGTTGAGGTGCCACTTGGAGCTCATAGAAGTGAAAAGTATTGAAGAAGCAGCTCCAGCTCAAGAAAAACAGGAACAACCATCAATATGTCCACTTATCAAGTAAAGCACTCAGTTGCATTCAGAGGTAAATTTAGTAGCATGTCCATTTACTGATACTAACATGTTTAGATATGAGATGTACAAGATGATGATGATGTGTTATAAAAAATATTTTAATAGAATAAATGAATGCAATCATTTCCATTTTGGGACAAAAATGCTTATGAATGTAAAATACTAAATTACAAATGTAATTTACAATGATGCAATATATAATAAAATTTTACTAAATTAACACTGAATTATAATTAAATTAATACCTGCAACATACAAATGTACCTTTTCATTTTTAAAAATCATTAATCTAAATGAATTTCTGTCTCCAATGGAATACATCTCACAATTGATGCTCAGATGAAAAGTCGAAATTAAGAGGAACAAAGCCATTCAGTAAAATTGCTTATTGAGATTTAATGCCATCTATGGACAAAAGAAAAATTAAAAGTAAAGAGGAAGCCTAACCCCAGGGGGCGCCTTGTACAAAATTATACAATGAATATGCACGTAAAGGCACAGTAGGCCTATGCTAGAGGTGGCAATCCGGCGGACTCGGGCAGAAATTGTTCATGGATGAGCTAATGTATTAAACAGTAGTGGGTCCTCCTGG
This sequence comes from Rhinogobio ventralis, assembly GCA_039654625.1. Classification (NCBI taxonomy): domain Eukaryota; kingdom Metazoa; phylum Chordata; class Actinopteri; order Cypriniformes; family Gobionidae; genus Rhinogobio; species Rhinogobio ventralis. Next base: position 8,105,796 of record CM077210.1, on the reverse strand, counting down.
TCGTAAATTTAGGTAGGGCAGATTATGTGTCTTAGCGCTAGTTTATAATAAACATTTTGTAAGCTTTATATTCTATTGGCTGAACACATCAGACACACTTTTGGCAGAATTATAATGTCCTTGCGTTATTAAGGGTGACGCTCTAATGACGATTGGCAGACTTTAGGACACACAACAAACGCATAGAATGCCATCTTAATGTAGTATTTATTGTCTCCGAAAGTTGTTTTAGAATGTTGCAAGTTGTGTAGGAATTCCAGTGAGGAAACAAGTCATGTCTTTTCTCAGAACAAACATAAAACAAACACAACAGAACTACTGTATATGCACATGAGTATGTTTAAACTAAACGATTTATACTTTCATAATTATGATATGCTAATCAACATAGGAAGAACAGTCATGCCAACTAGTTACTGGCCTGATGCAGACACACAGCTGAAGCGGACTGATATTGTCTTGGTATGGAGCGAGGTTTACGTGAGGTGACATGAAAATAAGCCTGAAATCTGCCCCAATGGCGCTCAATTAGAGCGCGCTGCAGTTCCATTTTTCACCACAGATTTACATTACAAAATGGTGGGGCGCTGTGGTATAAAGCAGGACGAGGCAGAGAGCTGTGGGAGCGGAATGAGGCAAGTCCCGAGAATCTCCAGAGTTTTTATCATGCCGCAGTCGGCCGCTGCTGCTCCTTTCGTTTTGTTGCGTATGTTTATTTTACAATTAAAGTTACGCTTAACGCCGCCTCCTTCTTCCCTGAAATTAAACTTTGTTACAGCTATGTTTAAATCACTTAAATTCACATTATTTTATCTTATTCTAATGAAATGCTGAAATACTACTCAAACAGGTCACTTTATTTGACAGATTAAAATTGTGGGATAAAGCAGCGATATTAGAATATCATATTAATAAAAGCTAGATGACTTGCTAAATGGCATGCAGATGCAATTAATTAATTGTATGGTAGAGAAAAAGCTCTTATTATGCTACGTTAGCCAGTTGACAGAATAGTGTTGTCTCTGAGGCATGGTACAAACATATTACTCGCGGTAAATCAAGAAAACAAGAGATTCAAACAATAAGACCAACCGTGTTGAGAAAACAGTTGCTCACCTGAGTAATAAAATGCATAATATATTAAAGTCTCTAGTGTTTCCATGGTTTATATGGAAGTAAAACCAGAAATCGAGGGTAGAGCAGATATTACGTCACTGACAGGCGACGCAATGACACGGGCCGTTATACTGGTTAAAATTGTGGATTTCTCTGGATTTTAACTTTGTTGAAAACATTTTAGATACTTGGCCTAAGTAGGCTACACAAGTTAAACAAATATATAACGTTGTTCTAGTGGTTTTGGGATTTTAACCTTTAAATAAAATGACATATTACACCCAAGAGTATAAATCACATACCTCTTTCCACTCAGCAATGAATGTTGCAATCTCGTTGAAATCCACATCTCACGCTTTTAAGTGCGTAAAGTTGACCAAGCAATGACAGTTTTGGGTGGCCATCTGCAGTGAAATTGCACAACTAAAATGAATCCTGACATTTAACATTTACTTAAAACCGTTATCAGTCATCTGAATACTGGGGTAAAAACATTTAAATAAAAAGGTGTGGTCACACTAAAACTACCTAAACAACATAGTCTTTAAACTACAGAGTTGTAAACAAAACAAAGTCTTTAAAGTGTTTCATTATTTTTATGAAAATCTAATCACTGATTCTACACGTGCACTACGTTTTTGCTTGTTTAGCTGGTTATAGGCCTAATCGGTTTGTCCCATGACGCCTCATGGACTTTATGCTGACACCTATTGGCGTGAATGAATGAGGTTTGTTTACTAACCGCTACCTCCTTGTAGATTTCATGTTTTTCTCAGTCATAAATAATACTACAACCATCTATAATGGACATTCTTGGATTCAGTCTCGTGTGACACTTGACTGCCGTGAGTTATTTTCTACATCTGCGGCTGTGCTGTGCAGCGTAAAAGGGATAGTTCACCCAAAAATGAACATTCTGTCATAATTTACTCACCCTCAAGTTTTTCCAAACCTGTATGAATTCCTTTCTTCTGCTGAACACTGAAGATATTTGGAATAATGTTTGTAAGCAGATCTCGACAGCCATTCCATAGTATTTTTTTTCCCACTAGGCCATAGTCAATGGCTGCCGAGATCTGCTTGGTTACAAACATTCTTCCAAATATCCTCCTTTGTGTTTAGCAGAACAAAGAAATGTATACAGGTTTGGAACAACTTGAGCGTGACTAAATGATGACAGAATTTTCTTTTTTAGGTGAACCATCCCTTTAACTTTGTTCAGTGTTGGGAGAAATAATAGGCCATAATCAATAGGCTATGTAATGCGATCCATAAAATGCTTAAGATAAACGAAATGATGTATTGTTTTAGTATTGCAAACTTGCAAAGCCATTGTACATTGTTTTAGAATAAAAATATCGCTTTAAGACGATACTCCGCAGTCTCTGCAGGTCACGATGCCTGAAGTTAGGCCTACAATACATAATGGTGGGTTACTAGGTAGTTAGGCCATGAGCCATGGCTAATGGGAATATATGATAAATAATTGTAGCCTATTAGCCTACTACAAGAAATGTAACCCTGCAACTGTTTTTCATACAATAAATTAGTATCACTATAGCCTATCATCACTCGATTACGTCAATGACAATGCAGATGCTCTAAAACAAATGTATTTTTATGCTAACTAAATAAGTAAAAACGAAAATGTGCAGACAATTTCTTTTAATTATAATTTTAATTTTGGGCTATTGTATGGGAAGATTAGCAGACGAGTTTTAACAGCAGAGGGCGCTCAGCTCTAACAAATTCCAATCGGAAGTGAGCATCCCTATGCCCTATACTCACTCCGAAAGGCAGAGCCCTTGAAGTGGTGACTTTTGAGGGATCAGCTAGGGCACTTGTGTGTCATAATGAAGCCGTTTGGTGCGCACTTGGCGAAGGGAGCAATGAAATACCACGTAATTTCCTCATTAGCTTCGCTAGGCAGCGACAACAGGAATATCTCATTATTGCTGTTAATATGATATATAGGCCTATAAATATATGTAAAACATAAAGCATTAAACAAATGTTTTACCTATGAAACGTTTAAAACTAAATATGAAATGCATGACGAAAATGTGTCATCACATCAAAACAAAGCAACTTAATTATTCTGTCATATCTAGGCTAAATTTAAAATAAAAATGTAAAACTCCTTCCCGAAGTGTCCTTCAAGCCAAGGGAGCAAAAACGCGGTTTCGCCCAAAAAGACTTGTCCTTTTTTAATTAAATAAATAAAACGAATGGAGACATTTCATTGTTCATTTTAACAGTGCCATACTGTATCCAAGATCTAACCCATTGGAAACAATACAGTAGCCTACACCACACAGCACACAATCAGGGGGAAAACCTTGTAAACACGGTAATGAAAATTGGGAATGTGTTAGTGGAATGTTGTATTGTTGTATTTGGATTCTGTTCTGTTCCACTCTTCATAAAAGAAGAGAATGTCTGAAGAAAAAAGAATTCTGTTCAAATTCGTCGGACAAAATAGGGCATGTCCTGCCAAATGCTTGTGACAGGGTGGTAATTGTTTTCCATAAAAACACTCAAGCGGCTTCACCTGTAAAAACCACCACAACACCGTCTATTGTGCCGTAAATCAATTACGATTATTAAAAGAAAAAACATTCAGTCCTCCAACATCTCACGAACAATTAAGTCTTATCGTGCTTTCACTGCAACAAACACGCCAACAACAAAATTAGCCTGCATTAGTTCAGTGAAATAAAAAGAAAGTAAATTGTATGTATTTATTATAACCTCCAGTTTGACCCAATAGAAAATAATGACTTGTGTGTATAATTTTTTTTTTGTGTGTGTAAGTATTGCCCACTTGGTCCATCAGTTAGAGAGTGTGTGGTTTACATGTAATCCAGGCACAGCATGTCTTTTAGCCAACAGGAGGATCTTCAACACAAGTTTTATTATCTTAGGCCTACTCGGGCCATGGGACACTATAGGGATGCTTGCTAAGTTGGTAGGATATACTTGCCACGATAACTGTTCTGTTCATATTTTTAAGATAAAGATAGAAATATTGAACTCAAAATTACGGAGAACGTGGTGGTTATAAAGTACACTTTTGCTGTTCCAAACATAATTTTAGTAGGCTATATCAGTTTCGGTCATTGGCCTTGAACACGACAAATTTGCATTGTGTCATGTTCACAAAAACCATTGTTAGGCACCCAGGAATTCTGAATACACTACTCATTATAGCCTGAAAGACCTCATTCTGTGTAAGTGAATGCAGGCCCCTGCTCAATTTTAATAGTGATATTTAAAAAATGAAAATTTCATTCAAGCCAGTCCACTAGCAAATGTTTTTCATAAAAAAAAATGTATTTAAAAAAAAAAAACGACTTTTATCGGCGTGTCATTGTGACTATGATATCAAGAATAGCCTACCATAATGCTATTCACACATATTTATTTATAGTATTTACTCGATATTGTAATAAATATGCAGTGAAAAAGAATTCTTGGCGCTCGTTTGGGAGAAAGCACCCCTTAACCCCAACAGAGCTTTGAAGAGCTCACTATTGTTCCAGTTGGGTTTGAGAACCGGTCATTAGCGCTGATTAGCGCTGAAGAGTTTGACAACCTTATTGACTGTCAGAAACACTCTTTTCACCTAATCTTTCCGCTTTTGTCCCTTTGCAAACTCAATAGCCTGCTCTCCTTCCCCTACCACATCTATGCCTCGTTTTCCCTCAATAACAGTTGTTAGCCAAGCATTATTAACAGACCTTATAGAGTTTGTCCTTCCTTCCCGGGAACAAAAGTGACCTTAAAGGAATTTAACAGTGTTGTGAAAAGAAAAGAAATAAAAAATGAACGCAATAACACCAGATGAGTATATTTATGATTATAATAATTAGATATAAACCAAATCATTTTGGATGCTTTAGGGTTTTGAGGTTTAGATTCGCAGTAGCAATTAAAGCTTAAATAAATAGGATAAGTAAATGAATAAATTATAGCATTCGGCTATGTATTTTACAGGCTTTTATGCTTTCTCTCTCTAGCTTGCTCGTTTTGAAACCAATGCGCTTCGCCCTCTCGTTGACCTTCTCCTGTCAGAAAGCATTACATGACGGCAAAGCCAATCACACGGGGCGGTTAACGCGTCTGGACACGCAGCAAGCTATCAGGTTAAACACACCACTATAGCCTACATTTACCGATTACTGGCTGTGCATGAACCTCACACCAGGAATACAGAGGCAAAAGTTCAAGTGGTTTGTCTGCCTAAATGAAGGGTGAATGCATGCACATATGTTAAAGCTAACAAAATGCTGTCCGGGGCATTCTTAAATATGAGATGACAAAATCCAACACATTTTATTATTAATAATAATCAATTATTTATCAGAAATAAACACGAATTTGAATACTATTTTAATGGATGAGAATAAGTCTGTATGGTTACTTTGATCATCAAAATTTTATTAGCGTTAAATCTTTCATTCATCTTCACTATCGGCGCACACATGCTCTAAAAATGACTTGAAATGACCAAGCAAATGAAAATCAGATTCTATAAGAGCAACACTTTAATGCGTAAACACCTTAGAAAACCTGGGAGGTAAAATGTTTCATGAAGTCCTTTTCAAAATGAACAAAAAAAGTGTGAATCTCATTTCCGTAGGGCTTGTTTGCTTGAGGCAGTCTACAAAAGTAGTTTTAATACAGATAGTATTGTCATTTGTTCGTGTTTTCCCCCACACTTTGCTTTAACAAAAAGATAAATACATTTAAAAGATAAAGCATTCCATTAATCCCAAGATTTCGGGCTGCAACAGCCTCCAAATAAAAAATAAAACAAAATAAAATACGTTAAGGCAGGCACTAATGTGCTTGTTTATCTTGCTGATTGTCTGTCTCGATTTCCTTCGTTTGTGTTCATTTTCTCATAGTCTTCCCTTATAGCCCGCGGGGCGGTTCGCGGTGCGATGTTAGATGTCACATTCGCTGTCACTTGAAGTGATGGAGATAGCCGACGCGGCGGCTTTGCTCGACAGGCTCGCTTCAGGGCTCGACGCGTTCCCCAGTCGGTCTACAGCACCATCCTCTCCAGTTAAGGACCGAACCGAGCCATTAGACAACACCTGCTGTTGTAACCTTTAAAAAAGAAAAAGGCTGAGTTTTAGATGAAGGGTTTTCTATGAAAAAAAAATCTTAAATTAAATCAGTGGTTCTCAGGTGTTGCTTTTTTTTTTTTTTTTTTTTTTTTTTTTACAATAAATGTAAAAACATGTAGCTAACTAAAGATATTAAACTGTAAATTATTTGTGTGAAATCAGCAAATGATGCTCCGCTCATGCTTCAGGTTTAGCCTACTAACGGAATGCCCCGGAAGAACATAAAATGTGCGCATCTGTACACAATTCGCGCATACTCTATTTATTATCTGTGTTTAATAAGATGAATGACAATTTTGAAAAATATAAATAAAATGTGGTGTATTGGCATTTATCCAGCTGGTTTTAAAATATCGATTTTTTTTACAGTTTTGTAAGGTCATTTTTAAAGGTTATTATAACATTTTAAATTTAAATGTCGAACAAAATATAGAACTCAATTTGTTAGGAAATTATTGTCTGTGAGAAAGCAAACAGCAAACAGTTTGCAACAAAATAAAAAAGCCTATTCACGTCACGGTAGAATTTCTTTTCTCCAAGAAAGCTTCTCACAATCATAAATTAATCTTTGTTACACATTTTAGGCTCTGGTTAATTGTTATATTGCATATCTGTAAGGACTTTTACCCAGGCAAGGCCCAGACCATAACACATAGCCTGCACAAAAGCTAGCCATTGATTTTTGGTCAAAAGGGGCAAGTAACAGTATTTTGCGCTGTTATTTCTCTCTTTTCCTTCCAAAATTAAAAGTAAAAGAAATATATATTATTGAAAATTTCGTCTTCACTCATAAAAACACATCGCTCAGGGTATGCTACAATTACAAATAATAACCTCTCACATTTGTTGATTAATCAATTTGTAATTTTTCCATTCGAATACTCTTTGTTTGATTGTTATAGGATAAATAACATTGGCATAAAGGCTACATTAGCATAGCATTTCCTTTGATAAATAGCTTAGACTTTGCATCTTATCGACATATCTCATCTTAGTCTTAGTTTTATTGCTAAAATATGAAATATCTGCTCAATATAGACCCCATGATAGAAATCGGGAAAACATACCTGTTTTTAGCGGCCGCGGCTCTGTCCCTTTGTCTTCGATTTTTAAACCAATTCCCCACTTGAGTGGGAGTGAGTCCGGTAGCTTGTGCAAGCTCTCTCTTTTTACTTGGGTTCGGGTAAGGATCCTGGAGGTACCATTCTCGAAGTAAATGCCGGGTTCTTTCTTTAAAGCAGTGCGTCTTTTGTTCTCCATCCCAAATAGTTTTAGGCAGAGGGAACTTCTTCCGTACCCGGTATTTGTCCACTGGCCCTAGCGGGCGGCCTCGGAGCTTCTCTGCCTCCTGGTAGTGTGACTCCAGCCAAAGTGCTTGCAGTTTGGAGTGGGACTCTTTGGTGAACTTGTGGTTCTCCAGAATGTGGTAAAGCTCACGGAAATTCCCAGTGTGGAAGGCTACGATGGCCCGAGCCCGCAGCACAGACTCATTTCTGTTCAGCACCTCGCAGGCAGCTGGTGCGACGGGCAGCGACCAAAGAAATCGGCCGAGACGCTCGATGTCTCCGCTCTCTTCCAAAGTCTCGCATACCCCCGCTACCTGCTGGGGACTAAAATTCAAAATTGGCAACTGAAACATGAAGGCTTCTGTTCCCCCCCTCGGAGTCCTTTCTACCTCTAGCAAAGCTTCCTGTTTTATGTGGCGTTGTCTCTCTCCCCCAAGTCGAATCCAGCCGAAAAGGCAATTCCAGAGTCAGCTGATGAACGTTTGAAGACGCAGAGAAACGGAGATGTCGCTCTGTCGGTCTGAGGCTGCCTCCGTTGGAGAGTTCGAGGGCACGAGATTACAGCGCAAGAATGAAGATATTTTTTGAGGAGGGAAAAGACGTGATGCCCGGTTCTGATTTTCTATTGGACTTGGCAGACTGGTTGCGTAGTTTCCACGGACGCCTGTCAATCACTGTCAAGCGTGCCAATCACGCGGAATGGAGCTCGAGTAGATTTCAGCACCTCCCAGACCTCGACAGCGCCTTTTACAATGTAAACATCAGCGACCTCTGCTTTTACGGAAGCCCCGCGAGTTACTATGCTAGTTTTACGCACATTTTAAGTAGCCTAAACTTCTAATAAAAAAGTAGCCTAATGTTGTCTCATCTACCACGAAATGTTATATTTAAGGTGTCACTCGTCTGCCTTTTTATAGTCTAAGAGAGGACATGATTGGCTTTTTATCATTCCAAATAGGCAAGACGTTTCCGCAGCGTGCGTGCGACAAGAGAATGACTCGGATTAAAATGACAAATTACATTAAATAAGATCATCCGTGTGTTGTGTGTATTTTCAGCGAAGAAGTCATTCGTCAGCTCCGGAGTCTCGCTTGTGAAGAATAACGTCCACTGACACAAAAAGGAAACAAATAAAAAAAATCCGTCCAGTTACGCATTCAACGATATGAGCTCGTAGACATCTGACAACTCTGCGCAACAGTCATTGGCCTGTCAAATTTAATATCGTGCTATTTAGAATGAAACGAGTCTTAACTGGACAAATCATTCCGCCTTCCAGCTGCACGTGGATATGAGTCTACTGATCTTTGGTAACCAGTAGGATAAAGACTCTATTAACAGCTTACATAATCAGTTAAGCGACCGTTTCAAATATAATCACTGAAAACAAATAGGCAATTTTAAGCCCATATTGTAGTCCAAGTTACTTTTTATTACTTTTTAATTTAAAAAAAAAATTATTTTCATCACTGAGTTCAGTGGGAATTGATAAGGATTTGTGATGGGTATCAATGGATGGACAAACCTGTCATGCATGCGGTTTGTGGAGATGCCATATTATATATTTATATATATATATATATATATAAAAAAAACTGTGGTATAGTATCAGCTACAGCTCGCGATAAATAAGAAGGCGGATGGATAGCGCAGATGGTTTAAAGTGTCGGGTCAGATTATTTCACGGCTGGCTACATTGGAAAAGTTCATTCCGACGGAAAGCCCCTGATATTATTTCCACAGACCTAGACAGTTCATTTGAAGAAAACCCTTCGGGCCCATTTTGCATGATGTATGAGCTGCCCGTAGCTCCGATTATGGAACTACCGTCTGTATTCGAGAAGCTGCTCATTTTCATGCACTGCAGTCATGATACAGAGACTGATCTTTCTTTACAACATCAAAGATCTAGATTTGCACCATTAGCCTATCTCGGACACAATTTAACCTGCACATTAGCAACAAGTTATTATTATTATTAATAATAATCTAACAATAACAAGGGTATTTAATTAGTACACATTACAAGGTGCAATATCAGCAACTTCGTTTACTTCTTTATGTGGGCAATATTTCAAAGTCAATATAAATCACATTTATTTATACAGCTTTATACAATCACCTAATGTTCAGCTGAAGCCAGCTCAGTGTTGATTCAGTTCCGTTGTAAAGATCATCAATTATTAAATTAGTTAATTTCATCTATAAAGCAGTTCTGCAAAAAAAATTATGTCATTGTCCAGCTCAGTCAATAATATTGTTGAATATTGAGAGTCCCCTATAAGCAAGCCAGAGGTGACAGTGGCAAGGAACCCAAACTCCATCAGGTGACAGAATGGAGAAGACAGGCTCAGGTATAAAAGAGGTATGAATATGGCCAAAAGATAATCAAATCTCATGTGGTCTTCGGATGCATTTATTCGTTACTCGATGGTTCATTAATATTTCAACATTTATAACAAAAGAAAATACAGGGAAAAAATAGAGAAGCCCGTTCGTAACCTATAATTTTCTGGGAAACATTTAGGATTTCATCGGAGACGTGTTGACTAGTGGGCTTATTGCCCTGAACTCCACACTGCGGGCCGTACGAGTGTAATGTAAAATGAAACAGAAAAAAACTTGTTTTAGTGGCATGACATGTTCTAGGCTTCAAACATTTAAAGGCCATTTAATATTTCATATTCTGTCTTGTAGGTTTGAAATAGCCGAACAATTGCCTTTGTGTTGCTCAAAAGAATGAAAAAAAAAGCGCCATTATGCCCTACCTGGCGTTCAGAGGAGAACAATTAGACGTTCCTGCAATAATTTCAAATATTTTCAACAGATATTTTGACTGATTCATCATTTTTTATTGACATTTTGATGAGATTTAGGCAAATTATTTAAATAAACAGTCAGATGCATAAATTCATAATTCAAAATTCATAATTTTAAATCGCTTCAATACGGGGTAGCCTATACATTTCTATTATCAAGGCCATCATTCCGTTTCCAATTAACGGAAAATATGTCATATCTATATAGACGTATCTATATAGAATTTATTTTCTATTTAATTTATCATGATTATAATTATTAGTAACATTTTGTCAATTGATCATTATTATTATTAAGCTATAATGTTATAGTTGCTATATTTGTACATTTTTGCTCTGCTCTTTTTTTTAACCAAAGGTCTGATAAGGGAGAGACAGATCCTTGCTCTATCTCTTCAACCTTTTTCTTGGGAGACAGTTAAAGTCATCCGTTGTGGACCACAGATTCCCACGGTGTGGGGTCACAGCATGCCCCACAGCAAAAAAAAAAGAAAAAAGAAAAAAGAAAAGAGAGAGAGAGAGAGAGAGAAAGAGAGAGAGAGAGAGAGAGAGAGAGAGAGAAAGAAGGATTGAGAGAGCGGGAATAGTGGGTGAGGGGCCATTAGATGCCCCAGATTCCTCTGGACATGCAGTGCAGACAGTAGAGCATGCTGCTCTCTCTCTCTCTCTCTCTCTCTCTCTCTCTCTCCTCTACCCCCCCACCCCCCTTTCTCCATCCTAAACATGCCTTTCACTAACACTCTTTCACACCACCCTGCCTTTACATGCCTCCAGCTAGTGTCACAGTATCATGCTTTTGTTGTTCAAATGGCCTAGAGTGCATGTATGGCTTTGTTTAGTCAAACTAAGGATTATCGTTCATCAAACATGTTGAATCAGTGACCATTAGATTGTGAATTTTGAAATATCCATAAGGGAGCAGATTAAGCAAACACAGGCCTAATTTTGTCATGGCACCACAGAATTTTCAGAAAAGCAGGCTACAATTTCAGAGGCCAGAGAGCAATTGCTCTGGCTGGATTATGTTGTAATTAAGGTATCATGCCAGCAGTCATATTAACAACCCCTCTGGTGATCTAAATATGCAATGGTAAAGCCGTAAATGGGCATTTAGAGTGACAGGGATCCCAGAATCATTTGGACAGTTGAGGATAATGTAGTGGATAAATCTGCTGCTCTGGATGGTGCCATACAGCATTAGAAGAGCTGACTTCTGTCTTTTTACAAACTATAATCTACGGATGTACAGTAACAGAGAATATCTAATATCCACAGGCCAGATTCATCATCAGACAAACACTAAGGCTCACACTTATGGTCATCCTGCATGCCCTTTATAAAGGTCAGTGATGTTACGCTCTTTTAAAAAAATATATTTATTATCATTCATTTTGAGGATTGTTTTGTGTGTGGGGGCATTTTGAATATATTTTTATACAACTGTGAAAATCAAAATGAAGAAATCATGGCAATATCAAAATGAAAGAAAATCAGATACTTTGGCATTTTCATGATAGTTGTAAAATGTCATGTGGTGCAACTCCCAAAGAATTTGAATTCATAATTCATGATGTTCGTGAACAATACCTTTTACCTTAAAAAAAAATATTTCTTTCTTTATAAAAACGTTTAAGATGTTCACATTCAAGAAGTATTCAAAATGTGCTTTATGGTTACACCGCATGACATGACATCGCGACACGCGACTACAGAGGATTTTTTTTGGGGGGGGATTTTTTTCTGCGTTACTGACAGCTCAGGTAGGCATATAATTGTGTATTATACAATATTATTTTAAAACGATTAATTTGTATATCATTGTGCATGACTTTAATAGCCATAATGAAAGCAACAATGAATAGGCTAAATTAACGGAAACAGCTCAAACTCTATTGTATGTAAACAAACAAGTGTAGGCCTATTCCTTTGGCTAAGATTATATCAGTCTGTTTGAATTATTTAATTTTATTAAACTGATTAGACTATGTAGGCCTACTTAGTCATTTAGTTGCTTTTACAGAGAGAGAGCCCGCCCACACGCACAGCTGATTGGCTGTGATTTAAGTTGTTATTGTGTCGCCACAGACAAAAATTGCTAGTCAAATCTTATCGCTTCGTGTTTAATTAGGACAATGTGTTATACAGCAATGACCTAACTATTCTGATAATTGAATTTAATATTTTAAATCAAATCCACTCCGTAGGGACTTTTATCTAAGAAAATAAAAGGAAGCTTTCATATAGCCTACAATGATTTTGAAATGTTGATATCTCTGAGGAAAACTGTAAATGTACAAAATGTAGAGAGGTGGCTGTGTTGTCTTGGTTTAGCAATACTAAAATCTTACTGTTAGATTTGGCATCATGTGTTGTATGCATCTTTTCACATGAACACATTGTTAGCCTTAGATATCTGCACACACATACAAGCAGCCCAAGGTGAAAGTGAGTGCACTTTCAGTCTGTTGAATAGCAGGAGGAGCCCAGAGGGTGGGAGGAAGGTGGGTGAGGAAGCAGGAGTTCCCAGCAGTCTGTGCGTGATGACTACATAACCATGTTTAACGTTATGATACAAGACACAAGAGAGGTCAGAACTTCCTCTGGCTAATCGGCTTATTGGGAACAACTGTAAATCGGCTCAGAAGGCACAGTTGTAAATATGACTTGTTCGGCTAGAGGGTCAAGCTATCATTCTATGCAGGAGAGATTTTGTGTTTCTCTTGTAGAGGTTCTGAAGAAGTGATGATTGGATTAGTTGGGAGTCGGGACTAGGATGTTCTTTTACATAAGGCTGACTTATGCATACATAATGGTTGTGTTTGTGAAATTGGTTTGTATTAATTATCCTGTTTCTGATGATTCATCTTTGTATTGTTGTATATTTATTCTTTATTAACGCATTAAGTTTCATTGTGTTTCCATTGTGAACTAGTTTTGTGTTTGATTTAGACATTCACCTGTTGCCCATCAATTAGCTCATTAGTTCCTTTTGTTAGCTCTGTGTATTTATACTCTGTGTTCTCCCTCATTCTCTGTCAGTCCTCGTTTGTGTTGTTGTGTGTGGTTTGATATCTCCATATTCTCCTAAATTTTGTCATTAAAAGGCTGTTATCTTTATGCTCATTCGCCTTCGTGCTGTGTACACACGCAAACCGTGCCACTCTGTGCCACAGTTAAGTCATATTCCATGGCAAAGGATGCCAAGCACAAGGATTGCGTGTGTGTGTTAGTGATTCAGTTAAGTTGTTTTGATGTGCAAGGAAACTGCATGACCTAGGGCTTCACCCAGTCTGCCTGTTTTTGTTGCCTTAATGGATACATGGATATTACATATCACTCATACACAGTACAAAAAAAGTGTTCATAGACTTGTGTTTTCATGGAATGTAAAATGAAAGTTGCCATGGCTTTGTATTATTATTTTTTAAATATGCTATAATTGTATATTAAGTTCTTCTAAGAATATTGCTTAAGTTAAATTCTAAGCAAATTTATATTTTTATTTACATTTTTATAATGTTCAATATCATGTTCTTCAGATCATCAACAATCAAGTGATAATTTTGTGCAGAGAAAAAAAACACAATGCAAGAAATTACTAAACGTGACAAAATTAAAATTGTAAATAGCATTGATTTTAAAGGTACAATAGGTGATTCTCTACAGAAACATTTTTGTTATGCTGGTTGAAAGTCTCCTCATATCCTGATAGCAATCACTATGTTAAGCGGTCTAAATATATTTTATTTTTGCACACCACTGTGCAGCCTGTTCACGCAGACATCATACATCATCAGTGCGTTCACGTATTCTGTGCAGACAGAGCGAGAATGGTAGGCAAACAGTTGTTTACGTTCATTATTCTGCTGTTACTCACTGTACTGTAAAGTTTTCCTACCGGTGAATGACACATGATGTAATCCAATAAAGTTGTCTCTGGGCGTCTCGCTTCTGGTCTGTGTGCGTTCATGTGTTTTGGAGTTTATGCTTTCAATGCTAGCAGGCTAAAGTTAGCATCTCACAGATCACCTAATGCACCTTTAACTATATACAATTATAATTATTGTACTTAATTTGTCTTCCGGGAAACATATAAGTATCTTCTGTTGCTTCCGAAGGCCAGTACTAAATTAAGAAAACTGATATTTAAACAAAATAAGAAAAGTTTGGACAACATCCTGTTCAAAAGTTTTCACCCCCCGGCTCTTAATGCGTTGTGTTTCCTTCTGGAGCATCAGTGAATGTTTCAACCTTTTTTAATAGTTGTGTTTGAGTCCCTCAGTTGTCCTCAGTGTGAAAAGATGGATCTCAAAACCATACAGTCACTGCTGGAAAGGGTTCAAATATGAAAAAGATGCTGGAAAACTGAAGAATTTGCAGAACCTGGAGGATTTTTCTGAAGAACATTGGGCAGTTTAACTGCTCAGGACAAACAAGAGACTCAAGAACAACCATCACAAAACAATAAAACAGCCGTGGATCATCCAGGGAACGACACACAGTATTAAGAATCAAGGGTTCATAAACTTTTGAACGGGTAATTTTAATAAATTCAGCTATTTTTTTGTCTTGTGGACTATATGTAAAAAAAAATATCTTAAAGTAAAATATCTTATTCAGGACAGTACTAAATAAAAAATAATGCATTTTGTATGATTTATTTTGTTAAATTACTCACATTTTCACAGATATATATAATAAAAGTTTGTGTTTACATAATATATATGTGTGTGCTGTGTATAATTATTATGTATATATAAATAAACACACATGCATGTATATATTTAAGAAAAATATTTTATATTTATATATAAGATAAATTATATAAATATATATACAGTATATGCATGCAAATATTTCTTAAATATATACATGCATGTGTGTGTATTTATATATACATAATAATTATACACAGTACACACAGATATATTATGTAAACACAAACTTTTATTTTGGATGCTATTAATCAGGATTAATCAATTGCCCAGCACTAATATATACTTTAATGATGTAATATTTAATGTCATGTTGTTGATGTTTGTTAATGTCATGTTTAGAGTTTGTTTTTGATCTGTTTTTCTATTCTGCTCATATCTGAGTTTCTAGGTTAGTTTTCTAGTTTGTTAATTAGTTCTGTCTAGTTAATTAGCCCCTTCGTTTGCTGTGTATATAAGCACTCAGTTTTAGTTAGTTCCTTGTTCTGGTGTTAGTCTCGGTAATATGCTTTATAGTCTTGGTAAAATGCTGCATTGTCTGTTAAATGCTATTCGTCTGCATGTTCCTGAGTTTTGTGGTTTTGAATTTAAATAAATGTTTTTTCCATGGATTCTACACTCCATCGTCGAGAGAGTCTTTAAGATACAGCGTGACAGTTGATAACAAAAAATGGAATATATTTTATTTTGGTGCACGATTATCCTATTCAAATCAATGTGATAAATGGAGTTGGGTCAAAAGTAATCTAAAAGTTATCAAAGAGTAGTTTTATATTACCTTAAATGTGTAATTTAAAATGGACTGTTACAAACTACAATTTTTGTCATGTAATTTGGAATCAGTAACCGACTACAATTTGTAAGTGATCTACCAGCTGTGTGTGTGTGTGTGTATACAGTCAAACACCAGATAATTTTTTTTACTAGTGGGTGCAGGACACTAGTTCATTTATGTAAGTGAGGATAAATAAAGTAAAATAAAGTAAACTGTGACATATTATACCCCAAAATTCTTCATACAGTGGACAACCAAAATTTGGGACCAAAATTATTCAGACACTTTTGTTTTGCTGTTTTTTTCTTTAATTGCTAATGCAAACTTTTACACCACAGACTGAACAAAATAAAGCATTGCTTGGTCATTGTTTGACCCAAATTAGTATTATCTAATTGTGTACTTACATTTAACAGCTGACAGCTGATTGGTTGATTGTAATCCATTACATACCTTTCTATCAAAGTTAGCTGACATTATCAAGATTAATTTGAGTCCTTGTCATATTTTATTACCATTTTCTAAACTATAACAAATAAACTGTGATAATGTGAGAAAATGCTGAAGGTGTCTGAATAAATTGACACATTGGCATGAGGTCTATTTGGGGTGGCAACACAAAATCAAGCGCCCATAGTTTTGAGAGATTTATGGCCTTACATACACAATTGTGTTCACAAATATTGCATTATCACAAAGTAAGCATCTATACTGTTTAAAAATAAATAACAAAATTCCAGTATCCATCATGGCACCAAGTCAAGATACTCTATATGAAAACAGATTCTCACAGGTCAGCATTTAATTGATGTTGCAGTTGTAAAAGTCTAACACACTAAAGCTGTACAAAGCTGCCCTCAAGATTAATGACACGCTCGCTTGACCTTGAGGGTCATATGACCAGTATGGTCCAGACTACTGCGATTCACACCCACACAGACAGCTCTGTGTCATCCTCAGACTCTGCACACAGCCCGCTGATCCAAGTCTGAGAGGTGTTCACCAAAGCAGATCATGATCTATTTTGAACTCCTTAGGTACATGTTTTGAAGAGGGCCTTGTTTCCAAATCGGATGCCTGTGGATGAAGTGACATCTATTTAGCGCTGTGAGCAGTGAGGATGTGAGGATTCTAAAAAAGACTAAAGGTGTATAAATAGTGTTTGGAAAGTGTTTGTGCTCGACTACAAATATCACCTGGAGAAAAAAACACTCATTTTAAATATAGAAAGTATATTATTAATAGAACATAGCTTACATGGCCTTTTAATAAAAAAAATATTTAATTTTTAATATTTACATTTCATATACAGTACACAATTATTAATATTTTTAGTAAAAAAAAGAAAAGTGTTTGGTTTGATATTAAAGGAGCTTTTAAGTGGCAGAATATATATATTTGCAACAAAATGTTTGCTACATAATTATTTACCAATGTTTGGTATGTTTTAAGTGAATAGCATGAATTATAAATAAAATATTGTATGGTAGAATTACATTGCTTCTATAAACAGAACAGCCCAATTTCCAAGAATAGGTCAGGATTTAAGAGCCACACTAAGATTTAAGTCATCTATTTTAGGAAGGACTTTCCCACTACAAATAAGGGACATTTTTAAAACACTATATAACACTTTAAAATAACAGATGATATCCTCACACTACATTTACATGGGTTTATGGTATTGAGGAATTATTATTTTAGGATTTCATTGGTTTAAAATAAATCTTCACAATAAATTTCAGAAACACTGAAAGCTGTGTTTGTCCTGTGATAGTCTCAGCCCTTCCCGCATGCAGTGATCTAGTGTGCATGTTTAATACAAAGAAGAAAGTGCTGTCGCCAAGGTGCCGTATGTGGATATGAAGCTTTTGAATAATGAAGAAGGCCAAAGGCACCCATGCAACTTTCATGATGCCTGCTCTCCATGTCCGTGCACAGGGAGCATCTCGCGGGTGTCAGCTTGTCAGGCTGAGAGGACAAGTGAACTTTCATTTCTGCCCGAATGAGCAAATCTCTCTCTCTCTATCTCTCTTTCTGCCCCCACAGATTGTCTCCTACACATACACACAAACACACCACTTGACTACGGTCTTTCTGTTTTCTCATTATGTATGCGCTTGCTTGGCTCTTTTTTCTGCTGTGTGTCATACTCTTAATGAGCTCAGACTTATAATGAATTTAGCAAGACATCACCTGGATCTCTTAAAGGCAATATTTGAAAACACACGCTTCAGTTACACATAGAGGATGCATATAAAGTAAAACAATTTTTTTATCAGAGATTGAAATGTGTCAGTCAGTTTGTATTTAAGGATGCTAGGGAAAACATGTTATGCTATGTATGTAAGGGGGAAAAATATATATATATAACAATTCTGACCTTATCCCAGAGTCCCCTTGTCAGTTTGTTTTACTTACATGAGTAATCCACTGTTGATCTCTGTAATCTACACTGTATGCAGATGTTTCAGGAGTAGGTCTTAAAGGGATAGTTCACCCAAAAATGAAAATTAGCCCATGATTTACTCACCCTCAAGCCATCCTAGGTGTATATGACATTCTTCTTTCAGACGAATAATCAGAGTTATTTAAAAAAATGTCCTGGCTAATTCAAGCTTTACAATGGCAGTGAATGGCAGCCCAAAATTTGAAGCCATAAAAAGTGCATCCATCCATTATAACATTATTTTGTCACTTATTGAGCAGTAGGCTAGATGGAGCCGTTTCCCTCCAGTCTTTGTGCTAAGATAGGCTAGCGGTGGGTGCGTCAAACAGAGTTATGGCACGCACAGAGATAAAAATGGTATGTATGGACTTATCTAACTCTGGGGGATAAGCTAAAGTCCCAAAAAGTTGGCGTGTTCCTTTAAATGCGTAAGTGCATGACAATGGCATTCAATCAAGAACTAGTATTATGTTGTGACAAAAAAATAGAGTGAAGTACGCAAAAATTGTATTCAAACACACTATGTACCGCTATATCCTGCTTCATATTCTCCAACATTTTTTGGAATCTCTAGAAGCTGTATTTTACTTTAGTTTTACATTTTAACATGCATATCTTTAATACAAAATTATACAAAATAATAATACAAATCTGTTAACGCTGTACAGATTGACCTCATGTGTGACACATGTCCAGGCGGCCTAGAGTAATGCCATCTTAGTGCTGCTGAGCCTCTTATAAACTCATAAAGTTCAGGCCAATGGGGAGATGGGAATCAGAAAGGAACCTGGTAATCCACACCAGCTAAAATGACCATTTAAAAATATGGTTAAAACCCTGGATATGGTCATACCCCTCAATTCAGTTCAATAAATAATCAAACAAACAAACTTATAAAATAAAATCTGCACATTAAGAAGAAGCCTGCAATTTATGTGGTGGCCTTTAATTGCTGTGCGTATGGCTGTAATGGATTACATCCACAAAACATATGCCTTTCTTCAACTTGGACTGGAAACTGTCACTTTAACATGGTGTGTACATGGGAAACTTGGCTTAAGGATTGATTGCAAGTAAGGAGTGGAGACTTTACTTGCTAATATGATCAGTGGTTCTTAAGCAGATGCACGAGTGGCTCGAGGCATAAGCCCATAAACGGGGCATCGTTGCCTAACTTTTGCAGATACCTGGGTAAGGAGGCTAAAAGTAAACCACTCACAAACACATCATAAATGTGTTATATGTAGTAGAATCAGATACTTTTATTTATGTATTTTATTTTCTCCAAAAATGTTAGCCTAGCACACACATACCCCTTTTCTACCAAGGCAGTGCTGGTGCTGGTTTGGAGCCAGAGCCTAGTTTCAAATCGGTTCTTTGTCTTTCCACACCCAAAGCACCAGCTCCGAACCAGATAAAGTGGTTCTTAAGTAGCACCAAATCATTGCTGGTCTAGAAGTAAGAACTGCTTGCGTCAGCGGCTGGAGGTGGGGTTACCATGACCAACAAGATGAACAGAAACTTGTGACCGCCATTTCTGAAGCAGCTAATTCAAAAATGGTTCAGGAATGGTTTGCGGAGCACACCAACGAGTTTGAGGTGTTGACTTGGCCTCCAAATTCCACAGATCTCAATCCAACCGAGCATCTGTGGGATGTGCTGAACAAACAAGCCCGATCCACCTCGCAACTTACAGGACTTAAAGGATCTGCTGCTAACATCTTGGTGCCAGATACCACAGCACACCTATAGGGGTCTAGTGGAGTCCATGCCTCGACGGGTCAGGGCTGTTTTAGTAGCAAAAGGGGGAGGAGCTCGGAAGCATAAAAGGAGGAGCAACGACAGTGAAGGACGTGAGAGGATCAGGGGCCTGTTTTAATAAGGAGGTTCAACCAACTCTGAGTTTAAACTTGAACTCTGAATTGACTTACCTTGAGATGGGAAACTCTGAGTTATGGGTTTCAGAACAGCTGAATTGAGTTAGTTCAATCAACTCTGAGTAGACTGACTCTGGGTGCTTCTCAATATCCCTCCTCGTTTCCTCGCTCCTCTGTCCTCAGCCATCTTGTAGGACATCTCAACTCTCTAATTGCACTGCGAGGATGGAGGAGTGAGGCTTCCTGAGGAGTCATGAGCGAGGATACACAGGTGTATCCTTTGTGGAAGTGTTTTATCGACTAAACGTGACGCACATATTAATTCTCCTCTCCCTTCACATCTTGCCACAGTTTATTAATTATTATTATGTTTACATGTACAAGACACAAATGTATGTCAAATAACAACAACTGTAGGACAGTTGCAGAATATCAAAGCAAAAGAAAATTAAACAAACTGTAATAGCCTATAGCCTACAACAAATACAAAGCAGTTAATAACTGGGAATAAGTCATTGTTAATAACTGGTAATATTATAACTGGTAATATTAAATAAAATACAATGGACAAATGTGGTATTTTGTGGAGGTTGAAACTATTACAATATAAATGATTATCTGTAATGTTCAAGAATCCTGACGTGCAAGCTAAATCCAGCGGTGTGGAGTAATCATCAATTGACGACGCTTTGAAGTGACGCTAAATTCACTTGATTCAATTCCTCCGTCCTCGCGTCTTTTCCTTGCGTCCTTCCCTCGCAGTCGCATCCTTAAGGGCTGGAGATAATCAGGGCCGTCGGACTGGGGGTAAAACCAGTACTGATTACCAGGGCCTCAAGGGGAAAGAGGGCCCTTGAAAAGTCTGGAATATATTTTAACATGGAACATGGGGGCCCATCAGGACTGCCTATGCATAGGGCCCAGGATCTTGTGCTACGCCCCTGGAGATAATACGCGAGGAAAGGAAGCTAGGAAAGAAAACGAGGATGCACAAATAAGAATTGAGAAGCACCCTCTGAGTTAAGCGCGTGCACCACGACTATGAAAAGCCATGATCAATGGAGCTCCGAAATTATGATTCAATATGGCAACAGCACCCGACAAAAAGACATCTACATACTTCCGGGTCAATATGTAAGTTTAATTCTTAGTTTAATTAAGTTTAATTTTCATGGTATCCCACAGGCAAAAAAGAATGTGGCAGCAGCTTAAAATGAAGTATAAAAACATGATTAAATTATGTTTTTATAGGCTACTTCATTTTAAGCTGCTGCCACATAAAGCTTTAAGCATAAAAGGTTCATGGGTGAAGGTCTCTTGACTCTACAAACATTTGACATATTAAATAAATATCATTCAGTGTCTATTTCAATGTGCAACAGCTTTTCCCACACAGTCTAATGCTCTTTTCACATAATTAAATGTTCTCTGATCCAACCTGTTACATTTATTAATTAGGGTAATGAAATTAACATTTGACATCTCAAACCAGCCAAACACCAGCACCACTGACAGATGACAAGGAGATGGAGGAAGATGCAGCAGGCTAACTTCTACATAAGAAAAATTACATACATGTATTATTTTGCAAATTATCTACCAGTGGGGTAAGAAAAATAATCTGGTTTTTGTTTGCATTAGGATTATTTTTCTTACCCCACTGGCAGATAATTTTAGGCTACTTGTTTTAAGTAAAATGTGCTTACTTTAGATTTTAGATTTAATTTATAATTTTTAGATATTTGTACTTGAAATAATGTAGTAATTGTACAAAATACTCAGTAAGACAAGCTGAGTGTGCCGGGAGGGCTGCTGCTTTTGCACAGTTTTTGCTTGCTGTTTAATAATAATTTGAAACATAGCAAACTGGCAGCTCCAGTAGTAATGACAATATTTATCTTGAACTTTGCCATGGAAACTAACATATATGCACCGTAATTAAACCATTTAATAATAAACTAAAAAGGAATTTATACCTGTATGATATTATGCTGGACCAGCGCGGTTTAGAAAATGAATGGATGGATGATTCAGCCGCGGTCGCCATCTTCTGGCAGACGCGGGAATTCATTCAGCCCGCGACTCTCACAGTGCATTATGGGTATTCTCTAGTTGTTGAGCGTACATCAGTTGTACACTCGTTATTACAGTGCATTGTGGGATTGAATGAGTGCACTCAATAACGTCCACTATATGGTTTCGGACACCACTAAAAATGTCTGTCCCCTCAAATAGTGCCTTATTTAAGGGTAAAGGGGGCGATTTCGGACACAGCCTGCGTATCCCGTTCAACGACGTTACTCACTGCTTAACTACCATAGTACGTTGCGCCGTTGAAGAAATCAACTAGCTAGTTGCGACTGTTTCCCGTATTGTTGCAAATCTGTCGTTCAACCACGTTGGTTAATTATGTCACGCAGGTGGTGGAGTAATAACTGCTTTTAATGAATTAGTTTGAGCTCGAATTCATGCTAGATTTTTTGCTATAAATTATGGACATGGCATCTGAGGACTAATTCTTATTTTTCTCAGTCATTTTGCTTTATTTCCAGATTCAAAGGTTTGTTGTTACGTAGCTAATAGAACACGTACGCACATGCGCACTCTTCAAAAAGGTGCTTTAAATCTCTTGACAAACTAAAAGACATAAATTACATTTGTATGTATTTGAAATAAAAGATATAGATTGTACTAAATTTCAGCTTGCTTATTTTGCACAAGATAAGGATTTATTAAGTCCACATGTCATGCAAACAAGAAACTATGCTTTTAACCACAGGTCGAGACCTGTCGTTGCAACCACACAAGTTTGCGATGCTGTTTGCGAATGTTCGTTGGAACTATGGTTTCGGGAAACACCGACTTGGTGAACTATGTTGATAATGACGGAACTTGCGACCATAGTTGGCTAACAATGCTTCTGGGAAACGCAGCCCAGGTTAGGTTCACAGAGTAAGTTACCATGGTAACTGACTCTAAGTTTTCTCTCTTTTAGAAATGGGCTTGACTTACCCTGCTTTCTCAGGTTTGACATACCTCCCATTCTGAAACAGAAAACTCTGAGTTTCCCCTCATTTCAGGGTTAACATAGGCTACTCAGAGTTTCAATAAGGAGGTTCAAATAACTTTAAACTTGAACTCTGAGTTAACTTACCCTGAGATGGGAAACTCTGAGTTTTGGGTTTCAGAACAGCTGAACTGAGTTGGTTCAATAAACTCTGAGTAGACTGACTGAGTTAAGCGTGAGCACCACGACTATAAAAAGCCACGATCAATGGAGCTCCGAAATTATGATTCACCATGGCAACAGCACCCAACAAAAAGATGTCTGCATACATCCGGGTAAAACGTAAGTTTAATTCTTAATCATTGTTATAATATCAGAGGTGAAAACTGGCAGAACGGCAAGTTATTGAACTAATATTAATTTTCATGGTATCCCATGGGCAAAAAAAGAAGAAAAAAGAATGTGGTAGCAGCTAAAAATTAAGTATAAAAACATAATTTAATCAGGTAAATCTTTATGGGTGTAGGTTTCATGACTTTACAAACATTTGACATATTAAATAAATATAATTTAGTGTCTTGTTCAATGTGCAGCAGCCTTTTCCACATAGTCTAATGCTCTTTTCACATAATGTTCTCTAATCCATCCTGTTACATTTCTGAATTAGGGTAACGTTAATGAAATTAACATTTGACCTACTCATGCAACAGCAACAAGGCTTACAAAATGATGGGAGGACCTGCACCACCACCACTGACAGAAGAAGAGGAAATGGAGGAAGAATATTAAAATCCAACAGGAAAAAAAGAACTGTTGCTTTTGTATTTATAAAGATGACCAAATAAATTGTGAATAATTTGTTTATTTAACACCTGTGGTGTATGGCATATATTTCAGACTACCCTTCCTTCAGGTATTCTTCCATTCCATACAGTAATCTGTTTCATTTTTGGAAGGTGCGATGATGGGAATATGCGTATCCTAAAATCCTAAAGGAAGTTCTAATTATTAGGTTACTTCCAGAGGTTGCAGCAAGATGTTATCAAGTGAACGTCATTTAACCTGATTTCTACACCACTGACCTGCAATCTTGTGAAACTCCTCTTTGATGCTCTCATGGGTTTGTGCCCAGGAAACAACACAAACATATTCAGAAAGAGCTCACGTGAGAGTGAGGCAAACTTTCCTTACATTAGTATTTAGTTTTGTTTCCTGGGGGACAAAAAAAAGCATTTTTATTATTTTGCAAATTATCTGCCAATAGGGTGAGAAAAAATACTCAGTATGAAAAGCATTTGTGCAGCACGAATGAATGAATTAAGTATTTGAACACCGCTAGCGCTTTACAAAGGGGGAGGAGACCGAAAGAAACTCTGGGTTTACCGAAGAAAACCTGCTCCTGACCAGGTTAGGTCCACAGAGTAAGTTACCCTGGTAACTGTCTCTGAGTATAAGTTACCTCTCTTTCAGAAACGGGCTTGACTTACTGCTTTCTCTGGTTTAACATACCTCCCATTCTGAAACAGAAAACCCAGAGTTACCCTCATTTCAGGGTTAACATACTCAAGAGTTTTCACTTAACCTCCTTTCTGAAACGGGCCCCAGGACTTTACGTTGTGTTTTGTTTTATTATTCAGCCTCCGTCTGTGAGGAGGCTGCTGTTTTTACTTTCATTTTGTGTTTATTTATTAAAGTGTTGAACGTTCGCCGTTCCCCGCCTCCTTCTTCCCATAACAAAGAACGGTGTTACATTTACTTACATAGTTACAGTTGGTCTATTTGCTCAGGATTAGCATTACCCGAGATCATTTTTCAGAATCTTTTTACAAAAGTCGCCGTAATCTTTATTGTCCGTAATGATTACTGAGATAGCACATTTGGACAGGACTAAAAAAAACTGAGAAGCTCTGGTAACAATAACTTTACTCTTCATGTAAAACTAATCCCGTCCGAATAGGGCTTATAGTGTACCTTTAAAATCTTTTTTTCTTTTTTTTTTCTCGATTGATTGTACATTTGTTTGTTGAAATTAAACCAAAAATCTATATATTGTGCAACCTTTTATTCATTTACATTCGTTTTTTTAAATTAAATATTATTGATTTATTAATTCATTCAAATATTCACTGCATTTTGATGTTGTTAGACATGCCAAGGAGGTCATGTTGATGAACTGTGTAAGATTTCACAAGCTTAACAGGGGAAGAAAATGATGAAATATGTGTTAAAGCACCTCTCACAGTGGGAAGGGATTTTTCTGGGTATGGCAAGGACAGATGTCATAGCAGTCTACATCATATCAGGTCACTTATAGGCACCGGTCCAGTCTTGTGTTGCTGGCTGGCACGTCAAGGTTAATTTAGTTGGTCAGATGCTTGCTGTCACCAGACCGGGTGGAGGAGCTTAGAGTCCCTCTGGAACCTGTCTTAACGTGGATGTGTAACAGTAAGTGGAGCCAGTGGCGAGCACTGCTGTCCGCATGCAGATATGGAGGCTTGAAGACTGTGATATGCGAGACCTAAGGGGGAATCATTCTGACCTCAGTGATCATCCATGCCCTGCATACTAAATCTGTAACCCCACACATTATCCTTTATATATCCTCAGGATGTTACATCCTATTGCATGTTACTGTGATTTGTCTGATTTACTTAGATTTTATGTTTGATTTAAGCACCGGGTGGACTGGGTAGAACTGGTGCTCTGTATATGACAGTGTTGCTCTGAGACCTCAAACAATGCAAGCCTTACGATTGTGATATCATGCCATGAGCTCGGAGACGGCTCCACACTGAAGACTGTGATGTCATCCAACTAGCAACAACAGTAGCTGTTTCTTTTTTTTCAGGGTAAGGAGGGATGACTTATAATCAGATGTCAAAAACCATGTTCAACAAAATGTGCTGGAAAATAAGAGCTGGTAATTTAAAGCTGGCTTTAAGCATATGACCTTTAATCAGAACTCAATGACAGATTTGCAATCAAAGCATACAAAAGGCAAGCATTCATATTTAATCGTGCAGAGACTTTAACATGAACCCTTGTTTAATCTGACGGAAAATGTATTCATTTACTCATTCATGCATTTGTCGTGTGTGTGTGTGTGTGTGTGTGTGTATATATAAATATATATATATATATATTCAGTGTTGGGAAGGTTACTTTGGTAATAGAATAGGTTACAGGTTACAAGTTACACTATTTAAAATGTAATAAGTAGTGTAACTCATTCAATTACTTTATTAAAGAAATGTAGCCGATTACTTTTCTAAATTTCACTGGAATGCTTTTTTATCACTCGCCATAGTGACAGACAGGTTGTAGCCTCCAGCGGCAGTGTGGATTGATGTAATTGGCAGACGTGGTGTGCTGCAAATTCAAACAAGAGAACCAATCAAAAGCATCAGAATAGCATCACTTTACTAAACTGCCTTTAAATGGCAGGAGACATCGTGCACATCAAAAACAGGCAAAGCAACAAATTAATATTATTAAACATTTTACAGAAAATATTCAGATGTAACCCCCTTTGTAATCAACATTTTTGTAAGTAACTGTAACTGATTACAGCTACATTTATTTTGCAGATTACATAATCTGCTTACATGTTTGCTTACTAGTTACTCCCTTAACACTGTGTGTGTGTGTGTATATATATATATATATATATATATATATATATATAGTTGCAAGAAAAAGTATGTGAACCGTTTGCAGAATCTGTGAAAATGAGAATAATTTTAACGAAATAAAAGCGATCATACAAAATGCGTTATTTTTTTATTTAGTGCTGTCCTGAATATATATATATTTTTACATATAGTCCACAAGACAAAAAAATAGCTGAATGTATTCAAATGACCCATTCAAAAGTTTATGAACCCTTGATTCTCAATACTGTGGGTCCTTATACGGATGATCCACGGCTGTTTTTTGTTTTGTGATGGTTGTTCTTGAGTCTCTTGTTTGTCCTGAGCAGTTAAACTGCCCAATGTTCTTCAGAAAAATCCTCCAGGTCCTGCAAATTCTTCAGTTTTCCAGCATCTTTTTCATATTTGAACCCTTTCCAGCAGTGACTGTATGATTTTGAGATCTATCTTTCCACATTGAAGACAATTGAGGGACTCAAACACAAACTTTTGAACAGGATGAAGAGGTCAACATTTTTCTTATTTTGTTTCAATATAATTGTTTTTCATTTAGTACTGCCCTTGAGAAGCTACAGAAGATACTTGCATGTTTCCTGGAAGAAAAATTAAGTACAATTTACCTTGATCTTCAAATTCAATACGTTTTCACCCCCGGCTCTTAATGCATTGTGTTTCCTTCTGGAGCATCAGTGAATGTTTCAACCTTTTTTAATAGTTGTGTTTGAGTCCCTCAATGGTCCTCAGTGTGAAAAGATGGATCTCAAAACCATACAGTCACTGCTGGAAAGGGTTTAAATATGAAAAAGATGCTGGAAAACTGAAGAATTTGCAGGACCTGAAGGATTTTTCTGAAGAACATTGGGCAGTTTAACTGCTCAGGACAAACAAGAGACTCAAGAACAACCATGACAAAACAAAAAAACAGCCGTGGATCATCCAGGGAACGACACACAGTATTGAGAATCAATGGTTCACAAACTTGTCATTTTAATGATGGGTCATTTTAATAAATTCAGCTATATTTTTTGTCTTGTGGACTTTATGTAAACATATTTTATGTAAAATATCTTATTCAGGAAAGTACTAAATAAAAAAATAACATGCATTTTGTATGATCTCTCTTATTTAGTTAAAATTATTCACATTTTCACAGATTCTGCAAGCGGTTCACATACTTTTTCTTGCAACTATATATATATAGTACAGTATATTGTAATTAAATATATATCATATTTAAGGAATTAAAATCATAGACTAAAGAATCCCCCCCCCCTCCCCAAAAAACCCCCAAAGATAATTCACTTTGTGATGACAACAATGAACGCAAAAAATATATATAACAAGTAGGATACAGTGAATATAATGACAACATTATAATACAAGTGTTAATACAAGTGTTTGGTGCTTCATTGTGCTGAAATATTGTGTTCTATTAGTTGGCTGTATAGGCAGAGTTTTTGTGCAATAGCTTTTTGAGAATCACTCTATAGGCACAAATATTTTTCAAGTCTTTATTTCAGAGTAAGTGGCACAGTAAGGAAGGGGGGGGGAGCAATCTATCTGGGAGCAGAACGGAGAATTGAACAACGCATAAAGGAGAAGAAAAAGACGGACACACAACGGTTGTTAGTCACCTAGCAACAAGTCTTCCATCAACACCCCCCTCGTTCCCTCAGCCTCTCTTCCAAAGTCTTCCCACTGTGCTCCTTAATTCAGCAAATGTGCTACGGATGTACTCCACCTCCTCCCCTCGCCTCCTGCTTCCCCTTACCCCGACAAAGCACGTTCCGAGGTGCGCTGAGGGACGCGAGCCTCCACCTCACACACAACCACTCAGCCACCCCATTGACCGCTGAGGCCTTTCTCCTGGAGCACAAAGGGGCAAGGCACAAAGCCCTGAAAAGAGGGGCAGGCCCAACAGGGAAAACATTTGCTTCTAATTGTGATTGACTGCATAATTAAAATGATGTTCTTTTTTTGTGGGGGGGGGCTCTAAATGCCGAGGAGGGGCAGAAGGATGCTTGTTAAAGCCAGCACTTTGTCACCAAGTAATGAGGAGAAAGCATTCCTGCTGGGTAGAGTGGGCAAATATTGAGATTGCGCCTGGAACAACTCAGAGCACCTCTTCAAGTGTCTGCACAATGAGAACCGAAAAGCGCTAGGGTCTTGCACATGTGCACCACTATTAGACCCGTCTTTAAGTAGCCAGTTGCATAGAAATATGAACGCTTGCATAGAAAACTCAAAGATAAACAACATATTGGCTCTGCTCTTCACAGACTGTTTATAAGGAGGTTTTTGCAGCAATGCCATAGAAGCAGCAAATTTGCTTCGCTAAAGAACCTTTCGATTCTTATTGGCATCTATGGTTCCATACAGAACTTGTTGTTCACACAAAGAAAAAAAATGGTTCTTTTAAGAACTCTTCACTGATGAAAAATGGCTACTCTATGGCATCACTGCAAAAAAAAAAAAAAAAAATTTGTGTGAAGAACATTTTAATAATCTAAAGAGCCTTCGTGGAAACATAAATGCCAGTATAAAGCATGTATTTTTAAGAGTGTATAGGGAGAAAAGGTACCCGAAAGCTTAATAACATTTGTGGATACTGAATGTGTGGCATAGTATGTTGTTAACGCAGCAAAATACAAGGTGGTTTCTGTCATCAGAAAAGCCACATTGCAATTCAGACTTCTACACAGGCAAATTGCAGGGCATTTGCCATCAGAGGTCCCACCCGGGGTGCCACAATAGAGACATTCAAATCCCCCCCAAAAGGTCAACTTGTTTTCACTGCTTTTGAATTTCGAAATCACCTTGGTGACCATTCTCCCCTCACCTCCATCATTCCGTCTCTTCCCTTTGTCTCCTGCTTCTGTGGGTACATGCAGGGTCATGCGCTGTAAAAAGAAACAAACAGGAGGGTGGCAAACATGTGGGAGTGCAATAAGGAATCATTCAGAAAATGTACAGTAAACCGCATAGATACTGTATATATCGGGCTCCTAAATAATCCTTTTACTTGTATTAAATGCTATCTGTGCTTTCTAGATTAAACAACTTGAGTTGTAATGGGGAAATGAGCACCAAGCGTTTTCAAAGCAAGAGCTGTGAAAAAGAAGACCTCGGGGAACAATGACAAGATTGAGAAATCTATTATTGCTCTGGTTTTCCTCAAGCCCTGTATGTCCCTGATCATACTGAGATGGAAATATGTGCTTCTTTTTGCAGTGCTTTGGAGTACACATAAATGAAACCATATGTGACCCACTGGTTATACCTTTGAGCTTACAATACTGAATGCATACATTTATATTTTACATATATTAATGGTTTCCTTTTATATTTAATGGTAATTGCAATGACATTAAATATTTAGGTCATTCTCAGTAGATGGTGCCATTTTTGCCTACATTTTTTAAATAATAATTTAGGTTACTGCTGCAATTGAATCAATTTTTGGCAGAAAATAAAATAAAAAGCACAATCATTTTTAATGTAAGTATGGTTTGGTGCAATGTTATTTTCCAGACTTCTACTCAAAATTTAAAAATGGTGACCTTCATCCTTTTTTCTTCTTTTTTTTTTATTTTGAGCTGAAAAACTAATAGCTAACAAGTCTAATAATGGCTTTAGCTGAAAAATAACACTGCACCAACCATTTACATAAAAAAAAAAGAATTCTGTGAAAAATTCTTAACAGAGTTGAATTTGCCAAGGGAGGTGTAATGATAATAAAATATTACTTTAAAAATTGTAAAAGAAACTTTCCTCTGTTTGTAAAAAAGAAAATAATATCACTCTTTTAATATTATGTCAAAAAGATCAAAGCATAATGTTAAAGAGGAAGGATTTCAACAGTATAAGGAGGTTGAATATTAAATAAGGGGCTTGAATATTTAATTTGAATATTACATTTATTTATAAATAAAATAAAATACCCAATACCTAAATTTAAACACTACAAAACCTACCTTACTAACTATTAAGCAGTAAGTTAGGAGTTTATTGAGGAAAAAGTCATGAATGTTTTCCCCATACTAAAGTTTTACCTAAATAATATGATTCATAAAAATATGATTTGTAATTTTAAATGTTTGTTTGAAATAAATATCAGCAAACAGGCGTGACTGAATTCATCATCATCTAAACATTTTAAAATATTTTGCCTTGATTGCTTTTTATAGAAATAACAATATCTTTGCTTTTACTAGTATGCTTTTACATAGTGTTGGTAACACTTTAGTATGGGTTAGTATTAGTATTTAGTATAACACATTCACTATTAACTACGACTTTTGCCTCAATAAACTCCTAATTTACTGCTTATTAATACTTAGTAAGGTAGTTTTTGTAGTGTTTAAGTTTAGGTATTCGGTAGGATTAAGGGATGTAGAATAAGGTCATGCAGAATGAGGCATTAATATGTGCTTTATAAGTGGTAATAAATAGCCAATATGCTAGTAATATGCATGCCAATAAGCAACTAGTTAATAGCGAGAACTGAAAGCTAAAATGTTACCATTTTTGAAATAAATATAATTTACAATTTTTTTCCCTTTAGCACTGAATGGGCAAATCCCTCAAATAAAGTCAATGAGCTGCAGTGTCCTGTTAATGTGTATTAATTGTAAGTCATGTGGAAACACATGATGCATTAATGGCAGTGTTTCCTGTGAATGACCCATCTACTGTCAATATCAAAATCAGACGTTGTTGGTGTGAGGACTATTCTTGCACAAGCAAAAAATACAATAATTTTATACAATTTATTAACAAAATGGGGTGTTTTTGTATTTTGGGATTGTTGTCTATTTGTGTCTAAATTATCTGTCTTGAAATAATGAACTTGAGTTTGAGCATGACTGTGTTTTCCAACACAGCATGGAGGTGAGTTTCCAGGCAATTCACAATTCATGTCACCTTTAATTTTTAAATGATTTGACAAAGAGCAGGGGACTAATCATCCAAGGCAAATTCAAGGAAGGAAGGCCCAGTCACGGATGCCCTCAATAGTGGTTTAAAAAAAGTTCATGAAGACTGGCTGTCCTCCCAAAGCTCCTCGATGTGTCTCTCGGCTGCAGAGACTCTAAGCTGACACCAATTAAAGAGATTACATCTCAGTTTACAAGGAAAGCTGAAGTCCTCCATGCTGGTGATCTTATCTGACAAGGTTACCAGATGCCAGGCAGGGAGGGCTTGACCTCCAAGGCTTTCAAGTGGCCTCTTAAGAGTGTTTTCACCACTCAAAACGTCAGTACCCACAGGCCAGTGTCTGAATTACATCTGAGACACAGAAAATGTTGCATGTGTGAATGTCGCTCATAGTGGTATACATTTATATTCGGTCACATGAAGCCAGCATCAAAAGACATTTTTGGATTTGTGTTGATGGTGAATAATATAATCAACAGAAATCATCAATCCTTTCATTTGGAAATGGGTTGAATGTTGAATGTTTGAATGACATTTCAGTTTTCTGAAATAACTGAAATATACAATTTACTTTGACACTGTGGGTGTCACACTCCAATGCAAGCATTATGAAGAGCTCTTGATTGATCAAAAATTAAAATTTTTACTAGTAGAAATAATTTAATTCCTGATATCAACTATTGAACCGTGTCTGTGTGTCACCTATCAATGACATCATACCCTCGTTACCCTCGAATTCCGGCAAAATACGCTTTAATATATTATGTTTTATTAGACATTTGAGCAACTGTTTGGATACATTCATCAACAGAAAACTAATCATTGTTATATAGCTCAATACAGTTAGTCTTATTGTTTAAATCTGGTTTTCTTGATTTACCGCGAGTACCATGTTTTACATGCCTAATATTGATCTAGCTTACTGCAGTGTGCAACAAGTGTCTCATAGTAGCCACCGAGTGAACGTAGAGTAGCATTATAACATAACTTTCAACATACTCAAATGTATCTAATATAATAAAACAGCGCTTTGTACGCGTGAGCGGAAGAAGAGGAAGCAGTCGTCTGGGCATAATAAAAGCTCTGCAAAATCCAGGCGTCATCAAGCTATGCCTTTGTTTTGAATAAGCGACCTCTAAAAATGACATATTGTGGCTTTAAAGCATAGATGATTTCACTATAGTAGCTTTTTGTTTTTTCTTTGCAGGTGATTTTTTTGTTGTTGTTGTTGTTGAAGTTTTTACTCCATTTTCTACTCAGATAAAGGTCAGTGTCTCTCTCTTTATTTAAAAAAAATCCATAGTTAAGGCCTGAAATCATTTCAAGATATTGAGGCTCTTTTTAATATACCAGGAACTTCCTTTTTCATGTATCTTCACATCAGGTCAGCGCTTCGCGCTTATGGTGTTCCCTGGGATGCACAATTGCCTGTACATCCCTTGCAGAAAGTAATCCTTCCAACTGATAATTCTGTTATTTCTGCCTCAGGTATTTACTCTTTTCTCCTTACAAAATCATACAAACCATTATCCATAACAACTATCTGGTCTAAGGATATCAGCGATGACACACAAACTTTATTTTCTGACCAAACTTGGGAGACAATTACATTATCCTCAAAAAACCCAAATCATCAGATGATCCATTGGAAACTACTACATAGACTCTCTGTCCCCTTTAAAACGTTTCTATATGCATCTGTCACCTTCCCCAAATTGTAATCTATGTCCGCAGAGGGCACTTGGTACATATTTAATATTAAATATTACATATTAAATCTGCACTTTTTCCCTTCTGGTCTCAGCTTGCTCATGACATATCATTCCTGTTAGATAAGGATATGGTCTTGACTCCGAAACTCTTCTTCCTAAATAACATCTCTGATCTGGCATTGTCCTCACAACAGAGAATCGTACTTTTAGCTGCTCTCACTGCTGCAAAGAAAATGTTAGTCAGCCGCTGGATTCCTCCACATTCGATGTGCAGGCGCGTATGGGCCTTATCCTTGCTGGATATTATTTCTTTGGAATTGTCAACAGCTCGTATTCATGGAGCAAAGACAAAGACTTTGAAGACCTGGAAAGCGAACTTTGACATTGTCAAATCTTTTGTTTCTTCTTTTTGATGTACAATTTATTTCGTATCTATGTACATCATCTGATGATTAGATATTTTACTTTTTCCACTGCATTGTCTTGTAATTCCCCAGTACAGTATAAGTCTACCGTGGGTGGGGATGTGGGTGACGGCTACATTCTAATATGCTGTATCTTCATATTGAACTGACTACTCAATAAAAATAATTGTTCACAAAAAAAAAAATCCATAGTTCTGTCAGATTCAGTCATACTAGTGTCATTTTGTCAAATTGAAACCCACAGCAGAGACTAATAACTGTTTTTTATGGCAAGGATTTTGTCAGAGGAGTGTCATACACCTTTTCATGATTTAAAAAAGGAGGCCAGGAAGTTAAAATGGTCAGTGAAAACCTGATGCTTTAGCGAAGACTTCCAGTTTGTATTGTTCTACATGAGAATTCAAAGGATGCTGTTGATTTGTTTGGCTGTTTGAGGCAGCTCTTTGTCTGTCTTCCTGCCCTTCACTGAAGAGTAACTGACCAGCTGCAGAAGTCAAGCCCACCCACCAAACCCTTTTCCCCAATCATAGAGTGAAGAGTTTTTCTGCTACACCACCGGAATCATCACGATGGCCACAACACATGAGAAGCAGGTGCAGAGGAGGTTTGTTTGTGTGTGTAAGGAAACAGGTGCAGAGGAACTCGTGTTAGGGGGCTTTGCTTTCACAGTAGCCTACTGACTTGATGTCTCTATGAAACAGGTTGAGGGTTACCTATTCTATAAAGATGCATTTGTGCAGGCTTAAATGCTTTGTTTGTGTGGAAACTATTAGATGTCATTTTTCCAAGAAACTGGATTGGTGGAAAGTATGTGTGAGTATTCAATAGACTATTATTTATTTTCCTATTACAAATTGAAGGAAGGCATATGATGGCTGAAGTAGGCCCTTTGCCAATCTCAAAATAGGCAACCAACTTATTTCATTCCAGTGGCTGAAATTGAAATCAAATTCAAAAGTGACAACCATTGACAATTAAAACAATATTAGGCCTGTTGATGTCACTAAACTTAGTGTTAATGCTTTCAACATAATGTGATTATTAACTATTAAGATATACAATATTATTATTCAGTACTTGTAAAAATAGAAATGTTCACTTTATTGTTCCTAAGGCTGATCTAATTGATTTTCAGACTAATTAAAAAGACTGCATTTATTCTGAAATCTGATTAATTTACATTCATAAAATAATTTTACAGACAATATACTAAAACAGAAAACTAAATATTCAATAAAATATTATAAAAAAGAATAAAATTTATAAAATAATAATAAAAATTATACAAAATATTTCTTCAATCGCTAAAGTATTTGGGCATATTATACAGTCGTCAGTGTGAGTCTTTACAACCTAGCAAGAATCATGTGTATTAAATAAGATCATGGTAATTTGGTTTATTTGTACATCCAAGGTCACAGAGTGTGTAAGAATCACAGCTGAGGCAAATATTTGAGTCTTCTCCAATATATGGTGCAGAATAGAAAAGGTAGGAAACATTACTGACCTTGCTGCACCAACATGAAAGGAATCACATCACATTCATTTGGTTACTATTTAGTCACCCATGAAAAGGGACTGAATTTTTTTTTATTGTTCATATTTTACTTTAAAATTAATCTCATTAATGCTTTCGGTGACCTTTGCAAAAATAGCAGTGATTTTCCACAAATGCAGCAAGAGTCTGTCCAATCAGCCAGTCACTTTAACTCCCATTGTGGTTTTAATGGAACATTCATCATGGATTTTGCTTCCAAACTCTGTTTTTCTTTCTTTCTTTTTTTCAGAACAACACTGAATGGGGACACACTCTTGCACAGCTGGGTCTGTTATAAATGTGTGTGTATATATATAAATATATATGTGTGTGTGTGTGTGTGTGTGTGTGTGTGTGTGTGTGTGTGTGTGTGTGTGTGTGTGTGTGTGTGTGTGTGTGTGTGTGTGTGTGTGTGTGTACATGTTTTTCTATCCCGGTGGGGACTTCAATGCACACAGACTCATGGGGATGAAAATCATGCAGAATGAGTTTTTTTTTTTATGTAAAAATGCAGAAAGTTTTGTGTGATGGGTAGGTTTAGGGGTAGTGTAAGGGGAGAGAATATACAGTTTGTACAGTATAAAAACCATTACGTCTATAGAGAGTCTCCACAAAGATAGTGCGCCAGACTGTGTGTGTGTGTTTGTTTTTGTGATTTATGAGGACACAAATTTGTATAATGACATACACTGGTATTACAAAGAAAAAATGAAATATGAGGACATTTCATATGTCCTCATATTTAAAATAGCTTTAAAAACATACTAAACAATGTTTTTTTAAAAACATGTGTACACATGTGTAGGCCAACTTTGAAATTGTGGACAATAATGCCACAGACAGGTACATAAATTGAGATCAAATAAATTCAACAAAAAAGAAAATCAATATCATTGTTCAGTGACTATAGTGTCATCTTTGTGTCTTTCAGAGTTTAGCCGTTTAAACATCACTGTTATTGTCACATACAGTGTCACATATTCCCTCACATCTAAAGAAAGGAACAAAATAAAAGCTCTGAAAACAGGGAACGTGAAGCCACAGTTTAGGGCCTTGAGAGAAAAGGTACCTCTGTTGAACCGGAACTTTCAACACAACCAATTTAATCAAAACCTGAAAAGTAACTTCCGGGCTGGAATGGCGTTCCCTTTCCGATGACGGCAGTTTGACGGCTTGGGTTTGAATATCCTTAACCACTCCCCTCCAACCGTTAGTCTGCTATGAGCGAGAGATGGAGAGGAGGAGCGCTGAAGTAAAACCCTGCCCTCTATTCAATATTCCGTTTCACTTGGAAATGCGTCACAGCACTGAAATAAAACCAGTTGCAATTTCCGGTTCACTGGGATTTTAATATTGAGGGCTGCGTCCTACAGAGGACGCACCATGTGAAGGATGCGGTATACGGAGTGTCCTCAATCAGAATTAAACGAGACGTCCTTCGTAGGACACACAGGCGAGAAGGAAACAGGAAGTATCATGTTGCTATGCCAACACCTTCACAGCATCGTTGCGCTCTCAAACCAGTTAAATGAATGAAAATTATTTATTTAATATTTATCAATTTCTGCAGTTAACAACAAATTAAATGTTTCTTGCCTTGCCAGCAAAGTACTGTTCTAAATGTTTAAAAATCACTAAACACTTGTAATCCTGTTTACCACAACTATCCTGTGAAAGAAGGGTGCATTCGAAGGTCACATTCGGAGTGTCCTACTTACTTTTTTGAAATGAGACAGCCTTGTTATTAGAGAAGAAAAGATACTTTGCTGCAATAGGGAGCAGAAGATATTTTGATTAAAGGTTATGAGGGCACATTAATTTAAAAAAAATCATTTATAGGGTAGAGTGGGGGAAAATGCCCCCCTACTGTTTTTCCCAAAATAACCACTAGATAAAATCAAGATAAGTTTTTGTTGTTGCTATGGACTACTTTGACCAGAGTGATGTATTAGTTTTCACTGCGAAGCTTACACTGGTGACGTAACTTAACTGAGAGAAAACGGATTTCACGTTAAAGGTGCACTATGTAACATTTTTTCAGTAAAATATCCAAAAACCACTAGG
The DNA here is from genome assembly GCA_039654625.1 of Rhinogobio ventralis. Lineage (NCBI taxonomy): Eukaryota > Metazoa > Chordata > Actinopteri > Cypriniformes > Gobionidae > Rhinogobio > Rhinogobio ventralis. The sequence continues at coordinate 8,068,294 of CM077210.1, read as the reverse complement.
CCAGTGTTATATATTTTGTTCAGTTGAGTACTTACAATATCCCAAATGTTTCCAACTATTTGTAAATCGTGAGAAAATTGCTATTTTAACCAAGGAACCAGGACGTGTGAGGGAGTCGCCTGTCAATTGCGTCATATCTGCGTTACCCTCGGTTTCTGGTTTTATTTTGCAGAAACGCTTTACTCTTACTGCAGTGTGCAACAAGTGTCATAGCAGCCACCGAGCAAACGCACAGAGTAACGTCATAACATCATTTTCAACACACTGAAATGTATCTAATACTCATGACCGGAAAAGCGGAAATGGCGCCGGCGACAGTGGCATAATAAAAGTCCCGCTGCTTGCGAGGCGTGTGTTGCGCAAACGCTCCAGCGGCCTTGCTCAGTTCAATGTTAATAAATCGCATCCATGAACATGATTTCTGCCTGAGTCCTATCCCGATTCTTTTCCACCGGCTGTGAGGTGAAGACCACATGTCCCAAGATTCTCCGCTCAAACTAGGCGTCATCAAACTACGCCTTTGTTTTGAATAGGCGACCTCTAGTGGACGGAAAAGTTACATAGTGCACCTTTAAGTGATATAATTTTTAACAGTAAGAAAAACGTTTTAAAGCTTGCTGTTTTGCAGAACATCATAGTTTTACATGATATGAGAAGAGCAAGGCCTGTAGTTAGTGAGTACTTGTTATAATATAATTATATTTTCAGAATGACATAATTATTATTTTTTAAAACCTAGTCTGTGGGGTAAAACGCCCCCAGGGAGCATCGCTTCCCACTATCATAAATACTTACCATGTTCTGAACATCACATTCTTTGTTTTTCAACAAAGGTAAGGTTTCATTCAAATGTAATCTAACTATGTGGTTGAATAAAAAATATTTGGACTTTATATTTAAAAATTACCTCACATTAGCATCAGCTAGCTAGTTAGCCAGCCAGTTAGCATCAGCTACCAATATTTTTCAAAAAGGTTGATTTTCAAAATGGTTCATTAATAATATTAATATTTATCTACTGTCATTTTGGTTTGTCTTTTTAATTTGAAACTAAAACATGCTTGTACGCTGATTTTGCTGTAAACATTATTATTTTTGTTAAAAATCTAATAGCATGAAAACTCTGGACATTTTGCATACTTGGTTTATGATTTATGTCATTGTCACTGAAAACTAGGATAACTATTCTAGACACATTTAACTTTTGTTTCACAGTCCTTAAGGGGGCGGTTCCCTCCACTCTACCCTAATAAACTGCAATATTCCATTAAAAAAAAATCTATTTTGTCAATTTTGAATTGTCCATAGCGACGTACAAAACAGTCGGCCTATCAACAATAAGAATAACTACTGAAACAATATTACAGTAGGCCTACACTTATACTGAAGAAGACCTCTTAGGTAATTTTACAACCCTTAATAAGTGAGACTCAAAATAGAGGCAGTTGTATTTTAAGGAGAGTTAAGGTGAGGGTTTTGTTTTTTTTCTTTTCTTTTTCTTTCATTGAGTCATCTCGGGAACAGATTTTTTAATAAATATTTGTTGAACATTAACAGAAAGGCAGTCATAATTTAAAGATTTACAAAGACCGAGATTACACTGAATTTTCACATCACATTCTACTCAACATACCAAACAATAGTTTTCGCGGAGTGATACGCAAGACGAAAATAGCACCGATTTCCAGTTGAGCGGACTGATACAAAGCGTTGAATGCAAAATAAAGTATTCCAGAAGGCAGTGTAATAATTAAATAGTAACTGTTTGTGTAACAATCGGTAGCATTTATTCGAAAACCACTTTGAATAGCCTAGCCTACACCCATTTGAGTATGCTTGACTATTTTGAGTGGATGAAGGGTTTTTTCAAACATTGTACTAAAGACGCTATATATATATATATATATATATATATATATATATATATATATATATATATATATACACACACACACAGATTAGTAAATCGTCCGCACGATTTAGCAAATCGAGGGAACTAAATAGTAAATCGTGCGCATGATTTATAAATCGAGGGAACAAATTAGTAAATGCACACGATTTACTTTTTTTTTTCTTGCACGTCATGTGCGGGGCTCCGTACGAACCACTTCAACTCCACATAGGCTACTCCACAAAAAATAATAATAATAATAATTCAACTCCATAATTGAACATAATCATTTCTGTGCGAGTCATGTTCAGTCAAGATTTCTATACACAGGCTAATGCCCAAGAGAAGAGACCTGTATGAGTGAGGTTGGTGGGTCACTTAGCCTACTTGTATTACAAAATATTAAAATTACTTTGCTAATATCACAGCCTCTATTCTTTATTGTACTATTGTTATTTGCATTACAAAGGAATCACAAATTGAAAGAAAAAAAATAAGATTTTTTTTTTTTTGGAAGTGGTCCCGTACAAACGTATAGAGATCTGTTTGTGCAGTATGAGGAGCACTCATGATTTTTGCACCTCAGACTGTGCATTTAACTGGAACCAATCAGTATTGAGTTCCTGCCAAAGTGGTGGAAAGCAGGAGCAGGAAATACACCAAAACAATGTTTAATGCAGAATTGCTGTTACACTGGGGGTTAATAATGTGTATTCTGCAGAAGGGAAGCGCGACCAAATCATTTTCACCTCTTATGGATGAATTCTATAGAAAATAATACGAATGGCAGAATACATTTAGAAATATATAAAAGGTAAGTTCTGGTCTATAGACTGAATGGTCGTGATGGTGAAAGAAAAGGACGTGATAGGCTTTATTTGGCTTCAGAAAAAGGTAAAGGTCAATTTTATGTTAAATTATGTTAACAAAGATTTGTATTTAACAACCATAAAAATGTATAAGAGTAAAAATACATAACATATTTTTCTTAAACCTTAATTATTTTATTGACCTTGACACAGACATGACATTATTTCGATTGCATGTCTTTGCCATGCTGGTTGCACCACATGACTTTGATTTTGTGGACAAAAGCATTATTATTAAATATTAATAATATGTTTACAAAAATGTCACACTACTTGACTTTTTAAAGAAATAATAATAAAAGATTATGCCACTTAACAAGGTTTTCTTTTTAAGAATTTTAATCCTTTCAATTATACTACTTTCTTCATTATGATATCAGAACAGTTAACTTTTTTTTTTACTTTATGCCCCCCAAAAATATCAAAATGAATTTTAATTCAGATATTTAAAAACATTTAAAAAATGTATTCAGGTAATTTTTTAAATACATAAATGGATTGAGACAAAAAATGTGCCGTAAACCTGACTGAAAATGTCTTGGGGTCTTTCAGACCCTCCAAAAGAATGTAAACATGTTATGTGCCCTGTGGAATGTTACTCAGTATAGGACCTGCAGCTAACAGCAATATTTGTTGCTCATCTCCAGCTCGTCAGCATGCTCAATAAGGCGGCCTTTAACCCTTCCGTGGCATGTCAGTCACAGCCCGGCTCAAGCAGGCCCATGCGGGCAGAACAGACAATGCCAGCCCAGCTCCAGATGGACCGCAGCTGTGGTTCAGTGGAGCGTGGACAAACTGCCCTTGTCAGCTGCCTGCATTGCAGCTCTGCCGCATGTTACGCAAGCCGCTCTCTCTCTCTCTATCTCATGTGTGAGGAGGGCTCTTAATGGCACCCCGGTGACTCGGGGGAAACATGGAGCAAGTTCTTTTACCCAGTAAGTATCGCAGCAGAAGCCTCTGTTATCATCAGATAGCGAGAGCACGGCGAGAGGTACCCGAATCATTGCACCGACACAACGTCTTACCCTGACAGGAATATTTCATCAAATTCATTCACAGGAATACTAGAAAGAGACAAATAACTGAAGTCAATGCGCTGACTTCATTCAGCCGCGTGTAACAGGGGCCATCATCTGGAACAATAGCTGTTGCTAGCCTACAGTCAAATATTAAATAGACAAATCATGAGCAGGGAAAGCCGAAGTGAATGTAAACGATCAAAGTGAAGACCGCAGTGCTAGACTGTGAGAAATGCAGCCTATGTTTCTGCTAAGCAAAATGAGGTCAACTGACATCAGATATGAACTGGGCAATTTAAACAATCTGGGTGAAGCCGCAGGCTGGGATGTGGCAGTTGCATAGAAAATGGCTATAAAAGAGAAACATGAGCAGAAACAGAGATCGAGGCAACGATCCCCGCCAGCTACAGTTTGACCGTCTTGAAAACATTCCATGTGGATATACATAAACGTTTTGTTGAGCAGAGCAAGCATGAACTGCAAGTCAACTGGTCACCACAGCGTAAAAGGTCATATTTGGGTGCAATCATAAAATGTTCATTGTTGACCTTGAATTTGTCCTTGATAACGTTAGACTTGGAGGTGGGGGGCTAGGCAGTGGACTGGACTCACAAGAGTATAAATAGGCAAATGACAATGTAAACAACGCACACACATTCATCCCATCCTCCATTAAAATGATATAATGTGTCCCAAGACTAGAAAAAGTAAACTGCAGGAGAGAGGGCTGACATCAGATCCCTGGGCCTCGGGGTGGAGCAGGCTAACTGCTGCACGGCCGCGTTAGTCACACTTAATGGCCTCAGTGAGATAAACAGAGCATGATGACATGGGCTAAATAACACATGCAGCCCCAGTAAGGCTGATACGTCTGGTTTTAAAGAGTGCGGTGCAGGGGAGGATCACCCCACCAAACTTTGACTTTTCTAAGCAGTTGGAAGTGCTGCCATAGCACAAGTGTTTGTTTATGTGGGTAATTGAATTTAAGGAGAAAAAAGACATTTGATTTCATCTAATGGAATGAACCGAATGCAGTGATTCAAAAGAAGTCTGCTCATCTCTGCAGAATTAGAAAATATCTGCTCTTTAGATATGTATATATGATTTATTTGTAGGTGCAGAGCAGTTGTACTCAACCTTTTTGATTCCAATCTCCTCATTGTCAAAAGACAATATTCAAGGGTCCCCCTCTGGAACTAGGGGATTTAAATGAATAATTGTGATTCATTAAAAATGTTCTGTTGTTGTTTGTCATCAAACAGTTCTAAATATTACCATCTCAGGTGTTAATGCAGGTAAGTTCACACACATTTCGGTTATGAACCAGAGCAACAATAATCCGAACTGATGTCGCAAACACACTGCAGATAAATACGGACAGGATTCAAAGTTTCGGGAAAGTTTTTTTCGAGTTTGGCCCTGTATGACGTCATAAAGGGTGTAATTCCTTGAATGTGCACTTCTCCCGGATATGTGCATGCACACATCAACCAGAGCGAGAGCAAGAGCATCAACAAATAGCTTCGTTCGGGTTACGGGAGCCGTCGACAGTGCTGTCATTTTGTTTTTAGACCACGAAATCAACAATGTCACTAAAGAAGTGTGAGGGAAAGATAACCATATTCAGCTTCCCAAAATAACCCAGTGTAAAGGAAACAGTGGATGCGGTTTGTTTTTCTGGAGCAGCAATGGAGTGTTTGTTTGTTCCCGGTCATGAGTCGAAGCCGCAGGCCTGCATCAAATGTCTGTTTTGTTGGCAATCGGCGCACGTAAGTGCATATAATGTCAACAACACGAACATATAGTGAAAGTTATCCAGGGATAATGCCATGATGTATTGTGTGTGTGTGTGTGTGTGTGTGTGTATGCTCGAGATTCTTTAGCTCCACCCACTGCACGCCTCCACGAGTTTGGCTATTTTCAGAAAGAATCGGTACAGCGTATCTGTCTTTTATAAATATGATAAAACTAAAGACTCTTCGGACATATGAAGGATGCAATATAGGTACTCAGGATTAACATGAGATTAGCATAAACTGTGTGTGTTATGCCCCCTTTAATCTTATTTTGAGTTTGATTATGGAAGTGACAAAAGCATTAAGCCTACTTTAAATCCAGTAGTGTTTATAAACTGATATAAACAAGTAGCCTATTAATAATGTGTTTAAAAGTAGGCCTATATCAGATGTGTCTCTTTTCACAGGGAAAAAAGTATGTAGGCCTATCTATCAATGCAAACTTTTCTCTTACCGGTGGTTGCTCCTGTCAGCCTACATGGCATCTTGGGGAAACCCATATACTGTACTACTGGTTAAAGGGTCACTCAAATGAAATGATTTTCAAATTAAAATTCTGACATTAATCACTCTCAAGTCGTTAAAAACCTGTAAGGCTTTCATTCATCTTCGAAACACAAATGAAAAGCACGGACGAGAACTTACAAGCTGCATCGCAACTGCACGCTCCACCTGGGGGATACCCCTTGGCCGCCCCACCGAGGGTAGTGAGAGCAGAGGAGGTGCCGGAATGGTTTCGGGCAGAAAAAGGTGCCTTCCATGACCATGATCCTCAGGTCACCCCGTGTATTAACCGAAGTAGCTTTCTACTGGGCAGAGAGACTAGATTGGGGAATAGCAGAGGGTACTCCACCTCTTTCGGGGTACTCGAGTCTCGACCACAGCCCCGTGATGGTCATCTTCCCGGGTACATGACTCATCCACGAATGCTACCTCAGCGTGCTTTCGCCTCAGACACGTGAAGCAGCGGTCGTGACTGTCAGACAGAGACAGGTAAAGGCCGCATACAGAAACACATGGTTGGTATGTCATCTTGAAAAAGACGCAACTTCACACCTGTGCTTGCTCTTTTAGGGAACAGCTCTTTTTAGTGCTGAAGCACACAGGGAAATGGTCGCTGCACAGCGTGCAAGACTATTGAAAGATTGCAGTGTGCACAATTCTCTTTTAGCTGCAATAGATGCAGAAGAAAGGCTCTTTTCAAGAGCGACCACTGCTGACACGCCGTCACACCAACACCCTCTGGAGAGCTTCTTCCGGGTTCTTAAAAAAGCGTTGATTAACGAGCTGAATCAAACGAAACGCTCGGCTCTGAAGAAAAGGCATAAATTAATGATAGCTGCATGCTTCCTTATATACCCGGCTTGTTTTGTTTACACTCAAAGGTGATTGGGCTCTCAGGCAAGATCCCAATTTGTTAGTCGTTCTGACAACGTCTTTTTTTACAGGATTCACTCTGCATTTAACCTTAATCGCAACAAAAAATTTTATATATTCGAGTTCAAAAGGTAAAAAAGTACTTAGCCTACTGACATATTTTATACAGAGTTCAGAAAAAAGTAGCCTACCATATGTACGTATTACGCTGGGGGAAATGTAATTAAAAGGGTTGAATGTAGTTTGGTTATACAGATATTTAAGGGGCTAAACCAGACAATAGATAAGTAATGGTACAGTAGCCTAAGTGCAAATTATTCCGGTGAATTTAAAATTGCTAAGCTCTCTCCTGAAGAACATTGTGTTCAAAAGTGCCATTCCATAGATCCAATATATAGATAAGGGAATCTCAACTTCCATTTTTCCAAAATGCACTGCAACTAATGAAGGACCTATGTGGCTTCTATATAACAGCAACCGTGTAGAGTAAACATCAATTATAACGCATTAGCCTCTCTCGCCCACTCTCTTAAACAGCAGTTCAGCATAATGGGAGTGCTAGCCTTAACTAATCTAATTTGTGTCTTTCCCTCTCAATCCCAATGTTACCTCCAGCAAAAAACAGTAATGTTATATCTAGATATATATTGTATTTATGCTTTATGTGAAATGTAAATATGACACGATTTTATTGACTGCACCCTGTCTAAGTGTACAGCAGGTTACAGTCAGTCATCTGACTCTTGTGTGAAATAGCCTATTTGTATAGAAGGCATTGAGGTATTATTGTAGCAGTCTTGTAGCAGTACGCTTTTTATGTTAAACAAGGCTGAACATATCTATACAAGTACATAAAAAATAGTGAATCACACCAAGCCGTAAAATTACTTAAAAGGAGGGCCAACTTACTTCTGCAGGAACAAAAAAGAAAGAGAGAAGACAAAACGTGTTTTTTTAAGAGGGAATTGTAGAATAAAACACTTTAACATGTCAAGGAGAAAGTAAAATAAATCGGAGTAGTGACACAGAGAAATACAAAAGGCAATTTTACAAGCAGAAGCCGAGGTGAAAACATAAAGGCCGTTCAAGGATGAGAAAATCTCTGGCGCCCTCTAGCCAGAGTAGATGATAGTGCTGTCTGACAGTTCCTGCTGTCTATATGGGAGGAGAAATGTGTATTTCTGCCTACTATGTTATAGGCTAAAATACTGTAAAGTAAATTTATAAATGAAAAAATAAATGCAATAAATATGTACAGTAATTGATTCAATTCATATTATTTTATTCTATATTATGTGGATTTCTGTTATAGGCTATCTGACAAATAATCAGATCCCCATTACCTTAAAATCTAAGGCGATCTGCAGTAATAAAATCTCAAAGCCTGCTCACATTCTTCAGCGCCACCAGATGTGTTTGTGCGAGTTTGTTTGCACCGTTACATGCTCTCTCTCCCTTTCCGATCGCTCCAGGGGAGTGCCAAGTCGAGCTTACCACCCCTCACTAGGCCGCCATATGGCTGCCTAAGCGCTTAGAACTCCAGATAGCACTGCGTATCATGCATGAGCGATCGGTGAAGCTGCTAATGCTGTAATTAGACAGGCACGGCAAGGTCAGCTGATCCATGTGGTTGAGAGTCCTGATGATCTTATCCTCATTAGTGATACCAAAAACAAAGGGGTCTTTAGAGAACATCACCACACCCAGGGGCCCCATTTACATATTATACACAGCAAATTAGGAATAATGGAAGGTCATCAATGTCTAAAGAGTTTAAACAGTTACATTTTTGTTTGGGTGTCCAGTTGGCTCTGTGCTGATAAAACATGACAGGAGACACCAGGCAGAAGTGAAAGTAAGGATCCAAACAATATTAGGTCTTATAAAACTCATTCAACCTTTGCAGTCAGGTTTTAATATTGTAAATGAAGTTATGAGAATAGTTGCCACTGGGAAAACAGTTTGTTACAAACAAAATATAAAAAGGTACAATATGTAAGATTTTTGGATTAACATAGGCCTATACAAAATCCTCTTAAACAATGTTATATATTTTGTTGACTTGTGTACTTACATTATCCCAAATGTTCCCAAGAATGTTTAAATCCAGAGAAATAAGCCATTTTAACCAGGACATGGACCGTGTCTGTGAATTGCCTATCAGTGACATCATACTCTTTTTTTTCTGAAAAAAAAACATGGAAACACCAAAGACGCTTTAATATATTATGTTTTATTAGACAGGTGAGCAACTGTTTGGATGCATTCATCAACAGAAAACTAATCATTGTTATATAGCTCTTATATAGTCTTATTGTTTAAATCTTGTTTTCTTGATTTACCGTGAGTACCATGTTTCTGCCCGAGTCCTGTTGGATACTTTCCACCGGCTGTAGAGGTGAAGACGACAACTCCCATGATTCTGTGAAATCAATGCATCATCAAGCTACGCCTTTGTTTTGAATAACCGACCTCTAGCGGCAAAAATTGCATATTGTGCCTTTAAGATATTAAACACTTTAGCATAAAAAATAAAATGTTGTAAATCTGATTAAATGCACAATTTTTTTTAAAATTTTTTTTTAATTTATTTTAATTTCCATTCAAAATATGTTAGGGTGTTGAAGATTGGTGCAAAAATGGCTAATACTATACTAACAATTATCTAGCCATGCTTTGTGACAAGAACAATAACCAAGTTAAAGTTGGCAGTATAGACATACATCTGAGTGAAATGTAGGACAGAATTTGGATTTGTCTTTCGTGAATTGATTGGAATGTAGAAAGTTGGCTGTTGCTAACTAAATGGAGGCAGATCTGAATGCCAGTTTGTAGTCAGTTTTGGTGGATATTTAGTCCGGCCCTCCACCAAGACACGTCATGAAGAGAACAGATGTCGTTTGGAGGGGAAGGGGAGGTTAATGTTTTTGATTAAAGATTACGAGTGCATGTGAATTAAAAAAAAATGCGCATGGATAAATCATTTATAATAAACACTGAAACATTCTGTAAAAAAAAAAAAAAAAAAAAAAGAATCGTCCACTTTGATTTAATGGTGACTTTAAAAATTGATAACTTTTTTACCATATTATTTACCATATTTTGTCGTTTTGTAAGAATTTTTACTGTTTTTGAAAGTCTCTTATGCTCACAAAGGATGAATTTATTTGACCAAAAATACAGTAAAAAACTTGTCTGGCTATCACCAGACCAAGCTCAATCTTTTAAGATTGAACATTGGTCTGGGGAGTCTGTATTTTCTACTGCACAAGAGGCGTGATCAACGGCATAGTTCAAATGACTCTGTAATTGGATAGTCCTTCAACCAATCAGACCAACGATCCAGTACTTTGCAGAGTACCTTGTTGTCATCATGTTAAACCCGCCAATAGCGCGCCAGGTGGATAAGCCAGTTTCCAGCCTAAGCTGCAGGGCAAAAACAAATCGCCGGCAGATCGGGCTGGGTTTACCCGGTCTAGTAAAAAACAGTAATATTCTGAATATTATAATTTAAAATAACTTTTTTTCTAATGCATTTTAAAATGTAATTTATTTCTGTGATCGCAAAGCTGAATTTTCAGCATAATTACTCCAGTCCATATGCTGATCTGCTGCTCAAGAAACATTTCTTATTATTATCAATGTTGAAAACAGTTGTACTGTTTTTTTTTGGTGGGAACTGATATTTTTTTTCAGGATTTATTGATGAAGAAAGTCTTTACTGTCACGTTTGATCAATTTAATGCATCTTTGTTAAATAGAATTTTTTTTCAAAAGAAATATAAAACTGTGAACTGTGTATAATCATGTGAAATACTGACTACCTAAAACTTACCTTTTTTGACCAATATACCTTATACCTGTCCCCTACATATCATGGCAAAAATATCAAAGCATCTTAACAGGAATGATCACACAATCCAGGAATATTTTCTTAGAAAATGCACAATGTATTCTAGAAAAAAAAAACAGATCATTATTATTATTATTTTTAATTCTACATAAATTATAACTAATGGTCATTATTAATTACACTTTAAAGTGTTAAATCAATATATATATATATATATATATATATATATATATATATATATATATATATATATATATATATATATATATAAATCTTGGCAGTGCATGCAATGCTGAAAATTTGCTTGTCAGATAAAACCATTATGTTCAAGGACACTGATTGATGATTGACTGATACTTGCTCCCCAGTGTCAGGCACTAAACCAAAGCTTTGCTGGGATCCAAACAAAAAAAGGAAAGCCCTATATAGACAGCCAAATGAGGGACAGAGCACGCCAAAACAATCTTTGGTCTGCAATTCAACAGACAATGCCAAATACGGTTGATATTATGGGAATTAATATTACACACAAGCACATATAGTTTCTCTAATTTCCCACATTTACTTGTACAAGCGAATGCAATTAATAATAAATAATAATTTTAACTAAATTATTATTTATGAAGTATATTACATATTTTCTCATTACTATAATAAAAATCATTTAACTAAAGGCTGTATGCAGTATTAAGCCTCAAACAGATGTGTACATCTCCCACACACATTCAAAGCAAAGCTGTTTCTATTTCTGTTCTCTGTGCTAGAGACACCTCCTTTGATCCTCAAAGCAAAAGGGTCAGCAAACAGATGCAGTATGATTCCTATGATGCTCTGAACTGACCAGCACTCAATAAATCTGAAGAGGCAGCCAACAGTCAATGATCAATGTCAGTATAACTCTAGGAAGAGTTCTGTGGAAGTAGAAAGTGTTGCAATTTTAATAAAAATTACTTTGCTTTCTTGGATAGTGGATATGTCAGACTAAAAGTAATACAAGTTTGTGAACCCCTTGCAAATCTGTGAAAATGTGAATCATTTGAAAAAAAAAAAAAGCGGGATCATACAAAATAATATTTTTTTATTTAGTACTGCCCTGGATACGATATTTTACATAAAAGATGTTTACATATACTCCACAAGACAAAAAAAAGCTGAATTTATAAAAATTACCCCGCTTAAAAGTTTATGAACCCTTGATTCTTAATACTGTTGTATGATCCACGGCTGTTTTTTTGTTTTGTGATGGTTGTTCTTGAGTCCCTTGTTTGTCCTGAGCAGTTAAACTGCCCAATGTTCTTCAGAAATATCTTCCAGGTCCTGCAAACTCTTCAGTTTTCCAGTATCTTTTGCATATTTGAACCGTTTCCAGCAGTGAGTATATTATTTTGAGATCCATCTTTTCACACTGAGGATAATAGAGGGACTCAAACACAACTATTAAAAAAGGCACATGCAGAGGCACACAGTGTGCAGAAGTCACCAACTTTCTGCAAAGTCAATAGCTACAGACCTCCAAACTTCAGATTAGCTCAAGAACAGTGTGTAGACAGCTTCATGGAATGGGTTTCCATGGTCGAGCAGCTGCATCCAAGCAAAATGCTGTAAAGCATCACCAAGTGCAATGCAAAGCATCGGATGCAGTGGTATAAAGCACGCTGCCACTGGACTCTAGAGCAGTGGAGACGTGTTCTCTGGAGTGACGAATCACGCTTCTCTGTCTGGCAATCCGATGGACAAGTCTGGGTTTGGCGGTTGCCAGGAGAACGGTACTTGCCTGACTGCATTGTGCCAAGTGTAAAGTTTGGTGGAGGGGGGATTATGGTGTGGGGTTGTTTTTCAGGGGTTGGGTTTGGCCCCTTAATTCCAGTGAAAGGAACCCTTAATGCTTTAGCATACCAAGACATTTTGGACAATTTCATGCTCCCAACTTTGTGGGAACAGTTTGGGGAAGGCTCCTTCCTGTTCCAACATGACTGCGCACCAGTGCACAAAGCAAGGTCCATAAAGACATGGATGAGTGAGTTTGGTGTGGAGGAACTTGACTGGCCTGCACAGAGTTCTGACCTCAACCCAATAGAATACCTTTGGGATGAATTAGAGCGGAGACTGTGAGCCAGGCCTTCTCGTCCAACATCAGTGCCTGACCTCACAAATGCGCTTCTAGAAGAATGGTCAAAAATTCCCATAACCACACTCCTAAACCTTGTGGAAAGCCTTCCCAGAAGATTTGAAGCTGTTATAGCTGCAAAGAGTGGGCCAACTCCATATTAAACCCTACGGATTAAGAATGGGATGTCATTAAAGTTCAGGTGCATGTAAAGGCAGGTGTCCCAAAACTTTTGGCAATATAGTATATATATATATTCCTGGATTATTACGCAGGAATGGGAGTATAGTCCCTAGCCATATCGGTCTAGAAAATTGCAACTTTTCATTTTCTGTCAGTCTTAGTACACGATGTAACTATACACTTCACAACATGTAAATAGGAAAATGTTGGCGTTATTTTGTCATTTATTGAGCAGTAGGCTAGATGGAGCCGTTTACCTCCGGTCTTTGTGCTAAGATAGGCTAGCGGTGGGTGCATCAGACAGAGTTATGGCACGCACGGAGATAAAAATGGTATGTATGGACTTATCTAACTCTGGGGGATACAGTGAATAAGCTAAAGTCCCAAAAAGTCGGCGTGTTCCTTTAAAATGACCCATTATGACATGAAAGCATTATTCAATCATTTAGGAGATTTCTCCTTACAGACACCTTTTTGGCAACTTTTGGCTTTAAAATTGAGTCAAGAACCCTAGGGTTAGATATAGAAACCCACAGAACCTTTTTTTCTAAGAGTGAGGAGTGCATCCAACCGCACCAGAAACATAATTCATTCATTCACAGGTTTATAAAGGAGACCATCCACTAATTCACATTCAGACCTTTTTAAGTGGAAATTAATACAGGTGCCTATACCCTAACATTCACGCTGCACACACAAAGTCCCATTCAGAAAGCATGAAATACCATAGGGACATCAGGAAGACTAAGATAGGCAGGTTCCGAAGGATGTTGTGTCTATAGATTATTATCACCATGTTTCAATAAGAGGGTCAAAGTTTAAATGATTCAGTCGGTCACAATGTGCTGCATTATTAACCAACAGATGATGTCGGAGGTTGCAGCATGGATAGGGAGGTCTAAAGGTAGTCAGTTGTTCATTTATTATTTAGTCTCTGGCTATAAATCACTGCATAACTGGTCTCTGGAAGGTCAGACAACAGGAGCAAGGCCAAGAGCCTGTATGTTCTTTTCTCTCCCACTTTTGTCTTTATCTCAGCACAAACAGCGCTGAATAAAGATCTTCTATTTACTAAAGATGTTTAAAGATTAACTCTGGGTTTGAGTGAACACTCTACAGGTCACTATATATATATATATATATATATATTTTTTTTTATTTTTTTATTATAATAATAATGGTTAAATAATTGGTTTTATTATATATATATATATATATATATATATATATATATATATATATATATATATTAAATTTATTATAATATTACTAAAAGTCCAACCCCCTGCCCCCCCCACCCCCACCATGCTGATGCAAAAATCAATAGCAAGCACTAAATAAACAATCATTATGTATTTTGTAAATAATAACAGTTTAATGTTGTTAAAAATCCCAGTTATACATAATCAGTCAGTGAGTCATTACAAAGAATGTAAAACTCACTGTGAAGACTCATTGATCATTTCAGTGAGGCATGACGTTTGGATGTTGGTACGATTGGAAGTCTCTTATTTTCACCAAGGCTGCATTTATTTGATCAAAAATAGACTAAAAACAACAGTAATATTGTGAAATATTATTTAATATATTTTAAAGTGTAATTTATTCCTGTTGAATTTTCAGCATTATTCCAGTCATCAGTCACATGATCCTTCAGAAATCATTCTAATAGGATCTACTGCTCAAGAAACATTTCCTATTATTATCAATGTTGAAAACAGTTGCTGATTAATATTAATATTTTTGTGGAAATTTTTCCTTTTTTCCTGGATTCAAAAGCTCAAATAAACAGAAATAGAATGTTCGTAACTGACACTTCTAAGACTTTTACATTGTCACTTTTGATCAATTCTAATGCGTCCTTGCTTAATTAAAAAGCGTACTGACCCCAAACCATTGAATAGTTTATGTGCTTACCTTTTATTTTTGAATGCATTTCTTGACACCAAAACCCTAACAACAATAAAAACATATGTGTCAATGTTCTTTTAGTGTGATTAATAAGTGTTATAGCCAAAATATAACAGACAGCATTCATTTCATAGGAGCTGATATTTTCACATTTAGCTAGTAAAAATAGCATTATGGAAAATGTCATAAATTCCTCACTTTGACGGTAACCCACTATTTTATCAACAGAGAGAACATGAGAGCTTTGATATCAATAATTCAGTGAGGGCAGTATTTAGAGGGGAAGAGAGTATGCACAGGGAATGAGACAGATATAGAGGAGTACAGAAACATTACATCTAATATAAAAGGAAAAAGTCTTTTACATATAAACATGGTAGAGTTACTTAAGACATGGATGCATGCCACACACAAAAGAAGACCTGTGAGTCACCCAAACAGTCCTCCAGTAGAAAGGGGTTCTGAGTTATTCATGCACTGCAGTACTCAATCACAGCCACTACAGACATTATTTCAGCACTTGTACTGCAAGCAATACATTTAACAAAACTGTGAGTAAGCTGGAGAGATACTGACTGAAGAGTGCAACAAACAACAGAGACCAATATGTGAGTCACTGCTTCATCGTTGCAGGAAGCCTATGAAATGTCCTCCATGACTCATACTCTCTGCCTAAAATAAAGCATGTTTTTCATTCAGATTTTGTTGGACTTAGAAAATGTTTGTAATTTTAATGGTAAAAGACTGTAACAATGCTACATTAAAAACCTATTCATTGGTTAACGGTAAGTTCCCTTACTCTATATGGTGAAAAACTACTAGCCTACAGTACATCTAATGCAACATTTCGTGAGACAATTTTTGGTTACACTTTATTTTAAGGTGTCATTGTTACAGTGTAATTATATGTTTAAGTACTGATTAATAATAATTAACAACATGTACTTACTATAGGGTTAGGGTAGGATTGGAGTTTGGTTGAGGGTTAGTTGCATGTAATTATGCATAATTTACTGTTATTACTATGGTAAGTACATGTAATTTATACATTGACAACTTAAAGCTGTTATTGATGTTAGGGAAGGGTAAAATTGACGGTTATTTTCATCAGTTACGGCTCGTAACTCAGGCGTTCTTTGCCTCCACATCATGCATTAAAATCATCCTTTAATGCACAGCTAGCCGTGGATTATCCCTTACATATGTGACAAGGACACTGTAAAATAAAGTGTTACCCAATTTTTCTTAAAAATTTACTTACAAATACTGTTAAATGTACATATCTTATAATAAAATATATAATAGAGTGGTGCAGGAATGACATCAAAACCTGGTAGACTAATTAACATAAATGGTAAACATAACTTCATGATACTTAGACGTTTCGTTCTACAATGTAAACTGAACACATTCTTATCCAGTTACTTATACGTTTTTTTAAATATAAACAACTGCTTCAAAATCCACATTTTCAATATGGGTGTAATTTACGCTGTAGAGCAAAACATATAAGTATCGTTAAGTTATGTTCACCACTGACCTTTTATACTCATAAAATGAAAAACCCCATAAGAAAATCTTGAAAGAACCAGTGGCGAATTAGTTTTCTGGGATTTGACATCATCTCTGCCCCCCGCTCTACTGTATGTATGTACATTAGGGTTTATGTTACATCTTATGTGGTTAAATAAATGTTTATTGCTTTATTTTAGTGTTGTTGGTGGTGTTTTGTATTTGTGTGACTTCTATATATTAGTATTTCTGTTATGACTACTCCCAGAGTGTTTGGCATGGTAATGGATAATGTTGATATGTTTGGTTTTGGCGGAATAGATCTGCTACGCTGCTGCTACAGAGCAAGTACGGGACTTGCTACTGCAAATACATACACGACACGCTGCTGTGAGCAAGACAGACATGCTTCTGCTGTATATAGCATACATTAATTACCGGTAGCAGATCTATACAGGTGGAGCTGGGGAAGGTGGAGGGTTTCTGAAAGACCACTGCAACTGCTACAACAATGTTGAAGGTTGAGCAGCAAGCTCATTGGCTACTGATACAGCAGGAACCAATCAGCTGTGCCCTATAGAGAATGATGTGATTGCAAGCAGATTGAGTTAAGAACCTATGTTTCATGACAGACCTTTGTATTTACCTCAGCTTGTGCAAAAGCTCCTTGTGATTCATCATGTGGCTTTCTCTTTACCATCTGTGTTTTAAAGATAGTTGTCAGTAAATTATATAAAAAACTGATTTTAATAAAATATAATAGGAAAATGTTGGCATTCTTTTATCACTTATTGAGCAGTAGGCTAGTTGGAGCCGTTTACTTCCAGTCTTTGTGCTAAGCTAGGCTAGCCGTGGGTGCGTCAGACAGAGTTATGGCACGCACAGAGATAAGAATGGTATGTATGGACTTATCTAACTCTGGGGGATACGGTGAATAAGCTAAAGTCCCAAAAAGTCGGTGTGTTCCTTTAAGTTCAGGCAAATCACAGCTGCTGTTTTTTTTTTAATGTAAATTTCACAAAAAAAATCTTAGAATGTAAGAATAATGTACAGATTTGGACTTTGAGTGAAAGACCATTTCACACGTCTATTACCCCTGAGACTATTTCCCCTATTAAAAACAGTATGTTAAGGCAAATTTACTAAAAAATATGGTTACCACACTTTCATTTTCATACAATTTAACTTTTCTCTGAATAAAAAAAAAAAAACACAAATTCAGGGTTTCCGTAAATAATTTTATTTGAATCATCTTTGACAGCCAAGAATGACAAGATCACAGTTTGTCTACATTGCTAATACCCGGGTGCTAATGTACAAAAATAAAAACTAAAGAAAGAAAATACTGGGTGCTCACCCTCTAATATTGAAATACTTTTCTATGAAATTGTATTTGAAAAATCTTTCAAAATGAGCTTTATAAAACTGTTACCTTCTGAGAGGTAAAATTGAACAAACACAGACACAAACAGTCTGCTGGGTTAAGAAAGGACCGATCATAGATTGTAACCCTTACACACCATCAACCTTGGACCGATACTCTGACAGAATAGTGAAAAGCGTGAACATCATGTGAAGAAACTACTTTGTGTAGATGAACCCAAGACATGATGCATTTTTAACTCCCATAACTTTCAGTTCACATGGACTACTCATGACACCAATGTATAACAATAAATACAAGGAAAAAAAGAATATAAGCTTTCATTGCATTAGTAGTGCTTATTTGGCTAAATAAAATGGAATGCATGGACAGTATCATTTAAAAGAGGTAAAATACTATAAAGACAATAAATAATTCAAATAAATAGTGTCCTCTGTTGCTTGTCAGTTTGGACCTGAGAGGTAAAGACAGAAGTGACACACAGGGACCAACAGCACAACACAGCGCAAGTATAAGACAATAAGCGGGCTCTGTTTGCCCTAGATTAACACTCCAGAAGATACATTTTGAAATGATCCTGTGTTACAAAGGCCTACTTTATTTGCAGTTGGTTGCTTCACTGAAAATCCAATGAACTTTGTAGAAGGACAGTCTTGTATAGGGAAAGAAAATGTCAACTACATCTCAATTTCATGGTGCTACAGTGTTAGAAATCAAGGCAATGTCTTATACAATACTTTATGACCCATTAAACGCCTGCTTTGTTTTTCAGTAAGGCAATATTTCCAATGAGAGTCCCACACCCAATTTTTGACTCATTGGCGGTTTGGGTTGTGCTTCGCGATAATCTCAGGTGAATGGTTTGAATCACTCGCATGGCACTTTTTGTAAGGGGCCAACCAATGCAATTATGCTTAAATCATGCATGAGTGGGCTGGACTATAATGGTACAAAACAAACAAACAAAACCACCTCAAAAGACTTAAAAAGTTCATTTAAATGCTACAGCTGGCTATAGACTCACTCGTAGGCACGATTAAAGGCTCTCCCAGAAGGACCTAGTCACTCTTTGTAAGTATACAAACATGTGACATGTCTCAAAGCATAGAGATCTCAGATGTGCTATTATGGAAGAAAATAATTAAGGCTAATTTAATAAACAGTGGATTATCGGCAGGTGTGTCAAGCCATGTCAAACAGTGAGGAGATACAACAGCAAACCAGGCAAAAGGAAATTGATATGGTACAGGAATGACCTACAATCATTTAAATCTCAAGAGTTCTCTCAGAGCAGGCACACTATGTTTTTCATTCAGTTAAAAACATCTTAAAGCTAAAATATATAATCTGGTAATAGATAAAGACATGCTAAAAACATTTGGGATTGTTTGGCTCCAAGGGGAAATTTAGATAAAATAAAAGAACACCCCATCCTTAACCAATGCAGTTCGGTTTCTGTTCTTATTCCGTGTCCTAACCAGGTGCGAAGCGATAAAACACTACATTTTGTCGATAGCGTGGTTCCTTTTTCTGTGCCTCGTCCACGCTCAAACTTCACTAGACTGACGTACTACTCAAGTATATCTACTTCATGTATATTAAACATCAACCATCAACCATGGATGAGGAGAAACGGGTTGTGGAAGTTAGAATCAGAACATATTCTATGACAAAGCAAGAGAGTAAACAGTGGGAAGGGAACTGTTCTGATTGGCTGAGTTTTGTGATTGATTGTGTTGCATCACGCCCCATTTTTTAGGGATGCACAATATATTGGCCACCATATCGGCATCGGTCGATATATGTTCATTTTAATGTTATCGTTATCGGCCCAATAAGAAAATCTGGACAATATCTTCAGCTGAGACAATTTAGATGTGCACTGTTCACCATGATGGTTCCTCTAAATATGATGGAAGTCACTTCAAAAAGGAAAATACATTTAAGTGCAACCTGTGCAGTCATATAGGCTACAAAAAATTACAATGAGAACATTATAATTGTGTGCTTGGGACATGGCTTTTAGTGGTGAGACTTTTGTTTTTGTAATCAGGCTCTTAAAAATTATATAAAAATTTGGATTTAGATTTATCGGCCAATATATCGGTTATCAAATATAAAGAATTATCAGTAATGGCCAAAATTTTCATATCAGTGCATCCCTACCATTTTTCAAATGAAATGTTTTACAATTTTTCTCCATATCATGAAACTCAATCTGATCCAACGCTTTCAAAAAGTTTCGATGAGCTTGGAACAACATGAGGGTGAGTAAATGATGAAAGAATTTTCAATTTTAAAGGACAGAAAATTTGCTTGGCGTTGAATTCTTGATGCGTCGCACCATGTTAGGACAAGTCCAAGGGGTTCAAAAACATGAAAATTAAATTAAACGTTTGCAAGATCTTAGGTACAGAAAAAGAAAAAGCTAAATCTTGTAGGGTTTTACCATTATTGTACTATAAATATTAAACCATTGTACCAACAAGGATCTACATCTCAGAAAGTGCTGATGGGCTTAATCCCACACTATGTACCTAGAATTTCCTAACTACATAATTTTGTCTTAATAGTTATATAGACAAACCAGAGGACTGACAAAGTGTCAGTTTGAGGCAACAAGTAGTAAACAACTCGGAGAGGATTGTAAAACATCGACACAATCTTTTTAAATACTATGTTCGGTTCACACGGAAGCTGTTCCTCAGGGGTTACAAATGTATACTGTACAAAGTATAAAACTTCTGTCAGACTAACTTAACTCTAAATAAGATCTTTCCCTGTTTTTTCATAATGTAGCGTACATGCAGGAGGTGTACACAACTTAACGTGCTATCGGTACTGTGCATGCTTTCAGTACCATGTGTCCATTGGATTTAATATTACTCTTCCAAGCAGTTGGAGTTGGGTACCAAGTGCTAACCTACCTATCGATTCTAATAAAGGTATTCGCTGTAAATTAGGACTAAGGCAACAATGTTCCATATTACAGAACAGGAATCATGCAGATTAAAATGCTCATGGCCACTGCTGTAGACACAGAACTGCACCATCAGGCCATGTACAGTAGTGTCAGCTACAATTTCAGGTAATCAGCAGTGGAGGCCTGACATTCACACTCATCTAGAACGACTTTTCAGAAAGATACAAATGAAACGGGTGCCAGACTGAAACACATGCTCGTACGAGTGGATGAATACAACTATCCGAAGAACAAACTGTCACAAATAGAACGCAAAACTACACTTTGTATTAATTCTGTTCGAACACATAAACATACTGTATTCTAACTGAGATCTCAAATTTGGTCTCTCTCTTATTAATAGAAGATGCCTTTAAGTATAGCAGCGTTTAATGACAAAGTGCAGAACCAAATGTTGGGTTTTGTCATTCCTTTTCCTAATCTACAATTGCACTTACTCACCATCACTTAGTAGCTAATAATACGCCAATACAGACGTGCAATACGCACTGGAGCGAGGATTTTTAGATGCACTACAATAAAACCTCTGGTAAAGCTACAGGCTACCGCTAAATTGTGTAAGTGCTTTTCAATATTGGCAATAAATAATTAAAGGCCTTTAATTATCAATAAAAGCTCAAATGAATTCACACGGTTGTGTTTCTCTCTGGTAAAATTGATCCTGAATAGTCCTAACTGTGCTAATACAGTACCAGTGAGTCTTTCCTCTCCAATATGGGGATTCGTTAATTGGAAACTTTACGTTAACTATAACGTATATTTAATTGGCAAGTGTAAACTGCCATCTAACAAACTCACCTAATTAAGTAAGAATGCTCACTTTCTATAACTCTCTCTCTTCTGTCTTTGCAATACATTTTATTTATTCGCTTTTTTACATGCTCCACCCTCTCTGTTCTGCAGGTACTTATCTAGCTCAGCCTCTCGCTTCACAGCTTCTGGGTTGACTTTTGGGGCACCAGGAAAACATACCAGCACCACACTCATGTTGTCTCGACTACCCTGTTGATAAACAAATAAAAACAAGGAACAATCAAGTTAGATTAATGACTCTAAAAATGTCATTAAGTAAACAAGTAATAACATTTTCCTTACACTTTGAACACGTGATGCGAGTTTACACATTAGTGCTGTCAAAATCGATTAATCTGTCAAATCGATTAATCACGTTCAAAATAAAAGTTTGTGTTTACATAATATGTGTGTACTATGTATAATTCTAATATATAAGGGCTCTAGAGTGCGACAAAAAATTTTCCTAGGTCGCACCGGTGCACCTAACGTCCTCGCATCCGCTGCCTCTCCACGAACTTCGTTTGTTCATGGTTGGATCATATCGTGGTCTAAACTAATCAGAGACAGAGATGGGGCGGGTCTTTGCCTCTGATTGGCTGTGGTCCAAATATTCCTGTAGGCCTACACTGCTCCGTGCTGTGTGTGATTGAAATTGCGAAATCAGTTGATCAGTTGAATCAATTGAAATCAGTTATGGCAATCAGCATCAGCAAAATAAACGCAAGAAAACAGACGACGAACAATGAAAAGAAATAGACCCATAAGGCATCTTTACACAGCCGAGTTAAGGCTGATCTAAAGCGGCTCTGTGTCTGCTCAAAATCCTGTGTAAAGACGCAATGCTGCATAAAAGCAGATTTAAAATACGCCGGGTCTGACCCACCTCAGCCCCTAGTATCAAAGGCGACGCTGAAACGGTTTGAGTCCATTTAACTGAAGGTGTGTGTGTGAGCACAAGTGTGTGTGTGTGTGTGTGGGAATGAAAGATAACTTGTGCCGCCTTAAACTACGTCCTTGTCATGACAACCGCCAGGAGACAAAACAGGATTAGCTCCATATGTTTTAGGCAAATTAAAATAATGTCTACCATTAAAGTAAAAGAGTCCTGTACTCACATCGTCAAGCAAACCACCAAAATAACAGAGTCGTCGTGTGTAATCAATTGGCGTTCGCCATTTGTAATTTTCCTTTGAAGAGATTGGCAGATCGCGCTGCAACATTTCCCTCAGATATGGTAAATGCTTAACCCAGTCGGCGTCACTGTGATTGTTATATTATATTCCAAAAATAATCTCTTTGAGAACGACATTTGATGATATATCTACTGTCCTACCTGAAACGCTAACGTTAGTATCATTGTTAATTTGTTGCGCCTGCTGCAAAGTGACTTCTGGCTCTTTGAAAAAACTTTCGACCACTTTTAATCTTGCTGTGATCTACCCGTAATAATTCATAATTTCATTATATTTTTTTTCCAGCTGGCACAATTTTATTAAGAAATATAAACAACTATAGGCCACCGTAGCCTACAATAGCCTATCAGTAACGTTACCACATAATTATGACAATCATCAAAGCGTGATATAACATTATATAGCAGGCGGAGGACATTAAAAATTCCGTATTTTTATTTATTATGAGTTGTATTTCACTGTTTATTATTTCATTATTTTTTTAATTTATAACACTTTGTTAAAACTGTAGTTTTAAAATAGTAATGTTCAAAGCATTGTTTCCCGGGATTTTAATTCCTGTGTAAATGCATATATATTATGTTGTCATTAACATAATATATATGAATGTATATGAAGCGTGATAAAAAGGTGACCTTGAAATTGTGCCGTTATAAAGGTGATGTGAGCCAGGGAAAAATTTGGGTGCACCTAAATTTTGTGCTGGTGCACCTAAATAAAAAAGTTAGGTGCACCAGTGCAATCAAGGCAAAAAGTTAGTCTGGAGCCCTGTATATATGTATATATATATATATATATATATATATATATATATATATATATATATATATATATATATAAAAAAAATAAAATAAAAAAATAATAATAATAATAATAATAATAATAATACACACACGTGCATGTATACATTTAAGAAAAATGTGTTATTTATATATAAAATATTTATATTTATATATAATATAAATTATATTAACATACAGTATATACATGCAAATATTTCTTAAATATGTACATACTATGCAAAGTACACCCATATTTTATGTAAACAAACCTTTATTTTGGATGTGATTAATCGATTTGACAGCACATTTAACAAACAAGAATGAACCTCATTGGTTCTCGCTCGTCAAGCGAACACGCTTGAGCTTCCGTTTACCACAACCAAGGTGTGAGTTGATGAATGTTTATATGTGAATAAAAGCCTAAATTCTGTTCTTCATATGAAGAGATTGTGTCTCTTCAGAAAATTTGGACTAAACCGCTCAATGCATATGAATCAGTTTTACAATCTCTTTAAGAACTTTTTGAAGCATCAAAGAGGTAGCTCTCAGATTTAATCAAAGAGACCTTAATTTGTGTTCCGAAGATGAACGAAAGTCTTACGGGTAATTAATGACAGAATTTTTATTTTGGGGGGAACTATCCTTTTAAAAACATCCCCATCCTGGTGTGTTTAAGCAATTTTATGCATATAATGTAATTTTTGGTATTTTTGATTAAATTAATAGATGCAGGTAAAAATGACCCATTAGCATCCAACTGAACTTACCTTGTACAAACAGGTGTCCACAATCTCATTACACACTCTCTCCAGGTCGTCTGTCACTTCCAAGCGTGAGCGCACGAAATCACACAGTTCTTCGTTGGCCATGACGTCCCAAATACCATCGCAGGCTAGCACCACAAATTCATCCTCAGCCTCAGAGCGTTCGATCTCATACACTTCTGGCTCCGGGGACACCAGCTGCTCAGTGGGGCCTTTCCCATGCACGCACTTATAGTCGAAGTCGCCGAGAGCGCGGGAGACGGCGAGGGAACCGTTGACCCTCTGGATCATAACAGAACCGCCTGCGTTCTGGATTCTCTCCTTTTCCAGAGGGTTACTCGGCTTGTGGTCCTGGGTGAAGAAGTGAACGCGACCCTTGCGGCTCAGCAAGGCTCTGGAGTCACCGCAGTTGATGAAATAGAAGTGATGAGGGGAAATCATCACGCCCACCGCCGTGGAGCCACTGCGGTCCGCCCCGTGCTTGCGTTCGGACATGGCCCGCATGTGCTCGTCGATTTGCAGGAAGCCTGTGCGGATTCCACATTTCACACTCTCCACAGAGGGCTCGGCACCAACTAAATCCGCACCTCCGAAGCACCCCCGCCTAAAGTCTGGGTTGCTGGTAATATGTTCCAGCAGATGCTCACAGCAGTAACGGGCAACCTGAGAGCCTGCGTGCCCATCGTAAACAGCAAAAAAGGACCACAGGCTGAGGCCATAAGGCAGCCCCATCACAGCCGTGTGTGCGTCCTCCATCTCCACACGCCATCCCTGCATACTGCCGAGTCCATAGCGGAGGCCATTCCCCTCCCCGTGAGCATTGTGCTTCTCCATCTTTGGCTTGTCTAAGAACGAACCCATTCTTCTTATTTTGCTCTAACACAAACAGAACCAGAAAACAAGTGAGTCGAAAATGATTCATTATGACACAAGTGCCTCTCGTTTATACAAAACACTAACAAAATGACAACATGTTCAAACATGTGATGGATAAGGCATGACAATGTATACGATAAGCCACAGGTGCAGCAAGCTTCCAGTAGCAAGTAAACTGTTTAGGTAAATGTTTATCATCACATCAATGCAGTAAACTTATTTGCCTACAAACCTGCGGTTGTTTACATTTAAGCTTCCTTTTAAAATCCGTTCAGACGCCAACGCAGCAAAATTAACAAACCTGTATGAAACAACTGTGATGTGTTTACTGATAAAGCCACTGCCCTTACCAGCATATGCAAACTGCTGCACGCCCAGATAGCATTAAGAGGCTAACTCCTACATTTTATGTACGTCAGAGTGACATAATATCACTTACCCAGTTTCTTCGTGTTCTTTGCTGGATGAAGAAACACCGAGGCACGTAAGCCACGGGTAAGAGCCTTAATATCAGTATGTTGGGCCGGAAAGCAAACAGCGCTGCGCTCACAGCCACAACACACATCAATCGATGGCTAGCCAATTAGCCTGCAAACTAACGTCAAAACGGCCAGAGAGCGATTCCGAAAATAATAATAATAAAAAATTATAACCATAAGAAACTCATCATATGAGCCTGTTAAGGCTGTCCGCAGCTGGGCGGTGGGGCATTTCTGGCTCCGGTGTTTTGGTTTTCCTGAGGGGGGGCTACAGGAGCCTCTCGCTCAGAACATCTCTCTCTCCGCGCGGATGGGTTTGTTTGGAACCCGGATGCTGCAGCGGCTAGTGCGCGTTCCGCTTTCGCTATTACATCATCACTGCCACGCAATTGAGGGCTGGAAATAGATCCATTGATGAGAATGAGGGCCAGTTATAAGCGAAACTCCTGCTGTTCATTTAAATGTGCTTAGTAGTTTTTCTGCAGATGCTTATATAGTCTTTATATGTTTACACAAAAAAGCACATTGCCGTGTAAATCTATAGGGCCCTTATCTAATAGAGATAAATACATTTCAATATTTTAACTTTGAAAACCTATGAACTGTATGATGCGTACGACAGTTAGAGATTACAGTTTGTAAAGTTTTGAATATGGATATTTTTCTTACACAAACGCATCGCTTGGCTTTAGAAGGCCTTTATTCACACCCACACCAATCAATTGTTATCCACCTTTTTAACACAAGGGCAGGTGAGGACATTCTATCCTGGCTGTGAAAGGCTTAGCTGTTGCTAATTATTCTGCTTGATATTGCAAACTGGTATTTGTTATATTATTTTAATTCATTATCGCAATCAACTCACTGGTTTGTAGCCCAAACTATTTTACTGCTCTGTTATTTTTCTAGTTATTTACCTATAACAGCTAGGCTAATAAATCAGAAGTCTCTCAGGAAATAGCCTTCTTTTTTTAGCTGCAACACAAATAGCACAAGTATGTGAGTGGCCTCTTTTCTTCTTTTTTAGCTGCTTTTATTCACTAGATGAATTACTGGTGCTGTGTACAGTGTCTAGGCTACATATAGGCTAGGCCTACAGTGTTTTGAATTTGAACAGAAATTACATTGTACTTCGGCTATTCAGGACAGTTTATTTAAGGTGCATTGAGTGAACACATGTCATAATCAATAACATTTTTACATAGGCATCAGTTAATATAGCTACAATAGAATATCCACATCTGCAATCAAGCTGTTAATGGCATGTCCAAGAGCAATAGAAAAGGAAATGTTTTAGGGAATGTTATGGCCACCTATGAACACTAAAGGATTCCACAGAATGTGTAGTCATATTGTCTTTAAGTGTCATCATGCTTTTGTATCATGGTATACAAGACTGGAGCCACTGTAATGCTAATGACTGAGGGTAAATAATTCATACAGGCCTCAAAATCCAAATTAAAAGCTTCTTACATTGCTGTCTGCTGGCTGACTTAAGTGTGTTGCTCATAATGCAATGTGCACTTAGGGTAAGTAGCTTCTCGCTCTAAATATCCAAATGCATTAGGCCTGAATGAGGGAACCTCCAGCTAGATTGGCATGATGCTAAATTGCACTTTTTTTATTTTAATTTTAATACATATCAAAACAAATATGGCCCTTAAGCTACTGCCAGGCTTTTCCACTGCAGTGTGTATATGTAAACAGTTATGCTGAAATGTAGAGATAAAACGGGTTTTTCTTCAGGACCCTTTTTTTTATATACATTGAATATCAAGTGGTTGACCCAACACAGTACCAAAACTGTTTACCATACAAAAGTGACACAAAATGCACTTAGAATCATAATTAGTTTGACTGTAATAAGCCAGTGGTATGCAAAATTATTAACATAATATAGGCTGAACAGGAGAAATTACAAATTTGCTTTCTAAATGTCCCTTGAAATTTTAAATGTTTCATGCTCTTGGCAGCCAATAATTCACTGCACAAAAAAAAATGTTTTTGTTGCTATCTTAATTAGCTGCATTTTATCAGAACATACCTGCTACAACACATTTTTGGGTTGCGACCTACCTGGTGTAAGATCCACTGGAATAAACTATAAAAATGTCATTTGAAACATGTCAGATATGAAACAAGTATGAAGGTTATGTACAGAATGGAGAATACAGAAAAAAGTGTGTTGTTGATTTGAATGACAGAGGAAGGGATGGATGAACACCAACTACTGAATTGTCAGACTGCCTGCCAAATGGCCAATCACAGGTATCCAGAGCAAATTATGTGCCACAGCAATGCTACCCTCTTTCCAAATTCCAGACAGTGTATTTGGACTGTGCTGTCTAAAACAACAACAGCTGCCATGAAAGTGGCAATGTGTAAGGCAAACCAAGCGAGTCACAGTTTACTGTCATCACTCTTTTGTCTCAGGAGATCATACAAACAGGGAAACGCCTAAAAAAAACATGGTTGAAGCAAACAAGAGAAACCCAGTGAAACCAGTTTCACAATGACCATCATTTTATGTTCTCATTCATTCAGCAGCCATGTAAAGTAGGAAAAAAAAAGGTTTATTTCTCTGGATTCGTCATATATTCCATTAGTTTTTACTGTTGCAGAGAGGCCAATGCTTTATTTGGAACATGCAATACAAATTAAAGGTGCTGTATGTAAGTTTTTGACTGTTCTAAAGCGTAAAAATACCATAATATGTTTGCAAATATTTAGGAAACATGCTAAGCTCACATACTCGTTTCTCTGAAAAACAATGCTACAAGCAGTTATTTTACTTTGAAATGTGCGTTCCGTGTTGGAATTTTTGTTTTTGTTTTGGTCTGTGTAAACTCCTAGCTGTGAAAGGCTTAGCTGTTGCTAATTATTCTGCTTGATATTGCAAACTGGTATTTGTTATATTATTTTAATATATTGCAATCAACTCACTGGTTTGTAGCCCAAACTATTTTACTGCTCTGTTATTTTTCTAGTTATTTACCTATAACAGCTAGGCTAATAAATCAGAAGTCTCACAGGAAATAGCCTTCTTTTTTTAGCTGCAACACAAATAGCACAAGTATGTGAGTGGCCTCTTTTTTTTCTTTTTTAGCTGTTAAACATTGTGCTTTTATTCACTAGATGAATTACTGGTGCTGTGTACAGTGTCTAGGCTACATATAGGCTAGGCCTACAATGTTTTGAATTTGAACAGAAATTACATTGTACTTCGGCTATTCAGGACAGTTTATTTAAGGTGCATTGAGTGAACACATGTCATAATCAATAACATTTTTACATAGGCATCAGTTAATATAGCTACAATAGAATATCCACATCTGCAATCAAGCTGTTAATGGCATGTCCAAGAGCAATAGAAAAGGAAATGTTTTAGGGAATGTTATGGCCACCTATGAACACTAAAGGATTCCACAGAATGTATAGTCATATTGTCTTTAAGTGTCATCATGCTTTTGTATCATGGTATACAAGACTGGAGCCACTGTAATGCTAATGACTGAGGGTAAATAATTCATACAGGCCTCAAAATCGATAGCACGTTGCCAGTTTACCCAATAGTATTCCGACACCACAGGTTGCCAGTTGGTGGAAAACAGTGTATTGCTGTGATTTATTTTTCTTGGTTATGCGAACATTTCATTTGTGACCCTGGACCACAAAACCAGTCATAATTTGGCCGCATTTTTTGGCCGAGATACAACTGTTTGAAAATCTGGAATCTGAGGGTGCAAAATATTGTGATCTAAATATTGAGAAAATCGGCTTTAAAGTTGTCCAAATGAAGTCCTTAGCAAGGTATATTGCTACTAATAATACATTTTTGATATATTTACGGTAGGAAATTTACAAAATATCTTCATGGAACATGATTCTTTACTTAATATCCTAATGATTTTTGGCATAAAAGAAAAATCGATAATTTTGACCCATACAATGTTGGCTATTGCCACAAATATATCCGTGCGACTTATGACTGGTTTTGTGGTCCAGGGTCACATTTGATGTTTTTGCAAACATTATGGGATACTTTTGAATGTTCTTTGAACAAACACATTTAAAAAAATTGTTAGATGAATGTCATGTGCTAATGTTTTGAGTATGTTATTAAAGACCAGATAACTTCGAACAAACATTCTATAAACGTTACTAGAATAATGTTGAATGTTTCCAGAACGTTATCCAAAGTTCTGAGAACGTTCCCTGTTAGCTGGGTGTAGCAAGAAGACGAGCACTGCAATATTACAGTAATATATTAATACTGAAGTCACCTTCAGTACATTCGATAACATGATGCACAATTTTACAAACTTTATCTCTTTATGTCTGGTGAGTCTTGTGCTTCCAAGCTCTGCTTTTCATTTAGATCATGAAAACTGCACCTGTGATGTTGCCATGTTCTTTGCCAAGCAGTAATTGAAATGTTATTGTCAATCTCCCCCTTTCATCTTTTCTCCTCTCCACCTTTTCTCAAGGACAAAGGAGTCACATTGCTGTCGGTTTGCACACTGAAAAGCTTTGATTAAAGATACTGTTATTTTTGTTCAACAAAAAAAATGACACTTTATGTTTTTGCATTGTAGATATTAATTTATAATGTTTTCGTATTATGAATTATTTATTGTTATTGAATTGTCTATCCTTTAATTTCCTCCTCTCCAAAATTCACAACAAACAATTCCTCAGTCTGTACAGGATCAACATTAGATGCTTTATTTTATTAAAAAATCCAGATGATCAGTGGTTAAAAAACCCAAAACAATTATTTTAAAGTGTTTTGCTAATATTGCAAACTTACATCAAGATTAGAGATTAATGTTCCATATTCAATCTTCACATGACCCCTCTTTTTTGCTCCAAAATCTGTTTTAAACAACAAAAGGAGACATCTAAGCTCTTTTTGTTGTGGCGAGACCGACCAAATGGACATCACCCAAATGAACAACTACAATATTAAATCTAGTAGACTTAATGACATAAATTCATTTTTGGTCTTATTCCTGTGTAAGAGTCCTTTCCAGTGTCCTTAATTTCAACAACAGATTACAATCTTAAAACACTGTGGATTATCAATACTGACTGAGCTCCTCTGTAATATGGTCCGAGTGAAATGGTACACACAAATCCATGGCCTAATTTTTACACTTGTTTATTTGCTGTAATTCTAATCTGACACAGAGAGTTCTGGTGGGTTGTTCTTTGAGCAGTGGCGGCTGACCTTGCTGTTGACAGCAGCAGACAGTTTATTTCTCTGTAAAGATGATAACAACAAGACAATAAATTATGTGGATTAACTCCTTTTGTTCTTTGTCCTTCTTTACTTCTGCTATTACTTATCTTTCTCTGATAGCTGGAATGATTGCTAAAGACAATCTGTATTTTATGAACCAATTAAATTTCACTAAAATGCTTTTTAATGTGTAAAATTGGATTTTAAATTATATTTATTTATTTTATATTTTAATAAAGAGATGCATTTGACATAAATCTGTAGTTTAGACAGCAGAAGTGAAAACTACAAATACACAAAAATAAAATTAAATATTTAATAAATAAATATGATCTCTTGAGAATGTTCCTCTTTTATGACATAATGATTTGAAACCTTCCATTATAAAAATATCAAGCATTTATTGAAATGCTATGCTGCTATGTTGAAATGATGACTGTAAACAATAATGTTTATGACACAACACAAATTCCCACTTTAACATCAAGGGAAGTGTTTGTTTCATCCACTTTGAGAAGTCTGTATTGTTAAATACAAGGAAATCTGTCAG
Organism: Rhinogobio ventralis; assembly: GCA_039654625.1. NCBI lineage: Eukaryota > Metazoa > Chordata > Actinopteri > Cypriniformes > Gobionidae > Rhinogobio > Rhinogobio ventralis. Next base: position 8,036,728 of record CM077210.1, on the reverse strand, counting down.
AGTTTTATCAAATAAATATCTTTTCACTTTTGCTGAGAACTAGTGAAACACCATATTGTTATTTTATTACAAAGCTGTAGTTGAAGACAAACAGATAAAAAATTATGCATGATCCGGTCTACTTTATACTTTGCCTGTATAAAAAAAATCCACTCCACTGGAATGTTGACTTTGTAATGTTTTAATTGTAGATTGCAGAGAATATGCACTGTGTATACCAGGGTTCCTCACACTCGGTCCTGGAGGGCCACTGTCCTGCAGAGTTTAGCTTCAACCCTGATCAAACACACCTGAGTAAGCTAATTAATGTATTTAGGATCACTAGAAAATCACAGGTAGGTGTATTTGATCAGGGTTGGAGCTAAATTCTGCAGGACAGTGGCCCTCCAGGACCGAGTGTGAGGAACCCTGGTGTATACTGTGTCTGTTCATTCTTCCTCACTGGTTACTTATATACAGAACATAACATATAGATATAAACGTTCACATTAGGCATATGATCCATGCACACCAGGCATATGAAAGAAAACACTGAAGAAGAGAATATGTGTGTAGTGTAAGAGAAATGGAGAACTGCTGCAACTGATGAACTATTCATGCTCTTTATGCAAATTGAATTTAAATTAGTGGAAAGCAGTAGCTCAGTGATATGTTCAGCTTGAGTCTGCATATGTGCAGGCATGCATATGTGAATTAATTTAATACTCTCTCACTTGATTGTCCATCTGCTCCGACTGATGTAAGGCTGCATAATCAGAATGGTGAGAAAATCAGAGAGCTTGACTCCTCACACTGCAGTTTCCATAGGCAGCCCACTAATGCAGAAAAATGAAAGTGCACTTATTACTGAAAATGAAAGTGTAATTTTTACTGATGCATATGGCTTACCTTCCCATATTATTAAGTGCTATTTGTGTTTATTAAATATGACAGATGCAGTATTTCTGTCAATGCATTTGTGCATGATTAACTATAAATAACATTGTACATTAGTTAAATTGTACAAATTCATCTATTTTCAGTAATTATTACTAAAATTATTTGACTAAACTGATATAGGCTCCATATATTTAATAATAGGGTATCTGATGCCACCTAGTGACAATGTGAGGGCAACTACTAAATGTGTGTGTTTGGGCCTATATAATATTTAATTGATTATTAATTACATTGAACAATAAACGTATAACTATGTATATTAATAATCTTTTTATTAATAAATTATGTAAATATAATAATAAAATGGTCAAATAATTAATAGTCCACCTTGTCATGTTTTTATTTCAAAGGGTAGCTGATGCCACCTAGTGACAACTACTAAATGCAATGCCTTTAGACCCAGTGTTTTTAAATATATATACATGGGCCTTCTTCCCATAGTGCATCCTGGTGCCATGTGTTCCCCAGGTAAGCGACGCACACGCACCTGGCCATCCACGTGATGTAAAAGAAAATGTGATTCATCAGACCAGGCCACCTTCTTCCATTGCTCCATGGTCCAGTTCTGATGCTCACGTGCCCACTGCCTAAACTCACATGCGCTTTTGGCGGTGGACAGGGGTCAGCATGGGCACCCTGACTGGTCTGTGGCTATGCAGTCCCATATGCAACAAACTGCGATGCACTGTGTCTGACACCTTTCTATCAGAATCAGAATTAACTTCTTGAGCAATTTGAGCTACAGTAGCTCGTCTGTTTGATCGGACCACACGGGCCAGCCTTCGCTCCCCACGTGCATCAATAAGCCTTGGCCGCCCATGACCGTATCGCCGGTTCACCACTGTTCCTTCCTTGGACCACTTTTGATAGATTCTGACCACTGCAGACCGGGAACACCCCACAATTTTGTGGAAAAAAGAGCAGTTTTGGAGATGCTCTGACCCAGTCTTCTAGCCATCACAATTTGGCTCTTGTCAAACTCGCTCAAATCCTTACGCTTGCCCATTTTTCCTGCTTCTAACACATCAACTTTGAGGACAAAATGTTCACTTGCTGCCTAATATATCCCAACCACTAACAGGTGCCGTGATGAAGAGATAATCAGTGTTATTCACTTGACCTGTCATAATGGTCATAATGTTATGCCTGATCGGTATATATATATATATCACATTTGTTTTATGCCAGTTCATACATAGACTGTCAAGTGGTCAGGTGGATCTGGTCAGGGTCATGAATAGTTTTTTCCATTGGCATTTAATGACATGAGGGCAAGTGAAAAGTAAGCAGCAATCTGATTCTCAAAAAAAAAAAAAAAACAGCATCCACTTCTCATTTGCTCAGGAGAGATGGAGAGGAAGGTCACTGCATGCCGGACTGACTGAAGAGCCAAGAGCAAGCTATTGTTGCTGTTGTATTGTTGCTTCTATCCTAGTGTTCCGTTCAATTGTGACCAGACTAGAATATCCTGTGTAGAATATCTCTGAAACCACTAGACGACATTATTTCCTAAAAAAAAAAAAAAAAAAATGTAACAAGAATCAGAATCAGATCCATACGCAATAACAATTGAGTGTAACTTTTAGGACAACGCTGAGATCCACTGAGATACAGCAAATGTAGTTGTTTTTCATAATATTTTTCCTGAAATGTAATCTATAGAATGAGTTTTATTCTCTCAAACGATTCTAACAATTCCCCATCTTTATTATCATAAAGCTCCTTCGCTTTTTCTCTTTCAGAGTTCAGATTTCCTTCATAAGTGAAATCTGCACTGTACTAAAAATGAATAAAAATGGTTGTCTGAAAAATGCAATGCAACACAACAAAGAAATAATATAAAATTAAGAAAATGTTTAATATTTCTCGGAGCGACAATGGATAATTACTAATATGATGAGCAATGGCATCGGGGTATGCTACATTATTATTCTTACGGATCTATAACATAGCTGTTTTCTCATAATAGTTTTTCAGATTTAATTGTCAGACACTTTTATTTCCACAATAAAGAAATGCTCTTTGCGCATAACCCCTGACAGAAAAAGTATGGATTATTGCATGGTGTAAGAATCTGCATACAGTCCATTGTTTGTGAACTAAGCAACTACAACAATGGAAGTAAAAAGTTAATTAAAAGATGAGTAAATGAAAAAGAGTTTCTTTATTGTAAAAGTATTCATGGAGTTTACTGTGTATCTTTGTTATGAAAAATATGAACATTCTTTGAAAATAATTGGACTGTAAAGACCCACAGTGATAATTTATTGATTGTAGACATATAAACAAACACAAGTAAACATATAAACACATATTGGATTTCATAGGTCTTCAAAAGAGGATCTGCTGTGATAATTATTGTGAAAAAAATACAAAATTAAATTAATATCAGCCAAAGCTAAAGTTAAGACAATATGATTAATTTTCCCTCCCCACTACAATTTGCTGCAAGCTTTGTAATGCAAATATAAGAACAATGTAAATACACTCACCTAAAGGATTATTAGGAACACCTGTTCAATTTCTCATTAATGCAATTATCTAATCAACCAATCACATGGCAGTTGCTTCAATGCATTTAGGGGTGTGGTCCTGGTCAAGACAATCTCCTGAACTCCAAACTGAATGTCAGAATGGGAAAGAAAGGTGATTTAAGCAATTTTGAGCGTGGCATGGTTGTTGGTGCCAGACGGGCCGGTCTGAGTATTTCACAATCTGCTCAGTTACTGGGATTTTCACGCACAAACATTTCTAGAGTTTACAAAGAATGATGTGAAAAGGGAAAAACATCCAGTATGCGGCAGTCCTGTGGGCGAAAATGCCTTGTTGATGCTAGAGGTCAGAGGAGAATGGGCCGAATGATTCAAGCTGATAGAAGAGCAACTTTGACTGAAATAAAAACTCGTTACAACCGAGGTATGCAGCAAAGCATTTGTGAAGCCACAACACGCACAACCTTGAGGCGGATGGGCTACAACAGCAGAAGACCCCACCGGGTACCACTCATCTCCACTACAAATAGGAAAAAGAGGCTACAATTTGCACAAGCTCACCAAAATTGGACAGTTGAAGACTGGAAAAATGTTGCCTGGTCTGATGAGTCTCGATTTCTGTTGAGACATTCAGATGGTAGAGTCAGAATTTGGCGTAAACAGAATGAGAACATGGATCCATCATGCCTTGTTACCACTGTGCAGGCTGGTGGTGGTGGTGTAATGGTGTGGGGGATGTTTTCTTGGCACACTTTAGGCCCCTTAGTGCCAATTGGCCATCGTTTAAATGCCACGGCCTACCTGAGCATTGTTTCTGACCATGTCCATCCCTTTATGACCACCATGTACCCATCCTCTGATGGCTACTTCCAGCAGGATAATGCACCATGTCACAAAGCTCGAATCATTTCAAATTGGTTTCTTGAACATGACAATGAGTTCACTGTACTAAAATGGCCCCCACAGTCACCAGATCTCAACCCAATAGAGCATCTTTGGGATGTGGTGGAACGGGAGCTTCGTGCCGTGGATGTGCATCCCACAAATCTCCATCAACTGCAAGATGCTATCCTATTAATATGGGCCAACATTTCTAAAGAATGCTTTCAGCACCTTGTTAAATCAATGCCACGTAGAATTAAGGCAGTTCTGAAGGCAAAAGGGGGTCAAACACAGTATTAGTATGGTGTTCCTAATAATCCTTTAGGTGAGTGTATATTGCTGAACACAAAGGAAGATATTTGGAAGAATGTTTGTAACCAAGCAGATCTCGGCAGCCATTGACTACCATAGTGTGTGTTGGGGGGGTGTCTATGGTAGTCAATGGCTGTCAAGATCTGCTTGGTTACAAACATTCTTCCAAAGAAATGTATACAGGTATGGAACAACTTGAGGGTGAGTAAATGATGACAGAATTTTCATTTTTGGATGAACTATCCCTTTAAAACTACCAAACTATATTATACCCCTCCTGCAGAATATCTCTGAAACCACTAGATGACACTATTTCCTTAAAAAAATAACAAGACCCATGACTACGCAATAACAGTCAAATGTAACTTTTAGGACACAACGGCAACCCTCAGGTCCACTTATAGCAAATTTAGTCGTTGTTGCGTTGCTTCACAATATTTTTTACTTAAAATTATTTTAAATAGAATCTTATTCACTCAAAAGATTCTAACAATTCCACATCTTAATGTATTACCAGGTGCCGAAAGCCTTATTGTCTGCCCATTTCCAGCTCTGTGTGTTTAAATACTGCGTGCCACACTGAGCTCGAGGCACGGTGACGTCAGCGCCGAAACACTCAACTAAACAAGCCTTTTTCAGCAGCGCGAGCCTCTGTCGGAGCGCTCGGCCTGGCCAGATCACTTCGGATAGATCCGAAGAGTTGAACAGTGCTTAGCCTGCTTCTCTTCCGTCTGTGACCGCGTGTCTCTGAAAAGCATCGCACACAGACTCAAAAATGTCAGAGAAGCCGGAGGCAGGTTCGGAGGGAAGCTGGAGCGGGGGTGATTTTGAGGAGATTGATCGCTTTAAGAGTAACGTTACCACTACCGCACGGCGTGATGACTTGGGAGAAGAGAGGCAGATGAGAGGCTGGGAGGACGAGTCAAGTGAAGGGAAACAGTTTTCAAGCCATCCCGAAAGCGACCGGCAACCGCTCCCTGTTGTCATGGAGACTGCTTCCACAGGTAATGTGATTTCGATCTACATGCTTTGAACAACCTTAGTGCTTAACTTCTCTGTCGACCGGGGCCTTGTTATCAGGTAGCAGATACCTTGGCTTACTGGCTCGCTTTGTATGGAGTGGAGTATGTTTTGCTAAAATTAGGTTGTACCTTAAGAAATGTAACTGTTGTCGATTGTTTTAGCACTTTTGAGAAATACAATTTAGAAAAAATTATATTCTTATTGCATTTACAGCCCTAAACAGTCTGTTACTAACTAATGAGATCATCATTTCAAATGTAAGCAGATCAGATTAACAAACAGGCTAAACAGTACATTTATTTATTTCAAACGGTGTGTTTACACAGACAATCTAACAATTGGTTCTTTTCTAACCATGTATATAAAATGCTTAATAAACAAAATATCACGGACTATAATAAAATCATGTGCAGGCCCATCTTTAACAAGTTGTCAGTATTCATTTAATTTTCACGAGCCTTTGAAGGTAATAGTCCTTTGTTTCATAAGTGTTTTTAAATCTAAAAAGAACAGGTGTTCTGACAATTTATAAAACGGTTAGTTCCAGTCCTTGATTCTGATTGGTCAGTAGCTGCCTGTTTTATTCACGATAAAACTGCTTCACCCAACGGTTCTGTGTATCACTGCACAACACCCTTAGCAACCACTCTTAGCAACGTATGTTTGTTCTTACTGATATTGTTCATTAAAGCTCACTGTATTATGTAGAGTATTGTGAGAGAGATCGAGTGAGCGAGTGTATTACCTGCATTTAGATATAGCATTTTCCTTCAGGTCAGTAATATGTTCATAATAAAAAAATCTGTTTGAATATCTACTACAATATCAGTTAAGGTGTTTTCCTGTGTCCTGACACTGACAGCGCTAGTTAAAGCATTTGTCAGTTGTTCCGTGTTCACAAGTTTCAGTCCTTTCAATATAAATGTCTTCGCTACTAACTGACTCACTCATAAAGACAGTCTTTGCGGCCATCTCGAGGCGTAATAATGTAACTTCTGTTGCTGTTCAGGATCAGGGACTATTTTTTCCAGCGGAATGAAGGCTTTTAGTGATTTATACTTTTATAATACTTTTTTGGCTTTAATATTTGCATTGGAGACCTTGTTTACGGCGTGCCTAACTTCGCCCTTCAGTTGTGACTTATTCACGATACAGCACAGCCTCTCATACCTTATTGCTTACATATGCTACCTATACCAACACTATATTTGCATGGTGGTAGGTTTGGAGCTTAGTCAAGCTCACACCATATAACACTTAATGAATGTAATACTGGTATTATTTCTCTGTGAGAATGTGCTACTTTTTACACATTTCGTGCTGTCGTACTACATCTGACAGGTTTTTTTGTGCCTCACAAAGCAAACATGTTTTAACTTGAAAACAATTACTTTTTGCACAGGTGGCACTTCCTGAGCAGGTAGTAGCCTACACGTCTTCAGAAACATGTTTTATGAGGATTCTCCACAGACATGCTTTTTGTACTGTACAAAATTTATATTCTATCCCCTAACCCTAATCTTACCCCTAAACCTAACCCTTGCAGAAAACATTCTGCGTTTTTACATTTTCAAAAAACATAATTTAGTATGATTTATAAGCTGTTTTCCTAGAGGGGAACCACATTTTATCCCCACGACATCATTTATTCACAAAATATACTATATTCATCCAATATCACAAGACCGAGGCCTCTGGTTGTCTCCATAAATCTATACCTGTAATTGTTTTTAAAATTAAGTCATGATACTTGTGTATGGTTGTTTGTGAGTGTTTGTCACTCTCTTTCCCCTTTAACTATAGCTTTTTTTTTGTCTGTTGTTATTATTCCATTGTGTATCAGCTGCTTTTTAGACCAGACACAGTAACCTTTATAGGTCCTTTACTGCATAGAGATCAATACTTGACATTGCTATTTGAACATCTCACAGGCTTGGATCGAAACTCTGTGTTATATGACATTATGCTACTAGGTAATAGAGAAATGAAGGGAAGACACCAATTTAGATTGTTTTTTTTTTTTTATCATACTGAGATAAAATAGATTGTAGCTCTATTTCTTTACAACCAGATGAAAATATAAGACATAAGTGGTAATACTATATGCAGTAGGATACTTTCCTTTGCTCCCATTTTCAGGTCGCTTAAACCAGATCTTTGTTATGAAACTAAAGATGTTTTCTTTTTTCGATTTTAGTTTTAGACAAGTCTTTCTTTCTTCATAATGCTGTAGACTGGTGAGTGAGAGTGAGATTATGTAAGTCTTTCTTGTGGGTATCACAGAAAGATGGAGAGGTCATCATTAGGTAACACACAAATAACCTAATTATGAGCTATAATACAGTGAGCTCATGTGGAAATGGTATTAGATGGAAAGGGAAAGAATAAATCAAATTGTAACATAATGCAGGAGCAATATAAGGGCTTTAACTTCAGTCTAATAGCTCTTAATTTGTTTAACCAAACAAAAGGAAATTTTGAACATTTGTCACTTTGCAATAAATTCAGTGTTCGGTGAGGTTTGCGGCCACCGGAGAAAATTATCATAACCTGTGCATGTAAACACTTACTATGAACTAAATGACTGATAAATTAACTTAAATTAGTATCTTTTTATCTATTTACCTAGTATATTAGTATCTTTATATAGATGCATCATGAGTCACACAACATGTGTCTGAATCACCAGATTGACATTGACAAGTGGATGAAAATCAGAGTCCTGTGGTAAAATCCTCTTTTCAGACTGAATCTCTCAATGAATGACAGCCTAACCCAGTGCTTATTGAACCACAATACTGACTCTTAGAGGATGTGATACTTTCCCTTTTGATAACGAGTCATTAGATCACACTTTGAGTGCATTGTTAACCTGTTTAACATGAAATTAATCTGACTGTTTGGGTGTGATCACATTGTAACTCCATTACACTTTTGACTTTTGATAAGACCATTTTAGGTTAGAGTTTAGAAATTTTTTTTGTACATGAATAATTTAGTGGACAGACGTGAAACATAGCCTTTGACAGAATGCATTTAATGTGAATATATCCTATTTTTAAAAACAGCTAAGTCAGAGGGTTTTTATACTGTTAATATCTCAACTAAGATTAATTAAAAAAACTTAGCACCAAGGTCACTAAAAACAAGGTTTTTCCTCTAGCATTTGCCTGTGTTTTTTGCCAGAATAAAACTACTTGTTAAAGTTTGCTTGCAATGCAATTATTCTTATGTCTTTCACCAAGAACATATACAAACCTGATAGTTTGCTTCTGTGCTAGAGAAGAGTAGAGAGTGCCTGGCTTGCATGTTTCCTGGGTTACTAGCGACACTATTTTACTTAGGACATAAAATTAGCAATTATATATCATGTATAGGTTGTGTATTGGAGAGACCCCACTGTGCTGTCACTGGTACCACAATCAGAAAGATTAAACGAGGTGTGTTCAGGCACATTGTTGGCGCATTGCACAGTATTTTTTGTGTTATTTAAAGGGCGTGGTAGTAATATGCGCCTATAGGCGGGTGCACAACGTGCATACACTCTGCTAATAACACACACAGAGATGCGCAGCAGCACACAAACATTTTAAAATATTAAAAATAAAAGGATTCCCCCCTGGAGAGCCGTTCAGTCTTTCCACTTGCAAATTCCGCTAGGTAAATAGCGAATCCGCCATGGTGCAAGCGCAACTGGCTTTTAAAGGGAATGGGAGATGAGACTCTGATTGGCAGAGGTGTCAAAAGTATTCACATTCATAACTCAGGTAGAAGTATAGATACTAGGGTTTAAAAAGACTTCTGTAGAAGTTGAAGTATCAACTCAAGCTTTTTACTCAAGTAAAAGTGTAAAAGTACTGGTTTCAAAACTACTTAAAGTATAAAAATGTAAGGGAAAAAAATGCTATTAAGGACAAATGCTTAGGCCGCGTCACAGGGGCCTATAGTGCACTACCCCACCTCCTCAAAACATTTTTCTAAAGGCCATAATGACTATAATGTTATATTAAAATGTTAATGTTGTACAAATTTGGGATGCACTAGGCCACCTGTTTCAGCCGCATATATGCCCATTGAAATGAACGCATTTTAGTTTTAGCAAATACATTAAAGAACCATATATGTGTACTACTGAGCATTAATGTGTTTCATGGAGCGGAAGATATGATGACTAGTTGTCTATAAGTAATAGTGTATAATATAATGTAATGGTGCAAAATGGTTGATAAGTACCATTTTATCTCCTTAAAACATAATGTTGATGATAAAAAAATCAATTTCCCAGGAAAACGAATCAAATATGACTATATGACTATTTCCAGGGGGAAACTGTCAGCAATCCCTCAGAAAAACACATGCATCTTTTTCAATGTCAACAGTAAGAATAAGCCAATTTAAGTGCAAAAAGTGCCCAATATAAGTCAAGAGATCGGAAAAAGTAATTAACAGGCATTTCACACACGTTAATGCACACACCACTGCCAAAATGTGTCATTCATTGATACTGTACAGTAATCCGCCAACAAAAAAAATAACAACAATGCACTTACCTTTGTGTTTACCATATATATATATATATATATATATATATACATACACAGTGTGTATGTATGCCACTTTAGCATAGCGATCACTTAAATATACAGCTACGAGTTGTCACGCTAAAAACCTGGCTGTCTGTCATGAATGAGCACTTCTGCCTGCTGATTGCTGATTGGCTGAAAGTGCGTGCTCATCGGCAGGAACCCTACGAATCTGGCAACATGTGTGTGTGGTTTGTGTCATCCAACCACAATCAAATTCACTCTGGAATGGCTTAAGAACACTTATAATATAGTGCATGAAGCGTTGATGATGCTTTATAATGTTTTTGTGGGGCACTGGGGCTTAACAATAACACAGAATATTATACGCACGATAACCGATCCGGCAAATAATGACGGATCGGAGCCGATACTGATACTGAGTATCAGATTGGCGCATCCCTAGTTATCCCTCCAGACATAAGCAGTTTATTTTCAGGTACAAGAGAAGTACCTCCAATAGCTGCCATCATTACAACCATCTGTATCTGTTCTGATGTAGAAGTAAATCTGGTGGATTTATACACAAAAACGTAGAGTAATTATGTGAAACTGTCCCTGGAGTGACTTGAAGTTAGCTCCAAATCCTTATCACGTGCCACAAACCTGTCAGTGGCATCCTGATGTAATTGTGGGGAATAATTGTGTTGCTTTGAAACAACCCCTGTCATACTTCCCTCCCAGTCCCTTTTTGTCACTTATGTTTATTAAGGAAATTTTGCAGTGTCGCTTCATCAGTGTCTTCCTGTGAAGATAGACCTGGCACTGACCAGAAATAACACTGCAGGAAAGTCCTCACAATGTACTGATCTTTTAAGCAGTCAGAACTGCACAGCTTAGGGAAAGAGAAATTCACTTCTTGCCAAATGTCAGTCAGGACAATAGTTCCACCCACCACAAAAGAAATATCAGTAACACTTGGGGAACACATTTACTATTAACTACAACTTTTGCCTCAATAAACTCCTAATAGTTAGTAAGGTAGTTTTTGTAGCCAATATCCTAGTAATATGCTTGCTAATAAGCAACTAGTTAATAGCGAGAATTGAACCCTAAAATAATCTTGTTTCAGTGTGGGACAGAAAGAAGAAACAAGATTTCAAACAGAAACAAGTTTATTTTTAGATATGGGACTGGAAGAATTTTTAGATATGGGACTGGAAACAAGACAAAAATACTAAATAAGAAAAGTATTTTTTGCAGTGTATTGAATGATATGATGTTGATTTGAAAACAGATGGATCGTAAGGTAATAATTATTTTTTTCTTAGCCACCAAGTGATTGATGTTATGTCAATGTTTTTAGTTCTAGTATTTTAAGCGACGTCCAGCCTACGTTTTTGATGGCCGTGATAATGTGCGAGGGGTGAACCTATTTTTTTGGTTTTGGGTAATTATAAAATGTTCTGGAGATGTTTGAAATGCCTTTTGTGTAGGTCATTATACTTATGGATCAAAGTTTATTTCGTGGCTTAATAAATTACATGTTACTCAGAGACATGTTTGGCTTGTCAAAAATACGTTCAGCTGTCGCAAGTTCATTGACTTTTGAAAAAGGAAAGCAGTGGTTTTGATACACAAAGTTGATTTTATTGTCTTTTATAACAAAAGTATTTTATTTAAACTCATGAAAATGCAAATCCTATTGTAAATAATAGTGAAAAATCACTTTTTGTTGTTCCATTATTAACCAGATTTTGACTCACATATATGCTATGTATGTACTTAGTACATCTTTGTATGTAAGTTCATAATTACTTATATTGTCTTCAAAATATAGACAATAGGACTAAAATTGTATTTCCGAAATTACTGCCAAGCATTGATGGTAAACTAAAATATACTTATAATTAGAGATGCACCGATACTAAATTTCTCAGCCGATACCAATAGCCGTTTATTCAGAATGATATCGGCCAATGCCGATACCGATAGTTAGATTTTTCTTATGGAAAAGGAACCTCTCCCAAATAATTCTGCAAACTATACAGAGAACCCGCTCATTTGGTACACAATAATATTTGTTGCAATTAACAACAGGTATTAAAGCATGACATTCATTTTCAGATATAATATGCTAATTATACCCAAATAAAAAAAATGAAATGTTTGTATACAACTCAATTGCACATATAAAGGTATTTTTCATAAACACTTGTCTTCATGACAAATTGATTTAAGCCTAGGCTACATACACTCACCTAAAGGATTATTAGGAACACCATACTAATACTGTGTTTGACCCCCTTTCGCCTTCAGAACTGCCTTAATTCTACGTGGCATTGATTCAACAAGGTGCTGAAAGCATTCTTTAGAAATGTTGGCCCATATTGATAGGATAGCATCTTGCAGTTGATGGAGATTTGTGGGATGCACATCCAGGGCACGAAGCTCTCGTTCCACCACATCCCAAAGATGCTCTATTGGGTTGAGATCTGGTGACTGTGGGGGCCATTTTAGTACAGTGAACTCATTGTCATGTTCAAGAAACCAATTTGAAATGATTCGAGCTTTGTGACATGGTGCATTATCCTGCTGGAAGTAGCCATCAGAGGATGGGTACATGGTGGTCATAAAGGGATGGACATGGTCAGAAACAATGCTCAGGTAGGCCGTGGCATTTAAACGATGCCCAATTGGCACTAAGGGGCCTAAAGGGTGCCAAGAAAACATCCCTCACACCATTACACCACCACCACCAGCCTGCACAGTGGTAACAAGGCATGATGGATCCATGTTCTCATTCTGTTTACGCCAAATTCTGACTCTACCATCTGAATGTCTCAACAGAAATCGAGACTCATTAGACCAGGCAACATTTTTCCAGTCTTCAACTGTCCAATTTTGGTGAGCTTGTGCAAATTGTAGCCTCTTTTTCCTATTTGTAGTGGAGATGAGTGGTACCCGGTGGGGTCTTCTGCTGTTGTAGCCCATCCGCCTCAAGGTTGTGCGTGTTGTGGCTTCACAAATGCTTTGCTGCATACCTCGGTTGTAACGAGTGGTTATTTCAGTCAAAGTTGCTCTTCTATCAGCTTGAATCAGTCGGCCCATTCTCCTCTGACCTCTAGCATCAACAAGGCATTTTCGCCCACAGGACTGCCGCATACTGGATGTTTTTCCCTTTTCACACCATTCTTTGTAAACTCTAGAAATGGTTGTGCGTGAAAATCCCAGTAACTGAGCAGATTGTGAAATACTCAGACCGGCCCGTCTGACATTCAGTTTGGAGTTCAGGAGATTGTCTTGACCAGGACCACACCCCTAAATGCATTGAAGCAAATGCCATGTGATTGGTTGATTAGATAATTGCATTAATGAGAAATTGAACAGGTGTTCCTAATAATCCTTTAGGTGAGTGTATATAATTAACAGTAAGTAAGCTCCTCTCTAGTGTTTCTTTGCGAACTAACAAACTGTGAACATCGGATTACTTTCCTGAGGTAAGTTAGGCTAAATTCAATGTTAAGTGACCTATTGTTTACAAGCTGTTTCATTGATGTCTTTCCACGGTTGAAACACTGATTGAGTGATTACATGAGTCATGATACCGATTTCGGTAAGTTGTAGTCTTTCAACATACCTTTTGATATTCATGCATGTTTTTCAAGATATAACTTGTATTAAAGTGGAAGAGATGACTCGTGCTGCCACTTGAACTGAGGCACTACAGCGATCTGTCGCATCACATTTACAGTCAAAACTGCATTTTTAGTTAGAATTTCGTGATAAAATGGACAGAATTTGAAAGATGACACTTTGTTTCTTCTTAGAAGTAACAAAGCACAGTGCTATTTGTGATTATTGGTTGAAAGGCGCGTTACAATTAATGTTTAGTGTAGGGAAAAACTGCAAACCTGGAAACCCTGGCTTGAACTATGGGTGATTCATAGGGTCAAATAGAGCCTGCTTTTATAACTATTTTTTAACTGTTAATGCTCTATTGTCGCTCTATTGCCCTAAATTCAATATGAGACATTTTCTTCACACACAGTATGAGTTGCAGTCAGACACATTTTTCCGCACCCTTTTGATTGACAGGATACCATCGGCCCTGGTCATCGGCTGTTTTTAAACAATAGTGAAAATAATAGCTTTTATTGGCCAATACTGATTATTGGCCGATACATCGGTGCATCTCTACTTATAATATATAATACTTATATAAAGTCATTTCTTTTGAAACTTGTATATATTTAAATATATTTATAGACTATATTTATATATGTGTTTATATATTTTAGAAATGTTTTATAAAACAGACTTGTAAGATTTGAAGAACACATAAAGTGCAGTTCTTTTTACTAAAGTATTTAAGCTCCTTTTATAAATTAGCATTAGCTATATTAAACAACTTAATACACATACCCATGTGTTTTTCCCAAGAGTTCTTTACTACAACAAGATTATGTTTCGTATTATGTTTCCGTTACATATGCCACCATATGTCAGTAGCCCTGCTCTTAGCATTTATTGACCTGTTTAGCCTACTTTTTTCTTTGTCCTCTAAGTTAATCCATTAGATATATGCAACACTAGGCAGTGAAATGTTATTTGAGCAGTAGTGACTGTTAAATCCGAAGCTGTAAGCTGTGGATCCTGCTAATTCCCCACTAAGTTCTTTAGGTTTAAACAGAGGAGTGATTAGCTTTCATGCATTAGTGTTAGCATCATGGCTAATCCCAGACTCTTACCTAACAACTCGTCAGAACATGAGCTTTACTCTGAGCTCCAGAACCTGTTCCAACAATACCACAGTAGTCCTAATAAACACACGCACACCCATTCACTCATGCTTCTTTGAGCCAGGATGTGACCAGTTAGACATTTTGTAATAGCCAAGAAAGAAAAATACATGTAGCCTATGTCTCGCCCTTGTCTTAGTAAAGACCCCATTAAAATGGCTTGAATGCAGCTCTTTTTTAAACTGTTTTCAACATTCATAATTATAAAGAAATCAGCAAATCAGCATACTAGAATGATTTCTGAAGGATAATGTGACACTGAAGACTGGAGTAATGATGCTGAAAATTCAGCTTTGACATCACAGGAATAAATTACATTTTAAAAATAGAAAACAGTTCAATTGTAATATTATTTCTCTATATTACTGTTTTTACTGTATCTTTGATCAGATAAATGCAGGTTTTGCAAGCATTGGATATGAAAAAAATAAACATTGAATAATGTTACCAACCTTTACTTTTGAATGGTAATGTATGTAGTGTATCGTATAGATGGAGTTAAAGCTAATGTAGTAATCCTGAAAAGAAGTATAATAAAGAAGATTAAAGAAAAATGAAAGAGCGCTGCTGCGATGGCTTCCTTGACGGTGTATTTACTATGAATCAAATAAAAGCATATGCACATTACAAGAAGAATTAAGAAAATACAATCAACAGGTTATTTAACAAACTCTCTCTATGCAGTTCACATGCTCTAGCCCAAAAAAAGATGTGTGGCATTTACATCTGACGAAGTGACAGTCAAATCTCATGTTCTTTACAAAAAGAATAAGATTTCCAGAATGTACACATCAGCACTGAAACAATATACAACATTCTAATATATTTACCCTTGACAACAAAATAACACCATGAAATTGATGATACAGCAATGCAGCTAGGATATTAACCACATGCTCATATCTAAACACTTTTTAATCCATCGTATCTGATGTATTTCATACCATAAAGACACATACAAAATTCACCCAGCCAAACGTAACACATAACTCAGTTAACAGACATGAAGGGGTTAAATTACCCAAATGCAAGTTTAAGATATCTCATAAATCTGAAACAACATTATGAACTTTTATATAATGACCATTTATCATGTCTAACGTTAGCGGGCTATCGCGCTAATCGTGAGGCACCCAAGCTAACCATGTGCTCAGACATGTTAAACTCATGACACACTATTACTACAGTAAAACGAATTGCAACACATACAACACATCGGTTTCGCATTAAACATAGTTTATACTCAAAACTGAAGTGTGTTTTGCAGTTACCTGAAAAGAAGTATAAGAAATAAGATTAAAGAAAAATTAAAGAGCGCTGCTGCGATGGCTTCCTTGATGGTGTATATATGCTGCGTTCCAGGCAGGTTTTTGAGCCCGTAAGTTACGACTTCAAACCACGACTCACGACTTTGTAGCGTTCCAGGCAAAGTTACAGCAAACTGCCTGAGCAGTAGCTAGATGTAAACAAAGCATGGCGGACCGTACGGGGCTTATGCTCATTTACAATCATTTCTATCACCAAAGGTGCTTACTCCTTGCTTATTTGAGGGAAACGGAGGAGAAAAAATGGCGCATAAGGCAAGAGAAGCTGATATACCTTTTACGTTATTTGTATATTTGGAAATGTATTTGGTATTAATTTATTCTTGCACTCAATGGATTGAAAACTAGCTAACGCTAAAAAAGCTGCTGATAATGCATAACATTCGCAGATAAATAACTGTGTACGACTTTCATAAACACCGCATCCGTAGGGGCTGCCATTGTTGGTTCGCGGGCTATGTGACGTCAGAGAGCGTAACTAGGAGTACATCGATCTAGTACGAGTTCACGGGTGGGAAGTCACGGGTTTGACTGCAGTTCCAGTGCACTTTCACGGGTAGAAGGATGGAAAAACAAGGGTTACGGGTTGTCAGGAACGTGGCATTGCTATGAATAAAGCACATCACGAGCGCGCACCCAACTGAAGCATGCGGTGATGTCATGACGCAGGTATGTAAATAATTGAAAATAATTAATTCACTAAATGCACGTAACTCTTTTTTAACATAAAGCACAAATAACCAATTAAACAATATTTAGCAGTATTAGAGAAATAACATTTAACAATTGTATAATGAATTTGAAGAAAATGTACAACATAAACATATTGTGTATTCAATATATCACACTAACAGACGTGGACAAATGCCACAAAAATATAATTTTAATTTCATGGAGTGTTTAAAAGGATTATATCCGCTCTCATCAGAGGACCACACTGGAAAACATTGTAGTAAATGTCTAGAACAAAGAAGCACTTGAATGCTTGAGCTATATACAAGTTAGAGAACTACCAGTGTAATGGGGTTTGGTAGATGCAACACATTTTATATGCCTGTTTTTCAATATCCAAGCATTGTCTTTGTGCAGGTGAAACATTTTAGTAACAGGGACTCTAAATGAAAGATCAGCACTTAAGGCCTCCATGTGTTCTCGCTATCGGCGTGTTTTTGAGAGGATGAGTCATGGCTTGCACACTGTTAAATGTTGAGGGTGAGAGGTGTGGGCTGAAGGATTGTGTGGTGTGAACACTGATCGGCCCTTACATACAGAAACATTTCTGTGACAGTTGCTGAGATGATCCTGTCGTTATATAGTTTGCAGGTTGTTTTAAGGTTGTCAGTTCAGTTGGTGTGTTGCATGGCAATGTGATACAGAAGGGTGTGAGTGTGGTTTTTGTTTTTGAAGAATCATTGGCTCTCTTCTTTCTCTTTGCACTTTTTTTCATAGATCTTCACACTTCTTAGCTACTGATGGTTAAAAATAGAGTCCCAATGGAGTCATTTTGCCCAGTGAATGTAGGCCAATGCAGAGACAGAGGCACAGGATTTTTGATGGAGTGGGGTCATGTTAGCGATTTACAAGTCGCATTATCTTCAGTCTATAGTGTAGAGGGAAACACACATGATGCTGAAATATTTTATCTAAAATAAAAATGGGTTTTTGAACTAAAAACTGAACTAAAACTAAATTTCCAAGGTAATTCATGTATTGATATTTAAGTGTGATGCTGTTATAATGTGTATTTTCATCACAGGCAGATTTTGTGGTTCTGTAATAAGGGAAACTAAACTTAGTGAAATGAAAAAGTCATTTTTAAAACCAGCAACTGAAACTGAACTGAAATGAGACTGAAATTAAAAAATAAAAATATAAAACTAAACTAAATTAAAAAAAACAAGTGAAATGTTAAAAATTTTAATAATACAGACACCTGATCATCAATCTATCTTCTCACCTCTCTCCTCCTCTCCATCTGTTCATTCATCCATTCACTTACAGCATGATCAGATTCAGTGATAGTGCTGCTAATGCACACGCTTTGAAAGACAGATAACTCAAGGTCTAATATGACATTATTTTTAACCTTAGTTAGTTCACACAAAAATGAAAATTCTGTCATCATTTACTCGCCCTCAAGTTGAACTAGGTGAACTATCCCTTTAAGTTAACCTTCATTAAGTTAACCTTCAAAGTGATATCTTGAGGTTTTGCCAATTAATAGGCACCGATAACCGATTGCTGGAACAGCAAAAATCTTACATTTACATTTAATCATTTAGCAGACGCTTTTATCCAAAGCGACTTACAAATGAGAGCAATAGAAGCAACTAAACAAACAAGGGGCAACAGCGTGCAAGTGCTGTAACAAGTCTTAGTTAATCTAGCGGAGTACACATCAATTTTTTTATATATTTTTATAAACAAACAAACAAACAGAAAAATGTATATGATAGTTAAGTGCTAGTCTTTGTTGGTCAGGTGCTGCTGGAAAAGATGTGTCTTAAGATGTTTTTTGAAAATGGCTACAAACTCGGCTGCTCGATTTGAGGTAGGCAGGTCATTCCACCAGGTGGGAACGGTCCAGGAAAAGGTCAGAGAGAGTGATTTCATGCCTCTTTGGGATGGCACCACTAGGCGTCGTTCACTTGCAGAACGCAAGCTTCTGGAGGGTGTGTAAGTGTGAACAAGTGAGTTTAGGTATATTGGTGCAGAGCCGGTGGTTACTTTGTAGGCGAGCACCAGTGCCTTGAATTTGATCCGAGCGGCTATTGGCAGCCAGTGCAAACTGATGAAGAGAGATGTGACGTGCGCTCTCTTCGGCTCGTTGAAGACCACCCTCGCCGCTGCATTCTGGATCAGTTGTAAGGGTTTGATAGTGCATGCCGGAAGGCCCGCTAGAAGAGCATTACAGTAGTCCAGTCTGGAGAGAACAAGAGCTTGGACCAGGAGGGTCCAAGGAAGGGTCTAATCTTCCTAATGTTGTATAATGCAAATCTGCAGGACCGGGCTGTTGCAGTAATGTGTAAATCTTGGTTAGAATATAATATTATAAATAATAATATACATAATATAAAAAATGTTATATAACAGATAAAACATTACAGAGACATTTCTGCTCACACATCTTAAATATCTGGAACGTTCAGCACTTTCAGTAACAAACGTTTTAGTTTTTGCCTCAAGCTTGGATCATTTCTGACCCTTGTCTCTGCACATTAAACTGTGATAGGAAGGGTGATATGCTGTATTTTAACAATGAAAAATTACACAGATCACCTTTAAAGGAAAGTAACATATTGGAGATCCTCTGTTTTTTTTAATCACTGTATATTTATTTTTGTTTTGTAGACTGATTTTCTGATCCCTGGTTGAAATCTTACAGTGTGTGTGTGTCCATAAAGATGGCAATATCTGAAATTCTTGTTCCTGTGGGGACATTTTTGGTCCCCATGAGAAAAACATCTATGTTTTTTGAATATGTAAAAATACAGAAAGTTTTCTGTGACTGGTAGGTTTAGGGTAAGGGTACAGAATAAATATATAAATATATATAGTGTGTGTGTGTGTGTGTGTGCGCTTGTTTATATGATTTAGAGGACACAAATTTGTATAATGTCATGGGTATTACACTGGTATTACAACGTAAACATGGTTTATAAGGACTTTTCATGAGTCCTCATAATTAAAATATACAGTTTGTACAGTATAACCATTATGTGTGTGTGCGTGTGTGTGTGTGTGTGTGTGTGTGCTTATTCTGCCCTTATGTGATACCTCTACAGTCGACCTTCAGATAAACTGGAAACTGGATTGAACTGGAAAACTGTCATCTGCCACAAATAGCAATAATAATAGTGAGAAGGACAGAAAGAAAGGGAAGAGCTCATGTGATGAGAAGGACTTAGAGACAAGGACAGTTGTTGTGGAAGGGGGTTGTGATGGTGCCGTCACTGCCACACCCCACTAAAGCCTTCTGGAGAACATCAAAATGACTACCTGAAACACTTACACTCATTCTCTTTATAACATTTGAATTTCACAAACAAAACAATGCATACAGTCAAATCCACCCCAAAGGTCACTTGATGTAAGAAGCTTTGTGATGCACATTATGCAAAGATAGAGGATTTAGGATTCTGCATTTATTTAACAATATAATAATACAATTACATAAACAACAGAACAGTACAATGAAGTATAATAGAAACATAAAATATAGATTTAAACAAATCAAAAAATGAAAATAATCCATTGTTTTTGAGACAAATGCAAAACATATGAGAGTTTTAATTATATATAAAAACAAAAATTAGATAAAAAAAAAAACCTATCCTTTACATGGTGATGAAAAAATATGAGGTGAGAGGGAAAAAATATGTGGTAATGCTTTCGCAAAATTTTGCGTTACACAATTTTTTTTTTTTTTACTAAATTTGACAGAATAAGGACGCTAATTTTATAGAATAGCCTAATCATTTTTTAAACATGGTTTGCTCTAAGTATGTTAAAATAAGTTATTTAAAATGCTTGCTCATGCTCTTCTTCCCTCATGCAGATAAATCGTATTCAAACTTCCAGATTAAGTCCACTGATGACGGGGATGAACTGTATACCTTCCTCTTGTCCAATCAAAGCTATGTCTCACATGAAGACACCTCCTACTTTTCTGGCAGCCGGGGCAGATCTGGTGACAAACATACATCCCACACTGATGACTTAATTTCTGGATCCCATTCCCTCACGTTGACCTCGGACTCCGGCATCGAGATAAAATCCAGTGCAGACCCAACTGACAGCTCTCACAAGATACATGACTCTGAGAAAGCTTTTGACTCTTCTTACAACTACATGGACATCAACCGTAAAGAGGACTCCAGTAGCTCACAGCGCCCCCTGGAGGACTGGAGGATGACCGGCCTCTCAGAGCCCGCCCAGTACACTAAACTGGAGAAGAGCCCTTCACCAGTAGAAGTGGATGTGGAGGACATTGGTTCTGCAGCAGTTCTGGACTCTCAGACCTTCCCTTATGTGGAGGAACCATCTGATGAAGAACTGTCTGATTATCAGCCCTATAGGTCTCCAGGTACTGGCAGCAGTGCCAGTCCAGTAAAGATCACTCTGACAGAAATGCCACCTACATCTGTATCACCCACCACAGTCCAGCACAGCCCCACATTTACAGGGTCAGAGAAGGAGAGTATCCTGAGTCTGGGGCTGGAGGGAGTGCCCACCGTCACCCTCTCAGAGCCAGAGGATGAAAGCCCTGAGTCATCTTCACCCCCTACAGGTAAGCATCATCATCAAGCACTTCACTGCAATGTATCCACTACACAATATTTAATTCCTCTTCTAGCTGACCGTATGGTCCTGTGTAGGTGTGTTTGTCAATGTGGGAACTTTCATACATTTAAATGTATTGATTTAGTTTCACTTTTATCTATAGTGATAGACAAATGAGCAACTGTATAACATAAAATCCAACTGATCCTACAGAAAAAGTAGCAAAAAACTGTTCCAAACCTTTTGAAAAAGTACAAGCCAGAAAGGAAATATCAGTGAGGCCCAATGATAATGTTTTCAGAGTACACTACTGTTCAAAAGTTTGGGGTTAGTAAGATTTTTTTATGCTTACCATGGCTTCATTCATTTACATGACTTGCCAATAGCGCCACCGCCCCACTGTCGCTTTGCTTTTTATAGAAATAAAAACCATTTCGTTCAGTTGGACAATGGACAATTAGTTGGACAATTAAAAATTGAAAGTGTCTGCTCTGCTCCATATAGCGCGAGTCACAGCATAGAGCAGAAGGAGTCAGATTTCACTTATCACGTGATGAGAGTAAGGATAGATGACTGACAAGACATGTAAAATTTGCGGTCAGTACCGTCGCTCCCTATAAACAGAGTATGCATGATCACGAGTTTGAAAGCGAAAGTGAAAAGCAAGTGCACATTCAATTTGTTTACTAGGACTAGGTATTACAATCCCTAATTATTCAGCACAGCACTGAGCTTGAACGATTCAGCACTACCACAGTCCATGTTGAAGAAGTCTTCTTAGGTGGATCTTCGCACCAAGAAGACACATCGTCAACTGTGTACCGCCGCCTCATTGGATGTATTGCTTTTTTCAAAAGCGATTTCAATACCCCTCATATTGATAGTAGCTACTAGATCCGCACAAATTATATACAATATATCCACCCCCTTTCCCAGTGTTATCAGTAATATCGGTGTTGTTACAAGTTTATTTACTGGTGTGAAAATTTCCTCACCGTCACATCCCTACAGCCAGGCTTGAGTAGCAGTGAACAGAGTACCCGTAGTTGAAAAAACACCCAAATATAGTCTGAGCAGTGTTTCACTGGCTTTACTGGATGTACATACACCTTTTTAACAAAGGTGTATCACACATATGCTTAAACATGGGTGTCTTGGCAGAGCAGATGGCCACAAGACACACCTTACCTTTTTAAAAACACTCCCTCTCCTTTCTCTCTCCCTCTCTTTCTTTATAGAAGAGTCTGACTCTCCATCGGATCCAAACATCATGACTGGTGAAACTAAAATAATGAGCTCCTTCCAAGATAAGTCTCAAGCGCCACCCACCTCACCCTCTCAACCTACTTCCAGGCAAGACAGTTCCCCAATGGAAATGAAGACTTCTCCCCCAAAACCCACCTTGCCCCCTTCCTCCCAGGATGTCGAGGGTAGCAGTGCAGAATCTGGCGACTCTGAGATTGAGCTGGTGTCTGAAGAGCCTAGTCCACAAGCTCCCAGCTCTGGCTACATGAGCTTCAGTAAGAGCCCCAGCACCTCTCCATCGACCACAGTAACTTCTACAGCACCTGTCCCGTCTTCTACTCCTGCGTTTGCCCCGAGCCCTACTATGCAGTACAGCATCTTGAGGGAGGAGCGTGAAGCAGAGCTGGACAGTGAACTGGCTCTTGAGTCCTGCGGAGAGGAAAGTCCCAAAAGATTGACCCACGACTCAACAAAGGGCTTCAAGGACACCCCACAGCTGGTCAAAAAACCCACAACCCTGACTTCTGCAACTAAAGAACCCATTATGATTCCCACTACACCTCCTCCAACCGCTCCGACCCCAACCAGTGCTCCTAAAGAGAAGACATCCACCATGGATGAGAAGCCTAAACCCAGCAGCATAACCCCCAGCCCGAGCCTGCCAGAGCTGAAGGTGGAGCATCCTGCTGGGGAGGTGCACCAGAAAGAAAGAAGGCGGTCCAGTCAAGGCCGCAGGGGCTCTGAGAGAACAACTGTACCACCCGCCGTCTTCCAGGGTCTATCCAGGGAGAAAGGTAAACACATTTTCCCCAAATACTAATGGTCACCTCAAGACACAAGTTCTGACGGTCACTATATTGCATTTATGTGTACAGTTACAATTGAGCTACAGAGGGTCTTTGCGTAGTTAAACTACCATCTTCTTCTGTCTGTCAGAGTATACATGACACAATGTGTAATTGAATATTTGTCTGTTTTCAATTTATATAATAATAAAAATCATATACTTCAGTTAGATATAAGACACTACAATTAAAAGCAATTAAGACACTACAATTAAATTACTGCCTCAGCAGTCTAACAGCGCTCGTCAATGTCAAAATTATGCTCAATCAGATCAAAGAAGGCGGGGCTTAATGTTCACCAAAGACCAGTGCGAATTCCAGCGCAACGCTTTAGATTTTAAACTGTAATACTTAAAAGTGCATAATAAGATGTAAGTAGCTAAACATTTAATATTTGACAAATGTTTTACGATAGTTATGTTCAACTACCCACAGTAATATACAGTGATGCAAAGTCTTTTATGGAATTTCACCATTTTGAATTGAAAATGCTATCATTTACATGATCCATGTCATTCATAACGTAATGTGATGAGACAAGAAACATTTTGTGTTTTTGGCAGATTAGACACAAGAGTGGATGTGTGCATCCAATTTTCTCACCGTCACATCCCTAATTTATGGTCACATTTATTGTTGTTCAGCAAATTTTCATTACAATTGGAATCACATGGATTTGCTGCATTGACCAACACTTGTTTTTACAGTACCTTCTCTGTGATCTGTGCTCCATACTTCACTACACTATTAACATTAGACAATGGACCTTTTTGTCCGCGAAATTTTACTAATGTGACCGCACCTTATTAGCACTTGTATGACATTTTACTACAGTAAGTACAGAAAGTAAGAAATCTTTGAAAGTGCATGTAGACATAAGAATTTGAGTGTTTTAATGGCCTCTTTAAATATAAAACTGCACAAGTTACTCTTTGAATTCAAATCATTTTCAATTAAAGAGATAGTTCACCAAAAACATTTGTAAAGGATGGCTGAAAATACATTTTTTGGGTGACTATCACTTTAAGGCCAGAAGTCTGTGATACACTAAAATTAAAATAAAAAACTGACTCACACTTATTGGCCTCACCCTGTTAGGAGGAAACTCCCTTTGGCTTTAACAGCAGGAAAAAACACATTTCAATGACTCAGTCCCTTGGGAATCAGTCAATCCTGGGCATGCACAATATTTTCCTAACCTTATATAAATTAACTGTGATATTTAACTTGCAGGTTCTCGCAGATATCAGTACGTTTACATGCACTTTAAAGTTTGATTTAAGTCAACCTAAAACAATATGTGTATTAAAAATGTCATATAATTGCTTTAGTCCAGCTTAAATCGTACAAATCAAACGGACTAACAAACCTAGATAATGTGATTGTAGCTCAGCATCACTCAGCATCTACCACTATCCACAGCATTGTGCGCATGCACTGAAAGACGGAGGTGTTGATTTGGATTTAGTCCTTCAAATATTCACTTGGACAGACAGATGAAGCCTGGAACTCAACTACACAAAAACTCCATTTAGCTCCATTAAACTGTGCATGTAAATGCAATTAGTGTTGATCTAGCAAGGGAAGCATTTCTGTATTCACATTGGGGGGAAAAGATTGAATGAGGGAGAGATGTTATTTCTAAATTTAGGATACAGTTTTTGTGTGACCCAATAGTTCTAATGTGTGAGAACACTCAAAATAATACACTGAACTCAGATTTCATAGAGGCATTTCCTGCTCAACTGTTTACTTCACATGTCAATTCTGCTTTTTCACTAAGATCTCTCGTCATCCAACAGCATCAGTCCAGAGAAATACAACACGGTGTGATATAATATTTCTAATCATTTCCAGACCTCCAGAAGGTCATGCACATTAAATATTACAAGACACATTTCTTACACAGTTCCCTGTGTCTGACCTACAACAGTCTGTGGATTGAAAAACCACAGATTTATTGAAAACATTTTCATTCTTTCAATGATTGGAACACATCCCAGTAGTCAGGGATATAAATCATAAAAAATGATTTTTGTTTTGTTTTACAGTATATAGAATTAATTACTATTTTGCTGTATTTTCACTAAATAAAAAAAACGTAAAAATATTGCTTTAAAAATGTATAATAATTATAGGCCTTAACATAATTATTGGACCATTATAATTATTAAAAAAAAAATGTTTAAAATTTATTTTTTAAATTATTAATGTTAGTTTTGTTTCAAAATCAATAGTGGATGAATATATGTAATTTGTTTTTGTCTGTTGAAGTCATTACGTCATTAATGCTTTGAGCTGGACTGTTGTTTGAAGAGTTCAGAACAAAGCCTCCCCATGTGGTTCAGGTCAGTTTCTGTCTGCTATGTTTATGACCGGTAAGTGCTGCCGTCTTGTGATGACATAGCCACACTGCAGTGGGAGGAGATGGCATTGCACAGATCCTATAGTTAGATAAAAATCATATGCGTTTCATTTGGGGTTCAGACTTTCATTCTCTTTAGATGGACAGTGTTAAATATGTATCGGTGGATGGCAGACACCTCTAAATCCTGTCATGCAGTGCTAATGTAATTAGAAATTCAACATAAAGTGAATTTTATGTTTTTCTTATAATTAATTCTTATCAATGTTTCATATGATGCTTTTCAGTCAATATATTCCTCTTTACAACACCCTTAATCATGGAGAACTGTTTGTAAAAGCAGACTGATTTTACTGCTGTTGCCTACAGACCATTGTATGTGTGTGTCTATGGCAGTCTGAAAATTAGGTATGGTGCCACAGTCTGTCTGACCGCACCCCTTTTTCCCCTCCCTCCTCTCTTGAGCTCAGTGTCTCACAGAAGCCTCTAGAAATGAGATAGCTCTTGTAACCGCATGTACACATACTGAGGATGGATATCACTGCTACTTTCTTCCAGCAGAGGGCTCAGTTTACCATGTGCAGTCATTGTCTCGCTGTCAGCAGGGCCGTGCACAGACCTTTTGAGGGGCATGTGCTGAAACTGAAAAAGGGCACCCCAAGGGCAACTGCATGTCTGTTCACCTACTCCTAACCGATAAAGACTTTATTATTAAACACACGGTAGATACTTTATTTCCACTTTTTGAATATTTTCTTCATTTTTATTGAAAATAAATGCCTTTCCGATCTTCTATGTGATGGGAAAAGGGAGTAGAGCGAATTCGGCAAAAGGCGGATTCAAACCTCCGGTCGATTTGCGTCAAAACTTTGAACCGTATACTTTACCCCTAGCGTTACGCTATTAGTGTTGTAAAGAACTTGGTTTCTACTGTCATTTTGGCTGCCTCAACCAGACCTTTAGTGAACAAGGTGGCCTATTTGCACTTAATATAAACGACAACATTTCGTTTATACATGTGGAGATGAGCGGAGAGTATAGAATACTAGATTCAAAAATAGCTCTAGCTAATACGTGCATATTAACAGCATAAACATGATTAAATATGACACCATAATATGATTAAATGTTAATAAATTAAGTGTATCAGCAATCATAAATCAAAGAACAAATTTCATTCATCAATAATTCAATCATTTTGGACAATTTCATGCTCCCAACTTTGTGGGAACAGTTTGGGGATGGCCCCTTCCTGTTCCAACATGTCTGCGCACCAGTGCACAAAGCAAGGTCCATAAAGACATGGATGAGCCAGTTTGGTGTGGAGGAACTTGACTGGCCTGCACAGAAGCCTTCCCAGAAGAGTTGAAGCTGTTACAGCTGCAAAGGGTGGGCCAACTCCATATTAAACCCTACAGATTAAGAATGGGATGTCATTAAATTTCATGTGCATGTAAAGGCAGGTGTCCCAAAACTTTTGGCAATATAGTGTACATCAGAAACTGATGTATTTTAAATAAATATTTTAAAATGTACAGTACTGTGCAAAAGTCTTAGGCACGTTGGTATTTTCACATGAAAAATGTTTTTAAGCCAGTTATTTATATCTTTTACTGTAGTGTGTCAGTAGGAAATATCAGTTTACATTTCCAAACATTCATTTTGCAATTAATTGTAATAATCCAGTGAGATTATTATTTTTTTTTTTATGCACAAGAAGTCTGATAGCAGCCGGTATGATCTGATCTGGTCTGTCTATGATTACATGAAGAAACAGAAAAAACTGAGATGGACTAAATCCAGAAAAACTAAGGCAACGTCTCCCAGACACTTGAGGAAACCTTCCTGCAAAACTACAGTACTGTGAAAAGTTTAGGCACTTGTCAGAATGCTTTAAAGTGAGAATGCTGTCAAAAATAATAACATAAATAGCTTTTATTTATGAATTAACTTCTATTAACTAAATCAAATCGATATTTGGGGTGATCACCCTTTGCGTTTAAAACGGCTTTTGTCACCTGCATCTATTCCTACACCTATTCATGTAGTTTTGCAGGAAGGTTTCCTCAAGTGTCTGGGAGACATTGCCTCAGTTCTTCTGGATTCAGTCCATCTCAGTTTTTTTCCTGTTTCTTCATGTAATCACAGACAGACTCGATGATGGTGAGATCAGATCATACTGGCTGCTATCAGACTTCTTGTGCATAAAAAATAAATAAATAAAAATCTCACTGGATTATTACAATTAATTGCAAAATGAGTGTTTGGAAATGTAAACTGATATTTCCTACTGACACACTACAGTAAAAGATATAAATAACTGGCTTAAAAACATTTTTCGTGTGAAAATACCAACGTGCCTAAGACTTTTGCACAGTACTGTAATTTATTCCTGTGATGGCAAAGCTACATTTTTAGCAGTCATTACTTTATTAGTCTTCACTGTCACATGATCCTTCAGAAATCTTTCTGTCTATTTGAAAACAGTACATCTTTCTTTCAGGATTCTTTGATGTGTTGCATTCCCTGGTTTCCTTTACTGCTGCAGTCTCTTATGATTTTAACCAGGTCTTGCATTCATCACATTTTCCTCATGAAGTTATATCATTAACAGCAGCTGTTCCCCTTACATTCTGCAACAAACATTTTATTTTAGCTTTTGCAAAACACTGATTCCACTGGAGGGGTCAAGTTACAATTCACTCTGTGAAGGCTTGCAAGGTCATTCCACATTTTGGAGGTAAACTGATCATTAATCATTACATTTAAAATGGCACAAATAAGCAGTTATTTATATGTGTCCCTCTAGTTTATTTTATGCTTCATTCTGTCTCTATCAGTTATTTGTCTTTTAAATGCCCCTGGCATTTCATGTGTGATGAGTTCACTGGAAGCTGAGGCATATATTTTGAGGCTAATTTCCTTTGTTTGGACTTGCCTTTGTTGCTTTTTTGTACAATAATACACAAAAGGTTAAATGCTAAACCTTTGAGTTAGATGTGTCAAAGATAATGCATAATTCACAATGGCTGTTCCTTTGCATGATAAATTAATTGTTATCTCTTACCATGCATGACATATGGGATCATGGTGGAGGTTCTCTGTGCACTGAAGTGTCTCATTACAGTCTGCCATCCCACCATGACTAGAATCAGAGACCATGATTAAGCGATTTATAGCTAAAACTCATGGCTAATATTAAATGGTTTATTGAATTCTTAATGTGAAAAATAAGGAGAGTATTTGTTATTTATGACTTTACCAGCCATTTGTCATGGTGGTGGTTGCAGCAAGAGAGTAGTTTAGACAGGATCTAATTGGAGCAGACACTTTTATTAATCCTTCAAACTAAATAAACATGCAGGAGAACAGAAGAAAGAAGGAGACTGTAAAATCACTACACACTGAAGCAACAATAGATGCAAGAACGTACAAAGAACAACTCAAACTGAGGGCTATATACATAGTAACTCAAGGGCAAACAAGGAACAGGTGAATCAAATCAAACAATCAATAAATCGCTATGACAGTCAAATGAGGAGTGGGAACAAAGGACACGCAGAAAACAAGATAATACAAACATAAACCTAACATTACAGGGTGTATCCAGAAGCCTGACCGACTGAGGTGAAGCAGAGCATAGTGGAGTCCAGAGCTCGGAGGCTTGAGGTAAAGCTACGGGATCGAAACACCAGGGCAGAGCTGGAGAATTGAAAGCCCAAGGTGGATACGAGATGCAAAGTGGAGTCAGTGAAGGAGGAGCTGGAGGGATGAAGGGATCCAGCGGAGATGGGCCCGAAGAACTGGATGGCCTTGGCAGAGGAGGAGGTAGTGGGAGACTTAGAACTGGCCGTCGAAGAAGACTTGGGGCTGAGCGGGACCAAAGGCTGAGACAGGACTTGAAAGTGGCCTGGAATCCAGGAGTTCACAGGAGGGGGTACGGACTTCAAGGGTAGGATAATGGTTGGTTCTCTGTTCCATAATAGCCACTTCCAACAACAATCCCTCAGCAATAGACGTGACTTCCGGCTCAAACACCTGGTCAGACTTGGCAGGTTCAGGTTCCTGATCTGCGGTGGGTTCTGGTTCATTGTCCCTACACATAGAGAGCATAAGTTCTGGAACAAGGAACAAACCCTGGCTCAGGCTCGAGCTCCTGGACAGACACAGGGGCCATCATCACACACCTAGTTGGACTTGGCTGGCTTGTGCTCTGGGTCTGGGCTCTGGCTTTGAGTCCTTTGGCACTGGCTCGGTTCAGGGGCGGGAATGTTAGGGTTAGTGTTGGCTGGGTTCCAGGTCTTCTTTTCTTTTTTGGAACACTATTCATTAAATAATCCTGAAATAATATTATAGAACAAATACTGCACAACCATTTTCAACATTGATAATAATAAGATGTTTTACTTGACCACCAAATCAACGAATTAGAATGATTTCTGAAGGATCATGTGACACTGAAGACTGCCGTAATGATGCTGAAAATTCCATCACAGGAATAAATTACTTTTTAAAATATATTCAAATAGAAAAAAAGTTATTTTAAATTGTATTATTTCATAATATTACTTTGTTTACTATATATATATTACTGAAGCTTTAGTGGACAAGCCTGGTGATATTGTACATTTTCTCATTTAAAATATATTAATCTTTACTTTGCATACTATTGTATATAAAATATAAACCACAAGTCAGCCTTGTCCATCTGAAAATGTCATATGGCCAGTCCATCCCTGACCACTGGACAGGACTGTCTACTTGCCTGTGAGCGCATCCTTTTTCCTTTAACCGAGAGCGCTGAGTCATTCTCCGTATCTCATGAGGCTTGCCTCATGATGTCTCCTTCCTCACACACACAAATACACACACTCACTGTTATAGCAGTCTAGAGTGAAATTCATCAGCGATACGGAATGAGCCTTTGCTCTGAATGAGCAAAATAAGTGTGCAGCAATGTTTACCACCAGATTTCAACCTTTTCAAGAGGATTAGTTAGGATTAGTCTCCCATCTAAAAGACTGAAGATGAGAAAGAGAAAACAAATATTTCATCCTCCCACTGTCTGCTGGGTCTTAAAAAGACAGTGACCCAAAAATAACAATCATTTGTTCACCCTTATGTCATTCCAAACCTGTATGATTTTCTTTCTTACATAAAACATAAAAAGAGATGTTTACCAATATGTTCACGCTGCTCTTTTACATACAATGAAAGCGAACGGTGGCTAGGGACTGCCAGTGTTGTATTTTATTCCACATTTATCTTGATTTGAAAATCAAAACTGACAATTCTTTTTTATGGAATATTGCAGTATTTATTATAAATGATTTATCCATTCACATTATAATTTTTTATTTAATAATGTGCCCTCATAATCTTAAATCAAAATAACTTATCCTCCCTCTTGTAACAAAATTTTTCTCTGATGATGCGTTTACTGGCATGAGGGCGGGACAACCTGTCACTCACATGAGATCACAGCTATAGCAAACCACAATGATCCAGTCAATTTCTGATGGACAAATCAAATCTTTTTTGAAAAACCATTTCACATATACAGTCCTATAGAAAAGAAAATACTATTGCAACTTCCGTTTCATGTCGACTTTAAAGGCGTTAATCATCATGCTTTGCCCCTCCCCCAAATGTCTGCCTTCAACAAAATCAGTTCCTCCACCAGTGGGCAGCACTATCACCATAAACTCCCAGTCCTCTTCTCCTCCATCCCTGCCTCCCCTCCCCTCTCTGCCTCCTCCTCCTCCTATGGGTCATTCATGCACTGGTGTGAACCAGTGAGCAAGAGAGAAACAGAGAGAGGGATAACGACAGATTCGGTGCGAGGAGCGGAGAGGCTGTAGCAGTAGCGTTAGCAGAAAGTGTTTCGCAGTCCTTCCCCTTACCCAGCCTAGCATGCAGGCCAGCACCATGGCAGCCGCAGACTCAACCAAGACTGAAGGTTTCTGGAGCAACTGGAAGTGCCAGGGTACTGTGAGTGCGTGTGGAGGATGGGGTTCCGGGGGTGCACGGGAAGCAAGGATGCATGTGCATGTCTGGACAGAAAGGGGTTGATTTTTTTTAGGGCTGCTGGATTTTTTTTTTTGGGAGGGAGGTGCATGTTGGATTCTGGAAGATGCTCAGACACATTTTCATGTTTTGTCCGCATCGAGGCCACCACCATACGTGCGGCAGTCCAGGGGGGGGGGGGGAGAGACAGCTGGGCACACCCTTCTTCTCCCCCCCTCCTTATTTAGTGGCTCCGTACTGAATTCATATACTCTGGGTGTGTTCGATTAGAATGAATTGCCAGTGATGTGCATGAATGCCTCATTTTCAGGTCAGATGGGTATTAAGATGCGGATAGTTCCATAAAGAGCTGTCAAATGCTTTGTGTATTTTTTTGCATTTGGCTGATCTTGTGTTGATCATAAAGGCCTTCAGGCTGCATAGGGAGTGAAATAAGAAGAAAAGAGAGGTATAGGGTGTGGCTACCTGAATGTATAGCTCGTGGTGGTTTCCTAAATGTAAACCCTTCTATTTATACTGAAAATTGCTTGTTCTGTAAAAGAATAGTAGAGATACATATGCACGTGTTTTATGTGTATAATAAAAGTGAGTTATTGCTGCCATTCATTTACTATCCTCTGGAAGACGAATATGCATCCATCACTTTAATCAATCCAATACCTAGACTATCACATTAGAGAGACTCTAGTCTAACGCGAGGAAAAAAACTAGAACAATTTAAAAGGGAGGGTTTCTGGTAGTGGCTATTTATATATTGAGCATTTCGCATCGCTGACAGTTCAAGGGCTTATAAACACAAATAGGTCTATTCTGATGAATATTTGACTTTTTATGAGAGTATCTAAGTATTACTGACATTCAGTCTTGTCTTTGTCTTTATATTTAAGATTTTTCAAAACACTTTAAAATAAGGTTCAATTAATTAATGTGTTAGGTATCATGAACTAACAATTACAGCATTCATTAATGTAGCTCAATGTTCATTTATGAAAGTATTAGTATATGTAGAAATGAACATTTGGATTAATACACAATATAAAAGTATATCTATATGTTATCTTATTTATCTTTATCCTATCTATCTTTTTATCTATCTAATTTTATTGTATTTATCTTTTTATCTTATCTTTTATCTATCTATTTTATCGTATTTGTCTTATCTATCTGTTTATCTCATCTATCTATCTATCTATGGCATGAGTTGTGCTGTTCAATGAAGATGTGCCTGCATGCGTCAGCACAGGGTCTTGCCATTTCTTTCTATAGTCATGCCTGTTGGCTCAGGATTGCAAATATTCAGGTATTGATTCAGTGGTATAAAGACAAACCGCAGCAAAGGTGCTTGCTTCTCTTAAGTCAGCAGTTTCTGTTTCTTCTCACAGTCTTCTCTCAAGTATGCAGTTTAGTCGAAACTGTGGCATGAGAGGCCACATTGGCTGTTACTGTCTTGATGGTCATTTGGTACAAGTCCAAAATGATCTCTGCCAGTTCTTCCATTAACTGTGAATCATAAAACATTTGATCACTTGACACTGGCATATGTGTTAGATAGCACTATTCTTATTAATAAAAACGTAGAACCCTACCTATTGGATCAGATAAGATTGGAATGTTTTCATACATCCGCAAACTCAAACCCTCTAGTTTTTCACTTCAGTCGCAATAATTAGTCTCTGATTAAGAATGTATAGTCCTACTCTGGAAATATCAAACCTATAATTCAAGATGGGGTAAACACTAGTGGTTATTTAAAAGAGGATATAAGAGGCATTTGTCAGCCAGGCTTAGCACAGTGTCATATGATCGTACAGATCCTGGAACCATATCCTCTTGTGATCAGAATATGATGTTGCAGGACATAGCAGCGATTTTTGTTAGGAGTCACTACAACGATAATGTTATGTAGGTCGAAGGTCTATTTTTGCATATTCACCCCCCCTTCAAACCTAATTTTGCTTGGTGAAATTACAAGGCGCATCAATGTGGTACATACATTTGTGAAAGATGGTTATTGTTGACTCTTAAGTTGTTTATGGTGGTCATTACTGTGGGTCAGAAGATCCCATAATAATATAGAAGCTCATTGTTCAAGATATACTTTATATGTGGTGCTTTGTCTCTTAGCAACACTGCTTAATGATAATTCGCTCAAAAATGAAAATTCTGTCATCATTTACTCACCCTTATGTAATTTCCAAACCTGTATGATTTTATTCTGTGGAACACAAAAGAAGATATTTTGAAGAATAATTTTTGTCCGTACAATTTCCAGTTGTATAGGCAAAAAAATATATATAAAAAGAAAAATGTCAAAATATCATCTTTTATGTCCAGGTTTGGAAGTTACATAAGGGCATGTAAATGATGACAGAATTTTCATTTTTGAGTGGATTATCCTTTTTAATTCATAAAGATGTTCATGTACAAAATGATGTGGACTTGGACTTGGTCGTTGAGTGCGCATGTTTAAAGTCGTCATGAAACGGAAGTTGCAAAAGTCTTTTCTTCCCTATATGACGTATATCCAAATGAAATAGCTTCTCAAACAAGAGAAATTGTAGGGTGGAACATGATTTTGTCTATTGGGAATTGATTGGATCATTGTGGTTTGCTATTGCCGTGATGTCATGTGAGTGACAGGTATTTGCCCCGCCCTCATGCCAGTAAACGTCATCAAAGAAGAGGAGAGATGTCACTGTGAGAGGGAGGGGAAGAGTAATGGTCACATGGTCCAAAAGGGTTGTACCTAATCTCTTAATGAGTAATGGGTGTGTTTTGGGCGTAACGTGCATTAAACCAATCAGAGTCTCATCTCCCATTCCCTTTAAAAGCCAGTTGTGCTCGCACCATGGTGGATTCGCTCTTTACCTGGCGGAATTTGCAAGCTGAAAGACTGAACGGCTCTCCAGAGAGGAATACATTTATTTTTAATATTTAAAAATTGTGTGCCTGTGTGTAATAAGCAGAGTGTACGTGCGCTGTGCACCCGCCTATAGGTGCATATTACTAACGCGTCCTTTAAATAACACAATAAATACTGCGCTATTGACTTTAGACCAGGTTTTTGTTGGTCATTGCGCTGGACATGAAAATGATAACTGCGTTGGGCTGAAACTAGCAAAAAACACTTGCCTGGCGTCGCATTGCGCCGGGTGTATGATATGGCCCAATGTCAGCAAAGTAAATTTGGTGGAGGAGCACTATTTGGGCCAGAACCTTATACAGAGTTTTATCATACTATCCAGCAAATGCTTAAGCAATAATATTTATATTAAATCTCTAAGTTTGCCTAATATCTCAAGTCTACCTGTATTACAATTGTAAGAGTATACATATGCCCTATAGACTTATACTGTCCCATATAGGGCAGTAAGATGAACCAGTCTAGAGGAGTGATTAAACAGAGCCATTAATTACTGCAGACTTTTAAATCTCTTTCTGTCTCATTGTGGCATCCGTTATATTTCCTTCACTGTATTACCAAAAGTGGTTTTTATGTTTATCTGGAGGCTGTTTGGGATGTCACACCATGTGACACTCCTTTAAAAGAGCTTTCATTATTGCTAGCAGAGAAATGCTGTTTGCCTGGTGTCTTTCTGCATCTCTTTGTCCCATGCCAAGATTGCGGTCATCCAGATGAGTGTCTAGTGTGTAATAATGTTAGTCATAGGCTGTCTGAAGTGATCTCTTTGTTGTAAGAGTATGATCCACTGATGTCAGAAGCAGGCTATGTGTTTACAATGGAGCATGACCTTAAAAGAACTATCCAATCTGCATTCAGGATTACAGTATGTAACCACATAACATAAGTCATAAATTGTTTGTGTTAAACAGCATTCTCTTGTGTGTAGTCCTATTTTTGATAAGTTATACAAGGACGGTTTGTTAGACCCTGTGGTTCTATTTGGATCCCACCTTACACTCAAAAAATATCTTTGAGCCGTTTTTTAAGATTTACGCAATTTAATTTATAGTAAAATTTCATCAAATTGAATTGAATATTCCTTACCTAATTTCATTGAATAATTGAACAATCCGTAATCAATTATTCAGTTAAATTATGTAAGGATTATTCAATTCAGTTTGATGGAATTTTAGGTTACACTTTATTTTAAGGTGTCATTGTTACAGTGTAATTATATATTTAACTACTGAGTACTAATAATTAACTACATGTACTTATTATAGGGTTAGGGTAGGATTAGGGTTGGTTGAGGGTTAGTTGTAATTATGCATTTACTGTTAATACTATGGTAAGTACATGTAACATATGTAACAAGGACACTGTAAAATAAAGTGTTATCGAATTTTACTATTAATTAAATTGCGTACATCTTAAAAAAAGGCTTACAATTTTTTTAGTTGGATTTAGATCACTGTCCTTCCACATTTCAAACTTAATTTTAGGTTGAAGGTCACATATTTCTCATAAAGTTCCTGTATTAATAGATTTCTTCTCATATTTTTTATATATTTATTTAGATTTTTATTGTTTTTTTCTCAGTAAAATACTTAAACATAATGTAGATAAAGTTACTTGAATAGCAATACCAGGTTAGATATTACCTTTATGTAATTTAACTTATTTACCACACTATCAAATAATAATAATAATTTTTAAACAGTCCTTTTTCACCGGAAAAATTACAATAAAACAAGATAAATTTACTTGAGAAGCAAAACTGAGTAAGATATTAAGATTTGTTTTAAGCACACACCTGATTAAATTTTATGGTCTTTATGGTTAAAACAAGAAAAAAATGTCAATTTGCCAATTCTGTATGCTGTATACTGGGTATATTCTCTGAAAACAAGTCTTAGTATCTTACACAATTTTACTTCTCATGTATATACTGCACAGCAAGAATGAAAAAATTAAGAAGAAAAAAAGATTTTCAGTGCAGTCACACAGCTATAGCTATATTTAGCCATTCTTGCCCCCAAGGACCGGACTGTTGTTAGCTGTTGTCCTTTAGCTGGATAAAAAGCAAAGGTCTTGCATAAATGAGGGGCATGTTGTTGTCAGCAATGGGCTGTTTTAGCAAGAGGGTCTTTGCTTGTGTGTCTGTCATGTTACCTCCTGTTCCCCTCCCCCATCATTTCATCAGCACCTTATTACTCTGTCTGGCAGACAGCGCTCTGTGAGGAAAGGAGGGGGGGGGGCAGCTCCATCGCTATGGCAACTGCATCCTTGCTCACTCCACTGCACCCATCTCTCCAGTTTCCGTGGCGACCACGCTCCCTTCATCTCAGAGCTCAACTACCAACTTCACGCTGACAGATTTTATACAGAACTCACCGTAATGACCCCATAAACAAGCATGTGACTGTGCATGTTGGGAAAGAGTGGGCGTAATTGAGCAAGTGTCCTATTGTTTGTTGATTTCCACCTGAAAATAAATCGAATGGAAATACACTGCATTGGTTTAATGAAGATCTATGTTTCTTATTCCATTCTGATACATAGAATAGGGCTGAATATTGTCATTAACTATAATGAGCTGTAGAATTATATGCTTATGAATTATACATGACGCAGGAAGCCGTGTATATTGCATAAAGAGGTGTCCGCCACACCTTAATAACACAAACAAAGAATCCCACTGAGCATGATGCTGTTGTGGAGATCTGTAGAGCTAGTTTAGGAGAAGCTCTCTAACTTCGCACAGCCCAAAATAATGCTCTAGTTTTCCGGCTCTTAATGGCACTGAGTATGACAGGCACCCATCCAAGGAAATGATCACAGGCTCTGTCTAGACCTTGAAGCTCCACTTAGCTCAGATACATACCTGTGATTAGAGCGAACTGCTCATTAGGTTGTAATTGTAAACTAGATAATCTGCTTAATTTTTAATCTCTTGAGTTCAGTCTTGCTTCAGCTTAAATTGGGTGTAAAACAAAGGCCAGTGAAAAGAGCTTTGAAATGGGTGTGGTAAATCAGTGGATTGATGCTATGTGCCTATAAAGCAGGTTGTTTACAGAATCCTTTGCCGCACTTGTTTATTGGCATGAAAATTAAAAATGGCAAATCAATGAAACTACATATTATAAGTTGTATGATAATATACTTATTATCAGCGCCACCCCATCTCTTTAATTGCCACCCTTTGCCAGGTTCCCTACTGGAGTGGGTGTGAGAGAGAGGAGGGGCACTGAAACAATCAGGACTGGTGGTGTGTGATGAGGCACACCTGAATAGAATGAAGCCATCAATGCTGTTAAAAGCTGAGCGTGCCTCTCCTTGAGAGACCACATGCGGTTACAATATATATATATATATACACTATAATGCCAAAAGTATTGGGGCACCCCTCCAAATTATTGAATTCAAGTGTTCCAATCACTTTTTTTTTTTTTTTATCAATTTCAAAGAGACATCAGTATCAGTATTAGTATCAGTGATACTGGCCTTCATTCATAAAAAGATGCCATTACAACAAATATTTAAATAATACTGTCTAAAATAATTAATTTGGAAAGTAACTGTGAAATTATTACAATATAAAAAAATATATATATTGTGTGTGTGGTGTAGAGAACCATCACTCCTAATAACCAATTATTAATTACTTTACTACAAGCTAATTAAGCAATAATAATTGTTACAGTGACAATTAACTCACTATTTGTATATTAGCCATTTAATACATTAACAATGTAGAGACTACAATATATTAACTATGAATTAACTATAAACTAATAGTTTGTTAATGATTTGTAAGTACTTTATTACACTTATTGTAAAGATGTCACTTAAGCAGTGTTAAGCAAAGTTGCTTTTAAAAGTAATATGTTACAATATTATTATATCATATTATTATATAATACTTTACTAGTTACTTAAAAAAAAGTTACTGATTGCATAACTTGCATTATACCCCCAACACTGCATAATTAGTACAATTATATCAGTATATTGGGCTGCATTAAAACCCTGCTTTTTAAATGATCGTTATCATGTACACAGTTCACCATTTACACATTCTGCTTCAGACAATATTACTTTACATTAATTATAGCATTACTGTCGCATTTGCTCTAGGAGATTAAAGATGGACATCACATATAACATTTAAATAGAGGCACCACATACGGCCAGATTTGTGCACCTGGTTCTAGTCTGTTGTCATGCCAACCATGTTGTCCAGAATTTTGTGTTTCAGAGAATTTGTGCAGAAAGGCCACAGAGACAGAGAGGGACAGGGAAAGACATTGCTCTGACAATAACTGATAAAAAAAAACCTTGACTACTTTCATAATGAATTTGAAATAATTTATAAATAACATAATTGTTAAATAATACATGAATAATGTGATTAAAGAAATATTACAGGTTCAATACAAAAAAGTTGAGGTTACAGTGAGATTCTTGCAATGAAATTCCTTTTCGAGGATTTAACAACAGAAATGTGAAGCTTATAATTCTATAAAAAATAACGAATTCATATAATAATATAATATATATTATAATATAATTCTCTTACATTTTTCTTGATAAAACTGCATTATTTGACCTGTAAAGTAAAATTATGTTAACACACATATTGTTTATGTCTTGTGGCTATACTATTAAAACGGTGAGTTATTTTAAAATCATTTTACAGATTGATTGGTCTCTGTAACCCAGATTTTGTGAGAATAATAATTTTTGTAGTAATCAACATTATAACATTATATATTGCTCAATTACTCTTTCCCAACATGCACCGACACATGCTTGTTTATGGGGTCATTACGGTGAGTTCTGTATAAAAATGTGTCAGTGTGAAGTTGGCAGTTGAGCTCTGAGTAAATGACGTCAGAAATGTGATTTTTGGGTGAACTTTAATCTCCTCAGCTCCCGTAGCCTTATGGGATAGTGAATTGTTCACTTGTTTCACACTTCAGAATCTGAAGCAGATGCAGTATTGATTGCCCTATCACTTTAATTAATGGCTATTCGGACATCATGCTCATTTGACATACTTCTTTTTGCATATTGTGAAGCAGGGACATACACATATTTGGACACATGTCTTCTGTTCCATTCTGCAGACTGAATCCAGGCATTTTTAATGTACTCTTGTTTCTGTAATCATGTTTAATGGTGTTATCACTGACTCAGCGCTGATGCAGAGTGACATCACCGTAGGTCTTAAATGTACATGATTTTGACCCTGCCTGAACTCTTCTCTCTCTCTCTCTCTCTCTCTCTCTCTCTCTCTCTCTCTCTCTCTCCTTATCCAGCAATGGAGTTGCTGTACTGGCGGAACCTGAAGCAGAGTGGGCTGGTGTTTGGCAGTTTTCTGCTGCTGCTTTTCTCCCTGACGCAGTTCAGCGTGGTCAGCGTGGTGGCCTATCTGGCCCTGGCTGCCCTCTCCGCCACCATCAGCTTCAGAGTCTACAAGTCAGTGCTGCAGGCTGTGCAGAAAACAGATGAGGGACATCCCTTCAAGTAAGCTGTGTGTGTGTGTGTGTGTGTGTGGTCCTGGTAAACCCTATGTTATGGGAACAAAATGTCACCACAATGATGGCAATATCTGAAATCCTTGTGGGGACATTTTTGGTCCCAGTGAGGAAACCAAGTGATGTTTTTCGAAAATGAAAAAATGCATCATTGTATATATGGAGTGTGTGTGTGTCTGTGTTCATGTTTTTCTATCCCGGTAGGGACTTCAACCTGAATGCACACAGACTCATGGGGACTCGTGTCACCGTGGGGATCTAAATTGAGGTCCCCATGAGGAAACAAGCTTATAAATCACACAGAAAGAAAAAGAGTTTGTTTTTTTTAAATGTAAAAATGCAGAAAGTTTCTGTGATGGGTAGGTTTAGGGGTAGGGTTAGTGTAAGGGGAGAGAATATACAGTTTGTACAGTTTAAAAACCAATACATCTATGGAGAGTCCTTACAAAGATAGTGAACCAGACGTGTGTGTGTGTGTGTGTGTGTGTGTGTGTGCATGTCAATCAATGCCACACATTGAGTTACTAACAATGCTTTTATTACTGGATGCAGAACTTATCTGGATGTGGAGATGTCACTTTCCCATGATCAGATGCAGAAGTATGCAGAAAACGTCCAGTATTATATCAACAGCACACTGAAAGAACTGCGCAGACTGTTCCTGGTGCAGGATCTGGTGGACTCACTAAAGGTGAACATCCGTTCAATTTTATATACTACACCAGGGTTGTAAAGTCATCTGACAGGTTTTGATAGACCTTTGACTTTTTTCTTAAATTGATATTTGATAGGAAAGTACAGAAGTTATCTGAGGTGATCAGGGAATTACTTTTTTATAAACAGGCCGTACACTACCGTTCAAAAGTCTCTTATGCTCATTTATTTGAATTAAAATAATAATAAATACAGTAAAAACAGTAATATTGTGAAATATTTGTTTAATTTAAAATAAATGTTTTCTATTTGAATATATTTTAAAATGTAATTTATTCCTGTGATGGCAGTGCTGAATTACTCCAGTCTTCAGTGTCACATGATCCTTCAGAAATCATTCTAATATGCTGATTTGCTGTTTAAGAAACATTTCTTATTATCATCAATGTTGAAATCTATGGAGCTCCTAAAGGGACATGAGGATGGAAAAAATATGATATGGGAGGAAGAAATACATTTCAAAGCTTCTGCATTCCCTCTCAAAACTTTTGAGTTTTGTTTCTCGAGGGAACGTAAAAGTTTTGCCAGGGAACGTAAAAGCATTGACATAATTTTTCTTCCCAACTTTTCTTCTTCCCTTAAGGGGCTCCATAGAAAACAGTTGTGCTGCTTAATATTTTTGCCGAAACCTTAAAGTTTTTGAGGATTCTTTGCTGAATAGAACATTCAAAAGAACAGTATTTATTTTAAAAAAAACATGAAAAAAATATTACTTTCTTAAAAAATAAAATCTTACTGACCCCAAACTTTTAAATGGTAGTGTATATGAAACAAAAATGTGCATTTCAGGAATATTCAGTTTACATTTACAAGTTAGCAGCAACAATATTTTGTATATCAAGTAAATCAAGAGATTTATAGGATAGCAGAGCAGTTTTGCACCTTATTGGTTTATTCCTGCTATATATGATTGTCACTGCACTTCTACAATGCTTTAGTTCGGCTTGTCACAGTACCGCCACAGAAATACATCAAAAACCATGTGTTGTGTGTGTGTTAACTGATAGTGGTTTTGTTTGCCTCAAGTTTGCAGTGCTGATGTGGTTGCTGACCTATGTGGGAGCCCTCTTCAATGGTCTCACTCTTCTTATTATGGGTGAGCAGTTTTTTCAGTTCCATATGTATTTGTAATTTGAAATATAGATGAATGTATGCTTTTTGATGACTAATGCATTTACTCATCATGCACTCTTCTGTCTTTTAACATTTACCTTGCTTCAGTGGTGGTGTCAATGTTCTCAATGCCTGTGGTCTACGAGAAATACCAGGTCAGAGTGGCACTTTTGTCACCATGACTACAGCATCATGTATAATTCATAAGCACCATGACTACAATAACTCACTTTTTTAAATCTTTCTCTGTCTCTAGGCACAGATTGATCAGTATCTGGACCTAATAAGGACCCAAGTCAACTCTGTGGTAGGAAAGTAAGTACTCCCTTTAAACATTATAATATAATATAACCAACAGTTTATCAATCAGTTTAACGCGTTAACAATATATAACGTAATTCACGCAGCATGTGTTTTTCTATCGTTAAGCTAGCATTAAATTATATGATCACGCTCTAAGTCATGCAAATGCTTTTAAACCATTCAAGCACGACAAGACAAAGAGAATGCTCTGTATGTGAATGCCCTGTCTATGTGAAACACACGACGCACAGAAAGACAGTATCGAGTTCTCTTTCATGCTTGAACGAACAATAACACACAGAATTATGCCAAAATGTCAGCTTTGTCGAGTATCCTCATAAGAGCAGTCTTAAATGAGTTAAATAAAGTCTTAACGTAAAGAGTTGTGAGAAAATGGGATGTGTGTGAGATCTGCATCATGTGCGGCAGGGACAGGTCTTAAAGTGACAGCAGCCACTGATCCTGTCTGTCATTAATGTTAATCAAAGAACAAAGGGAACAGAGACAATCACTCACTGCTCTTGACTAAAGAAGTTTTGTAGCTTTAACAAGGATTAATCTATACTTAATTTATAGTTTATGCAGTGCAGACTGTTTGATAACTTTATTCAATTTCTGTATATTTCCTACCTGTTAGACAGGTATAAAGGCCACAGGTAAAAATGACATTTATTATGGATTTATGTGAGGATTGTTTTAGGTTCACTTAAATTAAAAGTTGTTATATTTTTATAGCCTAATAAATGTAAAAAAAAATGATAACTTTCAATTACACTGTAATGTTGAATGGCTATAATTAATGTTTAAAATTATGGGGGGAAATCAATTTCATAGAGACATCAGTAGCAGTATTAGTATCAGTGATACTGGCCTTCATTCATAAAAATTTTAAGTATTTAAAATATACTGTCTTTATGTTTTTTTCTACATTAGTTTGGATATTGACTGTGAAATTATTACATTATAAAATATATTAAAACTTATGAAAACTTAAGTGATTTTAATCGCGATTAATCACAGAAAAAAAAAAATAATCGATTGACAGCACTAAATATAATATAATTTAATATTTTTTTTATATGTTTGAATAAAGTCTCTACAAAGGCTGCATTTGTTTGATTAAAAAAAATACAGTAAAAACAGCAAT
The DNA here is from genome assembly GCA_039654625.1 of Rhinogobio ventralis. Taxonomy (NCBI): domain Eukaryota; kingdom Metazoa; phylum Chordata; class Actinopteri; order Cypriniformes; family Gobionidae; genus Rhinogobio; species Rhinogobio ventralis. Next base: position 7,992,943 of record CM077210.1, on the reverse strand, counting down.
ATTGTGATATATTATTACAATTTATAAGTCGTTTTTTTCTATGTTAATACATTTTAAAGTGTGATTTATTCCTGTGATGTCAAAGCTGAATTTTCAGCATCATTACTCCAGTCTTTAGTGTCACGTGATCCTTCAGAAATCATTCTAATATGCTGATTTGGTGCTCAAGAAACATTTCTGATAATTATGAATGTTGAAAACAGCTGCTTAATATTTTTGTGGAAACAGAGATACATTATTTTTAATATTCTTTGATGAATAGAAAGTTCAAAACAAAAGCATTTCTTTGAAAACATTATAACTTACTGTCACTTTTGATCAATTTAATGCATCCTTGCTGAATGAAATTATTATTGTCTTTAAAAAAATCATACTGATTATACAGGTGCTGGTCATATAATTAGAATATCATCAAAAAGTTGATTGATTTCACTAATTCCATTCAAAAAGTGAAACTTGTATATTATATTCATTCATTACACACAGACTGATATATTTCAAATGTTTATTTCTTTTAATTTTGATGATTATAACTGACAACTAAGGAAAATCTAAACTTTTTGATGATATTCTAATTGTATGACCAGCACCTGTATACAGTAATATAATTGTGTGTTTTTGATGATACAGGATCCAGGAGAAGATTCCTGGGGCCAAACGAAAGGCTGAATGAACAGGCCCCACAGGGCCCCTTTGGAGGAGGTTCTGAGCCCCAGACCGACCCATTACAGGGAGAGCTGAATGATGAGAAAGGGTTCCTCTTTGTACACACACACACACACATCAGACACAAATAAACATCACTGGAACATAGTTCTACTTTGTACACATTGTGACGTCTAGAGCAATGGCAAAGCTGTGCAGGAGAAGTCCCATCCTTGCCTTGTAACCATAGAAAAAATGAAGAAAAAAAGCAAAGTGTGCTGTTTCTCAATTCAGGATCTAGTCAGAAGTACAACTACTTGATGAATTGTAGAAGTAACCATGAAACATATTATTCAAATCCGGCAAAAAGACTAGATGTGTTTTTTTTATGTGTTGCTCATAAAGTGCATGAAGTCAAGAGTCTTAAGTGCTGATGAATTCTCTTTTTATCTTTTAAGTTTATGTGCTTTCTCAGCTGTGCTGAAAATCTCTGTAGTATGTGAAGGATCTCTCCAGCTTTATTGCTCTCCAGTGACACTCTCTTCTTGAAAAGACAAAAAAAAAGCTTTTTTGTGTGTAGGGCATTGGGTGGGGCTTTTCCTCTTCCATCACTATATCTGTAAACATGATTAACATACAGTAATCGTCATTGTCAGCTAGACGCATGGATCTGCTGAGGTTCATGATATCTGGGCACAAACGCAACTATTTAGCAATGTTCTGATTAGATATGGTCAGCTCACTATAGCATTACAGTATGTTTTTTTTTCTCGTAGGAATCCACTACAGAGATTCATGTTTTTAGGTGCTGTCATTGATCTTTTTTTTTCCGAAAATGATAAAACAAAAGAGAGGGAGGAGAAGGAAGCTTCAGTGAGTGATTGCCAGCTAGAATCTGTCAGTCTTTGTACTGTTAAGTGTTGTTCATTCTTATAGCCATTGACTCTTAACTATTTGCACTTAAGCTGTACTCAATACTGAATGCGAAAATAAATGTTCTTAAATGTACTTTCATGTTTCGTGGAGCATCTTTTATCTTTAAATATTGTCTTAACCAATTATGCCAATGACATTAAATTGATTTTTTTCTCCAATTTCTGAGGATAAAAGGACTGGTTATAGCCATATATTTGAAAGCCATCATTTAGACCTAAACTGCAAATTATCAAACCTAAATTGAATCATGTATTAAAAGGGTTAGTTCACCCAAAAATGAAAATTCTGTCATTAATTACTCACCCTCATGTCGTTCCAAACACGTAAGACCTTCGTTTATCTTTGGAACATGAATGAAGATATTTTTGATGAAATCCGAGAGCTCTCTGACCCCTCCATAGACAGCTATTTATTGAACACTTTCAAGGTCCAGAAAGGTAGTAAACACATCGTTAAAATAGTCCATGTGACTCCAGTGGTTCAAACTTAATGTTATGAAGCGACGAGAATACTTTTAGTGCGCAAAAACAAACAAAAATAACGACTTTATTCAACAATCTCTTCTCATCTGTGTCAGACTCTTACGCTGTTGATGTAGTGTAAACAGTGCAGCGCTTCAGAGACAACCGTCACATAAACCCATAAATGTCCCATTTAGCTTTGCTTTTATTTAGTGTGAAATAACTCTAGATAATAAGGATAGGATAACTCCTTTAAATGATAAAAAACTTAAATGATAATTAGAAATTTAATAAGTTGAAGTACTAAAATGACTTAAAAACTGAAATGAATGAAAAAAAAACATAAAATTACAAACACTGAAAATATAAAAAAAAATAAGAGCTAATTCAAAATATTAATAAATACTGTAAAAGTAGGCCTTTAAATAATAAATAATATATAAATATTTCTAAACTAACAATGGTGAGAACTCTGTTTATTTTGTCCCTTTTTAAATAAAATCACTAGAGGTTAAAATATGGTGTTTAGGCTACTTGGGGATGACAAAACATTTTAAAATATACTATTTATATATATATGTTAGAAATCCTTTTTTTGGTCCCCATGAGGAAAACAGCTTATAAATTATACTAAGTGATGTTTTTTGAAAATGTAAAAATGTAGAAGGTTTTGTGTGATGGGTTTTTACGGTCTATGGATAGAATACACATAGAATGCACACAGACTCATGGGGACTCGTGTCACTGAGGAAACACGCTTATAGCCTACTGTAAATCATACAGAATGAGATTTTTTTTTTTTAAATGTAAAAATGCAGAAAGTTTCTGTGATGGGTAGGTTTAGGGGTAGGGTTAGTGTAAGGGTAGAGAATATACAGTTTGTACAGTTTAAAAACCATTACGCCTATGGAGAGTCCCCACAAAGATAGTGAACCAGACGTTAGCACTGGGGAAAGTGCCCAACGTTTAAGAAGTGTTAAGAACATTAACAGGACGTGGAGAATACATTTGCGTAGCCTCAGGAAGTAAAAAATGTACCTGTCAGTTATGTTTGTTGTGTTACAGTACATGAATAATGAATGCTGATTTGAGATAATTCTCTTGAATTAGGAAGCTTCCCATCTGTCTGGGCAATTTTGGGAGTACCTGTTGTCCAAATGCTACATTTCGCTCCAGGGACAGGTGGGACGAACTTGGACAACAGCGGAATCTGTATCCGCTCGCAGGCATGACTTGCCACACACACACACACACACACACGCACACACACACACTTATGGTTCACTGTCTTTGTGGGGACTCTCCATAGACATAATGGTTTTTATACTGTACAGACTGTATATTCTCTCCCCTTACACTAACCCTACCCCTAAACCTCACACAAAGCTTTCTGCATTTTTACATAAAAATAAATAAATAAATAAAAACTAATTCTGTGTGATTTATAGGCTTGTTTCCTCATGGGGACCTCAGTTTAGATCCCCACGGTGGCACGACTCCCCATGAGTCTGTGTGCATTCAGGTTGAAGTCCCCACCGGTATAGAAAAACATGAACACACACAGTCTCCTACTGATAGTCACTAATGTAATGGATTTTTGAGACAACACAAGACTTTCTCTTAAATGTAAAATTTATTCTTTAAATTGTATCGTTATGATGTTTATATTCTCGTATAAATGTTATCAAAAATCTCTTGTACGGTTCATTCCGTAAGCTATGACTCTGGAGAACAATAACGGCTGATGTAGTATAGAGAGAATCTCTCAGATATGCGCGAGCGCGCCTCGCCCTCTGCTGGTGACACAGAGAACTGCACCTCAGAGGGAGGCAGTGTCGTTTCAGAGAAACGGGAGTGTGTGGCGGTGGCAGCATTGTGGAGGGACAGTGGGGAATTGGCTAAGACTACAGCGGGTGTGGTGGTCATCATCCGAAGAGCTGGAAATGAGTGTGATCACAAAAACAGAAAATTATTGCGTGCTCTTCGTCTTTAAATAACGAGAAATCCTCAGGTTCACACAAGAACCATCAGATAACGTTCTTTGAATAGTAAAAATGGCTACGTATACATTTTAGTGGTCCATTTACTATATTCAAAATTGTATAAAGCCAGACTGACATTTAAGTTATTTACATTTATACATTCCATGCTCATCATTTCATTGTATGAAAAATAACTACATTATTTTTTATCTTATATCGAAAGAGACAAGAGACATTTACTATACATGAGAAACAAGATGATATAATGTGAAGTTTTGTTTTCTGATAAATGTATCAAAATTAAATGAGTCAATGCTTAAAACAAGAAAGGAAATCTGGCAATGGAGTAAGAAAAAAACAACTTTTCCTTTTGAAATAATTTTTGTTTATCTAAATAATTGGCTCCCTTAATTTTGAATAAATTATTTAGAAAACAAGACTTCTTATCGTACGTTATTTGTACTTTTCAAGTAAATGTCTCTTGATTTAAGAATTTTTTTAGATATTTGTACTGGAGAACAAGACAAAAATACTGAGGAACAAAATAACCAGGCTAGAGTTTATCATCTCATAATGGTCATAATGTTATGCCTGATCGGTGTAGGTACCTACTCAAGAGAAGAGGCCTATGCGATTTTGGACGCAGCCTGAATCAGTGGACTTCTGATCACACACTCTGTAAAGACTGTCTTTTCCACATTCTTTTCCACAAAGTATATCCATCCCTTGTGTTGTGATTAAGCATTAGTAGTTTTCTGGTGGTTTTTTTATGCTTTTGACTTTGGCCTTGTTTTTTGGATTTTGCCTGTCCTGTGATATACTGTTTGCTGATCGCCTGACCCTTCCCAGCAAGCAATAGCTGCCATTTCACCGTCTCGGTTAACTATAGAACCGATATAGTCCAGCTATGAGTAACCCACTTCTAACACCATTTGGTTAAATGGTGTTCATCAAGGTCTGTGATGAACAAAAGGGAACCAGTGCGATGCTAACTGCCGGTTGGCCTAAAAAGTGACGTCATACCTGCACCATTCTATTGGGACAGGTGCCGCGGTGACACACTCAGCCTTCGAATGCGGCCTTCGTAGGATGCAGCCTCTGAATTGGACGCAGCGTGTGTGTGTATTCTGGGAAATGGAGTCTGAGGCGGCCATATTTGATTGCTGAGGTTCATGCTGTGAATTGCAGTTCACTGACCTGACAGTAAGTATATTTATACTTGAGACATGGAAATATTTATTTTATTTCCATGTCTCAACAATTTCTAGACCTTTTCCTCACCTTGCTTACACCCAGTGACAGTGGGATTGGATGGCCTTGAGGTGCCTGCCTGTATGTCTGTAACTCACTGTACCTGAGCAAAGGTCAACTGTGCCCTCATAAACACAAACTGCCAAAGACCAGACATGACTGACCAATGTCACTTTGTCAAATAAACCTCATGACAGGGTGAAAAAGCAAACAGTGCCTAAAACCATTTAAAAATCTAGCAGAGTCAGAGAAACTGTGATGTATTTAACATTTGTCTGTAAATGTCAAACACCCTTAAATGACTGTGTAACACATGAGAGCAAACATATTTCTGTTGTCTGATTCGTTTAAATTTGATTCAGAACTACTTTTGAACAGAAGGGACAAGAGAAAGGTAGAAATAAAGGACAGTTCAAAAACTTTGAGGTGACATGGCAAATGCAGAGGCAGATTTTTGAAGAATGTTGAGAATATTGGTAAGTAATCATAAAAGAGCCAGCGGAGGAGATGTCAGAGATAAAACTCTTAATGCACACTCTTACCTCTCTGTTCACCTGAGGACATGCTGCTGTCAGCCAGCCAGACACACAGACAGGTCTAATGGATTCACTTGTCTCATTCATGCACACATACACTCCCCCTGGCTCTCTTTGTCTCTTCTGAACAGACCACGACCCATTCCAACCGCAATAAGAGTAGATTTAAAAAAAAAATTGTGTGCCCTTCATGAGCCAAAAGAACTCAAGGGGCATAAGAATAAAATAAATCAGCCAAATGTTGAAATAAGAATAATAAGAATAATAATAATCATAATTAGAAATTGTACTGTGTGTGATGTACACACCGATCAGGTATAACATTATGAAACATCCTAATATTGTGTTGGTCACCCTTTTGCTGCCAAAACAGCCCTGACCCGTCGAGGAATGGACTCCACTAGGCCCCTATAGGTGTGCTGTGGTATCTGGCACCAAGATGTTAGCAGCAGATCCTTTAAGTCCTGTAAGTTGTGAGGTGGGGCCTCCATGGATCGGACTTGTTTGTTCAACCCAACCCCCAGATGCTTCATTGGATTGAGATCTGGGGAATTTGGAGGCCAAGTCAACACCTCAAACTCGGGTACATCATCCTCCAGGAAGTGACATCATTTTGGCACAGCACAAACATCAGTAAGTAAGCAATGGGTTTGATTAAGTCTGTGATGTTTTGTGGTATTAATTGGTTTGTCTCACTCTAAAACATTAAATCTGTCTGATAAAAAAAAAAAACTTTCATGACATCACTGATGCTATAGAGATGGAGGCAGTCAAGGTAGTATTATGGAGGTGGAAGAAGGAAGTTTTGATGATACAGTTATCTTTACACTTGGATTTAGAGTCACTTGGAGTCAGCTTGTGTAGGGAATGACGGCTTAAACTCCATCAGTGTCTAAACAGATTAGATTAAGATGAAAGAAGAGATCCAACCTTTTAGCAAGACTGTTTTGTCAAGCCTTTAAAAGAGCAAAGAAAACACTTATGCTCACAATGGCTGCATTTATTTGTTCAAATCGGTAATATTACTACAATTTAAAATAACTGTTTTCTATTTGAATATATCTTAAAAGGAAATTTATTCCTGTGAAGGCAAAGGCTGAGAATTTTCAGCATCATTACTCCAGTCTTCAGTGTCACATGATCCTTCAGAAATCATTCTAATATGCTGATTGGCTGCTCAAGAAACATTTATTATTATCAAGGTCGAAAACAGTTGTGCTGCTTAGTATAAAAGTCTTTACTGTCACTTTTGTCAATTTAATGCATCCTTGTTGAATAAAAGTATTGCTTTCAACACAACAAAAAAATCAGACCCCAAACTTTTGAAGCTATCAATCAAGTATTATTTACACGTTATATTGATAGAATTAATATTTCCAGATGTAGTGTAAAATGTAAAGCGTAAAGCCCATCTTTATGTAAGCATGCACACTGCCCTCTGGTGTATCGATGTGTGCACACCAGCAATGTCCCAAATCATCACTGTCCCTGCACAGGCACCCTGCCAGTGGCAATGACATCACCCACCTCAGAACACAGACTGACACTCACAATTAGCCTCTTTCTGTGTGGGTATGTGTGACAGGGCTGCTACATTCACCACGTCTGATGACTTCAGACTGACTGCACTGCAATGATGGCCTGAATCTCCTCTGGTTATAGAGTTTTTTTAGTGAGGGCAGTGAAAGGTCCTGTGCCATTTCCAGTGGATTTCTTTCTCCATTTGTAGGTAAAAACTCATCTGAAGTATCACACAGCTATTCCAAAACTCAAATAGCTCAAATAGTCTAAGTGTTCTGTTGCTAGACTGAGGAACAAAGTGAACTATAGCAAGACTGTGAGTCCTAAAACCCCCTGAAAATAATACAACATGACACGGTAGACAGAAATAATTGGACATCAGGTGATGTCATGTCTTATAAGGTCTGAGTCTGCAAATAGAGGAATAACTTGACAATGATCTGATATGAAATGTTTTGCCGCCATGGTCTACCTTTTCATGCTTTAGCTGTGAGGGAGAGCTACAAATTGCACTGCAACTCACACATGTACACATGCACACATCTCTTACATTTTGGGAGTGGGAATGGAAAAATAACACTGACAACACAATATGCACTGCATGTAAGATGACCTCAAGAATATGTTTTAGGATTTCTCTTCCATATTCCCATGCAAAATACCATAACCCCACCGCCACCATGGGCCACTCGATCCACAACGTTGACATCAGCAAACCGCTCACCCACATGATGCCATACACGCTGTCTGCCATCTGCCCTGTACCGTGAAAACCGGGATTCATCCGTGAAGAGAACACCTCTCCAAAGTGCCAGACACCATCTAATGTGAGCATTTGCCCACTCAAGTCGGTTACGGTGACGAACTGCAGTCAGGTCGAGACCCCGATAAGGATGACGAGCATGCAGATGAGCTTCCCTGAGACGGTTTCTGACAGTTTGTGCAGAAATTCTTTGGTTATGCAAACCGATTGTTGCAGCAGCTGTCCGGGTGGCTGGTCTCAGATGATCTTGGAGGTAAAGATGCTTGATGTGGAGGTCCTGGGCTGGTCTGCGGTTGTGAGGCCGGTTGAATGTAATGTCTAATTCTCTGAAACGCCTTTGGAGACGGCTTATGGTAGAGAAATTAACATTCAATTCACGGGCAACAGCTCTGATAGACATTCCTGCAGTCAGCATGCCAATTGCACGCTCCCTCAAAACTTGCGACATCTGTGGCATTGTGCTGTGTGATAAAACTACACATTTTAGAGCGGCCAGCCTAAGGCACACCTGTGCAATAATCATGCTGTCTAATCAGCATCTTGATATGCCACACCTGAGGTGGATGGATTATCTCGGCAAAGGAGAAGTACTCACTAACACAGATTTAGACAGATTTGTAAACAATATTTGAGAGAAATAGGCCTTTTGTGTACATAGAAAAAGTCTTAGATCTTTGAGTTCAGCTCATAAAAAATGGGGGCAAAAACAGAAGTGCTGCATTTATAATTTTGTTCAGTGTATATTATAATAAAAATAAATAAAATACTTAATTCAATACTTATTTATTCATTTATAATTATAGCTGCCATATTAATAATATTAATAATAATCATAATAATAATAATAATTATTATTATTATTATTGAAGATGATGATAATGTTGTTAAGTTATTGGAGAACACTGGGATAACTGCTTATACAGATTTTCAAAGCACTTTTAATATTCCATTTATATATACAGAATAAGTTTGAATGACTCTGTGATTGTACATGCTGCCAGCAAGGTCACCGTGATTTTTCCAAGTAAGACATGTTCCTGGATTAACATATTTTGTTGATCCTGGAGCAACATTTCAGTCTGAAAAAGTTGTCCTAACCCTATTCCTACCCCTAAACCTAATCCTACCCATAAGTTATCCCTAGAAAAAGTTATCAGAGTAAAATGTTAAATGAATAACACTGATGTAGAAGCACCTAACCCTGATTGTATACCTAAACTTCACATAAACTGTAAACTAGTCCCTCAAATCTGATTGGTTGATTGGAGTGTGTATCAAAGATGTTGATACATGTTGTACTTGGTAAAATCACATCCACCATGTTGCTTATGTTTCTGCATTTATAGTTGTCAATACTTTAGTATTTAGATGTAATCTAAATGCGATTATGGCATATGCACAGGGCAGGTGGTGTAGCCAGCAGTCGGGTGCTTTGCCCTGACCTGACCCAGAACCAGAACCAGGTGCTGGGCTGTGATTATGAGTCTCAGAAGATCATACAGCCTGCAGCTTTCCCAGAGGCCTCCATATGGACACCAACTGCAATCTGTGCACAAATGCTTTTCATCCACATAAATACTATATACCACGGTCATCCAAATGTAGTAAATGCAGTGTAGGTTACTATGCTCTATGATTTATTTGTCTTATTTAGATTCACATGGGGCTGGCTGCTATATAAATTATCAACAAAAAAAAGCAGTTATTTGTTGTGATATAAAGGATCCGAATGAATCCATGTTTGTATTTATTTAATAAACTCATGATTATATATGACAGAATTGTCATCCTCCACCCAAGAATGCAGGTTTATTCATCTGTGTGTCACATTGTTGAGCAGAGGAACTCTCATTTGCTGACATAATTCCCCTTGGCACTGGGTTACATTACATGCTGACACAGGGCACATTTTTTTCAGATAATTTTACTCTGACTGACACATTGAATTAACTGTATTACTGTTGAAAACAAGAAGCCTGGAGTATATTGAAAGATGGGAAGCAGGATGCATACTTTAAACAATATTGAGTGTTATTGCTGTTATATGAGCAGAAATTGTGTGTGTGTGTGTGTGTGTGTGTGTATGTGTGTGGCCTGGTAAACCCTACATTATGGGGACAAAATGCCCCCACAAAGATGGCAATATCCAAAATTCCATTGGATGTCCTTCTGCTTATAAATCATACAAAATTATGTTTTTTGACATTTTAAAAAGAAGAAAGTTGGGGATAGAATATACATTTTGTACAGTATTCATTATGTCTATGGAGTGAGTGTGTGCGTGTGTGTGTGTGTGTGTGTGTGTGTGTGTGTGTGTGTGTGTGTGTGTGTGTGTGTGTGTGTGTGTGTGTGTGTGTGTGTGTGTGACCTGGTAAACCCTACGTTATGGAGACAAAATGTCTCCACAAAGATGGCAATATCCGAAATCCTTGTCCTTGTGGGGATATTTTTTGGTCCCCATGAGGAAAACAGCTTATAATTCATACTAAGTGATGTTTTTTGAAAATGTAAAAATGCAGAATGTTTCCTATGATGGGTAGGTTTAGGGGTAGGGGTAGTGTAAGGGGATAAAATATACAGTTTACACAGTATAAAAAACATTATGTCTATGGAAAGTCCCCATAAAACATGAAAACCCAACATGTGTGTGTGTGTTCTGGTATATGTGGTTCACGGGGACACAAATGTGTGTAATGACATGGGTATTACAACGTAAACATGGTTTATGAGGACACTTCCTGTGTCCCCGTAAACCAAATAGCTTTAAAAACATACTAAACGATGTTTTATTAAAAATGTAAAAATGCAGACTGTTTCCTGTGATGGGTAGGTTTAGGGGTAGGGGTAGTGTTTGTACAGTATAAAAACCATTATGCCTATGGAGAGTCCCCATAAACCACATATACACATGTGTGTGTGTGTGTGTGTATGTGCGCGCATGTGTTTGTTCATGTTTGAGGGCATACGAGTCAGAGTGGGCTGGGTTATCAGAGCAGAGACACAGAAGGCAGTTTGCGGTGGGCAGGAGAGAGAGTCACATTCTTCATCTCAACTTTGCCCAGCGCAGTCTTCCACACACTGCTTTTCTCCTGATTTTGCTTGTCTGTCATTCTTCTTGTTCAAACCCCTTATTTTAGTTTCTCTTACAGTCTTCTTCAAGAATAGTTATTTCTTTAGGTTGTTTTTTTCCTTATTATCTGTCCATCTTTACCCACTTTTGTCAGTATCCTCTCATTTTATATCTGACAATCTAGCGTCATTTACTGTACAGATTTTATTTGCATAACCTGGTGCAGTTTGATGGTATCAGATGGAGTCAAGGCATCATGGACCTCAACCTCTAAGACCCACAAGGTAAAAATATCCATTGAATCCTTTGGTGGTTATGTTACTTTCCTGTAAACTCTGTTCCATCCATCACCTCTCTGTCGGTCTCCTCCTATTGTCAACTTTACAATTTTGCCCTGCTTTTGTCCCTTTTGTACCTGTCCATTCGATTCATGTATATCTATCTTCTCAACAGTTATTTGTCTTTCTCAGAGCACTGTTTGTATACATCTATCTATCTATGTTTATTCCAAGTTTGCCTTTTCATCTTTTTTAGGTCATGCACCCTGTTGTTTTGGAACATTTTAGTTGGTTTAAGCTGGTTGTTAGCTGGTCCAAGCTGATTAACTGGCACAAGCTAGTGATTAGCTGGTCATTAGCTGGTTCAAGCTGGTAACCTTACGAAATGTTTGGTTTGGCGGATTGATTACCATTTGTAACCACAATAATTTTACTACTACAAATACCATGGTTAAACTATGGTTAGTGTAGTCAAACCATTGTTAATTTGTGGTTACCATGGTATAGTAAAATTAACCATGGTTTTACTACAAATAAGGCAAGGCAAGGCAAGGCAAGTTTATTTATATAGCACATTTCATACACAATGGTAATTCAAAGTGTTTTACATAGAAAATGAATTAAAATAGTGATAACATATGCATAAATAAGAATACTACGTTAAAAATAAAAACAAGGATAATTAAAACAGTTGTAAAGAGAATTTAAAAAAAATAAGAATAAAATTATGATAAATAGATCCCTAACTGCATGATTCTTTAAATTCGGGGTACCCCTATCTGAGATGGAAGAGATGGAGCAGGTTCGCAATGTCTCCTGGACCTTACAAGTCGGTCCAAGACGGGCTCCTGTAGGGGACGTTACCTATGCCTCACTCTTCACAAGCGGAATGAAGCGAAGCACACTGCTCTCCTTTTCCAATCTCTTCCAGTCAGACATCCCTAACCAAAAATGATAACCAACAGATGCATAAGAACTAGAAATATACAGTTGTAAAGTGAATTAAAAATAATAAAATGAGGATATATAGATAAAATAACAATAACAAGAGAAAAGAACAAAGGTAAACTAAAACAGTTTTAAAAAGAATAAAAAGATTATACATAGATAAGATAAGGTGCAATCAGTCGGACGTACAGTGGCACAGTGCTCATTCAGTAAATGCACAGCTAAACAGATGTGTTTTGAGTCTGGATTTGAATGTGGCTACTGTTGGAGCACATTTGATCTGTTCAGGAAGCTGGTTCCAGCTGCGGCTGGCATAATAGCTAAACGCAGACTCTCCTTGCTTTGAGTGAACCCTTGGTATTTCTAACTGACTTGATCCTGATGATCTAAGTGATATGTTGGGTTTGTATTTAATCAGCATATCTGCAATGTATTGAGGTTCTAGGTCATTGAGTAATTTATAAACAAGTAATAGTACTTTAAAATCAATTCTAAATGTAACTGGAAGCCAGTGCAAGGACCTGAGGACTGGTGTGATATGGTCATATTTTCTGGTTCTGCTCAGAATCCTGTCAGCAGTGTTCTGAATGAGCTGCAGCTGTCTAATGGTCTTTTTGGGAAGGCCGGTGAGAAGACCATTACGATAGTCCACCCTGCTGGTGATGAAAGCATGAACAAGTTTCTCTAAGTCTTGCCTGGAAACAAAGCATCTAATTCTTGGGAGATTTTTCAGGTGATAGTATGCTGATTTAGTTATTACTTTGACATGACAACTGAAACTCAGGTCTGACTCCAAAATCACACCAAGATTCCTGACTTGATTTTTTGTTTTTAGACCTTTAGCCTCAAGATATGCGTTCACCTTGAGAATTTCATCTTTATTTCCAAATGTAGTGATTTCAGTTTTGTCTTTGTTTAACTGAAGATAGTTTTGGCACATCCAGTTGTTAACTTCATCAATGCATTTGCAGAGGGAGTCAATGGGGCTATAGTTATTAGGTGATAGTGGTAAGTAGATCTGGGTGTTGTCAGCATAACTGTGGTAAGCAATTTTGTTATTTTTCATTGGCTCAGTGGCAGCATATACAGGTTGAATAGGAGTGGTGCAAGAACTGACCCTTGTGGGACTCTGCATGTCATGGATGTCCACTCAGATAAACCAAAAACCATGGTTAATTTTCATAAGGGTAAACCTTGGACCACCAACAAACCAGCTACAGTTTGTGTAACCTTGTCAATCTGCCTAACCTTGCCCTTTTCACCTTTACCTTTAATTAACTGCTTGAACCAGCTACAAACAAACCAGCCATCTTCCAAAACACAACAAGCAATATATACTGTTTTTTCAAATGGGCATATAGTTTGAAATTTGCCTGGAAACATCAAGTGCATTGAAGTACTACGCTAAATTGATGTGCATTTGTGAAGTGCATTTTATGCCTGACTGTCAAATTGGCTAGCTTGTTTTTAGCATGGCTTTTTGAACAAAAGTGCTCTCTGAGCCTTTCTCAACATGACTCAGTCAGTTGTTGATCACTGATTATGATGGGTAATTATGTGAATAAGCAAAGTTATACATGTTCTGGTTGACAAAAAATTATAAGATAAACAAACATGACTGTCCTGCAGATGTTGTTAGCATCAGCTTGATGAAGGGAGCTGTATTTTGCTGAATTAACTTAACTGCCAGTTCAGGATGTGGACCACAGAACTTGATGTGATACTGTGTGAAAGACTGTCCACTGAAGACCAAATGAAGTCACATTTCATTTGCAAAGGATGATCATAGGAGAAAGTCACTTTGGTACAGCATTTTATCCACTTGTTACAGAAACATACCTTCTTATTGCTCCTATACAGCCCAGCCATGTCTTTCATAGGTTGGCCCCACACAAATGGATGTGTGACACATGGAGGCCCAGGTCGGATGTTGCTGCGTGAGATGCTTTGGCAGCTGGAGCAAAGAGCACTTCAGGTTCACGAAGAAGAGTTCCAGTATTGCATCTCCCATGGCATTCTGGGATACCGTCAGGCCCCAGCATACCCAAGCCTGGTTTCCCTTATACCTGCTTCTGAACACCGCCAGCTAGAGCGCCTCTGTGGTCGCATCCCACCCTCACACACTGCTATTGTACTTTCCAGGTTAAACAAGTTCTCTCACTTTTGCCTTCCATTTTATGGTATTTTTTTTCAGCCATTTTTTCAAAAATGCTACTTCAAAGGCTTAAAAATAAATCACATAAAAAATTTAGAATTTGTGCAGTTTACATCATTATGCCAGTAGCTGGCGACAAATGACTATCTTTATAAACACACTGACCAAAGTGACCAAAGTCCTGGCTGCATCCGAAATCGCATACTTTAGTTATTTTGACTAAGTAATTACTTAACAACTGCTAAAAAACTATGTTCTAGTATGGGTGTGTGTAGTAGGAATGTAATCCCGATGTACTACATTCGCCATGTTGTCATTTATCATGTGACCTACCAGCGTCAGTTGCGTCGCTTCTTTTGTTCAAACACACTGACCTAAGTGACCAAAGTCCTGGCTGCGTCCGAAATCGCATACTTTCTTGAGTAATAGGTACTTATTTTGAATAAGTCACAGCCGCTAAAATAGTTCTATATAGTATGAGTGTGTGTAGTAGGAATCTAATCTGAACTGCATTCACCATGTTGTAATTTAATCATGTGACCTACTAGCGTTAGTTGCGTCGCTTCACTGACATTCACAAATCCTCTACCATGGCCTCATGGGATAGTAAAATGTCCACCATATGCACACTTCAGTATCTCGCCAGAAGGTCATTCTGTAATTTTTGAGTATTGTGAATTCTGACATACTTCTTGTGTCACATACTGCTTTTTGCCCACTATATAGTAGGAAATTATGTGATTTTGGATGCAGCCCCTGTCTCTGGAGTGACTGTCTTTATGAATGAGTTATTGAATCATTCACTCAACTATCACTCAACTATCTTGTTTCATTCAGGAAAGAATCACCACTACTTTGTGTTGCTCGAGTTGCACAATGGTTGATTTGGCTTTATTTGAAACTAACAAAATAGTCCAAAATAAAAGTTACTCAACATTAACTTCTTGTTTATTGAACTATTGGAGCTATGGAGCCCTGCACATGACATGCAGATAAAAATAGATAATGTGGCAACTTCTTAATAATTTCTGGCCACATTGTAGCCTACTAATTAGTTCCTGTGTTTTAATTTAGGTAAGTTATTTTAATTGAAATCCTGGCCTCAATTTTAAAAAGTTGAAGGAACATATTTGTGGCCATTATATCTTGTTTTTCCCCTCTGTCATGTACAGGGCTCCACATAAAAGCAGTAATCACTCACAATCGTGCCATTTGTCTAAATATCAACACTGCTTACAGTGCTCGTGCGATATTGCTTTAATATTTTACTAAACTTTTTATTGTGCTCCATCAAGGCTCCATGATCTTTTGGCTCACAATGACATCCCTCCCTGGGAACTGGTGGGCGTCTTCAAGCAAGTTCTCCGGGACTTCCTGAGGAGACAGGAAGACGGCATGCAGAGACGGCCAGTCCCTTCAGCTCCACTAAATATTCTTTCTTCTCCCAGTCCACCTACAGAGAGTAATGATAGAAATCCCATGGCTGGAAATGCTTCTAATTCTTCGTCAGAGGAGTCAGGGAAGCACAGGGAGGAAATTCCTACTATTTCTAGTTATGTGGATAAACATTTGCAAGCTGCCTGCCCCTACTCTATCCGCAGAGATTGGAGTTTGCCCTTTTGCCATCCGTTCTCTTATGAGGCCTACAGCACCACATTGTGAGACGCCTAATGGTAGGACCGTCCAACACGATCTCATGGCAATAGAGTGGTGCAGGGATGACGTCAAGACCCAGAAGACTAATTCGCCACTCAGTTGTTCCCTCCTATGGTGTTTTATAATGGGGTAAAATAAAGCCTGTGGTAAACATAACTTGACAATACTTTAGCATTTTGTAAATTACACACACCCATTCAGATTTTTTTTTATTTTGGAGCAGTTATGTTTATTTTTTAAATGTATGTTTCTAATAACTAGCCTAGTGAGTCCTCTTGGGAAGTGAGTGTGTGCAGTTTACATTGTAGAACAAAACGTCAAAATATCATCAAGTTATGTTTAGCACAGGCTTTATTTTACTCATATATTGAAAAACCCAGGGCCGTAACCACCATACAGTGCACCTGGTCACAATTTTTTTCACAAGAACTGCTTAATGATTCTTCAAAGAACATTACTTTTGTGACAAAATAAAATCATAAAAAAACAGCATAGGTATGAAACTAGGGTGGGTAAATAATGTCAGAATTTTCATTTGATCCTTTAACGTTATTAGAACTATCCCAGACAGCAACATAGTGTCGGCCCAGATCTGGCCCACATCTGGTCCATGTGAATTCCACACATACCAGATAGACCACACTATGTTGCTGTCTGGGATTTCTTTGATGCTATTATCTCACTTTAGAATTGCTTTTGCATTTTTGTCCATTTGTTTTTCTAATTAAAATGTAAAAAAATATTTGTACTTTAGCTTTCCAGGGTCCATAGCTAATGACTGATCAAACAGGAAAGTAGCACACACATAAGCACATACACCCAGAGTAGTCAACCCAGATATCCAGCGTAATCTGTCATTTTTTCAGAGTTATATTTCTGGATTACAGAGCAGAGATTAGCCTGAGGGAAGAGGATTGCACCACTGTCTTTGCGCATCAGTGGTCCTGCTTCCTACATGTACCCATGAACTACCTAGCACTCTCACCTCTCCCATACTTTTTACATCACAGATACGATCTAATATTCTCTGCTTGTTCATTTATCATGTAGTGACAGAACTGTGTTTTTCATGTAGCATGGACTGAATGTGGCAGACAAAGTATAGGTTTGGTAATTGTTTACAATGAGAGGGCTGATCATAAAGCTTCCATCTTAGCAGTGTTATGTACTCTTGCCTGCTGAATAACTGTTGGTCCGGACAAAGTGACTCATGTCATGTGATCATTAACACAATAGACTGCAGAAGCAATACACAATAGTGTCTTTAATCACATTTTTCTGCTAATGATTTGGTTGTTGTTGTGATTTTGTGTAATTGTCTCCAAAATGCAAAATGCTCCATTTTATTTATTTGCTTCTGAACCCTGCAGGCTTTATTGTTCCCTTCAATCTGTCCATTGCTGTTGGAATGTCTACACAATTAAATTTCACCAAAACATCATTTGCGTTTTTATTGTATGCTCAATTAAATTAAATTAAAAGTAAATTAATCAATCAGTCAGTCAAATCAATAAATCAATCAATCAATCAATCAATCAATAATCTATCTATCTATCTATCTATCTATCTATCTATCTATCTATCTATCTATCTATCATCTATCTATCTATCTATCTATCTAACTATCTATCTAACTATCTATCTATCTACACTGTAAACCCTAACGCTCAAAATAATTAATTGGTTTGAGTAGAGCCAACTCAAATTAAACAAATTTGTTCAAACAAATTAACTTTTATGAGTATTTAGAGTATTTCTTTTTCTTTTGAGTTCATGAAACTGACACATTTTAAGTAATCTGAAATGTTTCATTGCTTTGAGTTTTATGAACTTGTTTCTTTTAATTTAGACAAACTTACATTTAACCGAAACTGGGCTGGGATTTCTATTTCCCAGCATGCTTTGCCATGACACTCAAATAAGACAGTAAATGCCAAAATTAAGTGTTATAAGATGTTGCAAGATTAAATGCAAGATTAACGTAAAGTGGGAGACTTAGTGTTTAATGTTTTGGTATGCTAGTATAGAAGAATTTCTGATATTTTTTAAGTTAAATGTATGAATAAGCTTACTCAAATATTTTAAAGTTCAGACCAATTAAAATGTGATTACAAAATTTAAATCTGCACGTTCTGCTTACTTAAACTTTAAATTTCTATCTATCTATCCCTCTGTCTATTGAAATTATTTCTGATCTGTACTCAAGTGAGTGATTCTACTGGAGATACATTTGGCATTTCAAGAAGTAAAAGGAAAAAACTGTTCACTAACAGAAATTCTTTCCAGTATCTTATTGAAAACATATTCAATTTTAATAATTAATTGCTTGCCAAACACAAGTTACTTCCTTTTTATTTTATATACCTTTAACGGAAAAAAAATCTTTATAGTATTGTTTGTCAACTCTCTTACTGTCAATTCTGTTACATACTATCAAAATTGTTTGACTGTAACAGAAGTGACCATTTTTAACTTTTTAGACAAAAATTCCACTTGCTAGCATAAATGCTAAGAGCTCATGACTAATGAAATCATGATTAAAAGACTTTTAAACAACCATCTGTGTGATCAGTGATAAATTCTGTTTTCCTTTTGATATTGTGGTAACAATTTTGACGTTTTACAAAATAACTCTTGGTGTAAGAACTTTTTAGAATAAAATATTTTCTCAGAGAGAGCACACATACCTTTCAGTGCTTCAGATCTTATCAGAAGGAAGTGACATCATTTCCTGTATCTTACATAGCTGTGGGAGATAATTCCACCAATTTGAAGGCAAAGTATAATATGGTAACATAATTCACACAAGATTTATGGACACATTTTTATAAGATAAAAGTTTTTTTTTTTTTTTTAACAATTTAAATTGTTAAAATTACTATTTACGGCTTTTATAAAAAATAATAAATAATAATAAATAAAATATTACCAAAAGAAAATATTTTGATTACACAATGATACATGATGCAAAAAATACACAGACTAATTCGGGACAAGAAATCATGATTTTTATTTTCATATAAGACACTTTTTATAGAAAATATTACATTGTTATGGCCTGTAACATCTTGTGGTCCATGACAGTGAGCAACAAATTATTAAAATATTTAAAACTATAACCACTTGAAAAAAGCAGAAAAAAAAAACATGACTTTGGACACCAAATGTATCTGCAATTATAAAATTACCCAAATATACAAAGGCTTTTATGCTGTTCTTAAATAATCAAGATAGATATCTATTTCATTTTCTGATATATATGTGTACTTTCAAAACAAAGTAAGACATTGTGTGATCTAACATTTTCCAGTTAAATCCAATTAAAAATCCAAAGTTCTATCTAACAGTATATCTAAAAGAGACATTATAAGGACAACGAGAGATAAATTGAAGTTTTACAAAAATGCATTCGTCACGTGCGGACTTTTATTTTGATTCCGGGGCTTTTAATTACAAAGCGGAAACCGCTAGAGAGCTTCCGCTACATCTCCCATTGAGCTAGCGCTGAACAGTGACCTTCTCCGAGTGGTCCAGTGCACTTACATATTAGAGGTGAGTACATTTGCTTATAATAAATGCTGTATGATATCAGTTGGCATAGTTTAAATAATCACTGACCATTTCAAGAAGATTCCCTGTCGTTTAAACCATTACTTTTTTCGTTTATTGGACCATATGACAAGGCCTTACTGAGCGCCTTAAATGAATCAACATCGAAAATCAAGGCTCTCCGCAAGCTTGATATCTGAATGACACACGTGAAGCAAGGCAAATGTTTTATAGTCTCAGCGAGAAATTTGTCCCTGTATTGTACGGTGAAAAGAGCTGTTCTTTTCGCGATTCGAGTTAGCTTCATACTGAGCTTGGCATGAACTCGTCTTATTCTGACAGTGATAAACTGAGAATGTTTCTGCTCCTTTTGTAACGGTCTTTTTGTATCTTAAATATTGTATCTTAAATTAAGTCTAATAGTTTTTATTTCAATTGGTCCTTGACTTTATGTCCTTGAAAGTAGTGTTTGTGTCATGTTACGCGATTGGTTATTTTAATGGCACATAACATTTGCACATTCAAACATATATGTTTGGTAATAGTACATATTGTTTAAGCCTTCTAGACAAATATTCATGCATCTTTATGTTTTGATCACTAGATGGCAGGTGGTGCATTTGCTGGCTGGTGGTCTAAGGTGGCCCCCTACTACACCAAGGCATACCAGGAGATGTGGGTTGGAGTAGGAATCATGACTTTCATGTACTACAAACTTTCATATGGAGGTGAGAGGCCAGGTTTATTAAAGAGCTCTTTAGTATCTATATAAGCTGCGTCTCATTGCGAAGGCTGCGTCCTCCAGAGGTCGCATTTGAAGGCTGCATACATCACCGTGGCGGTCTCATTTAAGAAAAAGTAACCATTAGATTGCAAGTAAGAAAGAAATTACAGTATTTTACACCTCACAAAGAACAGTCAATTTTATTACGGTTACTTTTCTTAAATAAGACATCATTGATGACGTATGCAGCCTTCAAATGTGACCTCCAGAGGATGCAGCCTCCAAAATGAGAGACAGCTTATATGGTTTACTCATGGTTCCATGAAGAACCTTTCCATACAGCAAAAAGTTCTTTATAGTGGAACATTTTTTTTTTTTTTTATTTAAAAATAAATATTCACACTTCAGTTCTTTAAAGACACAAACCATAAGGGAAACAAAAATGGTTCTTCTATGGCATCACTGTGAAAACCCTCTTTTGGAACCTTTTATTTTTAAAGAGTTAGTTCACCCAAAAATAAAAATTATTTCATTAATTACTCACCCCCATGCTGTTCCAAACCCGTAAGACCTTTGTTCATCTTTGGAACACAAATGAACATCTTTTTGATGAAATCTGAGAGCTTTGTCTGACCCTCCATAGACAGCTACGCAACTGAAACTTTGAGTTTATAAAGAGATCGTAAAACTAATCCATATGAATCGAGCAGTTTAATCCAAAGTTTTCTGAAGAGAAACAATCGCTTTATATGATGACTAGATTGAATTTAGGCTTTTATTCACATTAACATTCATCAACTCACACATCAGTTGTGGTAAACCACCAACGGAATATCAAGCATGTTTGCATGAAGTAAAAGCCTAAATTCAATTTGTTCATCATATAAAGCAATCGCGTCTCTTCAGAAAATATGGACTCAACCACTCTATTCATATGGATTAGTTTTTGCAATTTCTTTATGAACCTTTTGAAGCATCAAAGTTTCTGTTGCATAGCTGTCTATGTAGGGACTCGCATTTCATCAAAAAGATCTTCATTTGTGTTTTGAAGATGAACGAAAGTCTTATGGGTTTGAAATGACAGTGAGTAATTAATGACAGAATTTTAAATTTTGAATGAACTATCCCTTTAAAAATGTAGTGTCAACATGGCATGGCACCCTTATTTATTTCATGTTACACAATATAATTATGTACTATGTAATTATTATTTATGCCACAACATATTATATATCATGTAAGCATTATATGCATAATCAGTCAGAATTATATGATGAACTGGGCCCATGTTGATAGACGATTTGTTACACAAATTCAGACTGTGTTGTGTACAAGGCAACAAATTTTATTTTAAGAGCTTGCAAACGTTCTTGTTAAAGTGTTAATAATAGCATTTCTGTTTTGCAGGAAAGAAGAAAGCAGTGCAGTCAAGTAAGTATTAACTTTTAAATTCACATTTTTAGTATTATGATTTTTACTCAAACATTGGTAAAACATGAAAAAGTTTAAACTTTCCTCGAATATTCTAATAGTTGTACCTTTTTTTTTAATTTTTTTAAAAAAATTTTTATTGAAGATAAAGGGAAAAATATATATAGAAAGGGCCTAAAGGATAGTATTAAACTTTGTTTAAAATGCTTATTTATGGGACATATGTAGAAACTTTGGGGATCTAACATGACTCCTTTTCTCACAGAGCCCGCCCACTGATTGGACCACCGGAGTGTCTTTCCCCATGTCTTGTCTGTAAATCTTCCCCTGAAGAACTTCACCTGGATATCTGTATTTTGTTTTATGGAAACAATAAAACGCTTGATTTGGATCACACTATGGATAACTCGCTGCCTTGTTGTCTTTCACTCTGTTTTGCAGACAAATTCATACCGGCAAACATGAAACTGTTTGATTGTTAACTTATGAAATTAAACAAATTAAAAAAGTCCTTCCTAAAGTTTTTTTTTTGTTGTTGTTTTTTTTTTCCTTTTTAATGGCTTCAGTCCTTGAATAACATTTGTTTTCTCTTCTATGAGCTGATGTTAAATTCCAACTAAAAAGGCCTATTGACAATATTTTGCATGTGGTGATTAGCATTTTAGGAATCACATTTTATGTCAGGTCTTGTATTTAATATGTAGTTCATGTTATTGATCAGTAGTGGGTGTTCGAGGACTGTCCAGCACATCCGATTTAAAAAAAGAGAAAAGCTGCATCTAAATTACAAATTTGAATTCCTTTAACCCTTTTTCAAATATATAAAAACTTTCCCATTTAAAATGAGACTTTACAATATTTATAATTGGAAACCACTTAGTGAATGGGTCAAAATATTGAACATTTCCAATATAAGAGTATGCCATGGTGCTTTGAATTTATCATTGAACACCTGCAAGTGATGCCAATTTTAAAGTAACCAACTTCTTGCCAATTAATGTGACTCATTGACAAACTAAGAGCGTATTATACTCTTTTGTTTCATCACTTAGAGATTTTAATGATTACTTTACTACTGATACAAACATCCATAAGTCACTATGCTCCACATTCCTGCCATTCCAGCTCTGCGCGTGCCATCATTTAACACAACAGCGCGTGCAGCTTGTATTCGCCTCAGCCAGTCCGGGTCGTATTGTATTGCTTTTGTTTTCGTTTTTTAAAACGTATTATGCCAATATCCGACTGCATTTAGATGAATAAGCGTGTTCTTATTTCGTTTCCATTCGCTTCGCGTATTGGAGTGTTTTACCTGGCTTCGGCTAGCAGGCTAACTATTTTAGCTATCTCGCGAGTTAATCGATACTCCGCTGCTGAAGGATACGAGGAACACCTCATGCATCGTTACTAAAAGATTATGGCATATGTGTACACGTGACACGTGAGTATAACGTATTTTTATCCGCCGTCGGTGTATTTTCTCAATGTTTGTGAACATTTACTGTACAGCGAGATGTTTTGGTGTCAGTGCTAACTGGCTAACAGATGTGAGAACTGGGGCGGATAGAGGAAAACCCCTTAAAATAAATGTCTTTAAATGAGACAAACATTAATGGAGCTGATTTAAACCTTTTTTTTCTTATTTCAATTTATAACACAATGATATACAAGTTATTCACAGCGAGGAGAGAATGAGTTACGGGCTCTCAGTGGGTGTGTAGAAACACCCAACATCTGCCATTTCTACACACACAACCAGCTGATATTCCAGTTTAGCGAGTTTCTTTTAAAGCTTCTCATTAATTGTTCTTACTCAGCTAACGGAGATTAATGTGATTATTGCCAGTTGCGTAACACGTTAACGTTTAAAGTAAAATCATACGATGGAAGTTACAGAGCCGTGGCCTATTTGGCCTGTATTTGTTGGTGTTGTGGACATTCATGTGTCAGTGATGGTGCAAGTGAAGTTCTTCTCCTGCTGTACAGAGGGCTGTGATCTCGGGTTGGACCTTGTGGATGTTGTGTAAGGCAAAGTGAAGCTGAAGACCAGATGTTCCTCTGACACAAGCGAAGATGATGCCTGTGAGTATCCCTTCTCTTATTTTCTCAAGGAGTCAAAACAATGCAATTTGTTTACATATATATTATTATGGTTCACGTGGAGAGGCATCAGTGTGAGCCCGCATCACTACATTTTCTTTGTTTATAGTATTTTTTTTTTTTGTTGTTGTTGAAAACTCACTCCAATGCAGAAAGTATGTACAGTATCATAACACTTTAATGGCAGTAGTGTAAAGTTTGATTTGTTGAGAGAGGCATTGTGGGCTTCCTAGAGCCAGGCCAAGGGATCCATAACGGGCTCCTTTTGAGAAAGCTGTTAATGCTAATGGGCTGTGGATGAGAATATCCTAAGTGCAAGAACATGTGCCTCATGCTGTGCTGTTTTAACTCTACTAATCATTTAGCTTTTTAAATACAATACCTCTGTTTGAGATGGGAAAACAATTCGTTTTTTTATTGCAGAACAGTGTCAAAACAGATCAGTTTGAACTTTATTTTGTGACAAGGCTTTTGTTCATCTTCTAAGGAGCTCCATGGTTTCCATGTACTAATAGCAGCTATTAGTTTTATGATGTTGATGTGCAACGTTAAGAGTTTTTTATTTCTTTTCAGCCTAATGCATCAATAGTTTCCAGTAATGCTAAGTCATTATGGACATTTTTTTGTTTCCCTTCCACAATTCTGAAAGGGTCTCAAAATATATGGATATGGTAAAGATATGCTGCAATTAATATTAATTTATTCATTATTTTATTGCTCCTTTTTATTTCCACTTGAAACACAATTCCTTTTAGAAACTAAAAACGTGAAGGATGAATATCTGTATTATCCTTTGTTACAAAGTGTGAAGGAGGGATGAAGGTTACCAATTTGAGAATTGTATTTAGGCAACCTTTCTGAATTATTGTTTACAAAGGCTTTTAGTACATCAGGTCATTTTTATTTGTTTCTCGCTTTTCATAATCTCATTTGTTTCAAAACTACTTCACAGAAAATCATTGGGTTTTCACAAGAAAATTACTCTGAGATCACATATTAACTCTAAAGGAAGCATTTTATCATTAAACATTAACTGTGTTGAGCACATTTAACCCACAAGGTTTTACGCTTATCAACAATATAGTATTTTATGACCTTGATTGCCTTTTGCTGCCTCCTCTACAGATGTGGATCATCACATCGTGTGGTTAATCACTACATACCACGATTACCTTATCTAGAAAACGCCTCATGGTATTTAGGTTCATGTCAAATCATTATTGTGTAATTGGAGTAAACAATGACGTTTCTCTCTCAAGTTTTGGAGGGCATTATTAGGCCCCACCATTTAAATTTTTTATTCCACTGACAAATCAAAATGCAATAATTACTTGTACCTAGTAACCCGCGCACCATGTCAAATGCAGATTATGCGCACATTCATGTCTTCCTCCCTGATGTGGCCAGTTCTCAAGCAGAATGTTTAAGCAGAAAGCAAAGATTGCTACTATGATTGCAGTCCTTTGACGTCTGGATAAGATCATGTTTTGCTGTAGCATAGAAGGAATGTGAACAACTAAACAAAACAACAGTAAAATGTGATTGTGCTGATTATAGAGAGAAAAGGTGTGTTCGAGTCTGCCTTGTAGATATAAGTGGATTTTTGAGGCAATATTGTTATTGATGGTGGGTGGGAGGGAGCCTACATTTACATTTATTCATTTTGCAGACGCTTTTATCCAAAGTGACTTAAAAATTAGCCTAATCAATATCAGCATCCTAGTGTCTGCTAGGGTTAGGCGATATGGCCAAAAAAAATCATATCTCTGTATTTTTGGTTGAATGGCGATACACGGTATATATCCCGGTATTATCTATTTGGATAAAACAAAAAATCTGTATAAAAAAAACTTTAATAATAATTTTATTTCACATCCTGCCTAGTGATGTCCTAAAAACAATGTTGATATTGAAGGCTATAAACAAATGCAGTGAACGTAATGTAGACTATGCAATATATTATGTGCAAAAAGGGGGTTTACAATCTAAAAACAAAATTAATAATTTTTTTTAAATTCACTAAACTAAAAATGAAAATAAAAACAAAAGCATATTAGCCTATATTTTGATTACCCCATTATAATGGTCACTTTCATAAAAATATACTTACGTGTAGGTTTAAAATTCCACATATGGCACATTTATTGTCCAACAACAAATATTTTAGAAATATGCATACTTTAGTCCGAATTATTGCGTTCCTATTGAGCTCTGTCTGTTTGGTGCGAAATATATCGATATATTGTACAAACTCGATATACCGCCCAACCATAGTGTCTGCCTATAAAGTGAAAAAAGCCCACATTTGTTTTGGAGGATCTACCCTATTCAATAGTGACAGCAGATAGGAGGACTCTCAAGGCTTAGGTATACTTTTTGGTAACTCTTTATTTTAGGGTTCAGTTCTCACTATTAACTTGTCGCTTATTAGCATGCAAATTTTCACCCTCACTCGAAACTTCCAATCGCAAGGATTCCAATTGAAATGGCTGGATTTTGAGTGCAAATTTAACAAAGTAATGTGGAGTGTCTACTGTACCTAATTTGCCTTTTTACGGGCTATTTGTTAGAATATTTGATTGGTTTGCTTTTAGCTTAATTGCAAAATCAGCTTTTAGGTACAACACCATTCATTTTCTACTTATTGATTTAAACTATAGCCGTAATTGTATATGATTAGATCCGCAGCTGCTTCCAAACAAAGGATGTTAGGTTTGGTTTCCTGCATGCCCCTACACCTTCTCCCTATGCTGATGTTGGCATTGTTAAAATGTAGATAAAGCCGCTAAGCTGCCTGTGCTGCAATTGGCTGACAGCCATGGAAACAGTCAAATGAGGAGTAAATGGCAACTCACAGCAGGGTGTGGTTGAGTTCAGCACAAGTTTAGAGCTGTACATTACATTATGGTCCTTTATTTTGTGCCTCCCTGACTCTTTGTATGTAAAACTCTCTTGATTGCAACAGGCGTGCAAATACCTGCTACACAGTGAGTGATGTAGAATATTGTTGTCGTGATAGCAAAATTATGGCTTTGATACAATACCTGACTAAAGTATCTTGATAACAATACTGAAATGATACCACGGCAGAAACCTAAAACAACAGGAAAAGTTATTGGAAAAATAGATGACAGAACATGGAAGTTAATTGTTTAATTTTTTGTTTAAATTCTTTCTGGGCCTTGAAAGTGGTTATTAAATTGGTGTGGGGTCAGAAAGCTCTTGGATTTCATCCAGAATATCTTAAACCGTGTTCTGAAGATGAACGGAGGTCTTACGGGTTTGGAACGACATGAGGGTGAGTAATTAATGACAGAAATTTCATTTTTGGGTGATTAACCCTTTAACTCTTTTTATCATCAAGTATGACCCATTGTCTCATTCATGCATTTTTCTTAATTGTTCTAAAGTGTCAATAACTTGAAGCAGTGCTGTGCTGCACGGATATATTTACATATCAGCTCATATCTAATATGAGAGGACAAAATGTTTGGCACGCCCAGTGTGCCTGGGGGGGGTGGAAGAAGAGCACTTATTCTTTGTCTTCTCTAGAATAATAAAGACATCCCTAGTCTGCTTAAATGAATTGTGAGAACACCCATAGTTTCCCATAGTTATCCTCTTAGAAATTGTATAGTACTCGGTGTAAGACTGTGATGAAAAGCCTACATGCCTTTTGAATCACAAGAGACATCCTCCATGACCTAGATTGCTCTATCATGCTGGGAATGCAGATGCATGATGGGAAATGCCTACATATGTACTGCCTAGTGGCTATTTGTATCTAGAGAACTAGAGCAATGTCTAAGCCAAGAAGTAGATGAGAAGATCTGAGAGCATACTTTATCAAACCTCAGTAGAGGTCAAAGATGCGCAGACTCAAGAGACACGTTCCCAAATGCTCCTGTGGTGTTTATAATAAAGCACTTTAATTGTCTACTGTTTACTGAAGAGCACCCTGTGCTAGGAGTGTGCTGGAAACAGGGTCACTGATGCATTTCAGAACCTGCGCCAGGGTCTCTATGGATTGTCTTAGTGAGCAGGCAGAGTGCTGGTTGGCCTTGTGGAAGTGATGAGTTGTTTACTCCATTTGCCCGCTACACCACTTAATAACTCCTGTGGGTAAATTTAGCAGCTCTGATACATTGGCGCAATGCTAGATATTAATGAAGCGATATAGCCAACACAACGCTAGCTCTGATGTTTCAGTTTGATATAGGGTTAAGTGTAGGGAGCTTTTAAAAGAGTGAGTACAGATCAGTGGCACTATTTTGCACACTTAATAGTGCTCGTTTAAATCTTGTCAGTTGGGGTGTGTTATATATTAAAGGTTCAGTGTGTAGTATTTATGAGGATCTATTGACAGAAATGCAATATAATATACAAACTATGTTTTCACTGGAGTATAAAGAACTTACTTAACGTACCGTTATGTTTTTATTACCTTAGGAGCCATTTCTATCTACATACACCACGGTCACCTTACAGTGGAATTGTTATTTTGCACCGTCATGTTTCTACAGTAGCCCTAAACGGACAAACTTCTCTACAGAGCGCTAGTCACTCTCTGCTCTCTCCGACAACGACATTTTTGTCCTGTGTCTGCCCCGTAGCTGCTCTATGTGCTCCGAAAGGGAGGGGTGAGCGTTGGGAGGTGCAATTCACAACCTCACCACTAGATACCGCTAAAAATCACACACTGCACCTTTAACTCTAGAATGTGTAAGCTGACATTGAATGTCACTCATTGCCTATGAAAATAGTTACAAACAAAGCAGAGCAGAACCATTGTGAACCATCTCAGAGCAACACACAACAGTGTTTCGTTACTGAATGAATCAGTGTTTTTAAATCGTTTGAGTGAATTATTCAATGACTCATTCATAAAGACAGGCACTTGATTTGTTTCTGAATGGTTCAGCCATTTTAAATGAATCTTTTAAATGAATGATTCAGTGGGTGCTTCTCAATACTCAAATTGATGTATCCTCGTTTCCCTACTCCTCCGTCCTCCAGCCTGTGACCCAGAAACCAATCCAACTTGGCCATCTTGAAGGGTGTCTCAATTCTCTAATTGCATCATGAGGAGGTGAGGAATGAGGAGTTAGGAAGCTTCCTGAGAAGTCATGAGCAAGGTGTAGCCTTCCCTCACATCCTAAATGGGTGGAGCTAAGACGTGAGGAAAGGAAACGAGGATGCACAAATGACTCATTAAGACAGGAACTTGCTGGCAGTTTTAGTTCCATGGTTAAAAATCAATGTCATATTTCAAACATCAATCTATGTTTTGTTTTTGTTTTTTTTCTTCATTTATGCCACCTCTGAGCTGCATTAAACAGTCTGTGTAAATGCCATTTCAGATGCTGCTTCTGTGCCATCTCTGCAGTACAAATATGGCTTTTGTTTGTACTGGTTTAATTTGATTGATTAAATGTAAGAATACACGTAGAAAATTGCCCGTATAAATGTAAGAATGCCCCTGGAAATCAATTTGTGGGAGATATCACACCTTAAAGGAAAAGTTAATTCAGTTAATTCATTAAGTCTGCAAGTGATTTACTCGCATTGTAGAACTCCCATACGTGTTTTAACTGATTATTATATAATAACAGATCATTAGTGTTATGTAATGTCTGTTAATGTTATGAACACAGAACACAGGCATCTCACGACATGTTTTTAAAGTTAATACTATTGCTGTCTGAAAACGGTAAGCTCATGAAACAAGCTTTCATAATTCTAGAGTATTTTTTTTATTTTTATTTGAATTGACAGCCTTGTTGTCCACAGACAAACCTCAGCTGAACCCGCTGTGTCTGTTCTGCTAGATAGCGTTTCTGTTTGGAGAGAGATTCATGGTGTGTCATCTCTGTGCTCTGTGCGCTATGAATTCACAGCATTGGACTGATCCACAGTACCTTAATCTGTGACTCTCTGCACATGTGTGTATGCACGTCCTGGATTCGTGTTTACTGGGAGTTTGACATCTAATGTTTCGTGCAGTAGGTGTCTGCTTTAATTAGGGTGTGTTGATCATGATGGCTGTTCTGCCCCTCTGCATTCTCATTTACTGCTCTCAGATGCAGTTGTTCATTTTCTTTTAACTTTTGTACTGAGAGAAGCTGTAAAGTGAATTCTGGGTCATTTATACTGATTATGAACATTGTGCAGTTTGGTCTTGTTCAGGGCTTGGTATTAAGCCTTTATGTGCTTGTCCTTCTGGCAAGTCAATTGCTCATTCACCTGTCAGAGTAAAAAAAAACTAGACTTGTTGTAACTTGGTTGTAACAGTTTCCTAGAACAATAATTCATTCTGATGCTATTGTATTTTTTTAATCTGCTCTTGTCCACAGCCCTTGTAGTGTCTTTTTGTTGTTTCGACTCATTGTGATGGGACATGATGATGTTTATATTTTTGGACTTTTCCTTGAGCTGGACTAACCAGTGCTGATCACACAGAGGAACCGTCCTCAACCAATGAGCTTTCATGTTATGGCACATGAACTGTCAGAATCGTGAGGATACCCTGCATGGCGGGTCGCCCCGCAGCTCTGTAATGGCATCAGTGTCACAGCCTCAGTGAGCGAGAGAGTGTGCTCTTCTCGTCTAGTCTCATCCTCTCTGTGCGTGTGACTCAGGCAGCCAATAAAGGCCAGTGTAGTGAGCTGCTAACGCGCTGTTGTTGGGGCACTTTGAAGCAGACACAACCTCATCTTCCTCTCCCTCTTGTCATTCAGTCTCTGCAGTTTTTAATCGTTACAGAGTAACACAATTTCTTTGAAGAAAAATGGCAGACAAAAATGCTTTCTAATTTCAGTCCATGTAAGAGTAATATCCATTTAATTTTTAAATAATTTCTTGAATTAAATTGAAGACTGTTCTTGGCCTATACCCAAAGTCCCCTTTTTATAAATAGTCCCCTATTTATTTTTAATAATCCAACTCAGTCTGGTGTTTATGATCAGCTGCTTCCGGTTGTCGGTCTATGTATGGATTTCAGCTCCAGAAATGTCTTTGTTTATTCTCATTGGTGGACTGATCCTCCAGTTGCTATTACATGTATAAGTCGGTGTTCTTTTAGTATTGTTTATATAATATTATAGTATTTGTTATTATTTTGAATTAGCTTTTATTTTTTAGATAGTGTTCATTTTAGTTTACATTTACATTCATGTGCTTTTGTCTTTTTTTTGTTGTCTAAATTTAACTTTATCTTTATTTGTTTTAATTTTAGTATTTTCTTTTTGTTGTTGTTTTGTTTAGGGATGCACTGAAATTAAAAGTGTGGGCTGAAATCGGAAATTCTGGATACACTTGGCCTAAAATTATTTTTTTTATTTTATTTGTTTTATTTATCTTTTTATAATGATTAATTTCTTATTTGAAATGTTTTTTTGTTTTTTTTAAATAAGTGTATTAATATTAGACTTTTGAATTAAATTCAATAATTTTATTGAGTCTGAATAAAAAAAAATACAAGCCAAAAAAATAAAATAACCACACTTTTATTGAAAGTAAAATTTTTATCAGAAAATATATTATTAAATATCAATATATTAATCTTTATTCAGTTATATGCAACAATCTGATTTAACAGATTTTTTTTGTCCAGTTATCCAAATTTAATTTAATAGTTTAGTTGACAATAACAACACTGGTATGTAGAAATTAAAGGGATAGTTTATCCAAAAATTTTAATTCTGTCATCTACTCACCCTCAAGTTGTTCCAAACCTGTATGAGTTTCTTTCTTTTGTTGAACACAGTAGAAGATATTTTAAAGAATGTTGGTAACCATACAGTTGACAGCAACAATTCACTCATTTTTGACATGCAGTGTGGAGCTTGACAAAGGTCTGATCTTAAAAACAAGATAAAACAATCAGTCTGCAATTATTCAAAAGCTATTGTGGGTTTCATGTCTTCCCTGTATTTTTTTGTTTCTCTCTACTCCCTCTTTTCTTGCCATTTGAGCTCATTACAAATTAATTCACTTTCATTAATGCTTCCTGCTCAACTGTCATACTTAGAATTGGATGAAGCTCCTCAAATATGAATGGTGACTGTCACAAGAGGTTTGAATCTGAGAGAGACAGTCCTCTTAAAACCTTTGAAAGAATAACCTCTGCTGCTTCTGTGCTTTAAAAAAAAAAAAGGCAGGGTGCATTATCCTGTTGAAAGAGGCCACAGCCACAGCCACCAGGGAATACCGTTTCCATGAAAGGGTGTACATGGTGTGCAACAATGCTTAGGTAGGTGGTACGTGTCAAAGTAACATCCACATAGATGGCAGGACCCAAGGTTTCCCAGCAGAACATTGCCCAAAGCATCACACTGCCTCCGCCAGCTTGCCTTCTTCCCATAGTGCATCCTGGTGCCATGTGTTCCCCAGGTAAGCGACGCACACACACCCGGCCATCCACGTGATGTAAAAGAAAACGTGATTCATCAGACCAGGCCACCTTCTTCTATTGCTCCGTGGTCCTGTTCTGATGCTCACTTGCCCACTGTTGGCACTTTCTGTGGTGGACAGGGCTTAGCATGGGCACCCTGACTGGTCTGCGGCTGTGCAGCCCCATACACAACAAACTGCGATGCACTGTGTATTCTGACACCTTTCTATCAGAACCAGCATTAACTTCTTGAGCAATTTGAGCTACAGTAGCTCGTCTGTTTGATCGGATCACACGGGCCAACCTTCTCTCCCCACGTGCATCAATGAGCCTTGACCGCTTATGACCTTGTCCCTGGTTCACCACTGTTCCTTCCTTGGAGCACTTTCGATAGATTCTGACCACTGCAGACCGGGAACACCCCACAAGAGCTGCAGTTTTGTAGATGCTCTGACTCAGTCGTCTAGCCATCACAATTTGGCCCTTGTTAAACTCGCTCAAATCCTTACGCATGCCCATTTTTCCTGCTTCTAACACATCAACTTTGAGGACAAAGTGTTCACTTGCTGCCTAATATATCCCAACCACTAACAGGTGCCGTGATGAAGAGATAATCAGAGTTATTCACTTCACCTGTCAGTGGTCATAATGTTATGCCTGATCTGTGTATTTACTGCCACTGGAATCAAAATGTTTTGAATAGTATTTACAGGCAGGCATTTTTACAGTTATCCAGAGTCCAGTAGCATGATAGCATTATATCATGATGCCATCAAACATCTTAAGATGTCCCAAAAACAGTTAGTCACCTAGATTTTATTCAAGACCTGCACATCACAGCACAACCCTCTCCATAAAGTGTATTGTAGCACTCACATTGAACAATTTTGTCCTATTTTTGCAGCAAACATTGTAGCTGTGATGATGTCATAGTGGGGGATCCACACACAAAATAAGCATTTTAATATACGTTCTACTCATTTAAATTTAAAAGTAATATAGGGAAAATGCTATTTTTACAGCATAATTGTACAACCGTATACCCTGTTCATGCCGCCAGCGACAATGAATGTGTGAGATGTCATCATACATTATGCAAGTCCACTTTTTTCCTCTGGAGGGGGCATTCAGATTACTGAACATTGTAAAGGTCATATTATACATGCACATGGCATTCAGACAAATGAATTTTTGAATAAACCTTAAAGGTACACTATGTAACTTTAGCGGTTAAAAAACAAACAAAACTGCATGCATTTTTGCGGAAGACCTTTTTTTTGGGGTTGTGTTTCGGCTCTCTGTGTGCGGATGAATATGATTATCCTACTACTCATAAAACATTTCACTACTAAGCTTAAAGGTGCTGTATGAGATCTGGATAAATGCTAACTTTAGTCTGATAGCACTGAAAGCGTACGATCCAACCTTCCATGAAAATCGCCGTCCAAAGCCACGCCTTCTGAAAGCATGAATGCGCACAGCCCAGAAGACCAGAGAAAATGTACAACTGCAATACATCATGTGTCATTCCCCAGTGAGAGAACTTTTATAGTACAGTTAGTAACAGTACAACATACAAAACTAAAAAAAAAAAAACGGAATTCAATGCAGCAAGCTTTAGGTTTGTTTAGCTAGCAAAACTTGTCAGTGTGTAATAATATTAATTGCATGCCAGGGGTTCCACGATGAGAGTTTGCTCCGCTCCGATGATGTCTCTGTAGAGACTTGAGCGTACAGGCGGATACAGGCCGGCGGGTCATGCGTAGGGGCTGCAGAGGATGGGGCGGCTGCGGTCGGAGTACCGTAGAAGGAGCGTTAGGACTTTCACTAGCGGATGCACGTCGTGTTCAAAATCTGCACACTAGACAAATTGCAGATGAGCAGGTAACTGTAGAACATTGTTTATTAAAACTTGTTAGAAGGCCACTTGTTGTCAGTTCTGAAGGAAGGTCAGGTTGTTGTTGCTGCTTGACTGTCATTCTCACTCTGTCTGCACAGCGTATGTGAACGCACTGATGACGTAAATGTCTGCGTGAACTGGCTGCGCAGTGGTATGCAAACAAACACATTGACCGCCAGGGAAAACATGCTATAGGATCGTTCGGGCCGAACGCAAGAATTGAATGAACATTTTATGGTCCTACGCCTTCCACAGATGATATATATTTATAAAAATACATTTAGACTACTTAACAGAGTGATTGCTATCAGGATATGAGGAGACTTTCAACCAGTATAACAAAAAAAAAATTCTGTAGAGAATCACCTACAGCACCTTTAAGAGAATAACCAGTTTAGATGGAAACGATCTTAAGCTGACTAGCTGAAGATGTTACTGTAGCTAAACCCATTAATAGACAATGCACTTCCTTGAAAATAAATTCCAGCACAGCTCTATAACAACCATAATGAAATGACCCCTCATAATAAATCATGATTTACAATTAACTCTGTTAGAGAGCTACATATAGCATTTTATCTTTTCAATAAAATACCTTACTTATCTGTTAAGTAATAACTGGCTTTTACAACATTTCAAAGCCCTCAGTTCTCACAATCTCAGAAAAGCAATCTTGATTCTTGTTTTATAACAAGCTCTGCCACGTTCTCCTTTTTAATTTTTTATACGTTTTTCTTGCTCGTTGTGACACCTAACTTATGCCGCTCCAACGCCATACACGCATCAAAGTAGCAACAGATACACGCATGGACGAGTGACGCAAATATGCAATTTTGTGCGAAAGGCATCCCACTAGGTCTAAAATACTCACCTAAAGGATTATTTGGAACACCTGTTCAATTTCTCATTAATGCAATTATCTAATCAACCAATCACATGGCAGTTGCTTCACTGCATTTAGGGGTGTGGTCCTGGTCAAGACAATCTCCTGAACTCCAAACTGAATGTCAGAATGGGAAAGAAAGGTGATTTAAGCAATTTTGAGCGTGGCATGGTTGTTGGTGCCAGACGGGCCGGTCTGAGTATTTCACAATCTGCTCAGTTACTGGGATTTTTACGCACAACCATTTCTAGAGTTTACAAAGAATGGTGTGTAAAGGGAAAAACATCCAGTATGCGGCAGTCCTGTGGGCGAAAATGCCTTGTTGATGCTAGAGGTCAGAGGAGAATGGGCCGACTGATTCAAGCTGATAGAAGAGCAACTTTGACTGAAATAACCACTCGTTACAACCGAGGTATGCAGCAAAGCATTTGTGAAGCCACAACCTTGAGGCGGATGGGCTACAACAGCAGAAGACCCCACCGGGTACCACTCATCTCCACTACAAATAGGAAAAAGAGGCAACAATTTGCACAAGCTCACCAAAATTGGACAGTTGAAGACTGGAAAAATGTTGCCTGGTCTGATGAGTCTCGATTTCTGTTGAGACATTCAGATGGTAGAGTCAGAATTTGGCGTAAACAGAATGAGAACATGGATCCATCATGCCTTGTTACCACTGTGCAGGCTGGTGGTGGTGGTGTAATGGTGTGGGGGAAGTTTTCTTGGCACACTTTAGGCCCCTTAGTGCCAATTGGGCATCGTTTAAATGCCACAGCCTACCTGAGCATTGTTTCTGACCATGTCCATCCCTTTATGACCACCATGTACCCATCCTCTGATGGCTACTTCCAGCAGGATAATGCACCATGTCACAAAGCTCGAATCATTTCAAATTGGTTTCTTGAACATGACAATGAGTTCACTGTACTAAAATGGCCCTCACAGTCACCAGATCTCAACCCAATAGAGCATCTTTGGGATGTGGTGGAACGGGAGCTTCGTGCCGTGGATGTGCATCCCACAAATCTCCATCAACTGCAAGATGCTATCCTATCAATATGGGCCAACATTTCTAAAGAATGCTTTCAGCACCTTGTTGAATCAATGCCACGTAGAATTAAGGCAGTTCTGAAGGCGAAAGGGGGTCAAACACAGTATTAGTATGGTGTTCCTAATAATCCTTTAGGTGAGTGTATAAACACTTATAACGGGCTTACCATAGTGAATTAGGGAAAGACAAACACTTTTTGGATTAATGGTTGTAATGACTCATTACTTATACTTTGTTAATTTTGAGCAAAAAGTTACATAGTGCACCTTAAAGGGCGGATAATTCTTAAAGGGATAGTTCATCCAAAAATTAACATAATTTTTCTGTAATTTACTGACCATCATGTCATTCCGAACCTGTATGAATGCAGAAGACATTTTGAAGAATGTTGAACAAAGCCAATGGGGTCCAAAGATCTGTCCCACTGATTTATGTTTTAGACCAAAAAAAAGAAAGAAAAGAAAACTATCCCTTTAAAGCAGAATAGAGTTTAATTTATTTTTATTTATGCATTTCACCAAGTTGCCATCTGCCAGTACTAAATAAAAATATTGAAGTCAATCATTTAACCAAGCTTTAAGGCTTGTAACAATGTCTGTCTCTCGAGGGCTTCATATGGTTCAAAGGAGGATAATTCCAGGAACTAAAATGTACTTTAGCATGTTTTATTAAAACTCGACTCATTTGATTTCCATTATTTTTAACTTAATATTTTAACTCTTCATCTTTTCATGGCCTTTTAACATGGCAGCATCAATAATGCATAACCTTCTACTCTCAAATGTGAAAGATGTATTGGTGTCAGTGTAGCACAGACCAATGGTCCAATTCTACAAAGACTTGAAGTGTGTCTTTTGAGTTGTTGTTAGTATTTGTATATACTTGTTAATTAGTGTAGTATTATTAGCATTTCCTGGAGTATAATTTAGTCCTGCCAAAACTTTAAAATTGGCTTAAACTTTAACTCAAATTCATTTAAATTGGGTAATCTTGTAATCTCATAAATACTCCCTGATATGTTAGTAAACCTGTTTAGGTTAGTTTTGGGATTATCTGTGTTCTGAGCTATTTTGTTGGTTTGTAACATCTCACACTCACAGTTCTTACAGGTCATAATAATACTCTTCCCCTCCTACCCCCCAGCGCTCTCTCCTCTTCTGATTTCTATCCCAGCTTTTTGCGGCATGCACCCATAAGCCTCCTCCGATCCGGGGTGCAGTCATATGCTTTCTCGTGGGGACCTGGTGACGCACCCTTCACAATTCTGATGAGAGAAGCACCCTCCCTCCGTCGTCTTCCTCTGATTTTCCTTTTCTCTCACTCACAAGCTCACTTGCTCTCAGCAGTCACACAGCTAGCGTGACTACTGAAGGCTTTCCGCTGCAGGGAACCCTTGCCTGCTACTTTTGCTGAGTGGGTTTGAACGAGACGCGTTCAAAGGATGTGTTTGCTGTAGAGCTACAAGCGATTCATGCGTCATGAAGAAGTTTGTGACTATTGTTCTTCGAGGCCTGGTCAGCTTGTCTATCAAACCAGGAGATAAAACCTGGAGCAAGGAGCATGCCCGGCAGCTCAAGAGAGAGGCCAGGAGAAGATGGACAGCATCTAAGTGGGGAAAGGTGATGCAAATAGATGTCCTGCTTAGAGATGAGAGGGGGAGATTGTTAATACTAACCTGTGCTTCTCCAGTATGGTTGGACGGCAAAATAATTTGTTTTCATGAAATCTTTGTCACAAGTAGTTCAGGTAGTAAGTAATGTCAGTGCAAGCAACATTTGACGTTGCGTCTATATTTTAATGTAGACAATTTTATGGTAATTCTGCTAAGAAGTGGCAACATATGGGCTACTTTCTTTATTAATCCAAAATTGTTGCTGATAGCATTGTTTAGAACATATAGTACAGCCTTTCAATGATAATGTAACTCTAATCATAGAAATGTAGTCTAGTTTTACTGCCAAAAAATAGCCAATCTCTTGCATGGCTTCATACACTCTGTGCCAAGACAGTCATTGGTTTCTGTTCTCCATCTCTGTCTGCTAGGCTTTGTCACGTTGCTGAATTGAACTGATTGGCTATATTAAGATAGCGACGGGGGGAGAGTTGTGGGGCCTGAAAAGATTTGGGGATCTAGTCATTCATTTTCATTGTTCAGAATTATCAAGTAAGAGTTGACTGTCTGGACATTGAATTGTATATGCCCTCTTCCTCTGCTGAAAGGAAGAATTCAGTTTTTTCGAGGTAACATTTATTAACTTTTCAAGAGAACGAGATTATGAACTGTGACGTGCAAGTTTGCTGGAGTGTTGCAGTGTTGTGATATTTTTGACCTGCTTGAGTATTTCAAGTGAAATCAGCTTTGGTATTCAACCATTTAAAGACATTTTATATGGGATTTGAAACCAGTAGGCCGGCTGCTTACTCGAGCAGATCTCTCACTTACACAAATGCAAAAAGAAGGCTGACTATAATGTTGCAGGTCTTGGTGCTCCCGGATACTCGGATTAATGGTTTGAAGATAGCTTAGATGTAGCCTAGAGCTTAAAAGGTTATGCACTACTATGCTTAACATTAGAAAAAATATGTTGATATTCAGTGGTTATGATGGTCCAGATTCACATTTGTAACTAAAATTACTTTAAATGTACCTTAGCTCATCTCTCGTCGCATTTCTCTGATTTATGGTTTTGGTCATTTGATGCCTCCAAGAGGATTATTAGATTGGATGCTGCTAAATCAGTAAATTACATCACATGGGGAACAAAACCTCTTCCTTTTGAAATGAAGGCATGGCGGTGTGTGACAAAGACAGGGCATAATGGGTCTTAACACTGATTGTCTGTTTCTGTTGTGATGCGTAAGCTTCTGGTTCATCGATTCATTAAGAAATCAAATCAAATACGACGCTAGTATAATGCAACACAACTAAATGGGAGCTCAAGCTGTCCTTCATACCACATGAATAAAGTTCATTTTAATTGTTTAGTTAGTTTGTAGGATTTGATTTACACAACAAAAGTGGAGAGTGTTCTTTAGATGTTGTTGTCTTTTGGCTTCTATCAGGTGAGGAGGCTTTTCTCATGGCAGACAGACAACAACAGAGGTTTTAGGGGGTGGGGGTGGCGGTGAGGGAAGTATAACACTGGGAGCTGCTTGGTAAAAGTTACCTTTTAGAACACTATTTATTTTCAATGAGGGGCGAATGGCCACAGAATTTAGAGCGATTGTAATCTTGTAAAACAGTTAAGAGGTTGAGAAGAAGACTTCTTCTTTTCACTTAAGATGAAAAGCAGCAACCTGAGCTGATCTGAGGACTGAGGACAAAATACTTAGTTCCTAGAACTAATGGCAGAAGTACCCAGTTTTTGGCATGTTTACATCACAGGAACTGGGAAAGATTTTAGTTCTAGGAACTCCTTTTGGGGAACTAAATTAGCTCCAACTTCAGAGTAGAGTCTAACTCGGCACAATAGGAACTACCAGTAACATAAGTGTACGCTGATTGGCCAAACACACGTGAAACACAAGCACCCTCCATTTTAAAAAAAGCAGTGGAGAGTGTTCTTTAGTTGTCATCGTCTTTTGGCTTCTATCAGGTGAGGAGTCTTTTCTCATGGCAGACAGAAAACAGCAGAGGCTTTGGGGGTGGCGGTGAGCACTGGGAGCTGCTTAGTAAAAGTGACCTTCTAGGACATTTTCAATGAGGGGTGAATGGTCACAGAATTTAGAGTGAATGTAATCCTGTAAAACAATTATGAGGTCAAGAAATAGACTTCTTCTTTTCACTTTAGATGAAAAGCAGCAACCTGAGCTGATCTGAGGAGTGAGGACAAAATACTTGAACTTTCTTTTGTGTGTCATACTAGTGTGAGTTCCTAGAACTAATGGCAGAAGTACCTAGTTTTTGGCGTGTTCGCACCACAGGAACTGGGAACAGTTCTAGGAACTCCTTTTGGGGGAACTAAATGAGCTCCTACTTCAGAGTAGGGTCTAACTCAGCACAATATGAAACTACCAGTGACGTAAGAGTACACTGATTGGCCGAACGTAAGCAAAACACCAGCACCCGCCATTTTTAAAAAAAGCAGTGTACACACATAGATTATCGCCTATATATTTACCCCAGAAACTAACTTTACAAACATACAAACACAAAAATTAGTGATAGATGGACCTCTCAACCTTTACGTTAAGGAGAAAATCCAACGCAACTTTGATGGGACCAAGTGAAACATGATTATGTATTTCTGCTTAGCTAGCGACATTGGGCATCAACCACACGGCAAATGCTAATACTGTCTACTTTATTTGTATAACAGTTCTATCTAATAATGTATTAGACAGGACTGTCAAACATATTGTAAACAAATGAAGATGGAGAAAGTGAGAACTGTGTGCCCAGGCTCTGGCTTTCTCAGCGCCGTCAAAATAAAGATCCACCGCACAGTCAAAACAAGTCACAACAACAAGCACGGCTTACGTCACTTCACAGTTCCTACTAGCGGTGCAAATGCAACCAGGAAAATGGCCCTAGGGGAACATTTAGTTCTCAGGGAACACCTTGATGGCTGGTTACTAGAACTACCCAGTGCAGACTGAGATGGGGATTTCTGCACGTCTATTGATCTTACTTGGATAACAGATCCTGTCAGCTTAAAACATTTTAAACTCTGACTCAGAACTCACATGATTGTTGTTTTCACTGTACAAAGCCATATGACCATTTTTCTAATCATGGTTTCAGTCCTTCAAGGAATTTTCATATCTACATCTATGGTCAGTCACTTTGGACACATTACTTCAAGCTTGGCGACACTGAGGTTCTCATACTTCTAACCTAGTCCTTCCTCATTTCAGTATCCAGAAATCCATGTCTCTTTGCTCATGTCTTACACATTTTCTATGCTAATTGTAAGGGAAATAGGGATGTTCATAATTAATCAGTTAACCAACATTAAGAATTTTGACTGATTTAATACTATCGGTTACACAGTTTAAAAAGAGTAATTTTTCAAGACATTTTGAAAACGTTTGCTGCATATTTAAAAAAATACTCAGTCACTTGGGTTCATGTAGCCTACCTCTCTCATTCAGCATGAATTCTAATGTTTCCATATTAGGGATGCACCGATACCTATACCAGTACTTGGGTGTCGGTCTGATACTATACTCGTACTCGTAAACCCAATACAACTGCACCCGATACCAATTTATGGCAACATATCTTCCGATGTGGAGCCACGCGGAAAGTTACAAAATTCGCTGTGCACACCACCAAGCAAAAAGGGGCCTCGCGCTCTCAACGCGCACGACCACGATGACTTCAAGTAATGATTTTGAAATCCTACAAGTTAGTCCACATAAGTCAGCGCGTTAAGGTATTGTTGTTCGCTACCATGGCAACTACTTGCGCGTCCGGTATGAACACGCTTCTCTTGTATGAAAAGTATCTGCACACATGACGGGCGGCAAAATCGCATGAAAAGCTTGTTGTGTACTGACAACTATACATTAACCGTATTTCCATATTTAAGATGTTGATATAGCAACTGTTCAAGTGCAAAGTAAGTTTCATTCATAATGTTTCTCGTTTAATCGGATATAAAATTTCATACCGTATTGTCCCTCATAACCGGTAATATAACAAGCCTACTAAATAAGGCAGCCATTTTAATTGTTTTACTAGTTTGACATGACATGGAAGAAAACTGAAAAGTTTTTTGTAAGCGTTCAAAATCCTCCCATAAAGCAAAGCATTAAATGTGCAAAAAAAAGAAGAAAGTAAACGACTAGTATTTTCCAAGTCGACTAGCAGCAGCACTAATGTTTAATCAGCTACTAGTCGGCTAGTCTCGCACATCCCTAGCTGTGTCACACATTGTAGATGAAAACAGAAACAGGCTCATAGCTGATAATGCAGAGAGGCTTCTTTTCATCAAAAAGAACCTGCCTCTCATTTTTACCGAAAAAGGCTTTGTCTTTAGTACTGTACTAACACATGATAACATATAATTTCAGTTGTTCTGCTACTATGTTGTGTGGTACTGAAATCCACTGAATGTGTTACAGGTTATTTTATGTGAAATGGGCAGCAGTGCCATGTTTGTTTAGGAAAACACCAAGTTGAATCTTAAAATGTCAGCAACAGCATCAAGTTGTATATTTACTTTGTTACAGTCAGAATGTAAAAAACATCTGATGAAAATAAAACATTGTTAGAAGAACTGTAATGGTATTAATAGGTACTCATATCGGTACTTGGTATCGGCAAGTACCCAAATGTGGTATCAAAAGTGGTATCGGTAGATCCCTATTCCATATTCTCAATTTGGATGCTAAACTCTTATTTATTATGTAAACTAGGCTTTGTACTTCACTCGTGTTCCAATGTCCATGTAAAACATCTGTGCAAAAATGTGCTTGGCATAACACCACAGTGTTGTGGTGGTCACGCTGAATGGGACAGATTGCACAATGGACTATTTAAATTTTATACCTATATGTTTGGTTTGACTATTTTGACTGATTTGGTTTGACTGGTTAAATTACGGATGCCATAATTATGTAATCGTTCAAAGGCGCAATTACAAAAAGAATTATTCTGCATTCTTAAGATGTTTTTTTTTTCTCTCTAAGGTTAAGTGTGCCCCCCCCCCCCATTGTTTTAATGTTAGTTTTAGTATAACATTATAATACCATCATTTCTATTATTTAAAAAATAAATGAAACCAATGTATAGTTGACATTTGAGGCTTAATGCTATAGAAAAGCAACAAAAGTTTTTCAGGAAGATGAAAAATGTTTTCAGCTTATTTTCATGTAAAAAATGACATGCAGTTGCTTCAAACAATGGCTATTCAAAACATTCAATGTAAATTGTGATAATCGTAATTAAT
This sequence comes from Rhinogobio ventralis, assembly GCA_039654625.1. Taxonomy (NCBI): domain Eukaryota; kingdom Metazoa; phylum Chordata; class Actinopteri; order Cypriniformes; family Gobionidae; genus Rhinogobio; species Rhinogobio ventralis. The sequence goes on along the minus strand of CM077210.1, from coordinate 7,949,815 downwards.
AATCACAATTTCAAGGGAATAATCAACAATTATGTTTTTTAATCATAATTGTGCAGCCCTAGTGTGAGCGTAAGGCGCCTGCGCGATCACTTTTTTTTTTTAAAAATTTTTTATAAAACAACTTAAAATACTGTCATTTATGGTCATACAGATAAGGGTAATACATCATTCGATATCAACTGTAAAATGTTTACTTTTATTTGTGCATACTCAACATGAAAAAAAGCATTGTGCTTTTGTAAAATAAAGAAAACAAACATGTCGCTTCATGTCGCTTGTTTTCTTTTCCGTGAACTTTTGTTTGTGGAGCGTGTCATAAAAATGTACCGAAACCGCATATACCACTTATCGCACAGTTTTTTTTATTTAGTTTTGTTAATCTGTTAACAGTGAAATATTTTGTCTATTTAATCCTTTATTTATATATCCATTTTTCACAGAAGTTCACAGAAGCTCTGAAGATGTGTTAATCCTCATGCTCTGCTGTTTATGCTGCTATTTGTGCATGTAAAACAAACAAAATTTGTTATTTTGAATGGGTCACAGACACTTATTCATTCTAATTTAATTCTAATTTAACAATCTTGTCGGTTTACGGTTAATGAGTTCCGTTTGTCGGTTAGGGGAAAAAACCCGAAATGAACATCCCTAGAGGGAAAAATTGTGGAATGGATTTAAATACGGTTAAACGTGATCCACTGAGCTGTGCATGAGTGCTGCACTATTATCTGTATTTTACCAAATATGTTTAAAAAAAATAAGCAGAACATTAGATATTTAGAACATTGGAAAGCATGTCCTTTTTAAATTCTACACACTCCTGTTGTTTACTAAAATCCCTTTCACTTCTCATTGAGACTATCTAGCGCTGTGCGTAACTTCAGCAGAAGTTGGCTGCGGTCGGTGGCGATGCTCAGATAAACATGTCATTCTTTTTGATGCAGTGACAGTGTGTACTGTGAATGCAAAAGTGTGGCCATGCGTTGTTTGTCTCTGGTGCTTCTCTGCACCGCTTGAGGCTTTGACATAATGACAAACCTTACGTTATTTGTCAGGCATGGTGACTTTTTAAATGAGCTGAGCAAAAGTGTTTTTCTCACACACAAGGTTTAAAAAAATCCTTTTGTAATGCCATCTCATTGTTGATGGGTGTTTTCTACAGAATTATTTTTGCAGCACCTGCACCAGCTCTCTTCTTTTGGTCCTGACTACATGCACCATTCATTTGTTCGTTCTTTAATTCGTTCGTCCATATTTTTTTTAACATTAAAATCAAATGGCATTTATTACAGCTAAACTCTTTTGGAAATGTGTATCTTTAATTACACTTAGTTAAATATCCAGGCAGTGAGTGAGTTAAATAATAATTATTTGCTGTTTGTCTATGAATCAGACTACACTGTTATTTATGGTTTTGACATGTTTTTTACATGCAGGGAGGACAGTGCAATAGTCATTAGGGCTGCACAATTAATCGAATTTCTAATCGCGATTACGATTACGGATGCCACGATTACGTAATCGTTCAAAGCTGCGATTTACAAAACAAAAAATTCCACTTATTCCACATTATTCTGCATGCTTAAGAGGTGTGTTTAGAGCATGTTACGTTGACTGGGCGAATGTACGCGAAACCCCAGCACGGTAGCCCCCGCCATTTTTAAAAAGCTGTGTACATAGCCTATATATTAACTCTTGCCACCGTCGCCTCTGTTGCCTTTGGCTTTTGGCTTGCTCAGTTGGGAACACTAAATATTCAACAATATTACTGATCTGCCCGCATTGACACTATATGATAATTGAACTGAGCTGGATGACATAACTGTTTTCTTCAGAGCGGCTGTACAGCCGAAATCAAATTTGGTTGCATTATTTTCCTGTTAACACTGTGAAGCTGCTTTGAAACAATCGGCATTGTAAAAAGCGCTATATAAATAAAGATGACTTGACTTGACTCTACAAACATGGAAAACAGTGATAGATGGACCTCTCAAACTTTATGATAAAGAGAAAATCCAATGCAACTTTGAGGGGAGCAAGCGAAACATGATTATGTATTTCTGCTCAGCTAGTCACATTCCACACAGCAAATGCCAATACTTTTTCACATAATGTCTACTTTCTTTGTATAATAGTTCTACCTAATAACATATTAGACAGGACTGTTAAAAAGATCGTAAGCTAATGAAGACTGAAAATGTGAGCGCTGTGTGCTCAGTCTCTGGCGTTCTCAGCGCTGTCAAAATAAAGGTCCTTCGCGCCGTCAAAATAAGTCACAACAACGTCACGTCACTTCAGAGTTCCTACTGGCGGTGCGAATGCAATCAGGAAAATGACCCTAGGGGAACATTTATTTCTCGGGGGAACCACCCTGGAGGTTAGTTACTATAACTAAGTTCCTAGAACTACCTGGTGCGAAAGCCCCTATTATTGTACCATGCATACATTTTACTTTTTTATTTATTTAAAGAAGAAACCAAAGTTTTTCAGGAAGAAAAAAAAAGTTTTTTTTAATTTTATATAAAAATATGGTATAGTATAAAGCTATTCAAAACGTCATTCAATGTAAATTGTGATAATCGTAATTAATCGCAATTACAATTTCAAGGGAATAATCGACAGTTATGATTTGTCATAATCGTCCAGCCCTAATAGTTATGTATTTATTTTGTACAATTTTGTGACACACAGTCATTTCACATTGAGTCTAGACTGCAAATTCCACTTTGAAATAAATTATTTTGTGTTATGCTGTAGATTCAGCAGCGACACAGCATATCCGCTGAGTAATGGTGCAAGGAATCAGCATTTATATTAAGTCGGACATTTTCTTTTGTAGATTTGTTGCTTAAATGTTGTTGTTGTTGTTGTTGTTTTAACTCCGTGGCAGTCCTGTTTGACTTTGTTTCTTGTAAACCCAATGTCCTTGTTCACTGTTTGTGTTTGCAGTGTTTTAAATCTTCTCTGTGGGACTTTCCTCTAGGGGTGTAGGAAAATATCATAATATTGCAATGTTATGTTTGAAAATACTGTATCAATTGCAATTCCCAAAAACACTGTGGATATTTATGTGATACTTACTGACTTACTGACTGACTGACTTACTTACTAGATTCGTGTCAGTGGCTTTGTGTTTGGTTTAAACCAAAATGCTACATGGCAGTGTTATCTCAGAATGTAAACTGTGACGCGGAGAAGCGCAAGGGTGCATCACTAGTGGTAGCATTAGCAAACCCAACTAAGGAGATCGAGAAAAATTATGATGTTTGCAAAATTAGTATTGCTAAAATCTAGTACTTGGGAAACACATTGAATCTGAGAGCTCACTTAACATCTGCAGAGAGTTCCGTTTCAATAGAATGTGTAAATATGTACTGCACGCTTTCCTCTCAATAACATAATCAACACACAACAAAAATGACAGCGGTGAGAAAATGGTAGCAAGAAAGCATCTGATCATAGCGATGTGGATATGTTTGCACAAGCTGTGCAATTCTGTACTCCATTCAAGGCACATTTATTTATATAGCGCAATAGATGTAGATGCTTTAAAATAAAAAACAGGGTCATGCAGTCATGGAGTGGACTATGCACTTTCTGTTGTTAAATACTTAACTTAAATTAACTGCTATACTGTGAACCTTTAGAGCCGGATCAAAGAATATATATAAACTAAATTGCAGAAAATAGTGATTAGTGATATAAATGCAAATGCATATCCCACTGTTTTGATTTAAAATATATATAGATTTTTTATAGTTTTTGCTCAGGTTTTATGCATATGTGACCCGCACAGGCAAAATGAGTTGGAATGCACAGAGTCTAATTATGAGATACTGACAAAACAAGTGAAAAATGTAAAATTTGAGATTTTCACAAAAATGTGTTCATTAGACCCTCGTCTAGCGATCCCAATATATCTAGCGATCAAAATATCTGTCTTGGCGAGTTCATGCAAACATTATCCGTGCATTACAGTAGATCTTAATATTGGGATGTCTGTCTCAATGTTTGTGCCTAAACAATTGTGGCATCATGGGGAAAAGAGTTGAATATTTTTCTTATAGATATGTGTGTTGACTTGGTGTGTGCCAAATGTGGTGTTATTACCATGGATTTTAAGGTATGGTTGCTAGAGGATTTTTGTTTTGGAACCTTCAGAAAACTTTGACTAGATTTTCTCAAAATTGACTTTGCTGACTCTATCGACTTCAAACAGTTGTTGCTCAGTTATTTTTTTTGTCTGATTCCAACAAATCATGCATAGGTTTTTTAATAGAGAATGTGAAAATAACAATAACTCATTGAAAATGTATTTGTGACTCATTTTGCCAGCACAGGTCACATATGATGTTTTTTTCTTTATGACAGCTTTTATAAAATTAGATCCACTCCCTAAAAAAACAAGACATTTTGCAATATATCGCCTTTCTTACAGTATTGCAATATATCGTATTGAAACCCCTGTATCGTATCGCAGATTCTTGGCGATACACAGCCCTACGTTCCTCAGATTATCTAGCTTTTCACTTGGACCCATTTGCACCTGTGTTTTGTTCTCCCTGCAGTTTTAGTTTGCACCCTTTTTTGTCCTTCACACACACATTCTTTGTGCACGGCCTACATATTTCCATTCTAGTGTTGCACCGCACAGAATCCATTGTTGTGTAAATACACAAAAGAGTCATTTTGATATTTCAAAAAACCTTGTATGTGGCCCAAATATTTCTTTCCTAGTGTTGTGCCAGACAGAGTCCATTGAAACGGACCTGATCCATTGTTCCTTTCAACTTCATGCACAGAAGAATGTGAGTGTGGTGTTTCTGCATCTGACAGTTCAGTGTAAGAGCTCTTTCCTTTCCCACATTTTGAACTGCCCTCCATTCAAGAAAAAGTAATGTAGGGTTGGCCTGCCTGGATATGCTTTAAGAAGAGTGGATTTACATGGGTTTTGTAAGAATTGCAATCACAGACACACTTATGGTGTGAAGTTTGTGCACTAATAATGGTAGAGTATTCTTAACCCACCCAACTAGCAATCATTGAGACTAAATCAATGATGGCCATGCTCACCCCACACTTTCTCCTAGGTCTCATCTGTTGTATATTTGCTGGTGTGTGTGAGCCACAGAACCTAGTTATTATTGTACCGTAATTTGAGGATTGATGGCTGTGCTTGTTTGGGATTTTGTATATGTATAATCTCATTTCCATTACAGAGTGTTAAGCACAATATTGGGCTGCACAATATATCGAAATTATCGAAATATCGCAAATGTACATATCGCGATATGCATATCGCAAATGTACATATCGCGATATGCATATCGCAACGGTACACAATATATGAATGATTTTAAAAGGCTACTTCAACATAGTGAAAAGTATACGTTTTAGGTCGAAGCATATAGCAGAGAATAGACTGGGCACACGACTGTTACTTATGTGATTTGCATGACGTTAAAAAGAGTTATTAAACGCAATAACTTGCGAAAAACAACTCCTTGCAGTCTCAAGGTGTCTGCTGTCTAACACACAACATGCGCACAAGCCGCCTCTCTGAAAGCGTGTGATCCCTTCAGTTCCGTTTCGTGCCTTGTTACACACTCGAACTGTCAAATACACACACAGTTATGTCAAAATGGCTGTCTTGACGAGTATTCATGTAAACACAGTCGGTTATGCTTTAAGCGAACGATATCAGTTGGGGAAAGAAACCGTATCAATAGGAGTCAATAGGATCCGTGCATTAGGTCTTAAAGTGACAGCCTGCTAATACAGTAAACCTGACGCTGTCTGTCAAACAACAAAAGAAAAAGAGAAAATCACTCAGTGCTCTTGACTGAATAACCTTTGTAGCTTTATTATGTATCAGTGTATATTTAATTCATGTGATAACTACTGTTTTTAGTTCTTATTTTTAATAACAAAGATAAATTAAAATAACAAAAATAATCGTCCACCCCTAGTTCAGGTGTCTTTGTTAATCTGGATGTTCTTGATGTCAAGTTTTAGGTTGATTATAACTATATATTACCAAGTCAAGCAAAGAGTTTTTGGTATTTAAATATTGGCATTACATTTTTTGTTTGTTTATTCTGATGTTAAAATTATATTCTCAGATTTGTGACATTCATTTTTGCTAAAACACTGCTGGTCACTTTCAGAAGTTGTAGCGATGCTTTCTTTTCCCCAGAAAGAATGTGAAACGCATAAATGGTATCATTTTTAAATATTTTTTTAAATATAATTTAAATAGATTTTACACACTTAAAGCAATATCGTATTGAATATCGCATTATTTAACAAGGTATTGCATATCGCATTTTTCTTCAATATCGCACAGCCCTAGCACAATACATCATTTGGTGGCAGACAAATGCACTAAAGTAAACTCTTAAAATACTTTTTACACTCTCACTGCTTCAAGTCCTCAGGGCCAAAAGTGCCCATAGTTGAAGAAACGCCCATTTTTCAAGTTGTCTTAGACATACTCACTCCTCTCTTATGACTCTGCACCACACAAAGGTCAGACTTGGAGTTATGTCAGGTTTTGCAGATATAACAGATAACATACCCTTTTGTCTATCTTGAGAAATGTCACGTGTGAGATACTGGCCATATCGCAGACCTCTGTTGTGAACAGTTGGGATGTTTTCTTGATGGATGATGTAATGAATCTGTCGTCTGCTCTCTGCCAAGCTGCGCAGTGACATGTTTGAAGTATAAAACGGCAGTGTAGTACCATATTGCAGACAGTAGAGTAGTAGATGATCATGCCCTCATCTTTACAATTGGGAGGTAATGATGTCTACATTATCCCTTTTCTCTCTCTCTCTATCTCTATCTCTATCTCTAGCGATCTCTCTCGCTATTTTGCACCAAACCATCCACATGCCACACTTCACTTACAGCAGAACTAATCAGCCCACCACACCTGTCAGTCACTGTCAAACTAACAGGCCCAGAGTTATTGCTGAGGGGATGGGCTAGAAATCTCAATTAACAGACTCTGAAGTCAATGTGCAGTATAGTTGTGCTAGATCTTCCTATATGCAACTTCTTAAGAGGTAAAGTTCTTAACCTTGTTTTAAATGAAGACCGACAGCATGATGTTGTGTGAAAAGAATAGTTGAATAGCAAATTGATACATGACTAATGTTATTCAAGTTGTTTGAGCAATAGCACTGCCCCCTAGTGGTCTTATAGCTCAGTGGGAATCCCTGCTTTTTCCTCTTGGGTATAAAATATTAAAAATATTATTTTTCTCTCCCTCACTTCTAGATGATTTTAACTGTGTATTTGAGTGATGGGGAGCAGGCCCTGACGGAGGTGCCCATCACTCCGGAGACGACTTGTCGTGATGTGGTGGAGTTCTGTAAGGAACCGGGAGAAAGCGGCTGCCACCTGGCTGAGGTTTGGCGTGGAAATGGTGAGTTTCTTTGAGTCCCTCCATTCTCCCTAACCCCATCTCTCTTGTCCTTAGCAGGGTATTTGTCGGCAATGACTGTTGCAAGACACACATTTGTCTTTCATTGACATTTATTAAATTAAAAGGTGAAAAATAGTCACAATGGGAAAGCACTCAGCTTTACTTGAAATTATTTGTACAGACTCCAATATTCTCAATTTATTTCAGTAAAAAACATTTAGTGCTTTTACTTTCACAAAGACGCACATGCTCAGTATTTTGAAGAATCTGGCAGCAAAGGAAAAACACTCACTTAGTCCTTTCAGACATAACTTCTACTTCTGTTCTGACAGCTGTCCATGTTTTTTTCCCCTTCATTTTTCCATTTTCTCTTGATGATAGTGATTTGTATAAACAGCTGTGTGGCAGAAATGTTATCTTTGCTCAGGGAGCCTCCTTTCAAAAGCCTTTCCATCAGCACTGTGTCCTTTCATCTTGAAGTGCATCTGTCATTGAAAACGTAATAAACCCAGTTATTTTACAGCAGGTGATGGATCGCATAAAATGCATCATTACTGTCTGGTTACTAAGTGGATATTTTGCCTCACCAAATCTTTTCTTGTGGTTATCAGCAGTCCTGGCTTTTCTATAAGATTATATCTCAAAATAATTATTTTGGAATACCTGTTGTTATTGATAGTTTATATTTATTTGGCATAATGAATTAATAATTAAAACAATTACAGGGGGTTTTCACCTAGAAATTCTGTTATGAATTACTCGCCCTCAGGTCATTCAAAAAATTTATTTGAAAGTCTACACAACCAAAACTTTGCTTCAAAAAGTTTGAGATGTAAAAGTAATCCATATGAACTGAGTGATTGAATTTACGTCTTCTGAAGAAACACGATTGCTCTATATGAACCGATTTAATTTAGGATTTAATTTATTTATGCACATACATAGAGCTCATCAAATATAACAAACAATATATATAAATTACATTGTTTCTCACATGTTTGTATGGTTGAGCTTCTGTTTAACATATTTGATGTGCTCTATATGAAGAACAGATTTAATTTAGGCTTTTATTCACATACATAAAGTGATTGTCTCTTCAGGAGACTTGAATTAAACCCCTTGATTCGTATGGATCATTTACAATGTTTTTATGAAATATTTTGCGTCAGTATAGGTTACGTGGACTTTTGATGGAGGGACGGAAATCTCTCAGGTTTCATTTAAAAAATGTTGATTTGTGTTTAGAAGTTGAATGAAATTCATGCCGTTTTGGAATGGCTTGAGGGTGAGTAAACAATGACAGATTTTTTTTTTTTTTGCTCATCTAAATTCATACATTTTTAATGTCTAACAATAAACTAAATATTCTTGAATTTTAAGTGTTATTATGAATAAAGAACCCAACCCAAATCCAGGGTAAAAAATATTATATGGCATTGGGAGTGGTTTCTTTTGTCCTGGACTATTAAGCAGCCACCTAGCAACAACCTAGCAACCACCCAGAACACTGGGTAAGAATTAGCACCTGTTTTGGAAAAACCATGACTCCCACCTGTGACATCCTAGCATCATGGCTGTGATTTTTACATGGGGCCCCAGCACCTTTTTCTTCAGAAAAACAGTTCCTGTCCTAAAATGCTGGTAGTCAAACGGAATAATACTTTGCTCGTATGAGGAGTTTAATATTCTTGTGGTGTTTTGGGTATTTAGCTGAAGCTTTTGACTCTAGGTTTCTTAGAAGGTTAAATTGGCTGAACTTGTGTGCTTTTCTTATATTCTACATACTTTCTTCTATTATTCTGTGTCATTTTATCCCACCCCCTTCTGGGTGGCTGCCAGACTTCCAGATGTCCCTCCACCTGTTAGCAATGTCCGAAATGTTGTTTTTCCCCATCTGTTGCCCACCCAGCCCACCACATTCCTCTGGCTGGATGCCACGTTTAATTTCAATTTCACTGCTGCTTTGTTCTCTTGATCCCACTATGTTCCTCTGTTCTCCTCTCAGGTTGGCAAGTGTGTAACATTGGAAAAATACTCTCCTCAGCATGAGTCTCACTCCTGCTCTCATGTGAACACACTATCCCCTCATCTTTTTACCAGCTTTTTCCCCCCTGAGGAACAAACATGAAATTTGTTACCTTTCTAATATCAAAGTGCACGGTTTGTTGTTTTAAAGCGTTGTATCTTATGTTTTCCCCTTTCCAGAGCGAGCCATCCCCTTTGACCACATGATGTATGAGCACCTGCAGAAATGGGGCCCCAGAAAGCAGGAGGTGAAGTTCTACCTGCGCCACGAAGACTCACCCACTGAAAGCAGCGATCAGGGTGAGAACACTCCCTCTTGACTGGCGATAGGCCACGTCCCACCCACCATGGCTTTCTTCTCATTGGCTGACAGTGGCAGAATGCTTTTCATTCCCTTTTCAGTGGCCTCTAACATGTGAAAGAACGAGACAAGCACATCCTGGCCGAACAATGCAGGGTTCTGTTCATGATTCAGTTCTGTTGTGCTATTCACAAACTGGATCAAAGTAGCTTTGCAAGTGTCAGTGCCTTCAAACAACAGTGAGCAAGGCAAAGTGACTTGGGAAGTCTACCACAATTAAATCATATCAAATACCATATTTAAGATGACGTAATGTTGATGAAATGAACTCAAAGCATATCTCAAACTGAGTAGGCCACAAAAATGCTCCACCTAGGTAGCAATGCTGCTGCGTGGTGATTAAGTAATATATTACTGTTTATATAAACAAGCACCTTTTCTTGCCTGGTTATATAATCAAGCATCTTGCCTTTATTGGACAGGTACAAACACACATACACTGTGTTCAAGCACAGCTTGTTATGGGTGACTTAATTACATTCCAATTTAAACTTTTGTGAAAATTTAGAGAATGCTTATTTTATTAATTGATTCATCTGTAAATTTAGTACTTTGATTAATTCGATAAATTAACAGAAGTATGAATGTAGGCCATGCTGTTGTACATTAAAATACAAATCCATTTATACATTCAAAATAGTTTTGTAAATAAATAAATAATAAATTGTCCATAGTTTTAAAGCAGAAAGACACATTGAAACACTAAATTATAAATAAGTAACCTGACTTATTTCTTTTTCTTGTAAATGAAAGGGACATTTATATATGTTACATGATATAATTGCATTAGAGTTACAATTCTTATTAAAGTTGCTTGCTTTTAGGACAAGCATTTTTAACTATGGAAATTCTTGTTTTTGAAAGAAGTCTCTTATGTTCGCTAAGGCTGCATTTATTTGATCAGTAATGCAGTAATATTGTGAAATATTATTACATACTATTTTATAAAAATGCATGTTAATAATTTTCTATTTTAATAGATTTTAAAGTGTAATTTATTCCAGTGATGGCAAAGTTGAATTTTGAGCATCATTACTGCAGTCTTCAGTGTCACATGATCCTTCAGAAATCATTCTAGTATGCTAAATTGGTTCTCAAAAACCTTTTCTTTTTAATATCAATGTTGAAAACAACTGTTTGCTTCAAAATTTTTGTAGAAACCTATTTTTATAGATTTTTTTTTTTCATTGATGGAAAATAATTTCTGTAGTAAAGCATCATTTTCTCAGAGACCCCTACACTTTTGAACAGTGGTGTATATTCAGATACTACAGAATATAAGTGGGAAAAACCTCTAATATTATTTTATGAAAAACTATTTTCACACAATATACTAGACAGATAAAACTGACTTCACTTTATTGTACAGTTGTGTATGTCAGGAATACCAATGAGATCTCACCACGGACGGGCTGGTTGCTCGCGTTATCCCTGAACATAGTGTAATGCTGCCATATGTATGTGATACGTGTTAAGAGTCTTTCTTTCTCTCTTTTGTTTGTTTTCACTCTTTTTGTTCAGTGAGGTTTTTCTTATCACTGTAGGCAGGATTAGCTTGTAGTGAGCATCCACATGGATTAAGGCATAAACCTGAAACCCCTGTGTGTGGGAGGGAAAGAGAGGCAGTAATCCACTGAAAGCACAAGCTCTGTTCCCAGTGTCACATGGCAATAACAAACAGGCCTTTAAACTTTTCCTCCACAGTCACAGTCTTGTTCAGCCAACCATGTTTTGCTTGTTAAAATTCCACAATGTATATTTAGATGATGATTTTTTTTGTGTTCGTTCATGATTATATTTCACAATTGAATGCGCTTTTTATTGATGGACTCGGACTGTATTTTATTTCTCCACTCTTAGGGAGCCAGCAGTCTCAGGAGCAACCCAGCAGGAGAGGAGGAAGCAGCTCAGACATGCACAATGAGAATGGGGTTAGTTGATATCACATCCTCATCAAAATGTGTGCCTTCTTTTCTAATCTTAGCATTGTGGTTATTCCAAATGCATCCTAGGGGGTTGAATTCCACACACTTATAAAATCTTATGCTTTTCTGCTTACTGTAATGCAAAGTAGCAGCTGCAAAGTTCTGGCTGAAGTTGACACTCTTCAGTACGGAAGAGTTTCAATCACGTCACGTTTATTCAGTCCTTCTCTCTTAACCCGAGCCAAACGCAGCCAGACCTGTCATGTCCCAGATTCACTCAACATTTTCTTTCATATAAGCATTTGTCACATCACTCATTCTTTTTGTGGTCTGCTTCCTGCAAAGAGTGGTCCTCTGCGCTCTTCTCCTCCAACCATCTGGCCCAGATTCCAACAGGGGAGAAACCAGGCTCCAGGAAGCAGAACTAATTCCACCTTTAGGGAGAAAGATAACTGTAGACCACCAGTGTATGGAATGAGAAAATGCAAGCATTTATGGCATTTATTTTCGTGTCAGTCTTCAGAGATGTAACGATGGCACAGGTAGTTGGTCGGTAAGGGAGCTGATTAGTGATGCTGTTGCCACCCAGGCATGAAGTCTCACCACTACGGTGCGTAGCACACACTTATTTCTGACAGGTGCTGTCATCCAATAGGGACTGTTACACAACACACCTGTATGCCTGTCTTGTCAGGTAGCCATATGACTCTCATTTTCACTCTCTGTGTTTGAATGGATTCAAGAGGGTTAACTTATATTGCCATGGCATTTGGCTAGTTTGGCCCATGATCCTGCAAGTTCTCTGTATAATTTAATTAAATGGTTTAGTTTGACAACTGAGGATTAATTTGCCATCTGTTCTGAAGAAACGGAGTGTGAGGACAGAATGAGAATTGCTCTGCCATTTGTAGAATTTGACCTGGAGGAGATATATCTCACAGAAGTTTTTGTCAAGCATGATCTCATGGAACAGTTGTTCGGAAGTAATGTTTTTTTAGTTAAAGTTAATTAGCATTTACATGAGTATTTTTCTTAATTTCACTTCTGAAGACATTGATTCATCAACTTGGGTTGTATTACGGTGTTGTTTGCTTTGTGTGGTTTTTGAAGCGTCAGCTTTGTTGGTCCCCTACACTTGCATTACAAGGACTCACAGAACAGGATTATTTTTCTAAAAAATGTCATTTGTGTTCATCTGAAGAAGGAAAGTCAAATACATCTGGGATAGCATGAGCGTGAGTAAATTATTAAATGATCATAACTTCCAGTCATTTTCAAAGTAGTGTTAATTTTGTCAGCAATTTTTTAAGTTAGTCTTAGTCCTGTCACTTTGTTCTTGTGTACTTTATCATATTTAGTCAACCTTGTCCTGTTTTTGTTTAGTCAAGTTTTAGTCAACTTAAATGTCTGGGAGTTTGAGTCCCTGAAACTTAGTCACAATTTAATCATGCTGCATAATGGTTAAACTGATAATAACGAGTATTTTGCTCAAAATTATAATCCCAATGTTTGTTGTCATTTTATCTGAATTATTGCACTTTTCACCTATAAGAGCACTCATCCTCATCTAGTGTACTTATTTACTATAGGTTGTTTATCATATAATTTTACACTCTAAACAAAAAACTTCTCTCAAAAATAAAAACCGTGAAATTCCTAATAGTACTTCCAACAATTCCAAATTACATTTAATGTTTTTCTATTAAAACAACACCAAAAAAGACTTTGTACTGTCACGCAGAGGCATTTATGACACAGTCGCAAGAAAAATAGTCGCAATCCATGTTTAGATTTATTACAGTTCATCACTGAGAAGGTTTGATCGCAGCAAACAGCGCAAGTGGCTCGTGACAGAACACAGACTGACTGGATGACACTTTAATTTAAGCAGAATATCTCAAATGTAGATCGCTCCAGCTTATTGTTTGTCGGTGTTTTCAGATCATCTGCTTTTATGCAGTGTAGAGAGAGCGCGTATGCATGGTTGCCAGATTGCAAAAATTTTGTAAAACACTGGATTGATAATGTATACTTTTAACAGGAAAGCTCTGATTGGGGGATTTTTAAACTCTTGACATCTGGCAACCTGGCAAGAAGGCTATAGTGTTTTGTCTCTTTTTTTTCTCGACAAAAATAAAGCGAGATTATGATAAAGATTTATTTTAAAATCTATTTTAGTCTTGTCTTTTTTTCGTCAACGATATTGCATATTGATATAGTCACAGTTATCGTTTAATGACCTTGGGGTCGTCTCGTCATGGGGGAAATTAACACTATTTCAAAGGCAATCAGCACAGTGAAGAATTTCACCTAATTGTGGACCTCATGTAGCAAAGAAATGCCCCTATGCGAATTTTGTGTGAAGTTTAAGGCAGTGACTTCTTTGTGGGCAGAAATTAAAAACTTGGCAACAAAACAAAACTGAAGATCCACAATCCACAAAGATTCGCTTTTGCTGGACCATTTTTCCATAGTACATTGTACCTATGATGCACAGCTAACCCCAAATAATTCTCCTTGAATGTGATAACATCCTGTTGTCCACCCTAGGTCAGAACAGGCACTTGAACTGAGTCCGAGCCTCAGAGTACAGCTAAGACAAAACTCCTGGCATATTTCACAACAGCTGTTTTTTTTGGGACATTTAATCTGATTTCTCCCCCCGGCCTCATCTTACTTCTACAACATGAACAATCCTAAAGCAGCCCATCCCTGTACTTAAAGTAATATATCTCTCCCTGTCCAGGATTCAAGGCAAGTCATTTCTGGCATGCAGACACTGTGCTGATTCAGCAGTATGACATTTCTCATAACACATTCAGTTGTATTGTTATTCTCCCGTTACGTCGTCTTTTATTATTTTGTGGATTACACCCGTTTCATGACATAACCGCTTTTAAGAGGATCATCCCCTGGTTTTACAGCAGGGCTGTTTTCTCTGCTCTGACTTCTGTTTCTCTCTCTCACTCACACACTCACACACTCACACACTCACACACTCACACACACACACTCACGCACAAAACCACGCCTAGTGTTCATAGTACAGTAAATCCCTGAATGTGTGGCCAGCCTGTAAAAGGAAAAAATGTTCCCCTTATGAAATAGTGGGTGGCCCACTCTCTCTCACTCCATCTCTCTCTGTCACTCCATCTGTTGTCTTTTGCTCTTCCTGAGAGTCTACTTTCTAACCGTGTGTCAGAGGGTCACAGTGGCCCTGTCTGCAGTGGAGTGTCAGTGCATGCTGGGACTTTCAGTCCTTTTTGTCATTCCCCTCTACTTGTTTGTTTCATCTTCTTTCATCCCATCACGTTCATTTACACAGCTTGTGACTGACTTTTTGCCCCAAGGGAGACTCTAAAAGGTAAGGCTGCCTCTGCTCTCCATGCAGAAAGAGACCATCCTATGTGCATTCTCTTTTCAGTAATACATTTCTGAACATTCATAGACTTCTAATGCTTTTCAATGGTTAAATCAGCTGTTGTTAAATCTGTGTGTGATCCATTGTACTTGGAAAGTAATGAGAGCTGCTGTCAATCTTTTGCTTGTGTTCTTTGTCATAGCATAGAGCAGTCTATTACCCATTTAATCCATCTAGTAGCACTAGAGCCCCTGCTTATACAGGAACACCATGCCTGTCCATCACACATGTAGAGTGTTGAGCTCCAGAACGCTGAACTGTGTGGGCAGATCATGTTTTATAAAGTTGAAGCTGTTCCTGTGTGTGTGGGCAGATACTCTCTCCAGGGCTTCACATGTTCCAGGTTTTGCTGTTTCTTCACTCATTTTCACTCAACGCTTTGCTTTTCGTCATGAATTATAATTATTTTAAAATGTCTCTTGATCTTTTATTCTTAGTTTCTACCTTTATTGTTCTTCCACTGAAACAGTTATGTGAACTTGCATCAACTTTGTGATTTCAGGTGGTTAGTTGTCTGATTATTATTTCTCCAGTGTTTGTGTCAGAATTCATCAAGTTAGCATTTATTTACGTTGCAGATGTTGTATCCAAAGTAACTGTGCGGCAAATACTGCACCGCAAGTCATTCATCCTTTTATTTTAGGGTAAAATATGACCCAGATATTTCTAATATATTTGTTTGTTTATTCTTCAGTATCACAATGACTACGTTTACATGGACAGCAGTAATTTAATTATTGACCTTAATCTGAATAAGACAATATTCTGATTAAGGTGTTTACATGAGTTGCTTTTAGAATATTCCGTTCAGGTTCCTGGCTGTTCTACATGTTATAGAACATAGATTGATTAATAGCACACGTCATTCCGTCCCCATGCCACGCAGTCCAACGTTCCCTCCAGGATTTCACGTATCAACATACAGTTTGTCTTTGTTATGGTACCATATACAGTTTTGTATGTTTCATATTTAAATTTTACGAAAGCTTCAAGTGCAGTTAATTATTTGTCATGCTATACGTGTAAATACACAACAGCGGATACAAATTCTCCAGCAACGGGCCTCCTCTGTCACCACGACAAACTTGGAGGTACTGGATGACAGTACAAAATAAGGACTGGTGGGAAAGAGTTGCTTGAAACCAAGCCATGCTCTCTTGTTTGCCGCCCAACGGTTGACCACTGCCGTGTATGTATGTGTTCTGTCGCAAAATGCGACTAAAATAGGAATACTCCCAATCCTAAATTATGATTTGTGTTTACTTCGAGTATGACTTTATCCGGATTAAGGTAATTAGAAATTGCTGTTTACATGGTAGTTTCTTAATCAGAGTATTGTCTTAATCAGGTTAATATTGGATTATTTAATTATTGTTGTCCATGTAAATGTACTGATTGAAATCTGTTATAAATTGAGTCTCTTGTGCAGTGCTCTATTATGGATGCAGATGCAGTCACTTATAAGTCATTTAGATGTTTTTGACAGTTAGCAAGGCAGCTCACTAGGTTTTGGTTATGTTGATTATTTTTATATTAAATACCAGTTTAACTACATAGTTTGGACACTGTAGTTTTTTTAATAACTAATATTTTCATAATGTACTATGTTTATAGGGTTCCCTGTATAATTTTTTACATTAGCTGAGAGAGATCTAAGCAAAATAACATTATAACTGAAATATACCCTAATAAATTGGAATAAAATCAAACTGACTAGTGTCAATACCCAACCCTATTTAGTAGTAGGTGTTCACGATTATGTGATGATGGTAGAGTTATGTCTTCAGATTTCTATGCTCTAATGTTAAATAAGGTAAAATACCTGGTGTTCTAAAGTACAGCTTATCAAAACATTGCTTGAACGTCTTTTACATCCTCTCTAAGATCTGCACCGCTTTTAGGCCAGTGCCAATAAATGAGCGCCGGTCTAAATCTTAGTGTTGAAAGCAGATTATATGTGTGCCTCCTCCATGCCAAGAGTCACGGCTGAACATGCTGTCCATGTGGGTGCATTCTGTGAAGTGATGAAGGATGGATACTCGTATCGCTCGAGTTATGAAACTCCTTGGTTGTGCTGCATTCTATCAAATATTTCTGTTGAAAGCGAAGCTTATCCTTTATCTGATGTTCCACGTTGTGCTTTGGCAACATGTAAAGTTGCATCCAAAGCTGCTTTGATTGGGGAACGCTGCCCTGCAGAGATGTATGATCTTACATTTAAGAAAACATCCACAGGGGGGGTTTTATTCGCACACATGCTCCAAAATACATTTTACAGTTCACACACATCTATTTTTAGTTGCAAATGTGAGTGAAATGGTCGCACTGTCAAGAAAGCATCTACTCTGCTCCGTATAGCACGTGCTGCAGAGTCGCAGCACAGTACAACAGGGGTCTTACGAGAGTAAGGAGAGATGGCTGACAAGACAATGCCAGAGGATTTGGTGCGCAACAAATCCTGAGCATCATTTACAAATATTGTATCTTGTAAAATGTGCAGTCAGTACCGCCTCTCCCTATACACCAAGTATGCATGATTGCGAATGCGAAAGTGAACATGATGATGTTGCAAGTTAGCAAAATGTCTCAAATGGCTTTTTACAAAATAGGACTGTCCTATGTATCTGTCGTTCTCTGGAGAAGCATACTGTAGCACATGATCTATAGAACATGGCCCTGGAGTCCAAATTATTACCCACTGACCTGCTTTCTTTCTTGTATTGAATAAACTGTTTCACAGAAATTGTAGTTGCTTCCTACCTACAAGGCAAGAAAGCATTGAGCACAATCTTAGCAGCGAAATCTTCAGCTTAGCCACAGGAATGTAGTAGTCTGCTCTTTAAATAACCATCTTTTCTTAATTTACCTTAGGGCTGATTTATTGTTTTAACAAGCACTGAGTTTCACCACACAGTTGAATGATTTTTTACCACTTCCCTAGAGCTCCACGGTCATATTTGTACAACTGCGTCTGGTAAAAAGGATAATGCCATGCAGTGTGAATTGAGGGCGGCCGAGAGCTCCCTTCACTCAATGTCAGAGGACACTGGGTTTTTTTCTCTCTTCAGAATCACCTCAGAAACAGATAATCAAATCAGTATGTCGCTCCTTGCGCCACATTGCCATGAAAATGGGCTCTTTAAAACCAATGTGATGTGGCCATACAGAATCGCCTGTGTGGGTAAACAGAGCCATGATACAATTGGCCTTTAAGCCATATATCACTCTCTTGCAAATGGAGTCAAATCATTTCAGCGTTAATGAAATTGGGAGATCTGCCATGCAGTTTGTGCTTATGGGAACTGCATGGAAAGCTACGTCATTTATTGATCAAGTCGTGTTGTGTTGAGTATTTTGTGCTGAGGGAAGCTGAACTTAAAGTGTTGTAAGTGTTGAGCTAAGATGTGTTACACTTTTCTTGTTATGAACCATTTGATCGAATTTGATAATTTAAAGTATTGAAATGTTGTTTCTTTGATGGGGTCTTCAGACACGTTCGTAATGCTGCTTGGTGTATCTGACATATAGCCTGTTTTATTCTCAATTAAAGCGGTAGCAGTAGGGAAAAAGTTAAATCCCTCACTCTGATTTAAAATGACAGTTGATTTGATCCAGACCCGATTGGACCTTCTGCTCCAGGCAAGACCCACTTTTTTTCTCAGAAATCACTAATCATTAGTGGAATAGAAGGGACAGTTTGGTATTGACACAGAGCATGAGCACAATCTTTCTAAATTTGAAATCAAAGGACACTTCCAGTAGGGCTCGATGATATGACCTAAAATCAAAGTCTTGATTAATTGAACATTTTACCTCGATTAGGATTAATGAACGAATCTTTTTTTTATTTTTTGCTTTTTGCTTTTTGCCCTCATAGTTCATTGACAAGGTTTGTACTGTAAATATGTTTAACAAAAATAGATGCGACACGGCTCGGCTCTCTGTGTCACAGAATAAAGCTTGCGAGCATTGAAGTGTTTTTTTTTCATTTTTTTTTTTTTCATGTTGTTCTTGAATGGTGTAAAATCACTTGAATGTTCAAACTGGCAAGCCTTTTAAAGGTGCACTGTGTACATTTTAGCGGCATCTAGCGGTGTGGTTGCGAATTGCATCCAGCTACCGCTCACCCCTCCCGTTTGAAGCACATGGAGAAGCTACAGTGACCGACACAGAATTAAGATATATGTCATCTGAGACAGCAGAGAGTAGCTAGCGCTATGTAGGGCAGTTTGTCCGTTTAGGGCTTCTGTAGAAACATGGTGGCGCAAAATGGTGACTTCTGTAAGGGGACCCGCGGTGTATGTAGATAGAAACGGCTCATTCTAAAGGTAATAAAAACATAACGTTTCATTATGTAAGGTCTTTATACATCTCTGAAAGTTATGTATGTATATTATATTGCATTTCTGTCAATAGAGCCTCATAATTATTACACACTGCACCTTTAAACATGTACAATTGACAAACTTTCATGAAGACGCAAGCGAAAGTGATCTCGCTTTGGGGCTTGCACGCTGTCTGTGTGTGTGTTGAATCAATGTTTGAGTTCGCCTCCAATGCTGCTTCCATGCCAGACGGGGCGGCGTCACGTGACTACATACACGGTAGTATATTTTTAAGGGGAAAGTATTAACAGGATTAAAAAACGAAATAACGGACATTGGAAAATTACGTCGGTTAGAGGTTCTGAATTTCGGTTTCAATTTACTTTTCGATTAATCGTCCAGCCCTAACTTCCAGTAACCACAGTAACCTGTTCAAGCTATTTGATATTTGTTCAACATTTGTTTGCTTTTTATTTTGTAAATGAAAACTATAATATTGTGAAGTAGTTTTACAGTTAAAAAAATGGTCTTCTATTTTAATATCTTTTAAAACAGGGGTTTTCAAACTTTATGATGCCAAGGACCCCCAAATATTATCTAATCCATCTATATATTTTTATGTATGAAAAAACATTTAAAATCTTAAAAGTGTGACATTATAAATACAACATATTGTTTCCAAACTTAAATTGGCTATACTTAATGTTGAATGTATAATCATGAAAAAAATTTTTTGTATGAGCAACTTTCACAATAAATGTATGTAAGCCGCTTGCGTACCGCGTTAAGAATACTGCCTTAGAACCCCAGTTAGCAAGATAAAGGTGACTATAGTGAAAAAAACCGCACTAGAAAGTTACAAAGCAAACACATCAATTCTGGAAAGTATGTATATGGCAAGAAAGGAGAGAAACATTTCTCCAGTCTTCAGTGTCATGTGATCCTTCAGAAATCATTCTGATAAACTGATTTGGTGTTTAAGAAGCATTTATTCTTATTATTAATTTTGAAAATAGTTCTTTTAAATGGCATGTTCAAAAAACATGTATCGTCTTTATAATCTTTTATTATCTCTACGTACATTTGATGTTTGTTCTTATTTATCATATATTGTTGTTGTTATCATTATGTTGTGAAATATTTGGTTGTACATGGTGTTATGTCTATTATGTGGTAACATGGTTCTGTGTACAAAAGCAGGTGAGCTTGACAGTTTATGTTCTCAGAAGACAAGTAAACCGTTTTGTATGGTGTCAAATATTTACACGGTAATTTTCCTGGCTTTTTTCTAACCTCTTAAAGCTAAAACCACTGTTATCTTAATCCATTTTATAATCGTATGTTACTGTAACAACAGGGGTGATTTAGCAGGTGATTTTCACACGTAGTGATTAAAGCGAAGAGATCAACAAAAACAAGAAATAGTGAGACATGAGCATTCAACCATCATATCATAGTGGAAAAAATACTACCCATGAATTATGGATATAGATCATGGTATTAACTTGGCTAAGAATAGAAGTAGCCATGGGCTATAGGTGACCTGGCAAAACCACACAAGAAGCATCACCACAGTTTCTTTCTCATGCTGTGCATATTTGTGCGCTCATGTGGATTAATGTTAGTATTAATGCTGATAGATTACCACATTGATGCATCATGGAGTTTTTAAAGTTTTGTTGGGTAGCAAATTTTGTCAGTAAGAGGAGGTTACTATTGAAAGCATAGTCTCTCCCTGTAGCAAACTGAGACTTTTTGTGTTCGTAAGTGTTTTGGAGACTGCTTAAAATATATATCTATATCTATATATATATATATATATATATATATATATATATATATATATATATATATATATATATATATATATATATATATATATCTATATCTATATCTATATCTATATCTATATATATATATATATATATATATATATATTTACTGTCACTTTTGATGAAATTAAATGCGTGATTTTTGAGTGATTTTTTTTATATATATATATATATATATATATATATATATATATATATATATATATATATATATATATATATATATATATATATATATATATATATATATATATATATATATATAAAAATAAAATCACTCAAAAATCACGCATTTAATTTCATCAAAAGTGACATATATATATATATATATATATATATATATATTTACTGTCACTTTTGATGAAATTAAATGCGTGATTTTTGAGTGATTTTATTTTTATATATATATATATATATAAAATCACTCAAAAATCACGCATTTAATTTCATCAAAAGTGACAGTAAAGACATTTATTATTTTACAGAAGATTTCTGTTTCAAATAAATGAACTTTCTATGCATCAAAGATTTTCTGGGGGGGGGGAATGGTTTTCCACCAAAGTATTAAGCAACACAACTGTAAACATTGATAAATAATAACAAATATTTCTTGAAGTAAATCATCATATTAGAATGATTTCTGAAGGATCATGTGACACTGAAGACTGGAGTAATGAATACAAATAAATAACATTTTAAAATGTATTCAGATAAAAAAAGTTTTTAAGTTCTAATAACATTTTACAATATTACTGTTAAAGAAATGCAGCCTGGGTGAGCATAAGAGACTTATTTCAAAAACATTAAAAAATATTTTAATCCTTTAAACAGTAGTGTATAGGTCCAAAAACATTTTTGCTAGTGGACTCAGACACCCCACCGTGTTGTGGATTGTATTTTTGGCATGTAATGTAGTTAACATATTGGCAAAGTTGATGAACTAATTTGACTCCAACTGATATGCCTGATTGCGCCTAGTCCTTACATAACCTTAATGAGTGGCCCAGCTTCAACCTTAAACACTGAGTGCACTTGTATAGCTTTTGCTTAGAACAGCCCAGAGACAAAACAGACTGTTGACTTTTTAGGAAATGGAAGCATTGCTATATTGGCACAGACAATAGAAGATTTGAATCTTGAATCTTGAGTGGTCTGCTTCAGGTTTATGTAAGTCATCCTACACTACTCCATATTCACATCATGTACCGCACCGCCTTGAATCGAACTCAGTTTTGCTTGATTGCTCTAAATAGCAGTCTATCATGGCAATTGCCATCTGTATATTTTGGTGCCTTTAATCTGTGCTACACAGCCGTTCTGCTCTGCTGCCATGGCGACACCCTGGTGACAGTCGCGGTGATGGACAATTGCTCTTATCTTCCAGAATGCAGAGTGACAGAGAGTGGGATTCTGGGATGCATCTCTGGCACTGGCCTGTTTTAGAACCTTTCTGCTAAAAGCGTTGCCGTTCCTCTTCCCTATGAGCTTAGCAGGCCTACGCTAACATTAGCGCTTCTGCTATAATTAAGCTCATAGTGTTTACTTGGCCACAGGTCATTTCACACCTAACTCTCACTACAGTGAGCCCTGGTTGTGTCTGTTTCTCACAGTCTTCTCTGTCATTTATGCCTGTAAAGTTAAACCAGCCATCTTTGTATCTTTGTTTCTGTGCATATATTTTTTGGGCCTGATTGCCCCTCCTTTTTTCTCTACCTCCATCACACACTCACTCACTCACTCACTCACTCACACACACTCACTCTCTCTCTCTCTCTCTCCCTTTCTCTCCGTGTGTAGGTGGGAAACCCTCGCGTGGAGCTCACTCTCTCAGAGCTGCAGGAGATGGCCACTCGTCAGCAGCAGCAAATTGAGGCCCAGCAACAGATGCTTGTCGCTAAGGTAACACGCTCAGATGTGTCCTCTGATGGGCATCTGTTTATAGATCTTTGTTTTCATCTGTGTGGGGACTACACGCAAATATTTCCTCCAGTCAGCTTGTGCAAGTAAATCAAACATTGGCATAAATTAATTCACTGACATTTAAAATGGCATGGTTTCTATTTTGATTTTATTGATATTGTGGATTGAGCATCACTTTCTTTAGACTTTAAGTCTTAAGTGACCATTTATTTTGACTGTTTGGTGGCACTGTATGATGTATAATCAGACGCTTTGGCTTTATTTTTCAGGTAGAATTACCCAGTAATTAAATGTCTATGTTGTCTTTTTTAAACGTCAGCAAATGTGTCACTTTATTATTATAATGTTATTATTAGAAAAGGTTACAAAATAGAAGCGTTTTCTCTAGTGGTCTCAGACTTTTGGACCCCACTGTGTTGTGAATTGTATTTTTGGCATGGTGTAACTAACAAATTGGTTAACTTATTTGATTTTATGATATATAATATTACTTTTTTTTTATTTTTTATTATTAATTAAAGCCACTGAAGTTTAATTAAAGTTTCCACTATTAAAAAAGTGACTATAGATGGTATAAAACAAGTAGTAACCTTAAGAAATTGGAAGAGCTGTTGACAACTGATTAATGTGTCATTTAGTGGTGATTTAATTCACACTGTCATTTCTGGTTGTTCACTCATATTTGCACTTGGCAAAAACACTTATTTTCTCAATCTTTGCATAAGCTTCTAATATGCATGTGGAAGATATTTGCCCACTGTCCATAAACAATTATCTTTATGCTGAAAAAAATAAATAACTTTAAAGTTTCAAGTAAACTGCCATGTATGTTTATGTTATACTATGTAAATAACTGTAATTAAGACATTTCTGGGGAAAATTTGGTAATTAATGTGTTAACTATCCCTGTAATTATTCAAAACACAGCTGCTTGTTGGGTAAACCTCTAACTTTGTTTATGAAGCAGCTTAAGCTCTTTATTATCATTGTGCAATGTTGTTATTAGATATTTTAAGTTACTGACCTCATATTTGTTTTCCTCAGTGCCATTTATAGGTCATTACAGTAGGCTGTTCTGACCATTATAGGGGTGTTAGTCATGGGAACCGCAGGCTGAGGTGGGAAACTGGACGAGACAGAAAATGCCAATTATGTAGCAAACAACTCTGACATGCTCTGTGTGCAGTGGCAGGCATTTCTTATCCACACTAGTGCTAAATAGCTTAGTTTCTACATTCAACAAAGAGTGTTGTGTGGAATCTAGAACTGGTCACACTTACAGACTGTTCCAGGATCAGACCAGACGGGAACACTGATCTCAGATCTGTTTGGTTTGTTATTGCTGTGAGTCGATGTGCTGTGATGACTATGAGCCTCCAGTCATTGAAAGTCCACCATGTGCTATTTTTAGTTTTCTCACTCACTCAGAGACACTGTTTCCATTTCACTGCATCTGTTCCCTGCAGATAGAGAAAATTGACCAAAAAAAGCCTAATTGCTTTTATTTTCTCTTAGTTACTCAATAAGTCAGGTTTGTAAGCAGCATCTTTTCCCACAGGTACTACTGTTGCTCTTAATAGCAAATGTCTCCATGCTTGACAGTAAATCACTAGGTTGTCTGTCTTGTTTAAGTGATGTATTGTGATGTAATGACAAGATCGCATGGTATTGTCTTGAATGCACTTTACTCTGTTAGGGCACTGCAGATGCCCCAGGCTTAAACATTACTTTTCCTTTTCTTTGTGCAAACAGAGATGTTTTCCTTTAGGACGATCATTCAACATTTGCAAGTGTAATTGTGTAGTCTACCATAGAGTCTGATTCAACGCTTCTCTGATTCACTAGCGTCTCTGGATACCTAGTATACAAATTACATAGACTATAACACCTGTTTACAGTAATGTTAGGAATTTGCCAAAAAGGAGGTTTGTATGTCACATCAGTGCCGAAAATTTGACAGTAAAGCTTATTAGCGCAATGATTTAATTTAGCTATTTGAGCTGTCGTAAGGTCAATTAAAGGCCTATGATAGTTGAGTGGTTCAGTACATACTTTGATTGCCCTTGACAATTTACTGCTTTTTTTGCATGCTCATGTATGTATTGTGTCTGCAGGAGCAGCGTTTGCGCTATCTGAAGCAGCAGGAGCGACGGCAGCAGCAGGCTGTATCTGAGACTGAAAAACTACAGAGGCTGAAGGAGAGGGTGGAAAGTCAGGAAGCGAAACTCAAGAAGATCCGTGCCATGAGGGGCCAAGTGGACTACAGCAAAGTCATCAATGGCAACCTGTGTATGTACTTGCTTGATCACTGACTTTAGCATTCATCCGAGTAGACAAGTTACTGGTCACTGCTGATTATGATGTGGTTTTGACCTTTTGCATGGCTGTGTTAAGTCAGCTTGCTTCATGTAAGTAGTTGTGTGAGAGGGCACTGAGCTTCCAACTGCAACTGCGAGCACATGCACACATAAATACGCATGCTGTAAAGTCAGGATTAGGACCGCGATAGCCTGTGAATTGTAATGATCTCACATAAAGCCAACTCTCCCACACATGCAACTCCAGATGGGATTGTCCACTCCGCTGGAGATGAGTCTTATAAAATTAGATTTTTGTGTATTGTAATAGGTACTTTATGGTAGGTTCATGGTGAAGATTTTCTATTTATGAAACTTATTTTCTATAGTTTTAACCCTCATTTTAGTGTTTTGCTCATGTTGTGCTAGCATCCCTGTTGAAAAGTATGTTTTGAAGCATGGCAGCTGGTTTGAGCTGGTTTAAGCTGGTCAAGTGCTGGTCCTAAGAAACAAGCTCCAGTTCAGGACCAGCTTAAACCAGCTCAAACCAGCTGCCATGCTTCAAAACATACCTAACTAGCATATGCTGTTTTTTTCAACAGGGATTTAGGCTATGTTATGGTTAAGTTTTGAAAGCAATAAAAGTCAGTTTTGCTATATAGAATATATCTGTTCAGCCTGCTAATTTTGCATTTTGAATGAGCTCTTGTACAATATGTGCAGCCATGCAATTATATTTTCATTTAACATTAAATAATAATCCTATAGTAATGGAGAAAGTATGTCGGCTCATGTATGTCTTGTGTGTTTGCGTGTGTATAACTCTGCTGTGTTCTGTTAGCCGCAGAGATCGAGCACATCAGCGGGCTGTTCCAGGAGAAGCAGGCGGAGCTGCAGGCGGCCGTCTCGAGGGTGGATCAGCTCAGCCAGCAGCTGGAGGACCTGAGGAGAGGCAAACTGAACGGCCTGCAGACCCTCGGGGGTCAGGTCACCGGCAATGCTGCCCTGGAGCTCCGCAAACTCTACCAGGAGCTGCAGGTATGGGCACAGTTTAGCCATTATTACATTTAAGAGATTTTGTTGTGGTGATATTCTTTTTAAAAAAAAAAATTTGTTTTTGTTGTTGAAATATTAAAGGTACAATATGTAAGATTTTTGCATTAAAATATCAAAAAAAAACACTAGAACAATGTTATATATAGTTTTGTACATTTTGTTGACTTGTGTACTTACATTATCCAAAATGTTTCCAACAATGCTTAAATCCAGAGAAATCTATATGTCCACCCCCACAGATGGTCAGTAAAAGTGCTTAAGCTTCAGGAAATGTTGATCAGGATCATTGGTTGTTTGTCAACCAGGTTTTAATTTCTATTGATTATGTACGAGGATTGGGTATACCAGCGTTTTTTAAAAAGTTGCCAGCCACCGCCAGCATTTTTGATCATTTTCAGAAAATTTTCATGGCCCCCAGAATTTTTGTTGTATGAATATCTGAACTAAAATATATCAAAAGAAAGAACAGAGCCTCTGCTTTTAAACAAAAATAACCTGTTTTGTTCTAGCTTAATGCATTCTTTTTTTATCAACACTTGAATGTAGGTAAGTACTAAGTTTCATAAAAAAACAAAAGCAACCTTTTGAGCAAAAAGCTGAGAAAATCGCGTTTTTGTCAAAAAACTACATGCAGATCAGATTCAGAACGCTGATCAAAATGTAGATGGAGTAGATCGAGTCCATCACCCCCAAAGCTTGCACAGTCCTGTAGCTCATTCTGGGTTATTATTTTATTTGGTAATGTTAAGCTTTTTTTTTTTTCATTTATATGCTGTTTAATTTTGATCTCGTTATTTTACATATGCATCTGCTTACACGGAAAACCTGAAAATTCCGTCGGTGGCAGGGAAAGAGTTAAAAGAGAAAAACAAAAAATAGAACGTTTTGAATTATCAATGGTTGAATTTGACATTTGTTGTTATAGAAACATGGAATCAGCCATAAACGTAGATCTTGATTATTAGTCTGTATATCTGTGTTACTAGTAAGTGTGCTTGTTATTTCTGTTAGTGATATTGATCTTTTTTTGCATTTTTCCCCACCCCATCAGATCCGCAATAAGCTGAATCAGGAGCAGAACAGTAAACTTCAGCAGCAGAAAGAGCTGTTGAATAAGAGAAACATGGAGGTGACTCTGATGGACAAGCGTATCAGTGAGCTCAGAGATCGACTGTACAAGAGAAAAGCTGAGGCACGTCAAAAAGAAAACCTTCCTGTAAGGCCACGAGAGTGCATCACTCACTCACGTTTCTTAGTTTCATTTGTTTAGCAGGCTTGTTCAGAAACCATTCAGACATCTAGAGAATAAATCTGGTTGCTAGAGAAATGTTTTTGAATTTCAACTAGGCTCATTACTCTTTTTTTGTTTCCTTCTTTGTACCTTTTTTCCTTTTTCCCCTTCCTGCAGCTGAATAGAGTAAATGGTCCTCCCTCTCCACAGCCTGCTCATGGAAACACCGGCCGTGTGGCTGCCGTGGGACCCTACATCCAGGTCCCAGTGCCAGGCAGGCAGGAGGGTTATTTAGTGCCTCCTGAACCACTCAAACCTCAGTCACTGGGTGTCAACACCCCAGCCAACCATGCCCGCTCCAAATCAGGTCAGTCCTTAAACACTGACTTCTGCATGATAATTGCAAACATTTATTTGGAATTAAATGGTGCCAAATAAATGGTACCCTTTATGTCTGTTTATCTTTATCCTACATTGTGAATCAGCTTTATAATTTTGTAATACATAAAATGTATCCACATTGGGTTGAATATGAAGCTGTTTTGATCACTTTTGATCAATGGTAGTCTGTATTTAGGTCTACATTTAGTCTTGCAGATCCAGACTTTTGATTTACCAGCATAAAGTCTAGTCAGCTTATTCCCGCCAAGAAGTGCTCACTTAGCCTTTTAAAGCGAACAACCACATTTCGTTTTGTTCTCACATCACGTTTAAGTTCAGTCAATTCTGATAATAGTCCAGCAAGCAATGATGTTTATTCAAATAATGTCTCTGTGACTGTTGTACAGAAAACACCTGAAAACTCTCTCCACTTATTTATCAGTGTTACGGCCCATAACCAAATTATATATTGTTTGTTTTTATAAAAAAATTATAATGGATATGGGTCAAACATATAAAGTCGCAGGTACTAGATGCCACTTAAGACGACAGACTCCAAAAATCAATACAAAATGATTCACAAAAGATGTTTACAAAAATATAAATTAACGAATAAAGACAAAGACAAATAAGAGTGCACAGATAGTGTACGGCCAGTGATCATATCATGAGGAACAAAGAGAATTCGAGCATGCCATTGACGCTATTGAGGCCTTTATTTTAGAAATCCCTGATGATGTCACTCCTCTCCCATTGGGGATTTTCTCTCTCAATGCCACCTTTGGACGTAAATTAAACACAGACGCACGTAACAGTCAGACACAATTATTTTACAGACACAGCTTGGAAAACTAGTTTTGCTCATGAATGTCTACTTCACTTTCTACTGTCTCAAGCAAAACACTTTTTAACTTTAGCAAATCCAGCAACTAATTCTTACTCAGAATTGTATCTGCTTAATACCTTGTAAATACGACTTGTGACAGACAATGTAACAGCCAGCCAGTCGGTTTGAAAGACTTGTTTGTTGTCTAAAGCCCAAAGTATATTTCAGTTTTGGCGTGAATGGCTGGCATATACGTACAGCCAAATGTGTACCATTTCAAAGTATACTCGATTTCATCGCTTGCGCAAACGCAGACGCTCAACGCATGTTGTTGTCCTGTCTCTTTGTTTTTCCGACTGTGAAATGCTGGCCTGGGCCAGTATTGCCACCTTGTGGACCATATAATTAGTGCAAAATGTGTTTTTAGAAAAATCAGCATGCACATACATACTATGCTAATGACGAAATTTTATGTCACGCACACAACAATAATAATACCAAAATATACTATAGGCTTAAGGCTGAGACTAGCTCCTAGATTGGTGTGCAGCATTCCTGTAGCTCAAACAGTAGAGTGAGGCATTAACCATGCCAAGGTCATGGGTTTAATTCGAGACTGCATGAGCTAATTAAATGTATACCTTGAATGCAATGTAATTTGCTTATGATGAAAGTCAAATGCATAAATGTAAATAGTGGTTTGGTACTTCTCTTAAAGATCACAGCATGTATCCCATCACTTTCTGTTGTGGGTTCACTCTCTTCAATTACTGTTTTATTATGAAGTTGATTTCTCATTTTCTTCACTTCTAACCTCTTGTGTCGTTTCTGCTCTGTGCTGTGAATACGTGTGTGTGTGTGTGTGTGTGTCTCTCTTCTCTTTGCTGTCCCTGTACTTTGATGTTGTGGGATTTGTGGGGGGGGGTTAGATGGAGTGAGAAAACCTCCTGGCCCCTGGAAGGTCTCTGATTTAGACATCATAGTGGACCCGATTGCGCCGCCCCTTCCAGAGCCCCGCCCAGGCCCTGGGGCTCCACCCCCAGTCACCTGCTCTACGGCAGGGTCGGACGGCGCTTCTCGTGAGTGGGAAGGTGTCTGATGGAAGGCAGGACGAATGGCCTATGAACCTTATTCAGTGTTATGAGCAGGATCAATGCAGTCGGCCTAGTCTCCGTGACTCCGTTACATTACCCCATATGGCTCATGAGTCTCAATACAGATTGTCAGATACAGAATGAATAAGTAAATTTGTGTCATTGATCATGTGACTCCCTTGACAGATTTTCTTGCTGCCATTGAAGCTCAAGATGGTCCTTGGATCATCTCAAATCATTCTGGAAAAACATGATCATCAAGTTTGTGTCCAACTCGAGTCACGAGTACTGCTGTCATTAAAGCGAAAGAGAATAACCGAATACTAAGACATTCTGAAATTCATGTTCATTTTCAGTTTAAATGTCTTACTCTATTGCTGATAATATACACTAATTTTGGTGGTAAGATTTTTAAAAAATGTTTTTTTGCTCACCAAGGCTGCATATATTCAATCAAAAAATGTAATCAAAAATATATTGTGAAAAATTATTACGATTTAAATAACTTTTCTATTTGAATATATTTTTTAAATGTAATTTACTACTGTGATGACAGCTGAATTTTCAGCATCATTACTCCAGTTTTTAATGTCACATGATCCATCAGAAAACCTTCTATGATGCTGATTTACTGCTCAAGAAAGATTTCCTGAAAGTTTTTCAGGATTCTTAAATGAATAGGAAGCATTTTTTTTTAAATAATATATATATATATATATATTTTTTTTGTGACATTATACATGTCTTTGTCCCTTTTGATCAAATACGTTCTTGCTGAATAAATATTAATTTCTTTTAAAAAAATCTTACTGACACCAAAGTTTTAAACGGTAGTGTAATTTGTAATATAAAAAACAATTATACAATTATTGTCAAAGTAATAGCATTTTTCTAGTGATCTCTGACTTTTGGACTCCTCTGTATCTAAGCAAACTGAACTGCTGAGTCTCTTACAGAGATTATTTAACTTTCTTCCAGGCAGTAGTTCATATCCACTTTTAAAAATCGCAGAGGGGCAATTTTCCAAACAGAATCTGGCTTAAGAAAGAAGTCCAAATTATAGTTTTTTCATGGGCAGTAGTACCTTAATGATACACTCGATCCCTCTGCCTGGTCAATTAAATTCACTCTACTCTTTACTGTAATTCAATACAAGTCAAAAGCTGCTGATCCTGTCTTTTGGAAGTATGTGTGTATATGATTGTGTGTGCAAGAATGTAATTTAAGTAGATTGTGTGAGGTCTCATAAATCAGAGTGAATGTATATGGCATGAGAAACTCTACCCTGATTAGGTTCACTGGGCTTTCTACTCCTTTCCTCAGTACATTAAAACTCACTAAATTACTGGTTCCATTTCATCATTCTCTAACATTCAGCTAATTCGTTGACTTAACACAAAATGTACACACCACTCATCAAGCTCGTTCAAACTCTGAAATCGTTATCTTGCAGTCAACATTATTCATGAAGACTTTGCAGAATAGCATTATCTTACAATTTAGGGTCATCTGAACTATTCTTGTAAACTTAATTTCCACATGCAAGATTGTAACACTTCATGTCTCCTAACTCAAGAACATACCTAGACATCTTTAGAAGTTGTGTCTAATATATTAGCAGTGCAGTTCGTCATACTGCTCTAATCATAAATGTGCTTGTGAGGGGTTTTGTCATTTCTAATCTTGTTCTAATGGTCCCTTTCTTTCCCTTTCTAGCTAATGATGCAAGTTGGCCCACCCTCAACAAAAGCAACACATCAGTCAAGCCACTTGACTGGAAGGAATCTGGAACGGACACGACAAGTAAAACGGCATCACCTGCAGGCACTCCTGCAGATAAGGTGTGTCTAACTAACACCAGCATACACAAAAACAAAATGCTCTCTTATTATTTTACCATCATAAAGTGTTTTCCTGTGCCCCCCCCCCTCCCCCTTTAGATTCAGGATTCCAGTAAAATGGGCTCTGCTCCTCCTCTCAACAAGCCCCAGCCTCCCCCATATGGAGCCCATACCAGCAACCACCCCCTCTCATCTGCCAACTCGGGTTCCACCAGCTCCTTGGATCGCCGCAAGGACGTTCCTCTCCGGCCAGTGCCCAGCCTACCCAACAACCCACCGCCACTGCCGGCCTGGCCCCGTGTCCCCCCTACACCCACCGGCTCGTCATCTCAGCAGATCCAGCAGCGCATTTCTGTGCCCCCGAGCCCCACTTTCCAGCCCAGTCCACCCTTTTTCCCTCCCGGGGAGAGACCAGACCCTCCTCTAGCTGTTGCGGTAAGGCCGTTTATCCCAGATAAGGGCTCCAGACCGCAGTCACCCAGAAAAGGCCCAGCTACCATGAACTCAAGCTCCATCTACCACATGTACCTACAACAAGCAGCCCCAAAGAACTACCCTCTGAACATCAAGCCTGCAGTCAAAGCAGGTATACATCAGCAACTGATTTGATATTAAAGTTCTCCCCTTTAAGGCAATCTTCTCATATCTGGTACAAGTATTGACACGCAAGCTAATACTGTACAATTATGCAGGGAGACTTGATACATTACTAAAAATATTATATTAATAAGATTAATACAACATATTTAAAATTAAAATATGTAAATTAATTGTATAATATAAATTAAATAATAATAAAAAATATATAATTCTGTATTTATATAATTGGAAATATATAACTATAATAATATTAACAAAATATAGTTTTATATAACTGCAGTTCAACTGATAAAATGGTACAATCAAAAACCGCTCTGCAGATATCAGCGCGCTCACACAAAGAAACCCAGTTAACATACTGCGGTAAAAATGTGTTGAAATGTGGAGTTTTTATTTTTATAACATATGATACAGTTTGACCAAGAGTGCGGTTTTCCTGAATACCATCACGATTGAAAATGTGACACTGATTTCATATGACAGTTCCATAAACAATACATTAAGTCGCTTACATTTTAGATGCAATATTGACTGTTTTTGTTCTATTTCAGCAGCGAAAATAGTTCCAAACAAAGATCACAGCAGAACCATAACGCATCTCACAGCAACAGTGTATTACTGAGTGATTCAGCGTTTTGAATGAATCAGTTGAAGCAAAGATTCAATGACCTATTCATAAAGGACTACCTCATTCTTGAATGAATCAGCTGTTTCAACAAATCGACTCAATGACTCAATTATTAAGATGAATGTTTAAACATTTCTTTCCAACATTTCTTATTTGTATATTAAAAAAATATTTAAAACAATCTCATAACATTATTTAATGCAGTTGTAATTTTTCAGTGTAATTTATTTAATTTGATTGGTAACAGCCCTATAGTGTCTTATTCTATTTGAATTTATTGATCAAATTTAAGAATATAAAATGAAAGCTGAAGCATAGCCTATATTTAATAAGTATTTAATAATGCCCTTTATAAAAGGTAAAAATATCACAAATATGCAGATTTAAATGTCAAAGCTGATTGAACACTGCTTAGAATATTGCTTCAGAATAAATTAAAAAGGCTCAATGTCGAGCCCTGTGTATAGAAAATGTCTGAATATGCCTATAGAAAATGTGTATCTATAAATCAATAAGCTTGCTTGAATGATGAGATTTATTTCTTGATTTATGTGCTTGTTTTATTCCTGAGTACAGTATGATTGAGTATTTTCTTCTTTTTGTCTGCAGTATATGGTAAGCCAGTCCTACCTCCTAGCTCTACACCCCCCTCCCCCTTATCTTTCGGGGGCTCTGGGGCCTTTCCTGCCCTGCAGGGTCCTGGAGGAGATATGTTTGATGTTGAGCTGGACCTCGATGGACAAATCATAGGTGTTCCTGAGCCGCCCCCACCCAGTGTGGACCACATCCCACGACCTCTCAGCCCCACTAAACTCACACCCATGGTACACTCCCCAATGCGCTACCAGAGCGATGCTGAACTGGAGGTCTTGCGCAAGAAACTGGCCAATGCTCCACGGCCGCTTAAGAAGCGCAGCTCGATTACAGAGCCAGAGGGCCCCAATGGGCCCAACATCCAGAAACTTCTCTATCAGCGATTCAACACCCTGGCTGGAGGGATGGAGGGAGGAATTGGAGGTGGAAGTGGAGGTGGAGGAGTGACTCCATTCTACCAGCCCTCCATTACCACAGGTGAAGTGCTCTTTGATGCAGACAATGGGAATCCACCCTCAGAAACGCCTACCACGCCCTCTGAGGGTGCTGTTGTTGAGGACGTTGTCCTGCAAGGTGACACCAATGATAATGAGCCCCTAGAGCAAGCAGTTGAAACGCTGACTCCTCCGGCACCAGAACCATCAGAAGACCGTAACAATAATCCTGCGGAACCTTTAGTGATTTTGCCGAGTCCTGTAGCTGAGGCCAGCACCCCTGAAGAAACAGACACATCACCCTCATCCCAGCCCACGGTTGGTCTACTGATACACACCAATACTCAATCATTCTCTTAAGTCCCTTGAGGTTTCATTTTCAGTGCTGCAAACTTGAAATCTTTGAAGCTTTATAATAATTATATATCTCTAATAATAACAATACCAATAATCATAATCAGTTATTGCATATAAATATTATTTAGATTATAATTTTTGTATATTACAATATAATCTAAAAACTTTATATTACCTAATATTATACAATATATTTTTAGATTGTATTGTAATATGCAATCTAAATAATAAATGATACATTTGCAATTATTTAATTATTTAATTACATTACAACATAAAATGTGAAATAAATAAAAAAAGGTCACCTATTTCATATCTCTGCAGATATGACGACATGAAATCTGGCATTTACGATCCCATTTCAAATTTTACGTACAATACATAATACACTGCCGATCAACAGTTTGGAGTCAGTGTTTTTTTTTTTTTTTTTTTTTTCAGCAAGGGTGCATTAAATTAATCAGAACTTTATAATATAACAAAAGATTTCTATTTTAAATAAATGCTGTCCTTTTTAAATTTCTATTCCTCAAAGAATCCTGAAAAAAAGGTATTACAGTTTCCAACAAAATATTAAAGGGTTAGTTCACTCAAAAATGAAAATTGTCATTAATTACTCACCCTCATGTTGTTCCAAACCCGTAAGACCTTCGTTCATCTTCAGAACACGATTTAAGATATTTTTGATCAAATCCGAGAGCTCTCTGACCCCTCCATAGACAGCTATTTAATTAACACTAGGCCCAGAAAGGTAGTAAACGCATTATTAAAATAGTCCATGTCACTCCAAACTTAATGTTATGAAGCGAAAGAATACTTTTTGTGCGCAAATCAAACAAAAATAACATCTTTATTCAACAATTTCTTCTAGCCTGTGACAGCGCTTCCAGAACGCCGGCTTACCATTGGCCGACGCTGTTCACGTGAGCACCACGACGTAGAACTTTTGTTTGTTTTTTTGCACACAAAATGTATTATTGTTGCTTCATAACATTAAGGTTGAACCACTGGAGTCACATGGATGATTTGAACAATCTTTAGTCTTTACTACCTTTCTGGACCTTGAAAGTGGCAATTAAATGGCGGTCTGTGTGGGGTCATTTTTTTGATAAAAAAAAAAAAAGAAATATTTTGTGAGTCCCAAATCAGCATATTAGAATGATAGAAAAATCTATCCCAAACTTTGAACAATGGTATGTGCAACAGTATTTACTGCACGTGCAACACAGCCGGATATAGATACACCAGATATTGATTTCACTGATTTGAACAAACCAATCAGATTATATCACTTGCAAAAGTAAACAAAGCCTAATCATCCATGTCCTCAACAGGGCAAACGCACTAACCTAAAGAAGCCCGACTCGGAGCGGACGGGTCACGGCCTTAGAGTGAAGTTCAACCCACTCGCCCTGCTGCTGGATGCCTCTCTCGAGGGCGAGTTTGACCTCGTACAAAGGATAATCTATGAGGTATGTATATTGATGTATGCCATGTGGTGTAGTGAACAGATATTGCAGACACAGATGGATTTTGCCCATCTTTATTAACCAATTCCTTTTTAATTCTTCTCATTTCATAGGTTGACAATCCCAGCACCCCTAATGATGAGGGCATCACACCCCTCCATAACTCAGTGTGCGCTGGACACCATCACATTGTCAAGTTCCTACTGGACTTTGGTGTTAATGTGAATGCAGCAGACAGTGATGGCTGGTGAGGACACTGTTGAGTCTGTCAGTGTGAAAGAGATTGATCAGTCAATTAAAGTTTAACAGGTGGTGAGTAGATGGAGTCACTGACGCGTGTCCATGTGTGTAGGACGCCCTTGCATTGTGCCGCCTCCTGTAACAGCGTGCACCTGTGTAAGCTGCTGGTGGAGTCTGGTGCTGCCATCTTTGCCACCACCATCAGTGATGTGGAGACAGCAGCAGACAAATGTGAGGAAATGGAGGAGGGTTACATACAGTGCTCACAGTTTCTCTATGGTAAGAGCATCTTTCTTTTCCTCTGAGTCTCCAGAGAATTACTGTATTTGTCCTCTCACACCATCCGATTTGAATTTTATGGGAACATGAAGGCGCTTAAGAAAATGGTTTTCTAAAATAACCAAATAATCCATTTGTGCATATCATATTGTACAAATGCATCTACAAAATGTTCTCTAAGACTCTCTAAGTCTCACTTAATGTATGAAAGTAACTGCATTAGATGACAAAATATCAGCCAAGTGATTTTTAATTTAAAGAAATAGAGCAAACACCCAAATTAAGTGCTAAAAATGAATAAAAGACGGCATGTACAGATCATTTCTCTTTAATATTTATTGATATTATATATTTGTTTTGTAGAACATGTCATTGAACATATTTTGCTGTATTCTCATTGCATTTACAAGCCTTTAACCAGAAGATGTCCTCAGCGTACTGAGTTTAGAGCACTTTGAATGAAGTGAACCAATTGCTGTACAAAATGATTCGCTGTTTGGAAGTTGCCCGTTGTCGGGTTGCTAGGCATGATTGATGTAAGATTGTTCATGTGAACTCACTTTTATGTGTGGAACTGCTCTAAAAGTTCCAAAGCTGTTCCACAAAACATTAACATATTAAGTACATTATAATTCAAAAGTTTGTGGTCAATAAGATTTTTTAAATTTTTTTAATTAAAGAGCTTGTTCACCCAAAAATGAAAATTACCCCTTGATTTACTCACCCTCAAGCCATCCTATAATATCCTTACACCAATATAATTAGGTGTAACCAATTTTTTTTGTGGTGCTCATGCTAATGCTATAATATTGTACCGCACGAGACGTTTACACACCGTATTAAGACCTTTATTTCTCTGTGTTTACAGGCGTGCAGGAGAAGTTGGGCGTGATGAATAAAGGAGTTGTGTACGCTCTGTGGGAGTATGAGGCTCAGAGCGCAGATGAGCTTTCCTTTCAGGAGGGTGACTCCATTACTGTCCTACGCAGGAAGGATGATACCGAGACAGAGTGGTGGTGGAGTAAACTCAACGACAAAGAGGGCTATGTGCCACGTAACCTATTGGGGGTAGGTGCACACATGGGCTGTAATTGTGATTTTTACTTTAGTGTGTTTTGATTGTGGTACGCCACATTTTAAAGTACTTGACAGATAAATTTGATCAATTTAATGCATCCTTGCTGAATAAAAGTATTTCTTCTTTTTTATTGGTAGTGTATATTATGAAATGGCATTAATAGTTTCTGTGTTTCTTCGTTTCTCTGTAGCTGTACCCCAGAATAAAACCACGTCAGAGGTCTCTGGCGTAACCCTCTCCTGGGTGACTGACTGGACTGATGTCTTGAGGTGTTGAGCCTCCATCTTTCACCTCTGTGCCACTTGGACGACAGAAGGGGTGAAGCTGCTAAGCCCTGAACCCGGAGGCACAATCAACCACACTACCCACAAACACACTCGCCAGGCCAAACAAGCAGCCTCAGGTTTCTCGGTCTGCCCCCATCAGCTCTGCTTCCAGGCCTCCGTATCTCCCCCTTCGCTCCTCTCACGGTTTCTTGTATCCATGTAAAATATAGCTGTACATCACACCTTGGGGATCAAGCACTAATCACTTTGACAAGAGCTTTCCTTTATTTGTAGTTGCTTACCCATGATGCTTTGCTGGAAGGACCAGGGCAGGCAGTGCTCTTTGTCAGAGAGAGAATTCTGTGTACTTCTAATTGAACTGGATGAATGAGAGCTGATATGTTATATATGTTTTATAGCTCATCTACAAAACAAGTGTATAGACTGGAAGTATACGAGCAAAGAACAAAAATATACATAGTTTGCATAGAATGATTATTCTGATCTATGACCGATAAACCCCATATACTGATAAGCATGTATATGATTCATAAAGGTGCATATAAGTGAGGGTGTATGTGTTGCGTATGGGATTTATGTATGCTGTAAGTGAGGTTTTCTTTTTTCACTGCAGTGTGCATCATACAGAAGTGTGAAGTGCAGAGTTTTCCACAGCATTGGAGTGTTTTGAAGAGTGTGTGAAGTGTGCAGAGAGATTAAGATGGACCATCATTATACAATCAGTATTTAGCCTACAGGAACTGACACTATACGTTCAGGATTTGGCTGGGGTGCGACAGCTTGCTTCACTTCAGCTGAAAACGGTTTGCGCATTTACATTTATTTAACACTTTTTTTTTTTCCCCCTTTATTTTTTAAATGTTGCTTTATATTATGCCAGCCCATTCCACTCCACTCCTGTTTTTAGTCATGTGATTTTTATATTCTGCCGCTGAGGCAGTGAAGAGCTTTATTGTGGAGTTTAACCTTGTAAATACTGTGAGGATGGGAGAGGAGACATGCTTGACTCAATGCTGTTAGACTAAACTGCCCGTGTGGGCTTCTGTGAAATACAGTGACTCGCACCTTGTGTTCTATACATGTGCACAAATAAAAAGAAATGAGTCGTAGCAAGAAATCATGTCACCTTGTGTTATTTTGATCAGTCTCTGTTTTTGCTTGATACATTGACGAGTCACGCAGGTACTGTGCTACTCCGCAGCGGTGCCGACCCGAACCGGACTAAAATAGTCCGAATGTGAACACTTATGTGTACCGTAGTGATTCAGAATGAGACAAAAACGCGGTTTGGAAAATGGATTCATGATGTACTCGCTAATTATATAAATGTAGTAAATTGAGCACAAGAAAGTTACATAGTGTTGCTTTAAATGTTCATGAGTCAAATACTGAAAATCCTACAGAAAGTATTTTAATCAATTACGGACTTAGAGCAAATATTAATTTATTTGCATGACAATGACCTAAGATTTGAAATATTTTGGAATAGTTCAGATTTGAAACCACAGCCACTCATAAATCCAATTAATCTTGTAGAATTTGAGCAAATGTGCATTAAACTTTTTGCACATTTAATCAATGGGTCGAAATAATTATGCTATTAAAATTCTTCGCAGTGTATTTTAAGTTGAATAACGAAAAATATCTGTTCTGATATTTGTTGTATAGACGTGAGGCTGAAGACGGACTTCTGCCGATGTCGGAGTTGACAGATTTTTATATTTTATAGCGATTGTTGGGCTGTAAGTGTTAACTAAAGATGTATATCTTGTATTTAAAATTATACAATGAAGGTAAACCCGTTTAGAGTCTCTAAGAGAAAAGAAAAGACATTGTTGGATAAACACCTGTAGTATACGGGGAAACTGGTTACTGAAATGTTTGTAATTACATTCATGGCTTCTGCAGAATTGTGTTTTACAACTTGGAATAAAGTATTAAGAGATCAAATCAGAGCGCAACTAAAGTCCTTGGCCACTAGGTGGCAGTGCACGACCGGTTTGACCGTAGCGTTCAAAAGCAACCTCTTTTGAAAGAAATACAAGTCAATAAGAACTACAGTATACTCTTCAAACCACAAGTGCTCTTGAGATTGTGGTTCTTGTATTAAGGCAAATCAGTAATGATCTTGTGACTTTGTCCCCTTAAAATGACCTTCAAGCACAGGGATTGACCATTATATCCCAGACAGCACACAATGACATCTTTACGGTTTAAAAACTGGAAACAAAATAAGCATCATTTGACTAGAAAAACCACACGTTCAACAGGGCATTGATTCTGGTAACAAACACAGAAAAATAACTGATGGTTCCATGAAATAACAGCAAACAAACTTTTGTTTAAGCAAGCAAGAAGACATGCACACAAGAAACTCCATGGGCCAAAGATACTTTATTTTCTGGTGTTAAACTCCATCTTCAACATTGCAGGACGTTTGAGATACAAAATCCTTCACACTGATGGAAGACTCACTAACTTTAGTGCCACTACCGTTTGGGTGGAGTGTATGTTCCTTGATGTGGTTAAGATTATTGGTACTGGAGGAAGGGAGGACTGATGGAGGCAGGGAAGGAGTTAAGTTAGGAGTCACGAAGTGTTCACTTCTGCTCAGGCATAAGGTCATCGATCGACTGGCCTGCCTCCAGGCGTTTCTCCATCTCTACAAGCAGCTTAACTCCATCCACCACCATCTGAACCAGCTCAACCTCAGAGAAGCCTAAACGGTCTGCGTTGGAGATGTCAAAGACACCACCTACTGCAGCGGTGTCGACTCCACCTGTCGAAGAGAGCAGGGTTAGTATTGGAGTTGACATCCTGTACAGGATTTGTAATATGGCTCTGGTGAATATATATACCTGTCCCACGCTTTTGGAGCCTCAGTCGCTTGAGGATCTCACCGAATTTCTCATGCTTACTGACGTTGGGAAGTTTGACATGAACGCCACCACGCAACCCTGTGCCCAGGTTGGAGGGGCAGGTTAGGACGTAGCCCAAGTGCTCATTCCACATGAACTCGTGGCCCTTCTCTTTGAACAATTCCTCAATCTGCAAGCGGAATTAGATTTAAGAATGACAACATTGGAGCTGCAGACAATGTTACAAAAGTGAAGGGGTCAAAACCCACACCTTTGTGAGGCCAGTGCAGAAGCGATTGAAGACTTCCTTCATGTTGCCACCTTTCTGCATGGAGATGACACGAAGATGGTCTTCCTCATTCACCCAGACTAGGAATGTCTTATTGTCATTGTGCCTAAACATTAAGAAAATACATTTTATAATTTAATAAACAAATCCATTTAGTGTGTTGGGACAAACTCTAAAATTTAATTGAGGCACAATGAACCCAAAAGCCTGCTCTCACTCACCAGATCCCTCTGGCATCGGGCCAGTCACGGGCCATCCCAGAGGCCAGCAGCAGTGGGGACACAGGCTTATCAAACAGGAAGTGGTCATCAATTAGCTGCTGCTGCTCCTCCTCGGTCATGTCCTTGAGGGCATAGTACTTTCCTTTAAGATCGCCATCAAGGACTCCCAAAGCTGTGAAAAACCACAGGATACATCACAATAGACCTGCAGCATTACAGAGTGGATGCTTGAATCACTTATGTTTCCACCCACTCCTCTTTACGGACCAATCATGAATCAAGTACATCCTATGCAAACAGATGCCTAGGTGAGCTCACCCTCAACGGACAGTTCCTCGATGCCGCGTCTCTCTCCGCGGCTGCAGTGAGGAGGGAGGCAGAAACCACGGATGCTCCTGCCAGTTCGCACTCTGGAGCTCAGAACGTAGTTGGGGTCAAGGTCGTCTCCACCCTATTAAAAACACCAACTATTAACCACAGTCGGCCATTTTAAAAACGTTAAAACCCAACTAGATGCACCAGACAGAGACGCAGAGTACCTGGAGGTTGTCTGGGTTCAGGTCAGTCTTGTGTTTGTCTGTGGGTTTATATCCACCGTGACGGTCCTCGATGATGGGATCCAGAAGATCTTTGAACACCTCATAGGTCTCCTCGTCTCCAGCAACGCAGCCCACTGTCATGATGAA
Source organism: Rhinogobio ventralis (assembly GCA_039654625.1). Classification (NCBI taxonomy): domain Eukaryota; kingdom Metazoa; phylum Chordata; class Actinopteri; order Cypriniformes; family Gobionidae; genus Rhinogobio; species Rhinogobio ventralis. Next base: position 7,907,828 of record CM077210.1, on the reverse strand, counting down.
AGGATGCCCTGGAACACAAAAGATCAGCAGTCAGCAAAATCCTGGGACTTCAATAGTTTGTTGTAGCGACAAAAGAATTTGGGGAAATTTCTTAAACCACTGACGGCAAACCAATTGGGCGACAGCTTAATATAGCCACACCTCATGTTTGTTATCGCATGGTTGGCCTTGCAGCGATCATGAGAGTCAAGACAACCCTCCCTTTGTTGGACTTTACAAATACAACCTTAGAATGTTGTTTCCACGGTTTAATATACAGAGTCAAGTGCATGAAAAAGCTTATTCTGAAGTGCATAACATGCATTAGCCACTAGGATGACAACAGCAAGTATGAGCAAGCAGCGCTATGCAAAGGATTTTACAATACAGGTTTAGTGCCCGTTTATTTTGGACATATCAGACAAGAATGCTTTGAATGGGACGATCAGTGCACCACCACAAGAGGCCAATGTATGCTTTGTAAAATCACTTAAATATGAGCCAGCCCAAGGAGGCTTCCCCAGAGTCCTGGTTACTCAAATGTACAGATGCAGAAATAATATTCAAAGTTGTTTTTATACCACAAATGACCAGACTATAAACAATAAAAAAAGAAATTAAAGATTACTATTGTTATTTGTGCAAAATGTTTTGTGATCTAAATGGTCTAAGATCATTGGTGAGGTCTGATTAAGAAGCTAGAGTTATCATAAGGATGAATGTAAAATATAGCGTTTAGAGATCCACCAAATGATTAACTTACTAGCCAGTCTGATTTCTCACAGCCATGAACCAGGAGTTATTAAATTGTTTTACTTAATATCGATTTAGCCATTTCATCTTCCAAAAAAAAACAAAAAAAAACTAAAAAAGGTTTATGATAAACCTGTGCTGCTGCTGCTTTATTAATTTCTATTCTTTCCAGTATGAGAAATGTCGAGATATCATTTAGTTTAAATAATTGGTGCTTTTCACTCCTAATTAGATGTACTATATTGAGTCTGTACATTTGCATTTGTTCTTTATTCTTTTTTTTGGTGATAACTTGGCAATTAAAACAAACTTGCTAGTTGGCTTCAGGAGGTATTGGGGGAGGGACCGTCCCATACTAGAGAACATTTGATTGGTCTAAAACGGTGTAGTGCAGGATGAGTCATCAACATCTTTGGTCATTCAGGTTGTTTCTTGACATTCAGAGGTAAAACAGCATATAGACAAGTTTAAAGCTAACACAGACGAAAACCCAATAAAAAATATATTAGTAAAATAAATTAATAATGCTTTAACGTTTGAGCACCGGAACGCCGGTTGAAATACGGACACTTGACCATTTAAGGTAGGTCATTTACCTGGGTTGTCAACTCCGGTTTGAATGACGTCATCCAGGGTAAATCCGCTGGGGGTTTGTTTGTCCCGAAGGCTTGCGTACATCTCGGGCGTCAGCACCTTCGCCATGTGGTTGTTGTGCTTGCTGAGGTCGGGATACTCCTGCTCGGCGGAGTAGTTCATCTTCAGCTGGTTGTGAGTGTTACCGAAAGGCATGGTTGCGTCTACCTGGTGCAAATATTTGGAAACAAAGACGTTAAAGGCGAATTAAAATCAGATTCAAACGCGGTGACAAAGACAGTCACTCAGCTGCATTAATAATGATTTAACGGCATTAAAGCGCATTTTCTAAAACAGAAGAAAATGTTTATATTCGCTTAAACCGTTACAGCAACCAACGGTCGTGGTATGACGACAATTGTGCTCGGTGATGTCTCATGTCACGCGGGCAGTAAATATGATGGAATGTCGAGCGCGCGCGCGTCCAATAATTGACGACTCATTATAAAAATGCATACCGTTTTTGAATGTTATGTAATGCCTTCTGTGCATTACGAAAGTCTTGTATGGGAAACATTTATTATTCTTTGAAGCAAGCGAATGCGTAATGCGCAACGTCTCCAAAGACCTTGCAGAAAAAGGAGGCTGACTGCAAGGTCGTTGCTGATGTTTGGGACAGAAGCACCAGATCATGCACAAATCCGTGTTCTCCTGGCCAACATACCATTTAAAGCGTTTAAACGTCTTTGTATTGACATTGCTGGGCTTTCTACACGTTTAAATCATTTAGGTAAATATAAACGGCGCATTTCAAATTGCCAACAGAGCTTAAATGCAGGTTTTATGTCTGGAAAATGATGCATTCCTGATCATAATTCAATTATTAATACAGCCCACAAATGTATGTTTTTGTAAATTGATTTGGCAGCGTTATCACATCATAACTTCTGAATATTAGAGTAACAAAGGCTTGTTTTAATGATTTTAAACAAAAACCATACCTTATACTGATTTTCTTTGGGAAAGCGGAATTAATCCTTCCTAAAGTCCACCAGAACCCACACAAAGACTGATAATGGTGTCCAGAAATAATCGGCTTTGTGTGGTTTTTATATCGAGCCCAAGCTCTCCTCTGATTGGACGCTATTTGAGTCCATTCATTCTATTGGACGGGGTGTCGCATCACCTCCACAACATCCACTATTTGCTTACATTGATCACATGATGTTTTTCCTTGACGGTTCTCCTTGTCATGATTGACAACAAAATCGAACAATATGGAATTCGATCACATGCATTTATCAAGAGTCGGATGTTTTGTTTTGTGCTGTCTGGATAATATATGCAACACTGTTTTAAAGGGGAAAAATCTGTCTGTTCATTTGCTTGGCTCTCTGTATATCATGCTAATGCATCATCACCTTGATGTAGCCTAGTGCTTATTTTTATTATCTCCTTTAAACCAGTCTCCAATTTTGCTCTTAAATCAGGTGTTACATGATACATTTATGGCATTATCTGTATAAAAATAAATGCTTTACACTCTAAACAAAGTCATTAATCTGCTGTGCTTCAGATTTCAGTGTAACTAAACCCTGACATCTTTCAGTAACACAGTAGAATGTTCATTCCCCTATGATTTTAATTTTAAAATCACTATGGCCTTTTGTTCCCAGGCAGTTAATAGAAATAAGACCTTAAATTCTGAGACTTAATAGATGTACATTCTGGTGTCTAAAATATGCCAGTCGTATCTCTGCTACTACTTCACTTGTCAATTTGGGTGTATTCATTCATCGAAAGGCCATTTATGGTGCAAACAAGCCTGTTTACTTTTGGTAACACATGTATTTAACAAATATAGAGTACTGTTCAAGTTTGAGGTCAGTAAGATTTTCTTTTTTATTCAGCAAGGATTCATTAAATTGATCAGTGACATTTATAATGTTACAAAATAACTTTCTATTCATCAAAGAATCCTGAACAAATGCATCACATTTTCACAACAACAAAAAAAAAACTTTGCAGCATTGATATGATAATAATAAGAAATGTTTCTTAAGCAGCAAGTCAGCATGATTTCTGAAGGATCATGTGACACTGAAGACTGGAGTAATGATGCTGAAAATTCAGCTTTGCCAGCACAGGAATAAATTACATTTTAGAATATATATATATATATATATATATATATATATATATTTAAAAAAAATTGTGATAATTTTTTACAGTATTACTGTGTGTCGGTACTGAAATTTAAAAAATGTGACGACAGCATTTCCCACTAGCATTTTGAGCGCTGTTGAACGGATTCTTAAACACCTCTGATTGGCCATCGTGTTTACGAGCTCAACACGTCTCTGATTGGCTACGATGATCAACACTTAAAAAACATGTTGTAAATAGACATCTTTGATGCTCTCTTCACCGAGTGTAACACAGATACACACAAGAGCGTTTGAACCGATATGTGTCCGCTGATAGATGAATCCACTGATTGACACCTGCTTTCAAACACTCCTGTCCTGTGTGTGTCTGTGTAAGCGCTAGGTGAAGATGTCTATTTACAACATGTTTTTAAAGCGTTGATCATCGTAGCCAATCACAGACATATATGTTGAGCGTGTGAACACAATGGCCAATTGGAGGGGTTTAAAGGAACACGCCGACTTTTTGGGACTTTAGCTTATTCACTGTATCCCCCAGAGTTAGATAAGTCCATACATACCATTTTTATCTCCGTGCGTGCCATAACTCTGTCTGATGCACCCACCGCTAGCCTAGCTTAGCACAAAGACTGGAAAACTGCTCCATCTAGCCTACTGCTCAATAAATGACAAAATAATGCCAACATTTTCCTATTTATGTATGTATGGACTTATCTAACTCTGGGGGATACAGTGAATAAGCTAAAGTCCCAAAAAGTCGGCGTGTTCCTTTAAGAATCTGTTCAACAGCGCTCAAAACAAAGCCTTTTTATATAGGAAGACAGTGCACTCCAATTACTTATGAATGGGCGAAAGTGCAACGCCTAATATGGCGAATAAGCCCCGCCTTCTAAATGACAGAACCAATTGTTGAGAAGTAATTGCATCACTGCAGCTGCTGTTAGAAGCTCCGGTTGCTATAGAAACAGGCCGTTTTTTAATCATGATTCAAGCGTTTAGAAACAAAATTTATGAGACAGTTGTCAGATTTCATTGGTGATTTCAAATATGAAATTTAATCGTAAGTGTGGCGAACAGTTTTGGGAAATTTAAATTTCAGTACCGATTGGTACCAAAGTCGGTACCCATGACACACTAGTTTTTACTGTATTTTAGATATTCTATATTTAAGCCTTGATTAGCATAAGAGACTTCTTTCAAAAATCTTATCGACTCCGCTATGTTATCTACCATTTAGCTGTCATATTATGGAAGGACTTTATATTAATATGTTACCAAAATATGGACATTTAATGCTTGTTTTAGACAGACCTTACCTCAGTCTTCTCTGTATATTACTAATGAGAACCCTCCGGATTTCCTGGATTTTAAAGGGCCACCTGGTATGAAGGAAATAATATACTGGTCCTGTAACTGTGAGGTTGTTGCCTTTGGGAGTTTAAGTTATGTTTGGCTAGGGACAGAGTTAACTATAGTCTCCCGTGTACAGTAAACTCACAGGAGCTTAACTGTGGGCTCATGTAGAGACATCCATGCTGAGAAGATAATTCCATCTCCACAGTGCTTGACTTCTACTGTAGTTCAGTGCTGTTTGTGCTGCCTCTACCTCTTGCTTTGTCAGAAATCACATATTGCAAAATACTGCCGTTTGTGTCACGCTAACCGTACCTTTCTGTTTCTCTCTAGTATCCCAGATTCTTAGCCTGACCACACCTATTTTTTGTGACTGACTGCTTTACTGAAGGTAGGCCTATACATTTACATGTTTCATGAACTAGCTTTAGCATTAGCATAACAACTGGTATGCCAACAAGAGAAGGTAGTTTTCACTTTGAAATGTTGTTTTAAATATTTAAACCCTTTTACAAAATAAAAATGTTTGATCTGAGAAAGAGAACTGGTGTCAGAATGAAGCCCAAGGCTGCAACTGATGAGTATTCATGATGGCAGTGTTTTTCCCCGGTTCAGGGACTGCAAAGTAGTGGTCAGCAATCACACATTGACAGGGTGAGACAAACGCTGAGAGTGCTGATGTCATAGAGAGTCTACAGCAAAATATTCTTGTTTTTATAGGTACAATGCACTGAGCAGAATACTGTTGGATGAAAACAACATGCATGTATACTAAAGCAGGACAAAGCAGCAGCTATAACAGCACGTCATACATATTGTCACTGAAAGAAGTAGGATAAAGAAGTTCTTTCTCATATAATTTTATCCTACACAGAAGGCTAACAGTCTACAAAGTCTCCCCCCACATCCATGTTGTCTGTCAAGCCCTTCTGACAGGGAGCTGTCAAAATCACCCCTTCCCTCTCTTCAAATGTCTCATTTGCATTGCTCTTGAGAGCATTTAATCCTTTCTTTCTCCCCTCCTCCTCCTCAGTCACCTCTCTGAAGCACTGAGGAGAGGCCAAATCAGCACTATTTAGTGATCGCAGACAGGAAGCCAAAAATTATTCAAATGTATTCAAATCTATTTTACATTCAAAACTCTTTTGTGAGGTGATTTTTAATATAACCGCACATTTCTGCTTAGCTTATATGCACTAACATTTCGAACGTGGGGTTGGTAAGATTTTTTTTTTAATCAATAAGGACAAATTAAAGACATTTAAAATATTACAAAAGATATGACTGTTTTTACTGTATTTTTCATCAAACAAATGCAGCCTTATGTTGGTAAAACCCGATAAGTCAACGTAACACATCATCCTTTACATATCACCTTCAAATGATCATGTTTTTTTTTGCCTGCTTCTTCAGAAAGCTCATGAGTGCAGTGACATTGAGCTGAAGGTCAACAGGATTCCTCAGCTTGGCTTTCGCCTGACACATCCCAGCCAGGTAGATTAAAGATATCTATTGCAGCACACTTGCCTTTTAAAAATCCCTGATTGCATTGCCTTCTATTGACCAATGTCCACTTACATTGACCAATCAGCAGCCATCTGTTCTCTACTGCCCAATCCAACAGCACCACTCAGATAGTTTTTGAACCAATGAGCGTTGTGTCTTTAAATGTCCCTGGTAAAGTGGTTGACTTAAAGCCATAAATTTGGAAGAATTGCACTAAAATGGATAGAAAGCTCATTCATATCACAGTTTTTAGTCACATTAATTAGAGTAAAGCACTTTTAGAGACTTCTGTCAAGCTGAAGTACTTTGAACGGTGACTTTAAATGGATACACAGAACTAGTGCATGACGTAATATAATACTGGAAAACAACTGTACAACTGTGGCAGAACGCCCAAATCTTTCGAGCAAAATGGCAGGCGCTATTGTACGCAAACAGCTTGACGCAACCAATTTTCCAGCTCCTCCATTCAGTAGCCAATAAAGATTGGCTGCTTTGCCTTTGCTCTCAGCCTATTGTGGTCACAGGGGCTGGCAATGGCAGAGGCCATTTAAATTTTAACCAGTCAAATGAATTTAGGTCAGCATTGGCTTTCATAAGAGCTCAATTATCTTGAATAATAAATCTAGACTGCTGTCCCTCCTGCAGTGACAGAGCCCATCCATGAGTGGAGAGAGCCTGCCCTTCAGTCTCTATGCCAAACAACAGTGTATTCAGCTGAGAGACTGAAGCTGTGGAGTTCAGCACTTAACTGTTTATGGGGTTACTGTGAACTGCCTCATGGGCTTTGTTCCAAAACTGGAGGTATAATATTTCTTCAAGATCACACCAATTAGTGTGTTAACCATTGTGCAAAGCCTTTAAATAGTCATACATGAGTCATACATGACTATTTAAAGGCTTTGCACAATGGTTAACACACTTATTGGTGTAATCTTGAAGGAATATTTATATTAAATACACAATTATATTAAATACAAGATAAGCTATACTGACAGTATTTAAGTAAGTTAAGAATAGGAGTCTAACAATAGAAGTTTATTTCTGTCAACGTTGTTTCGGTCTATGTTGTTGTCTGTTTTTACGGAAGTGCATTTCTTCCACATAAGAAAGAAAAATAATGCTTTGGTAAATCATGACATTTCAACTTTGTCATAATTATGACTCATCTCATAATTCACTTATAGTTATGTTTGTTGTCATAATTTCGACATGCTATAATTATCTCATAATTTTGACTTTTTACCTTAATTATGTCATTATGACTTTTAATTTCATAAACTTTGTCGTAATTAGAATCAGAATAAGAAAGCGCTTTATTGCCAAGTATGCTTGCATTTTTCTTGGTGAATTGAGATTTTTTTTGTCATAATTTAGATTTACCAAAGCATGGGCTTCCACAGTTGTTACAAACTGAGGTACAAACTTATTTTGTGTGGTAATCGGCAGTAGATGTGTCACATATGCTGTCAAATCTTAAAGGTAAATGTAATTTATTTTTATGTTGTATAGATTAGTCCTTATACTGACATCTAGTGGTATGGATGAAATGTCGCGCAAAACAATATGTATTTCAGTTTCCCATTGTAGAAATATATATAGAAACTTTCCTATATTTTGACATATAGATTGCCTTTGCCACCATCTAACACTCCCTTAAAGTTAATCTTTAAAAACAATAATGTAATACTGTTAAATCTTTAGAAAATCTCAAAAAGAATATAACATTTTCGTGCTGTACACTACATAGTTGTGATCCCTTTATCATTTAAAACGATTGATTGTTGTTTTAGTGTTTAACATTTTTTTAATTATTATTTATTTAGACAAAAGAGTATAGAATTTTAGTAGTGGCCATTTGTTGGTTATCGGCCCTAGCATGAAAGTAATTATTGGCTTATCATATTGCCAGCATTTTAATGTTGGTGCATCCCTGGTGCATATTTTTTAAAATACTATTAATTTATTTAGAGATAAAAAATTGTAATGATAAAAGCAGATGAGACTGATTAAAGCACTGTGCAGCAACATGCTTTACTGGGTGTTGGTCTCTTTAGTACCAGACTCGCATATTAAACCATTAAGCACCCGAAAGAGCCTCTTATAATGGATCTCAAGCGATTTCAAAGACTTTCAGACTTTTTGTATCGTGCTTGAGAGGAATTAAGCTTAGTGCTTGGGAAGAGCTCTACAGTAATGGATCCCATTCCTGCATCCATACCATGTACACTCTTTAGTTCTATAGAAAGTCATGTTTTACTTGATATAGTGAGCAGCACTTAGCTGACTCACCGAAAAACAGCTCTCAGCTGCAGATGGGATGGAGCATGCAACAAGCGCTCTGCATTACATAACATACTCGCATATTGTCTAATTCACTGACATAACACACACACTCATTCTCACTGAGTCACACAGCATGCAACGTCACAGTGATGTGCTGGGTCTATGCAGCGGGAGTGTCTATCAGAGTATATCATGTCTGTAGCAGATTTATACTGATGAAAGGGAACAACCGCTCTCCCCCAAATCCAAAAATTAATCGTGATTAATCGCATCCAAAATAAAAGTTTGTGTTTACATAATATATGTGTGTGTACTGTGTATAATTATTATGTATATATAAATACACATGCATGTATATATTTAAGAAATATTTGCATGTATATACTGTATATATACTTTTTTTTTTTATAAAAATAGAACAACATTTTTCTTAAATATATACATGCATGTGTGTGTATTTATATATACATAATAATTATACACAGTGGATGGAGTGGAGTGGGTGGGGTCTGCTGTCTCATTCTCCCTCCGTCTCTTCTGCTGGTCACGTGTGGAGGCATTCATATGATGCTGCATGACAGCTGACTTGCTGCTCGATTGTGTAGCATTTTGTTCTGGCATTACACACAGTAGGACTCATCTCAAGCCGTAATAAGTGAACGTTTTGGAACAATCTACATGGGTAGTAACTGTGTTTATCACAAAAAAAATGTGCAGGAGACTCAACACAAGTGATTTCAATAGAGTTTTGGCTATGCTAATGTAACCTGTCCTACTCGACCTGCTCTGAGCGTGGGATTGTAATCGGCGTCTCCAGCTTCGGAGGCGGGCACACTAACATGGGCGCTAAAGACCACAGTCGCTAGTGAGGTTTACATGCATAGCTCTTACTAGCTGGCCTCCATTACACTAACCTCCCTAAACCTCACTCCCATCTGGGTCAAGGCACCAAATATAACCAGTTCTACTTGACCCGCTCCGAGCAGGATTTGAACCGGTGTCTCTGGCATGAGAGGCGGCCACGCCAACATGGACGCTAAAGACCACAGTCGCTAGTGAGGTTTACATGCATAGCTCTTACTAGCTGGCCTCCATTACACTAACTTCCCTAAACCTCACTCCCATCTGGGTCACGGCACCAAATATAACCAGTTCTACTTGACCCGCTCCGAGTGGGATTCGAACCAGATTCTCTGGCATGGGAGGCGGTTACGCCAACATGGACGCTAAAGACCACAGTCGCTAGTGAGGTTTACATGCATAGCTCTTACTAGCTTGCCTCCATTACACTCACCCCACTAAACCTCACGGCACCAAATGTAACCGGTCTTACTCAATTCGAATTCATTCGAACCGGCGTCCCCAGCATGGGAGGCGGGCGTGCTAACAAGGACACTAAAGACCACAGGCTCTAGCATCAGTTGCTAGTGCGCATCATGGGTTGTGAGGTTTACATGCACAGCTCTTACTAGCTTGCCTCCGTTACACTAACACTAAAAACACTATACTCTAAAGGCCCGTTCACACCAAGAGCAATAACTATAATGATAACAAAAAAAGATATAGTTATAAAACTTTTTCTAAATATAAAAAAATAGCAGATTTCACACCACAACTGTAATGATCACGGCACAGAGAAACAATAATGTTGGTGATTTTTTTTCCCCCATCTGACGAACTATAAAAACATTGAGAGCCAATCAGAATCCATCCTGCTTTAATAAGCCTGAGCATTTAAAGTGGCAGACGATAAAACTTTAGAAACTGTTTAGAATAAACAGAACAGTATTGGTGTGGACGCTTATATACAACAGTTATTGTTATAGTTATCTTTATAGTTATTGTTCTTGGTGTGAACTGGCCTTAACAAGCATAAAACAAATACAGCTTTTTTAAAATTAAATTTTTAAATGTATCAATATTAGATTATATTGTATATTTTATTGTTTTGAAATGTTCCTTTTCTTTATTTTTTACATGTGGATTACCTTTGCTGTCTTCTAACACTCACTAAAAAATACTTTACAATAAGGTCCTATTAGTTAATACTAACGTTAACTAACAATGAGCAATGTATTTGTTACAGTATTTATTTAATAATCTTTGTAAATAAAACTGTTCATTGTTAGTTTGTTATGTTTATGTTAGCGCAGGTCCATTAAATAATATTATACATTTGATTGTAATAATGTATTAGTAAATGTTGAAATTGAAATGTTGATCAATAAATGCTTTAGAAGTATTTTCCGTTGTTAGTTCATGTTAACAAATGGAACCTTATTGTAAAGTGTAAAATTGTAAATTAAAAAAAATTGTAAAATAAAGACATTAATACTTTAATAATGAATATATTTCATACTGTACATTATAATGTCGTGATGCTTAAATTCAAACATTTTTTAATGATTGTTTTAATGATTTTAGTTTTTTAAATGATGGAATTTTAATATCTGCCATTTGTCAGTTATTAGCCATAACTTGAAAATAATTATGAGTTTATCTGTATTGTTTCCTAATTCTATTCTGTTCTGTTTCGTTATATTCTTGAATGGTTGTAATGTTTGCATTCTAGCATTTTTTAGTTCCCAGCATGAGGTTTGTGGAGGAGGAAACAAACATGTCTGCCATTGACCCCTCCTCTATATTTCTCTATCCTTCTCCCTCTCTCGTCTCTCTCTTTCCCCCTCCTCCAGCTCCTGTGGCTTTGTCTGATCCAGAGTGGGTGAAAGGGAAAGGCTCATTTCTCCTTTAATGCATCTTTAAACACTCTTTCTACAGTAGTGTTTATGCATTCAACTCCTGTTCCCCAAAACCACCTATTAGAGAGAACAATGAAGACGGAAAAAACCCAGTCACCTTCATCGGTCTGCTTCTCGTTCGGTTTGTCCTGTGGCTGTGTGGCCTTGTCAAGACTGCAGAGTTATTTTTCCTCTGTGCTCTGTGCTGTAATTGATTTCTGTGCTAAGAGACAAAATTGGACCTTGTGCCTGTGGCCTACATGTCATTGTGGTTCTCACTGTCTCCTGCAGACGAGCTATCATTAGATAAGTGCAGAATAGCTCTCCCTCCCTTTTCCACCTGCTGGACGTTCATTCACAGACGTCCATTTGCATATGAACGCCATGGCTACTGTATTAATGAAACATTGCCTCCATTGTTGCCATGAGAACAAAAGTGGCGATGATGTCATGGCGCTCCTTTCACCTCTCAGATTAGCTGAGAGGACGCAGCAGGCTGTGTGGAGTGGGTAATTATGAGTGAAGGCATGGTTCCCAGCCTCTGCACTGACTGGATGCCCACGCAGTCTCCCAGCCAACCGTACAGCATAATGATGGAAATGCCACATTAAACCGATTCATTTAATTGTTCAAAAGGTCTTAAAAAAAGGCATTACATATAGAATATTTTTGGCTTGGTTGTGTTGATTTGCCCTGCTCAGATTGATTCACTTCTGTTTTGGATGAGTTTCCTTACAGTTGTAAAAGACTGAAATATTGTTGGAGGTTGCAACTTAATGCAAATGAGAGGCAAGGATGGATGCACACATATTATTGGCTGACATTAAAGATTTGTTATTATATATTGGATATTGGATCAGATATTTATTTGTTCATGGTCATTTCCTTTATTTTAACACTGTTAAATATAATCTTTTTTTAAAATGAATATCTGTTTTCGTGTGTGTCTCTTTAAATGCAAATTAACTGCTGCTCCCCGCCCCCCTTTCCAGAAGAGGGCTGTGCCTTTACAGCTCATGACTCGGACACTTCAGCTACAACTAAACAGAAGAAACAGTAGAGTGTTTTTGCATTCTACTGCACTGCTTTTCCAATATTTTCTGTGAAACACGTACTAGGCGGACATTGAGTTTTTTTCCTCCCATTTGGGGGCAATTCAACATGCGTCTTTGTTGCATACAGTGAAAAATACAAGGTGTCAAGGCGCGTTTTTAAAAAGATAAAGTTCTTTTAACTTGAGCGCTGCCGTTTTCTGTAAAAGAGGCGAGATGAGCGCAACAGTCAAACACAATGCCTTCAATGTTCATTGATACAGCCAACAACAGAACATTTAGATTGTTTGTTTATAATGTAGCTGACACATTCTTGTGTTTCCACTAGCGAGGAGATAAACATGGCAAACTGTGTACAGCTCACTTAGGAGAGGATCTAAGCTAATAGGGCAGATTCCGTCAGCAGTCGTGGGCGGGGCCTGTTCCATTGTGACGTAACATTGGGTGAAAAATGAGAACGACTCATTTTAAGACAGTGGGTGGATTTTTACCATTATAGGGTGGTTGTGTACACACACTGCCGACACACATTTATGTTCAAAAGTGAATTTTGCATATTAGGTCCCCTTTAAAACCATTGATTTTCATTATTCAGTAGGTATGTTTACATGCACTAATTTTATCAGATTCTGACATTTCTGTTTATATGAATTTTGCAATCTGAATCACAGGTTTGTTTCCATGTGCATTTATGAATTTCTCGAACAAAACTTCAGCGCATTCGCGGTGGCCCAGTCACAACGTTCAGAACTGGAAAAAGCCACTGCTATAATGTTACTGGAGCTTCCGCGAGTATAATTGCTGGTTTTGCCTTGACTGAAAAGGAAAGCTGACAAATATGTCAGAAGAGCATTTTCAGCAAATATTTTGTATTCAGTCTCCTTCACTAACCAGTTCGTAAGATGTAAAGAAACATATACACGCTTGTAAGAAGTAAAACATATGCAAATAGATATCTTAAAAAATAGCTGTGGTAAACATACACATCACTGCACTGTGCATGTTGCACAGGTATTTTTGAATCCGATTGAGTCGTATTCATGTATTAACATGCTTAGTAATTTTTTTCCTATTGATCAGATTATTTCAGGTCTACACCACCCCTTTCAATCCAATCGAATCAGATCGATTGAGGTGTTTACATGAAGGCTTTTCTCAAACTGAGTCATCACTTCGATTAAGAACAGAATATTTGGGTGCATGTAAACGTAGATTTATTTTTTATTTATTTAGACAATCGTATATGGAATTTTAATATCTGCCAATTATTGGTTACTGACCATAAAATGAATATAATTATTAGCAAGAATTTTGATATTGGTGCATTTCTAAAGGCAGAATAATGTAAGACACACTGTTTTTTCTTTTTTGTTTTTTTGGGGGGGGGGCAGTATCGATCGGGTTTCTTCCACATCAGTGGACATGCAGCGTAAAGCTTGCCTTTATCTCTTACTTTGTCTTTGTCCCCATTCCCCTCTCTCATCCCATCATGCAGTGAATTTCACATCCATAAGCTTGTTATATAATCATGTTTAATGCCAGTGTCCTTCATCTCTGTGCTGAAAGAGCTCAGAGCTCTTTGCCAAACAACCATTGCAGGGAATGCTAAAACGCTAACAGCAAATAATCTGTTTGAGCATAACATGCAAACAGTCCCAAAATGTTTCTTTTCATCTGTATTTTATGATACATTGTTGAAATTGTTCCTGCAGAATGTGTTAAAAAGATAAAAAAGTTCATTAATTATGCCTGTATAAGGTGTTTGCCTATATGTATCTTTTGGAAGGCAGGACCCACCATCACATCCACCACCCTCCAATTTCATTCCCTTCATGTCTTCAATCTTTGTCTCCTTATCTAACAGTTTCTAGGGCATTTCTTACCCAGAATCCATCACTGTCATCATAAGCACCTTCCTCCTAAACATCCTCCTATTAAAATACACGACTTGATTGGCTGCCCTGCGCACCATTTATTTTCACAGCTTGTGTGAATGATGTATCCTGTCTCTGTGAAAATCTAATTAAAACCTACACTTGACTTACACTACAGTTCAAAAGATTTTTTAAATGTTTTTGAAAGAAGTATCATATGCTTAACAAAGTTGCATATTTAAATTTAAATTTAAATATATATATATATATATATATTTTTTTTTTTTTTTAAATACAGTAAAAACTGTAATAATGTGCAATATTATTACTATTTAGAATAACTTTTTTAAATGTATATATATATATATATATATATATATATATATATTAAAGTCGCATAAAACAAGTTGCGGTAGTTTCTTTTTCCTTATTGTGGCGCATATCTGAGTGAAACAGCTTCTTGAACAATAAAAAATGTAGGACAGGACTTGATTTTGTCCATTGGGAATTGATTGGATGGTTGGATCATTGTGGTTTGCTATTGCTGTGATGTCATGTGAGTGACAGGTTGCCCCGCCCTCATGCCAGTAAACACATCATCAGAGAAGAGATGTCGCTGCGAGAGGGAGGGGAAGTTATTTTGATTCAAGATTACGAGGGCACATGAATTTACATAAATAATGATGTGCACGGATAAATAATTTATAATAATTGCAATATTCCATAAAAAAAATAAGAATTGTAGAGTTTGATTTCCTGGTGACTTTAAAATGTAATTTATTCCTGTGATGGGAAAGCTGAATTTTCAGCATCATTACTCCAGTCTTTAATGTCATGATCCTTAGAAATCATTCTAATATGATGATTTAGTGCAATAAACATTTCTGATTATTAATGTTGAAAACAGAACAGCATTTATTTGAAATAGAAATCTTTTGTAACAATGTAAAAAGTCACTTTTGATCAATTTAATTCATCCATGCTGAATAAAAACTTTTGTAGTTTTATATTGATCTCATTGTATTATATTGTTAGCATCTCATATGCTAAAATGGTTTATTAGTAAAAAAAAATAAATCAATTGTATTAATCTGTTTTTTAAATGGATTAAGTTGGCCCTTTTCCAGGACCTTCAATTATTGTTTAACATCCACACTTAACTTTTCATCCCAGCCATGGCTTAATTCATTGTAATGCAGCATCTTGTGATTATGCTCATGATTTATGGTAAAGTAAATGAATAAAGTCATGTCCATCTGTTCCAACAATGTTGATCAAGTGTATTGTTTTGGCTTGCCACCTGCCTTTGGTTTTCTGAGACCTCTGTACCTCCCGCTGGGCCTGTTGGCATCACTTTAACACACGGGAACACGGTACCATGGCTTTCATGCCCATATCAACAGGCTGTGTAACAATGCCGCCCTGTGTTCTTCTCAAAGCAAGATGCTCCTCAAAGCTCTCTCATCTGACACCTGTGTCTGCCACATAGCCATGGGAAATGCAGAGCATTTCAAAGCACCATTGACAGGATGCATTCAAAAAGGCTTGCTAAAGTGTTTCTATGCACTCAGGGACATGGGGAGCAATTGTCTGCTGACTGTAATTATGTTCTTGTATGAGAGTTTTCTAGATTAAAGGCCATGAGGAGGCAGGGGCAGAAAAGGGGAGGTCACTTGAATGTATGAAAGATTGAATGTCTTTGCTTGTTTCCCACCTACAAGCACTCTCACATCTTAAACTGTGAGCTTTGCTGCATCACATACTATGTGTATGGCATTACAGCTTAGTGAGCTGACTTGTTGTCTATTGCTTACATGGGCAGCTGTCTTCATGCCTCCCTAACATACTCCAACAGCGTGAACACAAGGATCCAAGGAACTAATAAACTAATAAATATATTTGTATACTATTATAGTATTTATTAATATTTTAAATTAGCTTTTTAGTTTTAGTTATTTTAATTATGTGCTTTTGTCACTTGTTTATATATATATATATTTCTGTTAATAATGAATAATAAAGCTTATTTATTTCAGTTGTCAAGCAGCTTTATTTCAATTACTGAAAATGTTTTCGTTTTTGTTAACAATAACAACACTTAAGGCCTATATTTTAAATGAATTATTTTTGCAGTTACCCAAAATTAAGATTTTAGAAATGTATTTTTCTTGACTCTTAATGTATATTTTGTAATGTATGTTTGCATTTTTCATTTTAACAAAATATATTTTCAGTTTTAAAAATATTTTTTCTTGCTGTGCTGTTGACAACATATATTTAGCATACATTTATTTCATTTTTTGTTTGTGTGGGTCGTTTGATAGGGCAGTGTGAACTTAATAAGTGATTAATTTGGAACACTACGCAGCTTGCGCAACACACGTGAATCACACAGATTCCAATAGACTCTGTGTCCCATTTTGCGTGCTTATACACTATTCTATGCTGTTTTGTAGTATAAATAGTGTGAATAGCGTACTCACACTGAAAATTCCAAAAAGAAAAAATGCTTTAAATATCCGGATGATGCACTTAAAGTCACAGTATGTAAGTTTCGCCACTAGAGGTCGCTCATTCAAAACAAAGGTGTAGCTTGATGACGCCATGAATGAGCGTTGTATGTCATGGAAGTTGTAGTTTTGACTCCTCACCTCCACAGAAAGGAAACCAACGGATTCTGGCAGAAATCATGTTCATGAATGAGTGAATGTATTAAAATTTTATTAGCATTACGGTGGTATGAAGCAGGACGCTAGAGAGCCCTTGGGAGTGAATGCTAATGAGAGAGACCTACGCGATTCTTCTTATGCTACAGTCGCCGCTTCTGTTCTTTTCATTGCATATGTTGGGTAACGCAGCGCTGTTTTTTATGGTTAAAACAATCATACTAAATACATTGAGTGTGTTGAAAGCTCTGTGGCTGGTATGAGAGACTTGTTGCACTTTGCAGTAATCTAGATCGATATTAGAATATCATATGAATAAAAACAGGATGACTAAACGACTGTTGCTAAATGACATGCAATTCATTTTAAAATGTATTGTATGATGTATGTATGTATGTATGTATTGTATGTATGAAAGCTCTCTCTGATTATGCTATGTCAGCCACTTAACAGAATAATGTTGTCTCTGAGGCATGGTAAAAACATTACTCGCGGTGAATCAAGAAAACAAGCCATTCAAACAATAAGACTAACCGTGTTTCGCTGTATAACAATGATTCGTTTTCTGTTGATAAATGTATATCCAAATAGTTGCTCGTCTGTCTAATAAAACACATACTATTTTAAAGCGATTTTGGTGTTTCCATGGTTTCTATGGAAATCAAGGGTGCTTAGGGTTAGGTTAGGGTTAGGGATATGACGTCACTGACAGGCGACGCAAGGACACGGTTCGTAACACTGGTTAAAATAGCATTTGTCTGGATTTAAACATTGTTGGAAACTTCGGGATAAGTAAATAGGTCTTAAACAAAATATATAACAGTTTTTGGATATTTTTATTTAAATATCGTACATATTGTGCCTTTAATTAACCGAAAAAAGGAAGTGTGGAATGTTGGACACTTCATGCACTCAACTGTTGTAGCTTTAATTATGTAGCAGAGGGGCTATCAGACTGTGATGTTGATTGAAAAAATATTCTTATAAAATTCATATACTACATAGTTGAGTACACTGCATAAGTATAGTGTATAAGTCTATAGTGTGTAATTTGGGCATGTTGCTAAGATTCCTAACACACTGTACATTTTTATTAGATTTAACTGTTTTTATTAATACTTTTCATTACTGAATGAAGTACATTTCTAATGACTCTGTCCACCATTTTGGATAGGTTTTTTTTCACTGAGCTTGTCATAGTGCTGTCCTAAAATGCTCACTAGGTTTTGGAACAGAGCTAAAGGCTCTCTTTTTGTATTCAGTCTTATGTCTGATAGCTCTATTTGCTGAATGGCTTGATACACTGCAGGACACGGAAGGTTTTTTTCTTCAGAGCAGAAGATAGAAACAGCAATTAAGCGCAGCCTGCCTTGAGTTATGAATGATTTAACATCTCATCTACTAGTCTGCATGTGGGATTTGTACATTATGAGTGTGTCGCTGTCCTGTTCCACGTGCCTCTAAGACTCCTCCTTCTGTGATGTTTTCTTGTCCTTGTGAATGTGCAAGGCTGATAAGATGAATGCATTTGTGCGAATCTGTGTGTGCGTAAGACAATATAGGAGGAGGAGCTACTGCAGTTACCACTGCAGTGCTGCAGTCTCCCATGATGCACCTTGGCATCTCACACTCCTATTATGACTTTATTCACCTGTCCTCTATCCTCTTCTCCTTTCTTTGAACAGTTGTTCTGTCACTTCACACACTGTTCCACTACAGATGAAGGAGGATGTTGGTTGTTATAAGGTGTCCTTATACAACCTTGCCACAGACATGCTTTAGAAAAATATTAGAAAATATATGTTCTTATATAAATCTTGAAATGTTAACATAATCAAATTAACATTGACATTTGCTTTGCTGTCTGACCATTTTTCCCTATTCCATTTAGTGTGCATTAATTGTGCATAACATTACATACTTCACTTTTAAAATAAAAGAGAAGAGAAGTGAACCACAATTCTCAATACAGAAAGGAAAGATATAGGCAGTGGAAAGCTTTTTCTAGTCTAAAGGTCAAAACAACCTTGTAACATTCAAAGGAGGCACTGGACGCAAGTCAGCATTAAAGAGGAACAGAGAGAGTGAAAGAGGAGACTTGGTGTCATTTTTCATCTGCTCTTGCTTTTCCTGTATTACACCATTTTATCTACCCCATCTCTGATGCATGCCTGGCTCTAAAGGCCATTCACTGCCAGCCATGCCACTCTGATTACATTAAAGTTTAACAGCAATGTGACAAGCAAGAGAAGTACTGCAGCCAATATCCCGTTACACTCTAGATACGTATAGCCCCTCCCCCTGATGCAATGCTCTCCATCATCACACATCTTCTCTACATCTTTTGCTCTATTCTCTCCCTATTTGCATTTTGGGTGATCTATCCCTTTAAAGACAGTGCACCCCAAAATTTACTCTCATGTCAGTCCAAACCTAAATGACTTTCTTTTGTCTATGGGACATAAACAAAGATATTTTGAAGAAATATTATTATTAATATTAAGAAATTGTATTTTTTAGCCATAGTCAATGGAAACATAAACTGCTTACATACCAATATTCTTCAAAATATTTTCCTTTGTGTTCCACAGAAGAAAGAAAGTCATTCAGGTTTGGAACAACATGAGGGTGAGTAAATGATGACTGAATCTTTATTTTTTAGGTGAACTATCACTTTAAGTGCAGTCGTAGAATAACCCAAAACAGAAGATGTGGCATTACAATGAACTACTGTATTTAACGATAAAGGTTAGATGCAATCCTATAACATTTCAGCTAGTTCTTGAGGTGATGTTGGTTGGGAGTCCAGTTTGTTAATTGGAATGTAGGACTGAATTTATAGTATAACTGAACTGTTGTCAGGCTGCGGCAGGACTCTTGAGAGTCATTGCAGCACATTGTGGCCTCACTGCCGCACTGCAAGGCTCATTAATTCATGAGAAACAGGCTCAGCAGCAAAATGGAGGCATGTGTGTGGATGGATGTGGAGGGGTGGAGAGAGCTTTCTGCTTCACCTCAGTTGAGGTGACCCGCAGCTCGGAATTATTACCTTACATATAAAAAAAAAACTGAACCACAGGAGATGATTGTACCTGGCCTTGTAAAAACAATGAGGATATTTTGATATGCTGATAGTATTGTTAGTACAGAATTAGAATGCATATATACTGTGTGTGTGTCCTCCTTTAAAGGGTTAGTTCACACCAAAATGAAAATTCTCGCATTCATGTCGTTACAAAACCGTAAGACCTTCGTTCATCTTCAGAACACAAATTAAGATATTTTTGATGAAATCTGAGAGCTTTCTGAATCATCCATAGGCAGCAACATCATTGCAACTTTCAAGGCCCAGAAAGGTAGTAAAGACATCAGCAGAAGGCCGCCTCATTATTGGCCAGCTCCTGCGTCAGCATCACACGCATGCGTCGTGGTGATCACGTGAACAGCGTCGGCCAATGGTGAGCCGGCGTTCTGACGTAGAACCTGGAAGCGCTGCACTGTGTTTACTTCGTGAACAACATAGGATAAAGTCGTTATTTTTGTTTTGTTTTTTGTGCACAAAAAGTATTCTCATCGCTTCATAACATTAAGGTCGAACCACTGGAGTAACATGGACTATTCTAATGTGTTTACTACCTTTCTGGGCCTTGAAAGTGTTAATTACGTTGCTGCCTGTGGATGGTTTAGAAACCTCTCGTATTTCATCGAAAATATCTTTATTTGTGTTACGAAGATGAACGAAGGTCTTGCGGGTTTGGAACAACATGAGGGTGAGTAATTAATGACAGATTTTTCATTTTTGGGTGAACTAACCCTTTAACCTACATTATGAGGACCAAATGTCCCCACAAATATAGTAAAATGTGAAACATTTTTACATTGTGGGGCCATCTGTTTGGGCCCATGAGGAAAACAGCTTATAAATCCTACCAAGTGACGTATTTTTGAAAATGTAAAAATGAAGAAGGTTTTCTGTGATGGGTAGGGTTAGTGTTAGGAGATGAGGAGGAGGAGCAGACTATGGTTCTGCTGTGGTTCTACTGTGGTTTTACATCCAGAACCTTAAAAGCAAATCAGCCATGTTGGTTGAGATTACTGGAGTTCAAGGACATGAAAAGGCGGACAGCTTGCCCCTGGCCTTGAGAAGGAACTGTACTTTATACTTTAATGATCAAGTTTTAATTGTCTTTACATTTTAATTGATTTAAAGAAATTTCATTGATTACAAAAACTGCATACCGAGGCTTTGCTTTTTAGTGTTTTAAGACTTTGAATAAGAACATACCACTGAGAAGTCTTCTGACCAAATTGTAAGTAATTTAAAATGCTTATAATTTAGGGCAGACTCGACTTACTTTACTTAACCTGAAAAAAATAAATAATAAGGTTAAAGGTGTTAAGATCAAAGTACACACCGCAAAAAACTATATGTGTGTGTGTGCGTGCGTGTATGTATTTAAAATACATAAATGATATTTTCATTTTCATCT
Organism: Rhinogobio ventralis; assembly: GCA_039654625.1. Taxonomy (NCBI): domain Eukaryota; kingdom Metazoa; phylum Chordata; class Actinopteri; order Cypriniformes; family Gobionidae; genus Rhinogobio; species Rhinogobio ventralis. The sequence continues at coordinate 7,886,390 of CM077210.1, read as the reverse complement.
AATTTTTCTATCTCTCCTTTATTTCCTAGTATAAGGGGAGGGACAGTCATTCTCATTCTAGAAAGCATCTGATGGGCAAAAAATCTGTGAAGTGCAGGATGAGTCATCAATATTTTTTATTGATGAGAAAGGCTATACATTTTAAATGTTTATTCGCTGAATATTGTCATGCTGAAACTAACATGCATAGAATAAAAATAAAAATACCAAAACAAAATACAAATGTTTTTTCGTAGATAAAATGTAAGTGTAAAATAGTTTTAGTTGCACGTTAAATGCTTTTGCATTGTTCTATCCTGGCTGTGATGCCAATATGTGAAGAGAACGCAGGGTCTTGCCAGGTCTCTCCCTACTTCAAGGCCCGTTGCAAAGCGATGTGCCGCCCGTGGCTGTGCCCGCATTAAGTAAGCTGTCAGTCCCCTTTTCAAAATCTGCCCTGTTACCGCGGCAATAGACTCAGTGTTTCCGTCACTGCCATTCAGGATTTCACAGTTTCAGAAAACAGCGGAAGCAGGTCCCACACCAGCGTCATCTCTCATCTTCCAGCCTTCAACACCAGGCAGGTTGTGTTGTGCTGAGAGGACTTATGGGCTAATGTTTGTGTGGGTCGAACTGCAGTTAAAGCTTTGTTTCCTCTGCTGTAAGTCTGTTTAGTCCATTTGGTCATTTCTGCAAGTATGCTTCATGTTTTTAAAGCAAAGATATCGGCATATACTTTGCAGTAACTTAGGTATGAAATATGCAATATTTCTCAAGCTAAACTGTAATACATTTTTAATTTACATAATCATCCTGTCATCATCACATAAGTATGATACTGGACTGAGATACCTTGTTTCCATCTTTTTCTTTGACAGAAGAAGAAGAAGCTGAGTATATCCTCTGTAACACCAAAGTGTGTCAGTTTTGCGCCACTACCAGTTTTGCGCCACTAAACTAGTGATTGTTTTCAAACAAGTTTCCCAAACACTCCCCCAGCCTGCCATTGGTCAGATAAACAGATAGTCCCACCTCAAACTCATGCCATTTGGTTGACCTACTGTTGCTATGTTGGAGTGGTTGGAATTCTAAAACAGAGCAATGTTTTAAAAACAACACAGTCTTTACACTATTTTAGGCAAATCAACCTGATGAACCTAATGGAATAATTGATGACCGACCACTGAACCTGTGTGCATTATTTTCTAATATTTCAATGGACCGGAGTCAGTTATTCCGCTTATACTACGTTACCACACCTCAAACTATTGTTCAGATGTTGTATTTCAAGGTTAGGTTTGTCAGGTTTACCGATGAAGTCAGTCAGAGCACCGATGATAACACGTTTCTGTGTGAGTTTGTGTCCATACTGTATGTGTGTGTGTGGGAGAGAGAGCAGGAGAAAGAGAGTCTGTGCTTTCCGTACATAATAAAATGTAATTTTGTGGCAAAAAACTTAATTTGTCATTTTTATCCTATTGTTTACTATATTTATTTGCTTGATCAGTGTCGCTGACCCGCTGTGGGTTTTGGTTATTTTGCTGTTGTAGGCTGTAAGGACTGTAATGCGGTCAAGAACTGCCTGGAACTACTTTAGCCGTACGTTTCCCTGAAAATAATTGCACACCTTAGAACGTTCGTCAACCAATAAGATTCAGGCATTCAAGAGCTCCCGTAGTATAATTACAATTAAACTTGCATATTAATCTGTATAGGAGAAGGTGTTTTAATGAAAAAGTTCAAAACAATTTAGAAAACACAATATGATAGAAAGCCAAGGGACAGATTAAATAACACTCCCTGTCTGTGCAGTACAGCTTGACACTGTCACAGTCCTCTAGCTGTCCTCCACCTGCTTGTCTATAAACCCATCTCACCAAAACAATTTCATCCCACAGCAATTTTACTGTTAAACATAATTAAAAGGCACAAGACAATATTCTGAAATATTCCATGTTAATGATCTATAAAAGCAAATCTGCTTGTAACAGGTGAGGCATATAATCTGCGGTAAAAATAGCCTAACAGAAAAGGAATAAGTAATTATGCTCTTATGTCATCACTGTAAACACCGGTATGTTCACATCCTCTCATTAAGGCTCCTGCAGTTTTATTTCCAACCTACTCATTTCCTTTATAGTCTTTCAAAGTGCTTTGTTAAAGACTTTGATTTATTGACTGTTGTGTCTGTGTGTTTTCCACTCAACGTACACAATCTGTTAGAGGACAAAGATAACCTTATCCAAATTCTAACAGTCATCATGCAACAACATTTCTCATTGAAATGAGAAATGAGGACAGAAAGTTGATATGCTTATGTATAGTTGAATTGTATAATATTGATCATATATGTCAACATTATTTATTAGGGTTTCTAGGCATCATGAGTTCTCATGAGCAGAGTCATCCTCCCTACCAGTAGAACAGAAAACTGATCTCATGTTGCAGTAATGGGATTAAGGGTCTGGGAATGAATGCGTTACATCTATTGAGTTCTTAAGTAATGACTTGTAGCCTCACTCACCACCTACCTTTTTCACTTCCCTGTCAGAGAGGCACTTCCTGTCTAAATGGCCATGACATCAATTGATCAGCATCTTAAAGTATTTTTTTTATTTGCGTTGATAAGGTGTGGATTCAGCATCACGCAAAAGCAAAAGTCATATTACATGTTCCAATGTCATTGTGAAAATGCACTATATGATACATTTATTCATTTATTTAGATTATTTGAATATGATTATGTGATCTCAAAATGCAGTGTTATTTTAGTATTATTTATATGCTATTATAGCTGTATAAATAGTTTGAAATAGCTTTTATTTTTATATTTTTAGTTTATTTTTAGTTTAGGATTAGTAATTTTGTTATGTGTTTTTTTATTGTTTATTACCCTTTTTAGTTTTTTAGTTAACAATAACACTCCCCATGAGGAGACATGATCCATTTAAAATTAAACCTTTTTTATTAAGCTAATGGCTGGATTCTTTTTTTAAAGCATGTTAAAATGGTCACTTTTTGAGGGTGAGCAAAAATGCGCCATTTTTGTGTGTGTCCCTTTAAATGCAAATGAGCTGCTGCTCCCAGCCCCCTTTCAAGAAGAGGGCGGAGCTTCAAGAGCTTGTGTTAGTAGCTCAGATTACCTCACGCAGACACACTTTGAAAAGGTCAAACTGTTCAGCCTTTTATGTTCAAACCGGAGTCGAACAATGATGGAGAGACTCAAGAAGAAGTGACAATGTAGAATGCATTTCTGAATGGTTAGTAGACGAATTTATGTAGCTGATGTGGAGTTAACTATCTTCAAGTCATTGATTAGCATGTTCTGTCATGATAATCTATAAATCACTCGTGTGGGAACTGTTGTAAGATGCACAGAGCCAGAGAATATATGCTGCATGAAGATAGAACAAATATAGTTTAATTACAGTTATAACTTATGTTGTCATCTTGCTTTTATGATATGCTATTAAATTTGTGTTACGTACTGTATTGCAATAAAGGTGAAAAGACGGGTGCGACAGCTTGAGCAGACTCCAAAATGTGCTCTACTACAACAACTCTTCCTCTTCTCTAAAGCAGCCCAACATGGCCTCACCCCCTTTGTTGCGTGTTCCTGGGGGCAGGGTTTATGTAAATTTTAGGGTTAGTGATGTCTTGAAGCTTTAGTTGTAGTCCCTACCATTTCTTTAAATATCTCGCTTTGCTTTGAACTTTTGAGCATCATAACGTTGCAGATGCTCAAACAGCAACATTACACACTAACTAAAGTTAAAAAATTGAAATCATAATCAACCACCCCTTTAAAATTGTGATGAAGTAGCAACAGATATTTTCTTCTGTGTTGTGACGTACATATCAGTGTAATGGCTTATCAAAAATGAAAAAATGTTAGCGCTGGTTCTCTGCATTGGTTACTGATTGGATTTTGAGATGTGGGCGTTGCGCTCAATAGCAGAGACCGGTGAACACGAACTTGCAGGGGCGAGATTTACGTTGACTAAATGACTGGAGAAGTCCTTCATACGTCACCAGAGAGAAGTCTGCAATTTTTTTATGATATTTTGATTAAACCATGCAAGGTCAGTTAAAAATATATGCAGAGATTAATTGTTCTCAATAAGTTCTATAATATGCATTTTTAAAATAGAAGGGGTGAATTTTCATTTCATGCTGACTATAAAGTGTGCACAATAAATGCTAGTTGCTAATTGACGCTAAAAAGCCAAACTTTTATTTATATAGTGCTTTATACAATACAGATTGCTCCAAAAGCAGATTCATAATAAACAGGAAAATAACAGAATCAATTATGCAAACTTCATGAAATAAGAGACAAATTCTGCTGCTCTAAAAAGAAAATAGTGTCATTATTCAGCTCAAGTCATGTCAGTGTTGATTCATTTCAGTTTAGTTGCAAAGTTTGAAGCAATTATAAAGTTAAATTCAGCTATAAACAGATACAGGATGCAGTAGTATCATTATTCAGTGTCAATGTTGCAAAATGTATTAATTATGAAACAAATTCAAAGCAGCTCTACAGAAGACAAGTTTAACTCAGTCAGAATTCTGGCTAAATAAAAGCATTTTTTAAAAAGTATGTGATTAGTATTTAATTGACGATTAGCTTGCGTCAAGATGTTGGATCATAGGATTAGAAGGAATGCAATCACACCACTTCTCTTCCTTATATACACTCACAACGACATAGAGAACCTCTTAGTCCCACAGCATGGCTCATCCACGGATAGCGTGTGACAGGTTCTTAGTCACTTTGATATGTGACACGTTAGTGTTCAGGTGAGAGTAAAGTAGATTGGGATGTCTGCAGTGCAGCCAGGAGACAAAACACTGGTCTGTCAGCCCGCTCTGCACCCGCTCACCTTCCATTATCTTCTTACATAAAGCCTTGTTCCATCAGTGGACACACACACACACACGATAAAACAGCACAATGTACTGTATATGAAAATTACATATATTTGAGATGCATGTTGAGTGATTAAATGATCACAGTCATTATATTATTGGCCTACAATGTGTTTTTGTTTAAGACAATGTTTCGTCACACAGGGTTTGCAAGTGCTTTTGCAAGTAATCCATAAGCTGCTTTTGAGGGGGGAGGGTACAGTACAGGACTAGACAGTTGGCACAAATGTGGCTTGCTATCGAGCACACGATGAAAGGTGACTCTGCACTCGTTTGGGTTAATGTATGAGCTGAATTATGTCATGACTGGAAATATCATCTTTAATTATGTATTGGTTTTATTCACATTGGTCCTTCTGCTTGAATACCCTGTGAAATCGCTTGACATCTTTATTTGTTTCACGCTATTAGATTGATTTTTATCATTATATATATTTAATGTTCAAGCTATATTAAAGGGTAAGTCCACCCAAAAATTCATTTTCAATTCATTTAAGTCATTAATTACTCATCCTCATGTTCGTTCATCTTCGGAACACAAATTAAGATATTTTTGATGAAATCCGAGAGCTCTCTGACCCCTCCATAGACAGCAATTTAATTAACACTTTCGAGTCCCAGAAAGGTAGTAAACACATCGTTAAAATAGTCCATGTGACTCCAGTGGTTCAACCTTAATGTTAAGAAGCGACAAGAATACTTTTTGTGCGCAAAAAAAACCAAACACAAATAATGACTTTATTCAACCATTTCTTCACGGCTGTGTCAATCTCCTACACTGTTGATGTAGTAAATACTGTTCAGCGCTTCCGAGTTACGTCAGAGCTATGCCAGAATGCCGGCTTACCATTGGCCGATGCTGTTCAAGTGTGCACCACAATGCATGCGTGTGATGCTGATGCAGGAGCTGACCAATGTAAACTTCGTAGGACACTGACACAGACGGGAAGAAATGGTTGAATAAAGTCGTTATTTGTGTTTGTTTTTTGCACACAAAAAGTATTCTCGTCGCTTCATAACATTAAGTTTGAACCACTGGAGTCACATGGACTATTTTAACGATGTGTTTACTACCTTTCTGGGCCTTGAAAGTGTTAATTAAATTGCTGTCTATGGAGGGGTCAGAGAGCTCTCGGATTTCATCAAAAATATCTTAATTTGTGTTCCGAAGATGAACGAAGGTCTTACGTGTTTGTAACGACATGAGGGAGAGTAATTAATGACAGAATTTTCATTTTTGGGTGAACTAACCCAAAGCTATTAGTATCAAGCTATAAAGGTATTAAGTTTATATGTACTATCATTTAGGTTATAGAATAGAACAGAATAGAATAGAAGTGACACCTGTCCTTTCTCCTTTTAATGACTAAGATTCAGAAAGCTTCCTGGAAAGGGCTTAGTGACAGGACATATTAAAGAGTCATCAGCAATTCGCGTTAGCAAGGCACGCCAGAAATAACTCCCTGGATGCAGCACTGTGAAGCTCGCCTTAGTTTCCAGCCAGCTGAAACAGCACATTCATCCACAGAGAGAGACTCTTCTTTAATGGTACAGATGGATACTACACAAGCATCTCAAGACTTCAAGGGCTTATGTAACACAATAGCTCTCTTCCACACATGAAATGGATGCGTTTAGTTCATCACATGTCTTAGAGCTGGGGAAACAGATTGAAAATGCATGGGCTGTATATGAAGGACAGATGGTCAGTGTATGTCTAAAGATCGCATTAATACTGCTTTAATATATGAATGTGTGTCTATGATATTGTGTACAGATGGACTGGCAGTGGGGGGTGCTGTCTATTTGGCATGACATTTTTAATAAATCATCACACCAGGATGCACTAATGCAGGCATTACTGTGTTCCTTGAACAGCCATTATTATTTTAGCTTAAGCTAGTTTGAGTATCAATAACATTTAATATATTTATATGAACACAATTTTATTTACCATAATTTTTATGTTTTGTTGTATTATTTTATTTTGTGAAATTTTATCCAAACTCACATGAAATGTGTTTAAAATAGCATTTCTATAGCATTAAGAAAACAAATGTAAATGAAATGTTTAACTGCGCACTGCACTTTGAATGCTCTGATGGCCGTACACAATTAGCACTCATCACATACTTATCACACAAAGAGAGCATTTTATCACCCTCCTAAAGAGCTCTTATCATTTATTGTCTATCGCTGTGTATAGTCTTTATCATGACAATGCGGATAGTTGCTGCTTTCATTCTCCATGCTCCTCTAAGATCTTCAGTAGTGAGGTTCTTTTGAGAAATTAACAAACACACACACACACACACACACACACACATATATATATATATATATATGTTGTTGTTTTTTCTCACATGCATATGGACTGTGGAGGATGAAAGAGGAGAGGGGTTATAGAGGACACTGGAGAGGTATCTGTCTGAGGGTGTGCGGGCCCTGCTGGGCTCCCTCTGTCGGCCCCTCTGTCCCCATCTGGACTGTGTTTATCAGTCTCAGGGGTCAGTACACAGAGTCACAGTTCTCCTCCAAACACCTTTCCACACTCATAGGCGGAGGTGAGACTCAACCACCATCCGAGGCAGACCCATGATCCATTTAGTTTTCAGAAATATACTGTGTTCTGTACTGAACTTATCTATACTCTATGTATTTATATACTCTTCTCTTCTCAATATTATTAACTCGTCTTTATCTCTAGGTCAAGTCCCAAGACCATTCAAGCTGGCAGTTATTAAACCTCTCATTAAGAAACCACAATTAGATCCAAATTAATTAGCAAATTAAAGACCCATTTCAAATTTTCCATATATGTCTAAAATACTAGAAAAAGGAGCAATTGTGCAGATATCTATGAAAAATTTCTGTCTGAATTCAGGCCCCATCATAGCACAGAAACTGTGCTCGTTAAAATTACAAATGACTTACTTCTAGCTTCTGAACAATGCTGTATCTCAATACTAGTTTTACTTGATTTTAGTGCTGCATTCAACACTATACATTATACACTATAGATCATAAAATACTCTTAGATCGGGTATTCAGGGACATGCATCAAGTTGGTTTAGATCGTACAGAATCTCTTAGAATACAATCTGCATTTAGAAGGATGTACTGTTACTTCAAGACCTGGGTGTCATATTAGACAGCAGCTTTGTCTTTCGAAAATCATATTTCAAATGTTACAAAAACAGTCTTCTTCCACCTCAGAAACATTGCTTAGCTACGGAACATGCTATCTGATGCAGAAAAGTTAGTTCATGCATTCATGACCTCTAGACTAGATTACTGTAATGCATTACTAGGTGGTTGTACTGCATCCTCAATAAACAAGCTACAAATAGTCTAAAATGCATCTGCTAGAGTACTTACTAGGTCATGAAAATTATGATCATATAACACCAATTGTATCATCTCTACACTGGTTACCTATTAAGTTCTGTATACGATTTGTATATGTACATTTCTGAAATATATAACTTGACACAGTCACCTCTGATAACAGATCACTCTAAATTTTGTGTAGATACATGTAGATACATGAATTTTCTGTAAAGCTGCTTTGGAACGATATGTATTGTGAAAAGCGCTATACAAATAAATGTGAATTGAACTCTATGACCTCTTTGCAAATGTGTTATCCATTTGCCTAAAATAGGCTGACTGTAAAGTGTATGTTCAGGTTTGGTTTCATTTTCACTGTTCTGTTCCTGTTTGCCAGTGTTCCCTTTGCTAGTTTCTCTCCATAAATTTTTATTGAACCAGAGCCCAGACAGCCATAACCCCACTGCACAGACATGATGCCGGAGCCCACCATAGACAGAGAGCTAGAGCTTGCCACAATGCACAATCCAGTACTAGTAAGGAGGACTGAGCCTACCATCACCCTGGAGCCCAAGCCTCATGAAATAACTGACCAGGTGCATAAGCCGACAACATCATGTGCCGCCATGGGAGTATTAGTGGAGTACAAGGGAATAGAGGAAGACCCCTCCACTCCCACCACTGAGGGTAAGCTGCTGCTGACCTCAGGACATTATTTTGTAATGGAAGAGGATGTGTTCCTAGTTCTCCCTTCCCCACTGGTCCCGTCAAAGTCTCCTGTGTCTCCAGAGTTAGCACCCAGCCTCCCTCTCCCAACTCCTCTTCCAATAATAGCCAATTCCTCAGCCCCACCTCCACTTGTTCCCTTAAGCCCCTCGGCTTCTCCTCCTACAGTGTGGAATTGCCTCTGGTCTTCCAGTCTTCATCTCCACCTAGTGAAGAGGAGTCCCTCATTCCGCCTCCAGCCACTGGTCCCATCACTCCACCTCTGCCCGTCGACCTGTCGGCTTCTCCTTCCCTTGGCTCCATCTGGGACCATCGTTCTTATGGCTCCACTAGGCTCCCTCGTCCCTCCAGCTATGCCTTGGTCAGACATCACCCTCTCTTTGCCACGGACTTGGGGGCCTTCAGCTACCACCCCTTCGGCTTCCTCCAGCTTCGCCTTCCCTCCGGCTTCACCTTGGTGTTCAGTCCCACCGGCTTCGCCTCTGTCCTCTGGCACCCTGACTCCACCTTGGACGCTCGTGGCTGCAGCTCCGCCTTGGTCTCCTAAGCCATCGGTGTTGTTTGGTCCCATCTGATCTTCGTCTGTGCCATGGGCTCCACTTCCATCGGCCTAGTCTCCATCAGTCGCCCCCCTGGTGTTGTCAGCCAAGTCTCCACCATGGCTCCTCCCTTCCTCAGCTTCGCCGTTGGCCATCGTCCTGGATGCGCTCTGGGTTCCCACCTATATATTATTCAATGTATTACTTATTACCAATTTAATAATTATTTATACCGCTCAAAGATTTTTTTTCCATGGTTATATATTATATTGTATCTGAGAATATACGTTTGTATTATGCTAAGTATCTTATTGCAGAGCTTTCATAAGGTGTCAAAAACGCAAACACTTAAGGCAAGACAGTGAGTCAGACACAGTTGCATAATATCAGAGGTCAGAGGTTCAGTCAGACTCACATACCCCTTATCAATGCTTCACTCAAACATGTTCACACAAACTCACTCATTTTAAAAATACTCGTACCATCCGCTGTCTTCCTTCAGTTCTCTAACCTTTTTACTCTCCTCGTCTATCTCGCCTAAACGTCTCTGACATTTCTTAATCCCAGTACAGTGTAGTAAAAAATAAACTACTGAGTCGATTAACGCTTTAATGCAATTCAGGGAAACTCTAGTGTATGACTTTGCCTTAAAACCATCTTACTCAATCAAGTGTGTGTCCTTGTAGGTCAGCCTAATGATTGTAGATCAGTGAAGTGAAATAAATGCCTTTCTATTTTTTAAGCTATTGTAGATGACTAGAGTGTATTGCTGCAAAACCAGTACATGTGCTATAAAACAGTACAGAAACCATGAGAGTATGTTCCTGATTTGATGTCCAGACTGTCTGCTTCATTCCCCCCTGTGGCTCTCACTCCAGACACAAAGGATTTCTCTCACTTTTTCTAACAGCTTTTTGATACCTCTCCACACGCATGAATAAACTGATAGATGTGAGCTGAAGAACACATTCTGAGCCTGCAAGTGTGTGAACACTAGGGGTGGGAGAACAAACGTTGCTTAAAATACTCCTAGTTAATATTTATTAATGAACAAATGCTTTTTAAATTCAGCAATAAAATTTCTCTTCATTTCTTCATAACCTGCATTTTGTCCTGCAACTACTGCTAAAACCTAAACACTCTTCAAACACCCTCATTCGGCCCCTGCTAAATGGGCCGTGACAATGTATGACTGGTACACTATCATCACTACCCGGATTGTTATTGATTAGACCCAGGATGATTGACTAGTGACTGGTTACTTTGTCTGGTTCATCTGTCTGGCCTGATTAACAAAATAAAATAAAAGAATACATAATTTGGGGGGCTCTGAATTTAGCACCGAATCTATATTACAAGATTCGGTGCTAAATTCGGTTTTGGGTCTTTAAGACTTTTTAATGTTTTTGTAAGAAATATCTTATGCTCACCAAGGATACATTTATTTTATCTAAAATACAGTAATAACAGCAATATTGTTTTGTGTTAATAACTGTTATCTATTTTAATATATTTTAAAATATAATTTATTCCTGTGATGGCAAAGCTGAATTTTCAGCATCATTACTCCAGTCTTTAGTGTCACATGATCCTTCAGAAATCATTAAAATATGCTGATTTGTAGTGGCCGACCGATATTGTTTTTTTGATGGCAGATGCCGATATTTTAGAGAGCACACTGTAAAAAAATATATGATCAAGAAGTTATGACAACATATGTTTTTACATTGCTTTAACTCGTCAAAAAAAGCTCAGCAATTTTCAACTTTTTTTATAAGTTATACAAGATCCAACTCATTTTTTAAAGTCAGTTTAATGTAATTTAAGTAAAATTACATCAAAATTAGATTTTTTTACAGTGCAGGGTGGCCGATGGGCAATTTAAAGCTGATATATATTTAGATTCATCCGTCAAAATAAAAGTCCTGCTTCCAAAACTTGCAAAGTTACAAAAAATACCGATATATCGGCCTTGGCAACAATTTAACATCCTTGACAAATAAAAGTATAATTTCTTTTAAAAAAACTTTTAAATGGTAGTGTACATATACCATTTTACTCCATCACGTCTATTGCGGTCTCAAAACTCTGGCCAGTTGATAATACCTAGAATATCAAAATCAACTGCAGGCGGTCGATCCTTTTCCTATTTAGCACCTAAACTGACACACTCAGGAAGCAGACACACTCTGTCAGTTTAAATCTAGACTAAAAACACATCTCTTTACTATGGCATACACATAAAACATTTTTTATTTATATTTTATTCAAATCAATTAAATGATTGTTAGGCTGCATTAACTAGGTCAGCCGGAACCGGGAACACTTCCCATAACACCTGATGTACTCGTTACATCATAAGAAGAATGGCATCTACGCTAATGTTAGTCTCTCTGTTTATCCCGAGGTTTACCGCAGTCAGCCGAATCCGGGCCGTATCCAGATCAGATGGTGGACCTGCGCCTGGACATGACCAACTCATCCCTGAAGTGTCTGCAGAGACCGTGTCAATTAGTCTAACCTCTGAAATTGTTCATCGACATGGCATCCTCAATGGATCCATCTCTGGCGTGATGACTCCGATATTTCGAATATTCCTATTTAATAATTGTTTAATCGACACGGCATCCTCAATAAACCCGTCTCCGGCGTGATGCCTCCGATCTTTCGAATATTACGATCTAATATGACTTCTGACCTGTAAGGTTGCCAAAATAATAATCATACACTGTTTGATAATTGGCCAGAGGAGAACTGGCACCCCGACTGAGCCTGGTTTCTCCCAAGGTTTATTTTTCTCCATTATGCCACCTGATGGAGTTCCCAAATGGCAAGTATCTTATGCACTAAAATCTATATTTCACTCCCATTTGGTTCTTGGAAAGTGTTAATTTTGGAGTCTAAGCCTGACATTAGTTTAGCCCTTACTACAAACAGAAAATGCTGCTAGGAAGGAATTGTTGCCTGGTTTATTCCTGAGTAAAGGTCATCATTGTGTCATTCTCTTACACATACTGTAACAGACTGCAGTGATGTGCCTGTTTGTAATTGCGTGTAATTAGGATTATGAGAGACTTACTGTGAGAGAAACACTCACTCTCAATGGGAGCGTAATTATGGGGGAGGATTTTGTACAGCCACGGTCAATGCTTGTAAACATCCGGTTGATGGAGATCTACTTAGAGTCGTTGCAGTTAGTTTGGTGGCACATCTTAACTATTTAGGGAGTTAAGACGAGCTCTTACGCAGATGGGATGAGCCTTCAATCAATGTCTGATTGTGGAAACTAGGTTAGGATGTCTGTTTTATTGCAGTAGTAATTCTTCCTCGCTTGAGAGGTGGCACTAAAATTACGTAATCAAACACTGTTTTTTCATTGAGAATGCAAAAGGAGGGTTAAGCAGAATGTCTTTCCATTGAATGGAAAAGAGCAGCTTGGACTTCTGTTAAATATCTCCTTTTTTGTTCCACATAAGAAAGAAAATATTTGACATGAGAGTGAGTAAATGACAGAATTTATTTATATATATACAGTATATATATATATATATATATATATATATATATTATAATCATATTTTACTTTAACAGCAGCTTATCCTCTAGGTATAACCTTCACCACACATAATAATATACATAGACATCACAGATGGTCTCTGATGTGTTTGCAGATTTTGTGCTCTGTCCCCGAGTAATTTAGAACAGAAGGTATTATCCAAAGAAGAGAGAACAGAAGAAGGACAAAAGGGGTAAGAATAGAAAATAGAGGAGAAATGACATAACACCGGAGCGGATACTCCAAGGTTATCTCGGGTCAAATTAATATAAAGCATTATGTTAGGCTCCACAGGGAACAATCAATCAGTCTCCATGAACAGGGACAGTCCAATATAGTAAAATCATAAAGGATGCTGGCCGTTTCATTTGGAGCCCTGGAGTCTTTTTAGCTCATGCAGTACATCAGTCATCATGTTGTACTTTATGGCACCCCAGTGATTGTCTTTCATTAATGATATGACCTTTGTGACCCTGTAATGACCTCTGTGCACCAGAGTTACTGTAGTTATATATGATAATTAAATATCACAACCATCCTGATGAATCTCAGAGTAGGTGTGTGTAAGTATTTACATGTAATGAGATGTGCCTCTAGACGGCAACCCTTTGGGTTCCTCCAAATATTTTAATGTCAGGGTTTCTGACATCCTTTCCTCCTAATGCCATTTTATTATGTGACTCTAATAAAATTGCAAAATTGGTACATTTCAGAGGATTGCATAACACTACTGGGAACAGGCAGGAGGGAGTCAGTCAGTCTAGGACAATGCTGGCGTTGCTAAAAACAGGTACTTATCTGAAATGTTCTTTCACCTTATGCTTTAATTATCTTCTACAACAGTCCTGCTTCCACAAATGAGTAGTGTATGTCGCTCTAGGAGGCGGTTTTCATCACTATGATACCAGTACAGTTTTTTGAGAATTAAAAAGACTTTAATACAGGATATTTTAAAACATGTATATTCTGTTATGTTCTGTTTTGTTTTCAGTTTCACTGTTTTTTTCTTCCTGTTTTGAGTTCCTAGTCAGTTTCCTTAGTTGTTAAATAGTTCCACACAGCTTTTCCTGTTTACTTATACCACTCATTTTCAGTATTGTGAAAATCAAGTTTTTAAAGGAACACACCGACTTTTTGGGACTTTAGCTTATTCACCGTATCCCCCAGAGTTAGATAAGTTTATACATACCATTTTTATCTCCGTGCGTGCCATAACTCTGTCTGACGCACCCACCGCTAGCCTAGCTTAGCACAAAGACTGGAGGTAAACGGCTCCATCTAGCCTACTGCTCAATAAACGACAAAATAACACCAACATTTTCCTATTTACATGTTGTGATGTGTATAGTTACATCATATACTAAGACCAACGGAAAATGAAAAGTTGCAATTTTCTAGACCGATGTGGCTAGGGACTATACTCTCATTCCTGTGTAATAATCCAGGAACTTTGCTGCCGTACCACGGGTGCAGCGGCGCAATGATATTACGCAGCACCTGAAAATAGGCTAACTTCCGCCAACATAACCAACGTGACAACCTGCTTGCACAGAGAGCGTGCTGGGGACTATTTTAAAGCGCTGCGTAATATCATTGCGCTGCTGCACTCATGGTACGGCAGCAAAGTTCCTGGATTATTAGTTATGGCACGCACAGAGATAAAAAAGGTATGTATGGACTTATCTAACTCTGGGGGATACGGTGAATAAGCTAAAGTCCCAAAAAGTCGGCGTGTTCCTTTAATGTTGTTTATGTCTATGTGGTGTTTTTAATATTCTTTAAGACAAACCATGTGCAAATTCATAAGTCAACACCATTGCTGAGTATTTTTCTCCTTAAAAGTCCAGTAAACCAAAGATCGTCTCAAAAACGCGGTTCGAAATCGCTGGTGTTTCTGACGTCACAAATTATCTTGTAATCAATCACGTCAACATGTGGGCGAGCTTTAGCATATCATTACTATGCTGTGAAGCAGGGGAGTCTCAAAAGAAGCCAGGTTATCCTGGTATATTTTTCTGTTGATATGAAAAATCGTGTACATTTAGCAATATAGCAGGTGAATTACGTACACTATTTTGCCAAAAGTTTTGGGACACCTGCCTTTACATGCACATGAACTTTAATGACATCCCATTCTTAATCCATAGGATTTAATATGGAGTTGGCCCACTCTTTACAGTTTCAACTCTTCTGGGAAGGCTTTCCCCAAGTTTAGGAGTGTGTTTATGGGAATTTTTGACCATTCTTCTAGAAGCGCATTTGTGGGGTCAGGCACTGATGTTGGACAAGAAAACCTGGCTCGCAGTCTCCACTCTAATTCATCCCAAAGGTGTTCTATCAGGACTCTGTGCAGGCCAGTCAAGTTCCTTCCCCAAACTGTTCCCACAAAGTTGTCCAAAATGTCTTGGTATGCATTAAGAGTTCCTTTCACTGGAACTACCAAGCCCAACCCCTGAAAAACAACCCCACACCATAATCCCCCTTGGCACAATGCAGTTAGGCAAGTAGCATTCTTCTGGCAACCGCCAAACCCAGACTCGTCCATCGGATTGCCAGACAGAGAAGCGTGATTCGTCACTCCAGAGAACACGTCTCCACTGCTCTAGAGTCCAGTGGCAGCGTGCTTTACACGACTGCGTTGCACTTGGTGCAGCTGCTCGGCCATGGAAACCCATTCCATGAAGTTCTCTACGAACTGTTGAGCCACTAACAGTTGACCGTAGAATATTTAGTAGTGAGGAAATTTCACGAATGGACTTATTGCACAGGTGGCAACCTATCATGGTACCACGCTTGAATTCACTGAGCTCCTGAGAGTGACCCATTCTTTCACAAATGTTTGTTGAAACAGTCTGCATGCCTAGGTGCTTGATTTTATACACATGTGGCCATGGAAATGATTGGAACACCTGCATTCAGTGATTTGGAGGGGTGTCCCAATACTTTTGCCATTATAGTGTATATGATGTATATTACAATGTTACGATGAACTATTTGCCTTTCTACACTCACGTTCTAAGATGTTCAAAGCGTTTCTAAGGCAGCTGTCTAACACTGGGATGGTGAACAGGAACATTGTTTGTGTAACATTAGCAACACGTTATTAGCAGTTTGATAACATTAAGCAAAAGGCTAATCATATTAATTAACGTTATGTGCCCGACGTTGTAGAGAGTGATACCTTTGTGCAGTGTTTACTACAGTAACTTGAGTAAAAGTTGACAGAGTGTGTCTCTGAGCTGGTGTGAGTGAGTGGAGGCAGGGCTAATTTGCATGTTCATGGATCGCGTATACTAAATGAAGCAAGTGTGTAGAGTTACATTCAAGCTATTTTAAGGCATGAAGAAATATTTTTCACAGGAAAAAACGTAATATTTTATTTTGGTGATCAAAGATGAGTTTTACTTCCTCAATTACCTTGTCCGGTATCGCCTATGTTAAGAGTGGTTGTGTTTACATTTTCTCCTACAATCTCCTGAGTTTTCCGTTGTGGATTTAATAAAGACTATTTTTTTTCTACTCTGCTTCACTTCAACCAACCGTGACATACGCAAATGGGTATCGTTCGTTCTGCTCATCATCAAACATGCTCATCATTAAAGAGGTATACTGAAGTAAAAGTCTTTGTCTTTGTCTAATGCATTTATGAATAAATTAATAGATCCAGACCAAAAAAAAATTACACTCTTGATAATCTGAAAGTCATTTACAGTCATTATATTTTCATAATGTAAGAAATTCTGAAGCTCACCATCAGTTTTACATATTGTTCATACACCAACAAACCTCTCTCACATTTACCTCTCACTGCTGCTGACTATTGTGCGTTTTTTCCAGCTTGGCTTCCTGTCACCATGGAGATGCCTCCTTGCCACAATGCCTCTGTCTCATTACGGATTCTTCCCAAAACGTCCTGGAAGTGATGTCTGGTCTTGCCTGACAATGTGTGATAGAAAACAAGACGCAGAGCAGGGAATAGCTAAAGAGAGAGTATTCAATCTATTCTGGACTATTGAGCTCAGAATTAGCAAATTCAGTTATTTCTCCAACATGCACAAGTTGCTGACAGTATATTAAGCGTGATTGTTTGTTAATTTCTCTTTTCTTTTTAATAAAATTCTTTGCTACAAAGTGTGACCTAGTTCAGTGAAGGGGGTCTCAGAGTGCAAACCTCCCATTCTACAAAAAAATCTGCATAACGGGTCAACCCAGCCTGCTTTTCTGAATAAAACTACTGTGTATCTCAAACTGTTTCATCTGCCACTGCACAATACCCTCAGTCAGTACTTCACATGCCTGCTCCCTGTGGCATTGCCATGTGTGCTGATGTGCAGTTTAGTTGTATTCTTTACAATGCAATATGAATAAAGGAAGCAACAGAACAGGTCAATTTAATGCAGACTTCTTTTAGTCAACTTGAATCTTTTCTGGATTGACATGGCTTGTTTGTCAAGTCATGCTAGCTGTGTTGTTTCAGCCACAGATACTATATAGACAGTAGTAAATGGCTCAGTTTACTTCTGTTTGCTCTTTACAGATCTTTAAAGCCTCTACTTTAACGAGTAACACAATTAAAAAGCTTGTAAAACAGTTTGTATTTATAGTTTTCTCATTTGAAACTCACTGCTCCCCCTGTGGTGGGGTTGTGCTACTGCATCTTCTGCATCACTACAGATGATGTCATACTCTCATGTCCTTCCCTCTCTGTTTGTTTACATTTGCTTTCTCCTAATACAATGTATAAACAACTGACTTTTCCCCCTCTTATGCCAAACATTGAGTTATCATAAGTTCTCTGTTTCTGTTAATGCATCAGTATTGTTGACAAGTTGACTTTAGGTATAGTACCGCATAATCATTACATGAAATATAACATTTGTATATTTTGAAAATGATATGTTATAAAGGATGATTTGCAATCCAGGTGGGATGGTGTTAAGTCTGCGGTGCAGCTGAGGGCCAATGGCGCAGGACTAATGCTGGTTGTCTTAGCAACCGACCAGCTGCTGCCTGTTTCCTGCCACAAAAGCCCTCTCATTTTTCTTTCTGACTTTTGTACTAATCACTTTTGTACCAATGTCTTTTCATATTCATAACATATACTTTATAGCCTCATTGTTGCACATATGTGGTTTTGGAGCACTAATCTGAGTCCAGCTGTGACTCATTTGATGGGAGTGATTAGATTCTGCAATAGGAACAGGCCTTTGTCTAATTATCACAAATCCTCCAGAAAAGCTGTTGCTGTGTCTGAGTAAAGTGAGTATGCATATGATTCAACATCATATCACACAAGTGCCGTCCTTATTTTTAGCTGTTGTTAGGGTCAGAGATTAAAATGAGGACAAAAATGAATGTGATGAATTCCTTGAGTTGTTTTACCTGTTGTCTAATATTTGTTATTCTATTCTAGGCCTATCTAGTATTGGACCGAGTTCCTCTGCAGATGCCCTAATGACTTGTATATATTTACTGTCTCTGAGGTGAGTGTTATTGAATGAATGTTTTGACCACACTTTGAAAACACTTATTGTTGAAAATCGCTTTCAACAATTCTTAAAATAGTGAAATGTATTACATTAAAATATGCTGTGATATTGATTTGATATTTTTTAGGTAACAGTGAGAATTGGTAAGATTTTAATAAGTGATTTAGTTGAAGAATTGGATGACACTTTATGTCTTTATATGTCTAAGCATTGTTGCAGACCATGTACACCCTTGAAGCAGTATTCCCTTGTGGCTGTGGGCTCTTTCAGCAGGATAATGCATCCTGCCACAAAGCAAAAATGGTTCAGGAATGGTTGGAGGAGCACAACAAGTTTGAGGTGTTGATTTGGCCTCCAAATTCCCCAGATCTCAATTCAGTCGAGCATTTTTGGGATGTGCTGAACAAACAAGTCCGATCTATGGAGGCCTCACCTCGCAACTTACAGGACTTAAAGGATCTGCTGCTAACATCTTGGTGCCAGATACCACGGCACAGCGTTCCTCGGCGGTCCATGTTTCTGTGACGGGTTGGTTTAGGGGTCGGGTTAGGTGCTGTGTAACCTCATAGGTATACATTGTGTTTTTACAGCTGTGTTTCTATATCTTCCTTAGCCTAAAATAATATTCAGCATATATTTCTACATTATACATGCTCCACATTTCTCCCAGGGTCTCAACAGGAATCTGTTTTTCCCCTTCCTCTACTTCTCCTTCCCAAGATGGCCGTATACATGTTTATATGAGACAGAGCCTTGCAGCCTGCAGTCATTGCATCCGTCTCTCTGATGACGAGACGAGTAGACGTGTGATGCATACTAACAGGTGCCAGCCTGACAAACCAGTCCGGTTTAAGACTGCTTGATGTGCGCAAGCTAAAGTGTGAGCAGCTCTCAGTCCTTTTGAAGACGGTGGCAGATGTGGGCTGTTGTGCATGTATTCTGAAAGCCCGCCTGTGTGTAGCCCGTTAGGACCGGCAGAGTTACATAACGAGGTTTTAATCAGCGCAGCAGTAACAGCTGAGTGGAAGGAGGAAAATGTGTGTGTTTTGTAGCAGGGGATGGAGGGGGTTGGGTTGAGTTGAGGTTGCAGTGCGATGGATGGAGAGAATTCTTGTCTTCCCGAGGGTGGGGGTGGTCAAACAATCTGGGACAGACAGCCCATGTGATTGTCGCCATGGTGATAGGATGAGCTCAAAGGCAAGTGGAGTTGCTCACAGCATTTGGTTGCATATGAGTGCATTTGTTTGTGTCCACTAACATTCGGGTTTCCAATGTTGATAAAGGGACTCGCTCATTGCGTGTGTGTGTATGTGTTAAGCAGCTTGGCAGGATTATATGCCTATCCAAAAACTCCTTTCTGTGTAGCTGGACTTTAATCACTGCCAGGCATTTTTGCACTTTTGTTTGCAGAGAATCTTGCATCTTGCAATGTGCAACTCAAGAAAATGTATGCTCCAAAATTAGATTTACTGTGAAAAATAGTATGAAATGGAGTTGCATGACTCAGGAGTTTTCACAGATCTGCAGAATGGGTTGGGTCAGTCCTTCCAGAAGACCCAGCATGCATCAAAAATCAATTGATGATGTGATGTGAAAGGCAGCAGAGGGGAAAATAAGACCTCTATAAACAAACTGGGCACTGGTAAAACATCCGTTCAAAAGATTATCAATGTTTCAACATTGATAATAATAAGAAATGTTTTATAGATCATATATAGATTTATTATAGATTTATTTATCTCTTCATCTCAGCACCTGTTAGTGGTTGGGATATATTAGGCAGCAAGTAAACATTTTGTCCTCAAAGTTGATGTGTTAGAAGCAGGAAAAATGGGCATGCGTAAGGATTTGAGCAGGTTTGACAAGGGCCAAATTGTGATGGCTAGACGACTGGGTAAGAGCATCTACAAAACTGCAGCTCTTGTGGGGTGTTTCCGGTCAGTATATATCAAAAGTGCTCCAAGGAAGGAACAGTGGTGAACCGGCGATATGGTCACAGGCGGTCAAGGCTCATTGATGCACGTGGGGAGCGAAGGCTGGCCCGTGTGGTCCGATGAAACAGACGAGCTACTGTAGCTCAAATTGCTCAAGAAGTTAATGCTGGTTCTGATAGAAAGGTATCAGAATACACAGTGCATCGCAGTTTGTTGCATATGGGGCTGCATAGCCACAGACCAGTCAGGGTGCCCATGCTGACCCCTGTCCACCGGCGAAAGTGCCAACAGTGGGCACGTGAGCATCAGAACTGGACCACGGAGCAATGGAAGAAGGTGGCCTGGTGTGATGAATCACGTTTTCTTTTACATCACATGGTTTGCCGGGTGTCACTTACCTGGGGAACACATGGCACCAGGATGCACTATGGGAAAAAGACAAGCCAGCGGAAGCAGTGTGATGCTTTGGGCAATATTCTGCTGGGAAACCTTGGGTCCTGAGATCCATGTGGACGTTACTTTGACACGTACCACCTACCTAAGCATTGTTGCAGACCATGTACACCCTTTCATGGAAACGGTATTCCCTGGTGGCTGTGGCCTCTTTCAGCAGGATAATGTGTCCTGCCACAAAGCAAAAATGGTTTAGGAATAGTTTGAGGAGCACAAGAAGTTTGAGATGTTGACTTGGCCTCCAAATTCCCCATATCTCAATCCAACTGAGCATCTGTGGGATGTGCTGAACAAACAAGTCCGACCCACCCTCACAACTTACAGGACTTTAAGGATCTGCTGCTAACATCTTGGTGCCAGATACCACAGCACACCTTCAGGGGTTTAGTAGAGTCCATGCCTCGACGGGTCAGGGCTGTTTTGGCAGCAAAAGGGGAACAACATAATATTAGGAAAGTGGTCATAATGTTATTCCTGATCAGTGTATATTGCTTATAAAAATATTTATTTAGTCAGAATATACTGCAACTTTTGAATGGTCATCAGTGCTAAATGGTTTAGCTGATTATGCTAACTAGCTAAACATTAAAATAAGTACAACAATCATATTTTTTAAATAGTGCATGTTTATTTCATGTCCTCCGTCCTTGTCTCACAGCTGTCACATAGATCACTGCCCTCAACTTCAGGATTAGATGATGTATTAATTAGATAATCTATTAGGGCAATTCTATGCAAGATGTGTTACAGTTTGTTGGATTTTAGCCCCCTCTGCTGGTCAGAACTCATAAAGAGTCATAGGTGACTTATAACAGGTCCCAAGCACAGAAAAAATGCTGGTAGAATGATAAAACAAAAAACAGGGGATCAGAAAAATGGGTGTCACTGTTATTAACTTTATTTTTATTTATTTATTTACAAAGCTCCATGCATTTTATTGTTTGTTTCCCCAAAATACCCTGTTATCTTTAAGCTCAGCTGTGTGGCAGAGATTAGCCTTTATTCAACTTCCTGCTGCTTATACAATGGATAGTTCCGGCCCTTGATTATGATTGGTTGAGCTGCGACAGCCACAACCTCTGGTGCATAAAGGGGATGAACCTCAAGGGCTTTCAAGAAGATAGAGCACTACCTGGTTTTTTAGAACCCCAAAAGCCCGCTCCACAACACTGCGTGCTTTTGACAGGCAGTTGTTAAAAGTCTGCTGGACTGGTGTGTGTGTAGAGGGTGTCTGTAGGGGGTCATCAAACTAATTGGCTGGGACAAACGGGTATCCACCATCGCCCACTATACACCAGCCAGGGGGTGGATAGAGCCTTTGGTGGAAGATGGGACTGTGTTTTAGCACCCTGGCATCATGAACAGACCCAGGGAAACCTATAAACACATCTAGAAATATGCCTGTGTAATCACAGATTGCCTGGAATTGGAATGAATAGAATAATTTTCTGTTTAAGTAGCAAGGGCCATCAGCTGCTGGTGGCTTTAGGCGGATGTGGCATTCATCAATGCTGCCCACCACCTTATTAAAGACGGCAGACGCAGCCAGCCTGGCAAATCCATTACCTACTGAAGGTAGGTCATCAGCAGAAGGAAGAGAAATGACCTTTCTCATGATGCCAAGGATTCTCTTGTTGTGGATGGCTCTGTGTACAGTGGAGTGGGGAATGGCAAAGACCCTGGCGACAACACAATATGATGTGGCACTTGCCAACCAAAATAGGAACATAAGTGTCTCCACCACAGGACCATGGTCACACTCTTCTCCCAGGGCTCTCATTAAACAATTGAATGACTGCCTAGATAGGCGAAAGTCAGGGTGGAGGTCACCGACACCATCAAAATACACTGTCAGAATGGGCACAGTTGTTCAGCCACACTGCATTCAAAAATTGAATGCCACAAAGAATATATTTAATAAATATTTGATTATTATTAATATTTATGAACATTATTTAATATAACTTATATTTGATTAAGTTATTTGCTTTATTTGCAGGAATTATTTTTACAAAAGGAATGAAACAATGTTCTTTACGTTTTTCTTGCATTAAAAAAAAACAAAAAACACTTAATGTGCTGCCTTGCAAATGTAAATGGTCATTTTAAAAAAAAGACTAAAAGTGGGTCTGTTTTTTCCCTATTTGCTCTGAAGCAAAAAAGGAAGTGGGAAAACTTGAGTAGATACAAGATGAACACTAAATTAAGGTTGTTGCTACGTTTTACCTTTGTGGGGCTCCATGCTAATGTTTACATTTCTAGCAGCTATAGCCTCAACTACAACTTCGTTGTATCCATTTGGGACAATACTAAATTCTTACACTAACGGTTGAGTGCATAGTATATAGGCTAAGTGCTTAAGTGTATAGTACGTCATTTGGGACACAACTTATGATTGGCTGAGCTGCTATCGAAGCCGTTACTTGTGACCGCATAACATCAGTATTACTGCGCAACGAGTCTGTGTGTTGCTTGGCAACCATTCTGCTTCCGAGGAACTACACTACTTATCATTTTTTTTATCAGTAGCATTACATATTTGTGTCTGTACTTATTTTATGAAACCTTACCAGGTATGTGGAATAACTGTTTTATAAAAGCAGTAAGCCTGTAAAGCCATGATTTAGTCAATTTATCTGTTCTAAATTCATTGTAAAATCACAGCTTTTACTTTATTGGAACTGTTTTTGTATGAAACTGTAACAACATACAGGTAACAGTTATACATAAGGAAAACATTCATTCATTGTCTCAAGGGCACAATATAATAATAATAATAATAATAATAAGTACAATTATTATAAAAATATAATAATTATTAGATTTTACGAAATTATTTGCACAGAATACCTGTGAGACTTTTATATTAATAATAATAATAATAAGCATTAATTAAAAACATGTATGTCCATTAGCAGCTGGTAAAATGTATTCTCCTCCATCTGCAGATCATTCATCATGAAGAGCGTCATCAGGGATCCCTCGGACTCCTTCCTCCCAAACCCCACACAGGCAGCTCGCTCGAGGGAGGTGTGGGGCGAAGACCACTTCTAACTTACGTGGAGCACAACTTCGACTGTCCGATTTTACTTGTCCTGCCAATCTTGTGAGCATGAGTCTCACCATCACTTGGTTGGCCCAAGCGATGCCCAATGCAGGAAGCACCTTACTGCCCACCAACCTGTGTATGTTAAGTTATAGAAGACTTATTAGAGACCTTCAAAAGCTCAAAGTATGATCTGTCCAGTTTTGTAATTACTTGGGATGTGCGGAATAAAAGATACTGTTGCTAGTCGACAATGGAAATACTAGTTGTTACCACTGCAAGCTTTTCTTTGATTTTGCCATCTGTCATGTGTACAGGTACTTTTCACACACGAGAAGCATGTTTAAACCCAGACACACAAGTGGTAATGAACAAAAATACCTTGACGTATGCTGACTTATGTTGGCTAAATTTTATTTGAGGAATTCTGTTTATAGTAGGCTATTAGGTTTTCACTTATTAATCCTGCACTGCCTAATGATTCAGGTGATTTGAATAAATATGTCTAGATTGATTAAGTGAAGGCTTATGTTTAATGAACAAGGCTCATAATGTAAGGCAAGCACATCGCATATATTTTTAGCGTCATTCAGTAGGGCTGGGTAAAAAAAAATAAAAAAAATAAAAAAAAATTATATATTTAAATCCCAAGAATCGATTAGTCATCCTGTTTTTAGTTGATGAATGAACAGAACATTGTAGCGCGCCTCCCATCCAATAAATCACACAGATTATTGCGTTTTGTTACCATTGATATGAAACAAAGTCTCAGATTTCAAATTACGTCCATTTTATTACGAAATTCAAAAACATAAATACCGTTTTGGCGCTGTGGAGTGAGATGGCTCTGGCGCAGAGAAGCGGCACGCGGAGCGCAGTCAGCGCACGTCAACTAATCTTCTCTTTAATACCATCTCTATAATAAGCATTAATACCAGTTACAGCTCGAAATAAACATGAACGAGCATCTGAAAGTGTGTTAAAAGAGAGTACAACTTACTGAAATCCGTATCATGTTACATGTAATCGCTCAGTGTTTCAACCGTGGAAAGACGTCAGTAAAAGAAGAAAAACCATATCCAGTGTCCATGAACTCATTAGTCAGCTAGAAAATGTAACTCTAGAGAGGAGCATTTTGCTAAATAAATGCACCATATTACATATTCATTATAATTTTTTTAGTTTTTCAATATTTAATGCATGTTTGAATAAATCTGGCAAGTTTTTATGACAGCCACCATTTAAAGGTGCACTATGTAACATTTTTGCAGTAAAATATCCAAAAACCACTAGGCCAGTGTTATACATTTTGTTCAGTTGAGTACTTACAATATCCTAAATGTTTCCAACTATTTATAAATCGTGAGAAAATTGCTATTTTAACCAAGGAACCGAGACGTGAGGGAGTCGCCTGTCAATTGCGTCATATCTGCGTTACCCTCGGTTTCTGGTTTTATTTTGCAGAAACGCTTTACTCTTACTGCAGTGTGCAACAAGTGTCATAGCAGCCGCCGAGCGAACGCACAGAGTAACATCATAACATCATTTTCAACAATCAAATGCATCTAATATGATAAACAGAGCTGTTACCTCACACTCATGACCGGAAAAGTGGAAATGGCGCCGGTGTCTGTGGCATAATAAAAGTCCCGCTGCTTGCGAGGCGTGTGTTGCGCAAACGCTCCAGCGGCCTTGCTCAGCTCCAACAACACTCGGTCCTGCTCTGCTTCATACTACAGTAACGTTAATAAATCGCATCCATGAACATGATTTCTGCCCGAGTCCTATCCCGATTCTTTTCAACCGGCTGTGAGGTGAAGACCACATGTCCCAAGATTCTGCGCTCAAACTTGGCGCCATCAAACTAGGCCTTTGTTTTGAATAGGCGACCTCTAGCGGACGGAAAAGTTACATAGTGCACCTTTAAATGTTTATATTTCAAAAAACGAATTGGAGTAGAAATATATGATTATGTAATTGTAAAGTTAATATTATAACTTCCTTATTATATTAAAAAAACAGTGTAATTTAAGTGTTTGTATACAAATCAGTTCATTTTTACCTTCAACATTATAGTAGGCTAATGTAGTACCAACTGACTCCCATAGTTTACAGCATTAGTTAAGAGATTTGTTTTCCTTGAGAAAATTTGCCATGTATTGTACCTGATATATATCCAAAATAATCGATGTTGAATCGAAATCGAATTGCAAGCTTGTGAATCAAAATCGAATCAAATTGTGAAATTTGTGTCCAGCCCTACCCAGCCCTAGCATTCAGTATGGGATTTGACTTTTTGATTCATAGATTAAGTAGGCTAACTCAAAAGAATCGCATATACAGATTTTTAATTGTACTCTCAAAGTTTGTTAGGCTAGTCGGTTACAAAATTTGTGTTTAAACGTTAATGAAATTAGTTGTGGCGCACATCCCTAGTAATTACATTAAGTGCATCACAGTGCTGGGTAGTAACTGATTATATGTAATCTGGATTATGTAATCAGATTCCAAAAATGAAATACTCCTAATCAGACTACAGTTACATTTTTATTGATTACATTATTACTTAATATTCACAAAATGGCAGTCAATTACTCATAATTCATTGATTTTCACCAATTAATCTTATTTTGGCTTCTAAAATTTTGTTTCTAAAACAGCATATTGCTTAAATATTTTCAGGAAGTCTTCCAGTTTTGTGGAATTGCACAAGTCAGAGACCACACAGCATGAAAATTTTAATATTTCATCTTTTTTGTTATATTTTGATTAGTTTTTATTTTAAAACGTTACATTTTAATGGTTTAATGAGTTGTTCCTATTTCATCAATTTACGAACCCCCTGCAGTTCCTTCACAAACCCCAGTTTGGAAAACCCTGACAAAATGTAATGTTTAATGCATTTCATGTTGTTGATTATTTTTTTCTCTTTGTATTTTTATATTACTAGATTATCCTATTCAAATCAATGTGATATAAATATGAAAGCCACGGAATAATATATTTAGTTTTGATATAATCTCAGAATTGTGAGATTAAAAGTCACATTACCTTTTTGTAATATTAGCAAGCTTCAATAGATACGTAAAGTCAAAAGTCTAAAAAAGTAAAATGTGTAATGTAATAGATTACATTACTAACTACAATTGTCATCATGTAATTTGTACTACCCAGCACTGGCTGTTATATTTTGGCCCTTTTGCTGCTGGCAAAACACAAACACACTCACCCATAGTCACACCTTCCTGGATTTGGGCCATCCACAACATCTGTAACCTGGGACAGATAAATAGCATACAGTGTGAACTATTTCTGTGTATAGCATTTACAGTGCATATCGTATAATATCTCTGATTAGGTGTTAGAATGACCTGGTTGACACAGACTACAGGTGCACCATATGCATGACTCAGGCGGTGGAGTGTACTGGAAAAAGCCAGCAGGTGCCGTGACCTCTGTATAGCCTCATCAGCCTGGAACTCACTGCGAAACAGAGCAGCCACAGAGTCCACCACCACCAGTCTGACCAGACCTTGCTTCAGCAGCACAGGCACACGCTGAGACACGCACGCCTGCAGAGCCTCCTGCTCACATATGCACCAGCATTAATACCTTTCTAATGGTTATTAACTTGTTGAGATTCATTTTTGCCAGTCTCACCAGGTCAGATGCATGTTCGATGTAGATGCTGTCAGTAAAACGCCGGCTGTGGATCAGAGCTGGAGGCAGATCTGGTCTGAGCCGGGACTGCTGGGTAATGAGTTGCCGTAGTCGTTTGATGGGGAAAGAGTCCTCAGTGCAAATATAAACGGCTCCTATTAAATGACCATATAAAATGTGATTTAAAACAGCATTTCATCAGAAATTTGTCAAAACAATTACTTTCTTCTCAACTCTCCTTATATCCCAGTAATTTCACATGTTGCCACTACAGACGCTATATCTCAAACTGTGCTCATATTTGACAAGATACTGAAATAAGTGTCTATTTGATGCATTTATGATAGCTGTAATGAAAACGGTCTTTGGCAGTGGTTCTCAATCAGGGGGCCAGGGCTCACTAGGAGACTAATCAAGATATTCTTTATTTTACTGACTTTGATTTGTATAAGAAAAACATAATTTGTAATAAACACAATATTTAAAACTTTAAAACTAAAATAACTAGCATCCGACAGATGGCCTTACGCATCGATTTACGCTGAAAGAGTAACCCTTGACCCGATGCATGACGTACTGAGGAATGCGGAAGCGCAGACGATAAAGCAAAACAAAACACCGGTCACGAATTAGAAGTCTAAAACGAGGATTTTTAAAGAGAAATATCAGAGGAGCTTGAGTTTGTTTCCCAGCCCTGTTTGTTGGAACCGCGAGAGGCGTCAAAGCTTACGCTATTCCTACATCCTACGTCATACATCACGTCAGGGGGAACTCTTTTGGCGTAAATCGACTTGTGTAGGCCGTCTGCCAGAAGCTAGTTATTTTAGTTTATAAAGTTTTAAATATGGATATTTTTCTTACAAAAACCCATCACTTTGCTTCAGAAGGCCTTTATTAATCCCTCTGAGCTGTGTGGAGTACTTTTATGATGGATGGATGTACTTTTTTGGACTTCAAAATCTATTAATTAGATAATCTATCAGGGCAATCCCATATGCAAGATGTGGCATTTACAGAGTTTTGTTGGATTTTAGCCCCCTCTGCTGGTCAGAAAAGAGTCACAGGTGACTTATAACAGGTCCCAACTCCCAAGCACAGAAGAAACACTGACTTCAAAATAAGGACCGCAATTCACTACCATTATAAAGCTTGGGAGAGCAATTGTATTTTTTATTTTATTTTTTTTTAAAATATATTTCCGATTGTGTTCGTCTGAATGTTTTTTTCCCCTTCTTTCATGGAAGAATTGGAATTTACAGTCTTGGAAAACCTGGATATATGAGGGAATTTTAAAAGTGTGATACCTGTAAATTAACTTGTGTGAATACTAGACATGGGAATGTAATTAAATATTTATTTTATTGGGTAGAAAATGAGTTAAAAATAAAAGAGAGACCGGTTTCATGCCCCCTTACCGGAGTTCAGCCCTCCGTTTTCCTGTGGATACTGGACAGACAAGCAAAGCTGCAAACAAAACTGAGTTTTCCCAGCGGCACTCTCGCCTGCCAGCTCTGTTATTCCTCGTAACGGGAGACCGCCACGCAACAGACCGTCCAAAATGGGGCAGGCAAAAGACAGCCTGTGTCCGGGCTCCAAAACAGGACATTCTCCCTGGATCAGCTGTAGAGCTGAGAATACATTAAAATAATAGTTTTGCTTTAAAGATAGCTGATTCTCAAATAGTACTAGACGGTTGTTGCAATAAACGAAGGCCACCTGTGACCGGGCTGGACTTGCGGACAGCAGCTGCTACGGCACAATGCAGGCGCTGGACATCCGCCTTCGACAAGCGCGTCAGTCTCTGCAGATCTGGACCAGAGACACAGAGGATCTCCTTCGCTGATCTAAAATTGGCTAAACAATAAAATATCATTAAACATGAATTCAACTTTTGACAAATGTACTCGAGCGGGAACTCGTGTCAACCTTTTTTAACAGCAACAATAATCCTTGGATTCAGCTCAAATTGTTCCCACTCCATCACCTCTCGCGAATCTCAATTTAAGCATCGTAACGTTAATAAAATAACGTTTAATTATTATTTTAACCTACTAAAACTACCAGCTCACATTTTGAACGGCACACCATTTACTTCCTTGTCAACACGTCATAAATCCTGTCAAAATCAAAGTCTTAAATCCAATAGATTAACGATTTTATTATTTTAACCTGGCGTTTTTTATATATTTCAAGGACAGAAAAGCGACTATAAATATAACGATTAATACTTTATTTTAGCTAGTCAATAAAAAAAAGAGTGAAATAACGTATCGGCTAAACAACTCACACCCTTCATATTATCGCGCTTTAATACCGGGGTCCGGCACTGGCCCAGTGCATATCGAGATGGGGGTGTTTTGAGTGTAAACGTTTAACTAAGTAGATTAACTGGGATTGTAATGAAGATACATTTATTGTTAATGATTTTTAAAAGTTGTATTCTATCATAAGGGGCACATATTAGTTAAATAAACTCATCAAAATAACTAAACAAAGAACTGCTGCATAGTGGCCACCCCTCTATATTCCGTTTTTTGAACGTCCCCTAATGCTGTATCCAGAAAGCCTTGGTTGAAAGTCACAACTGTGATGGTGTTATTAGATTAAATTAAATATCTCACCATAACTTGTAGACATGTTGTTTAATAAAATGCATTGTTTGAAAATTAAATAGTTTGTGGAAGCTAACAATAAATAGGACTGGATGATACGGGTTTAAACTGTGTGATCTTAAGTCTTTAAGATTCCTTTGACTGGTGAGTGGTTTGCTATTGAAAGCTAGCGTTAATGTCTTTATATTTAAGCGCGTCTGTATAATATGAAATAAAAATAAAGCGATACATTGGGCTGTCTGTATTATGTTTACGGTCGTATCATACAGCTAGCTTTTCATTTTGTAGCATATGTTCACCTATATAAATCATATCAAAACATTAGCTTAGCAAGGTTTATATATATATATATATATATTTATATATACTAGACATATACACTAGAGATAATACTAATATGACGTTTATCCTAATGTAAATATATATGAAATAATATGTGAATGAAAATGGTTTAAGTGAGCATTGTGTGTCTTTCGTACGAGTTCTGGTGTGTAGCAGAGAGGAATATCAGCGGCGTTAACAAACCGGCGACCCGAGTTCAAATCCCGGTCTGGGCTTAGTTTGCTTACTACTATGTCTTCACAATGTGTCAGATGTTGTTAAACAATTTTATGAAGTATCGTATTATTATGCTATCCGAATAATAATACATTGACGTCAAGATTATGTTTGTTGTTCAGTAATGGTGTACATGTTGTCTTCTTCAGGTCTGAATGTTCCTGCCAGTATGAGTCGTCAGTGTAAGAACTGTGGTGGAGTGGACATCGACACAGACCCAGCCCGGGGGAGTGCGGTCTGCACAGCCTGTGGTTCGGTTCTGGAGGATAATATCATCGTTTCTGAGGTTCAGTTTGTGGAAAACAGTGGAGGGGTGTCTTCAGCGGTGGGCCAATTTGTATCTGCAGATGGTAAGAGATAGTCAACTACAATTGGGATTAGGGGCATCATCCACCTGGGTTTTGAGGGGCACCAGTGGCAATCCTGTTTTTATTTATTTTATAAATGCTTAAAGCAATATACAGTCTAACAATTAAAAAAGAGGAGAAAAATGGGGATTTAAAAGCAATATAAATGGGAAATAATGACAAGTTTCACTAAAAATAGGAAAATAATTGCAAACAGGTAATGTTCTTAAAAACAATTAAATGTTTTTTTAGACCATTTAAATGGTGTGATATATTGCTCAATTTCTTTCATACGAAAAAAATTCCAGTATTTGGATCTGTGAATGTGAAAATTGGTAATCAACAGGATCAGATTTATTACATAAAATTAAATTTTTTTTAAGTTTAAAACCACATCCTTTCAATACAATGCACATTCATTATAAATTTCACTCCTAATAAATCAAGTTTTTAACAAATGGACAAATCCCCCCAAAAAGCTGGATTATATAAAGATATAAGTGTGAGATGAGATAGCATTTTGGTTTAATAAGCAAATGGACTCAAAACCCATCTTAAAGGGATAGTTTACCCAAAAATTACCCCATGATTTACTCACCCTCAAGCCATCCTTGGTGTATATGACTTTCTTCTTTCAGATGAACACAATCAGAGTTATATTAAAAAAATATCATTGCTCTTCCAAGCTTTATAATGGCAGTGAATGGGGGTCCAAAAAAAGTGCATCCATCCATCATAAAAGTAATCCATACACCACAGGGTTAATAAAGGCGTTCTGAAGTGAAGCAATGCATTTGTGTAAGAAAAATATCCATATTTAAAACTTTATAAACTAAAACAACTAGCTTCCGGCAGACGGCCTATGCAAGTTAACTTACACCAAAAGAGTAACTCCTGACGCGATGTAGGAGTAGCGTAAGCTTTGACGCTTCTCACGGTTCAAACAAATATGGCTGGACAACAAACTCAAGCTCCTCAGACATTTCTCGTAAAAATTCTCATTTTGGATTTCAAATTCGTGACCAGTGTTTTGTTTTGCTCTATCCTCTGCGCTTCCGTGTTCGTCAATACGTCATGCGTCAGGTCAGGGGTTAATCTTTCGCCATAAATTGATGCGTACATTTTTTTTAAGATTCAAAATCAGGACCCCCATTCACTGCCATTATAAAGCTTGGAAGAGCTAGGACATTTTTAATATAACTCTGATTGTATTCGTCTGAAAGAAGAAAGTCATATACACCTAGGATGACTAGAGGGTGAGTAAATCATGGGGTAATTTTCATTTTTGAGTGAACTATCCCTTTAACCCATTTAACAGATTAACAGATTAGAAAAATTGCAACCAAACTTGACAGCTAGCAATCACAGAGCATTTCATTTACAAAAGCAGCTTTGACATTCTTATAGCAAAAAATATGCAGAAAGTATGACAAGACATTACCCCTCAATTTGAATGGGCTTGCCTTTTCCAACTGGGATTTTTGCCATGCTATTAACCCATTAAAAATAAATCTCATTGCACTTGCCCAGTTAACATGAGAAGAATCAAAGTGTAAATTTACTATGCATAATTCAGCATTGGAAAATTACCTTTTATTATTCCCTTATGAATACTGGAACCTTAACGGCTTCTTTTACCAGGGAAGAACAGAGTCCCTCTCAATTTGTCATATGATGGTTTTACTTTTAAAAGCTCATGGCCTTTATTAAGGAATGAAAATGTCCAGCTTTGATTTCTTTTTGCTGTTGTGTATGCATAAAAGATCATTTCTTTGGATTATAATCATTATCTTCATGCATGAAATTGTTATGCTCACCTGCTACAAGGCCTTCATTTTTCCATCTGTACTCTTTAAGTGGCTGAGCACTGCTTTCAGTGGCAAGTTTGTGCTTACTCTTCCTGTTAAATGTGGGAAGTATGTAACTCTTCAAATGTTTTTTTGTCCCATTTACTTTTGCTTGTTTCGAATTCCCTAAAAATAATATTTTTGTTGTAGAGCGAAGAATCTTTTGAAGTTTTCCTGACCATGTGTCATAGATGGACCAGAGTTGATAATCGTTTGAGGGGTAAATTGTGCACCAGATTCCTTGAAGAGTTGGGTACGCCTGCATGGATATGGAATCGTAACTGTGTTTTGATGTATAAGCAGGGTGTGGAAGTCCTTTCTGCAGAAATTGTGTACCCTTCTTATCTGTTGGACAGCAGCCTATGCCAGGCTTGATCTGGCTGTAAGAAAGGTTGTTCGGCCACAGTTTTGACTTGGGGTCAAAAGTAGAGGCTGTGTGAGAGCTGATAAGGTTTCCTTGTGGTCCTTGTAGGTTATATAGAGATACAAAAAAAGAACACATGAAAGTAATTCTTTTGATGAATTTTCCTGTAATAGAAAGTGTCTGTATTAACTGTTTTACAGCTGTAGTGTCTGTAACTTTGACTTACCAAAGCCAGATCCTTCAGACAGTCTGGATGTAAAAACCTTTTTAACAGAGTCAAGTGGATAGAAGCATCTCACAGTGAGCCTGAAGTATTCATAAGGGGAAAAAAAGAAGAGGTGATTGGAATCGTTTTCAGAGATTTAATTGGCACCTCCGTCAGAAATGACCTTGTTTTCATATACAATGTAGCCGTCACCCACCTACACAAGGATGCTAATTGCATTGGCAAATATACACTACTGTTCAAAAGTTTTAGGTCAGTAAGATTTTATTTTTAAAGAAATTAATACTTTTATTCAGCAAGGACACATTAAACCGATCAAAAGTGACAGTAAAGACATTTATAATGTTACATGGTTACATGTTGCGTGGTTTCTACAAAAATATTAAAGTAGTGCAACTTCTTTCAACATTAATAGTAATAATAATGTTCTTTGAGCAGAAAATCAGCATACTAGAATGAATTCAGAAGGATCATGTGAAAATTCAGCTGTCATCACCAGAAATAAATTACATTTTAAAATATAAAAAAAGAAAAGAGTTATTTTAAATTGTAATACTATTTCACAGTATTACTGTTTTTACTGTATTTCTGATTAAATAAATGCAGCCTTGGTAAGCATAAGACATCTTACTGACCCCAAACTTTTGAACGGTTACAGTAGTGTACTTATTCATAAGCATAAGGTCAGTGCATTTACCAATAATCTAGTCCCACATGTGGACACACCAAAAGAAAACATGACCCTCGTCTCATCAGTTGCCTTGGGCCTGCATCTTCTGTCTAGAAGGGTTGTGCTGCTGGGTGGTACCGTTGGCCAGGTGTTTGTAGTGGTCGCCACCACAGTCATCACTCCATCTGTGGAACACACTAGTGCAATAGAAGTTATTTGAATGGTGCTATTTTATAGCTATTAAACCCTGTAAGCATCTTATGGTATCTTGCCTGTTAGTCTTTGGGTCTCTTATAAGAATCTCAAAGGTGCCAACAAAGTTTCTCAATCTGATGTCCTGGTCATGTGATGATCATTTTGTACAAAATTAGGCCAAAACGAAGTTAGTTTTATGTTTGTTTTGGGAGTTTGAAACTTTCCAGAAAAGTTTGCTTCGGCAGTTTGCTTTGGAGATCCGCAGGGAAAAACATGAATACACTGGAGAGCTGCTTTATAGTAGAAAATGAAGTTGTAATTCTAATTGAATGAGAGACTGACTTTTTTACCCCAAAGCGAAGAACAAAAAGAACGAAAAAGAACTTTAGTATATGGGGGCTTTTAGCAAAAGCTGCTGATGTAATGGCAATGGCGACTGGAACTGTTAACTGCCGTAGCCAAAGAACGCAAAAATCTCTAAGCAACAATAAAGAGTAATGGATCAAATAAAGGTGCACTATGTAACTTTTCCATCCGCTAGAGGTCGCCTATTCAAAACAAAGGCCTAGTTTGATGACGCCAAGTTTGAGCGCAGAATCTTGGGACATGTGGTCTTCACCTCACAGCCGGTGGAAAAGAATCGGGATAGGACTCGGGCAGAAATCATGTTCATGGATGCGATTATTAACGTTACTGTAGTATGAAGCAGAGCAGACCTGAGTGGTGTGGGAGCTGAGCAAGGCCGCTGGAGCGATTGCGCAACACACGCCTCGCGAGCAGTGGGACTTTTATTATGCCACAGTCGCCGTCGCCACTTCTGCTTTTCCGGTCATGAGTATGAGGTAACACAGCTCTGTTTATCATATTAGATTACAGATTAGATTAGATACATTTAAGTGTCTTGAATGATGTTATGACGTTACTCTGTGCGTTCGCTCTGCAGCTGCTATGACACTTGTTGCACACTGCAGTAAGAGTAAAGCGTTTCTGCAAAATAAAACCGGAAACCGAGGGTAACACAGATATGACGCAATTGACAGGCGACTCCCTCACATGTCCTGGTTCCTTGGTTAAAAAAGCAATTTTCTCCTGATTTACAAATAGTTGGAAACATTTGGGATATTGTAAATACTAAACTGAACAAAATATATAACACTGGCCTAGTGGTTTTTGGATATTTTACTGAAAAAAAGTTACATAGTGCACCTTTAATCATTTGACAGTACAAAAAAGCCATTTAAAAATTAAGAGAAGGTTGCTTTTGGCATTAAGTGATATACAGATGCAATTGCAATGCCACATACCGTAAACAATATTCACTTACCTAATCGGTCACATAGTAATGACTACAGCAAATCAGCTATTCTCCTGTAGTAGATGGTTACAGTACAGCGTCACAAAGTAGCAGTTATGCGCAAGTCACGCATGTTCAACAGAACGCCAGAACGCAGTTGCTGTTCCATCCTTACTACTTTGCTGGCAGCGTTTTGCAATATTTAATTACTACAATAGTAATTTATCGCTAGAAATTACATCAAAAGTGGAAAAAAAACCCCATACATTTACACACAAACTTTCAGCTGCCATCTACTTTTTTTAGCTCAACTATTACGGAATGAAACGCAGAGGATTGTGGAATATAAAAAGCCATGAAGGATACATCTATACTTCCTTCAAAAATAGATCAGATGAAGGAGACAGGAAGTGAAGCAAACGGGAGTCGAACGTGCCTTGATGCCTTCCTACTCTACCATGGAATGCATCCTCCAAAGGCAGCTTTTTTAAGCTTTCGCACACAGCCATTGATCCTGTTGATGCACAAGTACCCTATATACTTTCATTTTAAGTGCATTTAAGAGATTTTTTTCCTTTACAAGCCAGTAAACAAGCCACAAATTATTTCCAGATGTTGTCAATAGAGCATTAACTTATTCTTTTTAAGCTTTTAAACAGTTGAAGCACAATTAGCAGCGAAAGAGAACTCATTTCAGTATATGTGCATGCTGTCAGAGAGACTGATTCTCAGCGCAGCCTGAGAGACGCATGACATGAAGCCGCTGTTCAAGCGCGTGAGAACTGAACTGAGTGCTTTTTGCTGCCTAATTGGGCTTGAGCGGTTAAATACACATACCTGTGTGTCAAAGTGACCACGTATTTGGAAGTAAACAGTAATTTATTTCTTAAGTGAATGTTAGCAGTTGAGAGAGAAAATGCAAAAGTATTTTGGATCCGTGCAATCGGTCTTAAAGTGACAGCATCCAAAATTACCATCTGTCATTATTAATGTTAATCAAACAACAAAAAACTAAAAAATCTCTCACTGCTCTTGACTGAATCACTTTTGTAACTTTAATAAGAATAAATGAGTGTACATTAAAGTGTAAAATGCAAAGGCAGCCTTGGTGAACAAAGGAGACTTCTTCCAAAAAGATAAACAAAAATCTTACAGGCCAACTTTTGAGAGGTAGTGTATGTACAAAATGCAAAGAGACATTTTTTAAAAATATCTTCTTTTGTGTTCCACTAAAGAACCTCAGTCATAGAGGTTTGGAACAACAAGAGGCTGTGTAAAAAATGACAGAATTTCATACTGGGGTGAACTATCCCTTTAATTTTAATTTCACCTGCCTCTGTGATTGTTGAATGTGGCTGATTGTATGCAGAGGGAAAGACCACCCTTTTTGGAGTGAAATTAAACATGTATTCCATTCGCCTGGCATCAGAGATAGACATCGCATCCAAGCGTTCATGATTCAGGAACATTATCTGCCACTCAGAGATGGCAGATCGCTGGGCCTACAAGTGAAGAAAGCCAACAATGAGAAATAAAAATCGTAAAAGTTCACATGTGCCAGTAAAGCATCAGGATTACCAGCCAGGCTTCTTTAGTAGTGCTGTTATCAGATGTGCAGGGTATATCTCTCACCACCGCCACCTAGATCAGAGAACACCAGATAATGTTGAATATTACTTTATTTTAGTATTATTTATATACTATTATAGTATTTATTAATTTGATTTAGTGTATATATTTTAAATAATTGTAGTAATTTAGTTGTGCTTTTTCAGCTTATATTTTATATTTCAGTTTTAGGACTTATTTTATTTCATTTAGTTGGCAAGTTTTTTTCCATCCAATATTTATATTTAATTTAAACTAATGGAAATAATTTTTAAATCATTTTAGTTTACAATAACTCTGCTGCATACCACACAGGATTTATATTGCCTGTCTCACAAAATCCTACCTCTATGTAGTTTTCTTCACAGATGATATCTTTTGCAGACCAGTCAACCGGCAATGTGCAGGTCTCTGAGAGAGAGAATTTATTATCTTTCCCTGTATTGTCAGTCAAAACAACATTCAGTTTAAAAAGGTAGTTTATTGTCATTCTACAAGACATCATACAGTATTATCAGAAAAATAACCATATACAATACTTCTAAATATGATAGTTCTAGAACTAAACAATCAATATTTCCTTTTTTAATTGAAGTCTTGCCTAGTTTTCGGTGTGGCAGGAGAAATAGATAGCCCTCAGGCCGTTCAAGTTGTTCAACGTTTAGCCACACATGATGCATGGTCCTCACTAATGATATGCACTCCATTTTCAACTTGCAAAAGGGTGCAAAACAATCTAAATATTGAGAAAACCGCCTTTAAAGCTGCCAAATGAAGTCCTTAGCAATGTATATTACTACTACTAATAATTTTTTTATATATATTTACGGTAGGAAATTTACAAAATATCTTCATGGAACATAATCTTTACTTAATATTCGAATAATTTTTGCATAAAAGAAAAATCGATAATTTTGACCCATACAGTGTATTGTTGGCCATTGCCACAAATATACCCGTGCGACTTATGACTGGTTTTGTGGTCCAGGGTCACATATATGCTAAACTTTGTGTGTTCATCATAAACAGACCTTGTGGATCTGTGGTAACATAACTTTCATGCACCTTGCACAGTTGAAAGCAAAGGAAGAGAAGAGAGTTTCCCTGACTTGGTTATCAGTCTCAGGAGTGTCAATCAGTCTCTTTTGGCTGCTAATAGGAACACTTTTGTGGAGTGACACTTGGCAACTGGTAGGTGTCACTGTAGTAACCATACAACATAAAACTGTTATTTACACAAACAGACACTGGAGTGTGCTATAGAGCTTTATTTAAAGGCTTATATTGTCACTTGTAGTAATAATAGGCTTGTATTTGTAGACCTGTTTATATACTGTAAGTCATAACTATTCCTATACTGTAATTCATCTTGGCCTTTAAAACATAATACATTGTTTTTTGTGTGTTGTTTTCAGGTACTTCCAAAGCTCCGGTCCTGGGCAGTGGGTTCCACACAAGTCTGGGAAAAGAATCACGAGCTCAGACGCTCCAGAACGGTAGGCGCACCTTTATATTAGTCAGCAGCAGTGTGTAGGTGCAGTCAGAGAATGATCATGCTTATAAAACATGTGCAGGCTTAAAGGGATAGTTAGTTATAGTTCACCCTAAATTAAAAAATCTGTCATTATTTACTTGCACGCATGCTGTTCTAAACCCGTATGACTTTCTTTCTTCTGTACAGCACAAAAGGTGAATGTTCTAGACACTCTTTTCCACACAATGAAAGTGAATGGGAAAGGGTGCTGGCAAGCTCAAAAAATGACAAAGAGGAGTGAAATAAAAGTAGCACATTGGTCTCTTGCATTATATTCCACATAGACTGTAATTCAAATGAAAAAATCAAATATGGCGTTAGATGCATCAGCATTCATACAGCATTTTCGTTTGTGGATAAATGTTCCTTCAATATTATGTTTCATACATTCATTTCTGACCCAGTTACATCCCAAGCGCTAATTAAATTTCTATCATTTGCATCTGCGCTTTTCTGAAAATCACACAAGACATAATTAACTGTTGATCCATTTCAAAGAACTCCCTGATAAATGTCTTTGGGTTCCAGGTGTGTGTTGATTTCACAAATATAAATACGCCGTTGTGTAAATATGTTCTTGTGTGTGAATCAGAGGAACTGTACAATGTGTTTTGTGGCATTAAATTCACACATTGCTCAATTACAGCTGCCTGTCCTGGTGCGTTTTCAGAGCTTTAAAGGGTTAGTTCACCCAAAAATGAAAATTCTGTCATTAATTACTCACCCTCGTGTCGTTCCAAACCCGCTTCACTCATGCCGTTTTAGGAAGCGTTGAGAATACTTTTTCTGCGCAAAAAAACAAACAAAAATAACGACTTTATTCAACAATTTTCTAATTTTATTGAACAAAAGGGGTCAGAGAGCTCTGGGATTTCATCTAAAATATCTTAATTTGTGTTCCGAAGATGAACGAAGGTCTTACGGGTTTGGAACGACATGAGGTAGAGAGTAATTCATGACAGAATTTTTGGGTGAACTAAACCTTTAAGCACTTAAAGGATTAGTTCACTTTTAAATAAACTTTTGCTGATAATTTACTCACCCCCATGTCATCCATGTCTTTCTTTCTTCAGTCGAAAAGAAATTAAGGTTTTTGATTAAAACATTCCAGGATTTTTCTCCATATAATGGACTTCAATGGGCACCAAATGGTTCAAGGTCCAAATGACAGTTTCAGTGCAGCTTCAAAGGGCTTTAAACAATACCAGACGATGAATAAGGGTCTTATCTACCGAAATGATTGGTCATTTAAAAAAAAAAAAAAAAAAAAAAAGTTTAAGTTTTATAAGCACAAATGCTTGCCTTGCTTTGTTCTGTGATGCACGTAATACGCAATTACGTTGAAAAGGTCACGCTTGACGTAGGCGGAAGTACCAAAGTACAAAGACATTTGAATATGTGTATATTTGTAAACACTGACTCGGTACTTCCACCTACATCAAGCGTGACCTTTTCAACGTAATTGCGTATTACGTGACGTCACGAACGCGCATCACAGAACAGAGCAAGGCGAGAATTTGTGCTTATAAAACGTAAACTTTTTTTTTTTTTAAATGACCGATCGTTTCGCTAGATAAGACCCTTATTCATCGTCTGGTATCGTTTAAAGCCCTTTGAAGCTGCACTGAAACTGTCATTTGGACCTTGAACCGTTTGGTGCCCATTG
The DNA here is from genome assembly GCA_039654625.1 of Rhinogobio ventralis. NCBI lineage: Eukaryota > Metazoa > Chordata > Actinopteri > Cypriniformes > Gobionidae > Rhinogobio > Rhinogobio ventralis. The sequence continues at coordinate 7,845,828 of CM077210.1, read as the reverse complement.
AAGTCCATTATATGGAGAAAAATCCTGGAATGTTTTCATCAAAAAACCTTAATTTCTTTTCAACTGAAGAAAGAAAGACATGGACATCTTGGATGACATGGGGGTGAGTAAATGATCAGCAAAAGTTTATTTAAAAGTGAACTAATCCTTTAAAGCGACAACACAAAATACTTTGAGAATCAAGGTCACCAACTGTATAAACACGTGATTCATGATTCACAGAAACGTCTGATAATAATTTAAAAACTTTTTAAATGATTGACATATAAATGTGTATATAAATATGTCTGGTAGTTAGTTGTAATTTATGAAAGATTCTTGTAAACTCATTTCCGACTTTCAAAAGTGTCCCTGTGGTCACAAACACTATATTTCATTCATTAAATAAAGGTGTCTCGTGTCCCTGCAGTGTTGCGGTAGTTATGCAATTCTGCTGTCATTTAGGGAGGTCACTGCAAACCTGGCTGCTAATCCAATGGCATGTGCAGTGTGAAAAATACTCTGGGATTAGACAGGTCTGGAGTGTGTGACGGAGGGTTGGCACACAGTGGTTCCAGAATAGAGGGATTATGCTCTTAAAAGCTTTCAGAGTTATTTTTGGCCTTGGCCTGCCAAAACGACACTTGACACTGCAGCTTTTGGGCTCCAATATTGAGGGACAAAAAGTTCAACATCCACTTTAACATCTGTGGCTCTGTGATTATGTTTTAACTCTATATACCGTAAGTAAAAGCGAGGGTTATTATACTTTTTGATCCCAAGGACAACCAAATAGGATGCGAGGGACCGCTTTCCTAAAGTATAAAAGCAGCTATTTATTTAATGTATAAAGAAGACCCATTTGTTCTGTGGGACAATATATATGTACAGTTGTGGTCAGAATTATTGGCACCCCTGGTAAATATGAACAAAGAAGCCTGTAAAAATAATTCTGCATTGGTAATCCTTTTGATCTTTTATTCCCCCAAAAAAATCACAAAACTCTGACCTTTCATTGAAGTAAAACAATTGAAAATGTTTCTTTATGACTTCTCTTTATGAAATAAAGGTTTTTCTCCAAATATATTAATTATCAGCACCCTTTTATTAAATACTTTTTGCTATTCCCTTTTGCCAAGATAACAGCTCTGAGTCTTCTTCTATAATGCCTGATGAGTTTGGAGAACACCTGACAAGAGATCAGAGACCATTCCTCCATACAGAATCTCTCCAGATCCTTCAGATTCCCAGCTCTTCAGTTCATCACTCATCATTTCTATAAAGTTCAGGTCAGGGAACTGGGACGGCCATGGCAAAAGATTAATTTTGTGTTCAGTGACACATTTTTGTGTTGATTTTGATGTTTTTTTTGGGATCATTGTCCTGTTGGAAGATCCAACCACGGCCCATTATAAGATTTCTAGCAGAGGCCGTCAGGTTTTGATTTTTTTAATCTGTTGGTATTTGCTATTTCCATGATACCATGAATCTGAACAAGATGTCCAGGACATCGAGCAAAAAAATAGGCCCACAACATTAAAGATCCAGCGGTATATTTAACATGGGGTACTTTTTATCCCCGTTTGCACCAAAGCCATCTGGTGGGTTTGCTGGCAAAAAACTTTTTTTGTTTTGTTTCATCTGACCACAGAACCAGGTCCCTTATGAAGTTCCAGTCGTGTCTGACAACGGAATATGCTGGAGTTTGTTTTTGGATGAGAGAGGAGGATTTTATTTGAAACCTTCCCGAACAACGTGTGGTGATGTTTGATACATTTTTTTAGGCTTTCTGACCCCAAGACTCAACTAATCTCTGCAGTTCTCCAGCTGTGATCTTGGAGAGTCTTTGTCCACTCAAACGCTCCTCCTCACCGTGCTCTTCCAGGCAGATTTGTAACATCTTTAGTTGATTGGAACTTCTTAATTATTGCCCTGATGGTGGAAATGGGGATTTTCAATGCTTTAGCTATTTTCTTACAGTCACTTTCTATTTTGTGAAGCTATATTCAGAACTATATTCTTTGGTTTTACTCATTGTGATGAATGAATAAGGGAATTTGGCCTTTGTGTTTCCTCATGTTTATACTCCTGTGGAACAGGAAGTCATGGCTGGACAATTTCATGCTCCTAGTCACCCTGGTGTGCTAAAAAAAATGAACGGGAATATACTTCAGAGATATTTTACTCATAAAAAATGCTAGGGGTGCCAATAATTGTGTCCAACGTGTTTTGGAGAAAAACATTTATTTTATAATGTAATTTTCTCCCCACTTTCAATTATATTACTTCACTGAAAAGTTAGATTTTTTTTGAATGAATGATTGAAAGGATATGCAGATTTATTTTTAGAGCCATCTTTGATCATATTTACCAAGTGGGCCAATAATTCTGACCACAACTGTACATATGCCATATATATATATATATATATATATATATATATATATGTGTGTGTGTGTGTGTGTGTGTGTAATTATGTTTATTATTTTTATACTGTCTTTGCACTAAATCAAATAGAAAAGTACAGTCTGTATAAACCTAAAAGGTAAACTATATAAACCTATATGCACATTCCACAAACTGTCAATAGAATACAGTATTCATGATTAAGCTTATTATTTACAACCAGTATTTATAAAATAGAATAAGGCAGAAATTATTTAAAATGCTTGAATGTTTCCTTGGACCCACTTGCAGCCACCTGGGGCTCCACAGACCCCGGTTTAAAAATCCCTGAGCTAAAGAAAAAGTTTGATGCGTCTATGCATCTGCTGAATTGATTAACACATACAGTATCTGGACAAACAGATAGATTAAAAGCATTTGTTTCTTATAAACATGTGTATGTGTGCAATTTCAAGCATAATTAATGACCTGAACTTGTGAAACTCATCAACTTAATCTGAAGCAACCTAAATCATTCTCATTGTTTACAATGTGGGAGACTTTCACTGTCTGGGTGAACAAGGTCTTTTGCTAAATGATGTATTAAGTAAACAGAACTCTGCCAGATAGACTATTGGACTATTTTTTTAATGTGGATTTTGATATGCTAAACACATCGAGGCCCGCCGTGGGATTTCAGGACAGACTGATTTATGTTTCCAATGAATTACAACATGGCCTGTTTTGAGCTCATCTGTGAAGGAGTAAATGTACGACTGTGAAAGAAGGGGAAAACGGGACGTGGCCTCACACGGGACGTAAAACAGCTGTCTTTCTGCCCGTTTTCACTTCCAGGCTCCACTAAAAGTCTGTCTGGCTGTGCACCGTTCTCATGACATCAGTGCTACTGGAAAACCAAACACCTGTGTGTGAAGTCATGCCTCGGTGCGCAAGCGTGCGCGCATGCATGTGTGTATGTTTGCTCAATCTGATGCATATGTGTGTCCTGTCTCTAGGGAAACGGCAGATACACAACCTTGGCAGCCAGCTGCAGCTGAACCAGCACTGCCTGGATACGGCCTTTAATTTCTTCAAGATGGTTGTGAGCAAACACTTGACACGGGGGCGAAAGATGACACATGTCATAGCCGCCTGCCTCTACCTGGTCTGCCGGACAGAGGGAACGCCACGTATCCTTCCCACATTGATCCTTAGGGTGTGAAACCCAAGTGAAACTCTTTGTGAATGGTAATCCTTAGAGAAAAGTGTTCACTGTGCACATTCCACCCAAATTAAGTACAGGATTTAGCTACATAACAATACAGTTTCTGCCAATCTCATGTTAATCTCGAGTACCTATAGAGTAGTATTGCATCCTTCATATCTCTGAAGAGTCTTTAGTTTTATTATATTTATAAAAGACAGATACGCTGTACTGATTCTTTCTGAAACCAGCTGCACTCGTGGAGGCGTGCAGTGGGGGGCGGAGCTAAAGAGTCATGAGCACACACCCACACACACACACAAAATACATCATGGCATTATCCCAGGATAACTTTCAATTCACTATAAGTTTGTGTTGTTTTCATTATTTTCATTTTCACTTCCGCGCCGATTGCCAACAAAACACAGACATTTGATGCAGTTTCACTCGCCGTCTGCGGTTTCAACTCATGACCGGAAACAAACAGACACACTTGCAGAACTCCGTTGCTGCTCCGAAAAATCTAATTGCATCCACTGTTTCCTTAACGCTGGGTTATTTGGGAAGCTGAACAAGGTTATCTTTCCCTCACAACCAAAAACACACTTCTTTAGTGACAAAAACAAAATGACAGCGCTGCCGACGGCTTCCATAACCCGAACGAAGCTCGTTGATTGGCGTGCTCTTGCTCTGGTTGATGTGTGCCTATACAAGGAACTACACACTTTATGACGTCATACAGGGCCATACTCGAAACTTGTTTGAATCCTGAAGGAGTGTATTTGGCACAGAAATACGTCCAACTCGTTTTTTGACATTTTGGCCATGTTTAGCATGAGAATCTTTAACAGTGTAAATAAGTCAGAATACATGAAATAGCATTAGACCCCACCTTTAATAGGCAAAATTCATGTAGCTCAAATAATAGATTATGACACTTGCAACCCCAAGGTCATCAGTTTGATTCTCAGAGAATGCATGAACAGATCAAATGTATACATAGAGCAATTTAAGTTTCTTAGGATAAAAGTGCCTGCCAAATGCATACATTTAAATGCAAAGAAAATACGTGAGGTTTGAGAGGGAAAATATTAGTTAGTGGCTGTTTTTTTTCATTCTTTAATTGATGGCAATCAGGTTATCAGACTTCAAATTAATAATATTAAGGAGAACTGGTAGCTTACATATTGTTCCATTCTGTTTTTACAGGAATTTGACATTTTTCACTTTAAAATGCATCTAGATATACGCTAGATTTGCTTAGGTTACACTTTATTTCGTTTTATTTATTTGGTCCACAATAGACATTCTACTAACTTTGCAAATACATGTCATCTAACTCATTAGAATATTAATACTAGACTGTTAAGTGGGTTAGGTGTTAGGATTCTGGTAAAAGAATAAGTTGGCATGTAGTTGCAGAGTTGCTTATAGTCAGTAGGATGTCTGTTGGTTGGGGAGAATCTAAATAAAGTGTTAGCAGATATTAAGCAGAAAGTCTACTAATACTCTAATAAGAGTTAGATGACATGTAGCTGCAAAGTTACTTAGTGTTAGTAGAATGTCTAAAGTGGACTATCGAAATAAAGTGTTTCCTTTCTATGCTTAGACAGCTTCATCAGAAGTTGGAACAGAACCAAATCAGCATAAACCAACCTGGACCAGCATAGAAAATCATGTCTCTTTATTCAGTCCATGCTTTCCCTAGGGAAAACCCGGTTTAGGGTCTGAAGGCATGTGTCAGGATGTGAAAACAATAGTGCTCAAATATACTGTCAGAGGTGAAAGAGAGGAAGAGGAAGAGAGTTTACTGCACCTTTAGGAATCTCAGAGGATGTTCCCTGGAGTAAATTATGGAAAGCAGCCCAGCAAGTCGTTCTTCGAGTCACTACTCCCTCATTTTGTTAAAAAAAAATTCAGTGTCCGTCCTGGTCATTTAACCTAAAAATGTATGTCCCTTACTGTAGTGAAAATGTGGAACTCAGTCATAGTGACTAGTGATTTATGTGATTTACTAGTAAAGGAAAATATAATTTCCCTGTTCCACATTTTAAGGTTGTTTTCCCCCAATCTGTCAAAATTGTGTTCTCAAATTATGTGGGTTTGAGACTCGCCACACCTGTGTTACAACAGCATGCCTGGATAGTGTTACACCACTGCATTCTCTCGCTTTCTCACAAACAAACAGACTCTTACACCGGCAAGCACCATCCTATCTGTCTTCTTGGGTCACACCCAGATCTCCGCTCTGCTTTTGTGTAGCGTCAGGCCTGTCTGGGTACCTGGTGTACCGTTTAGAGTTGCCAAAGGAGAATTGTTAGTTGTCCCTGGGTGGGGCTCTTTCAGTTGCATGCAAAGATTCGGTACTTCACGGTAAACAGCAGAAACACAAAGAAGTTGTCCAGTTCTTTACAGACCGCCAAACCCATTCCAAACAGTGGACTATATTTAAATGTGTTCTGCTTTGCCTCATCAAACATCCTTATATTTATCTCATGCATCTTTGAAATATGATATACAGAATTATTTGGTCTACACTGTAAACCCGGATAAGTTGTCAAAACTCAAAAAATGTATTCAAAGTTTAAGTAAGCAGAACTTGCAGATCTTTATTTTGTACTCATGCAATTTAATTCATGCAGTTTAATTTACAAAAAAACCCAACATAACAGAAACTCTGCTAAACTAGCATAACAACTATTTAAACACTACTAAATCTCCCACTTAACATTAATCTTACACAAAAATAGCTAATTATATAACACTTATATAACACTTAATTTTAGCATTTACTCTCTTTTTTGAATGTCATGGCAAAGCATGCTGGGAAATAGAAATCCCAGCCCAGTTTCAGTTGATTTTAAGTTTGTCTAAATTCATAAAACTCAAAACAGTGAAACAATTCAGATTACTTAAAATGTGTCAGTTTTGTGAACCCAAAAGAAAAAGAAAGTTGTAAATACTCATAAAAGTTCATTTGATTTAACTAATTTGTTGAATTTGAGTTGGCTCTACTCAAACCAGTGAATTATTTGGAGCATTAGGGTTTACAGTGTATTTTACAGAATTATTTAGTCAAATTTCACGTAAAATAAGTATTTTACGAAGTATTTAAAAGTAGTAGGTATTTAAGTGTTTTAAAATAAGACCATTCTCACATGAAATACTATCTAATTACTTCCTGTGAGAATTATCTTGACTTTCACTTTTATGTGAGATTATTAAACTTCAGCTTCTTTCAGCATTTTCTTGTTCATTTTAGCCATTTAACAGCGTTTTAATATTTTTGGAGTGTATTTTAGGAACAGCACATCTGTTCTCTAAGGTTCTCTTAGTTGGGCTGATTGTTGGGCTGACCGGTCATGATTTCAGAGGCTCATCATGCTCTGAATTTGGTTTGTCATCATGCATCATTCTTGGTTTGTTGCTTACTGGTAAATTTTTTACATAAATGCCCAGTTCTAAAGACAAGAGGTCCTTCAAATGCAAATCTTACAAATACAGTGGACACTACAAGACAAGTCATGCATGGCCTTAAAAACTTATTTCAATAAATGCATGTATTTCTGTTAAATAATTTCATAGGTTTTGATCATTTTGGGAGGTGCCACAGCATTAAGCAAGAACAATGAATCACAATCAAATAGAGCCAGATCAGTATTTGAAATCAGAAATCACATCAAATTGAGTGTGATACCTGCTGCAAGAACACCAGCTGTATCCCTGATCAGTGATTCTAAAGTATATAGAGACATGAGATTATAGTGCTTTCAGAATACTAAACACTAAAAATATCTCCTAATACAATTTTTTGCATGTGTTGCTGTTATCCCTATAATTTGATCATTTGCTGTGTTGCTGCAGTTTTTGTCAATGGTTCATATCTGGTCTTGTTTAAGAGGTAAATACAGGCTGAATCCGAAATCGCCCCCTATACCCTTAAATAGGGCACTATTTGAGGGGACAGCCATTTGTAGTGGTGTCCGAAACCATAGTGGACGTTATGGAGTGCACTCATTCTATCCCACATTGCACCGCAATAACGAGTGTACAGCCGATATACACTCTATGCTTGTCCGAATTCGCTCACTTGTTTTCATTCACTCCTTCAAGTGAACTGTATTAGTGGACTAAATTAGGGAATAGTGATTGAAGGTTTAGGGGGCGATTTCGGATTCAGCCACAGTTATCAATATCACTGATATAAGTATAAATACTCTCTTTCACACCAGGCCGTAATTAATGCCGTCAGACTCCTGATAAAGTGGGATTAGCTTGTCTTGTAGTGATGCTAATCTCTGTGCTAAAGGGGGCATTAGTCACCATGGAGACACATGCCTCAGGTGTGTGTGCTGATCAGGTGAGCAGTAACAGATGGTCAGGGTGAAATCTCTTGCAGAGATAAGGAGATCCTGTCTGAAGCCCAATGATGATCAGTGAAAGTCGAAACTCCCCCAGTGACAATTACAGAGCCGTCCGATGACTATTAATCACTGTGAACAGGATTAATTTAGGAGCAGAATTGACTTCTTATTTTTAGCTATGTAGTTGGACAAAGATGTTTAGATCTTTATCACACTTTTAAACATTTTTTCTGATATAATCCATTTGTTTTGTATTCTCCTTCCCTTCCTTAACTGATGTGCAGACATGCTCCTGGACCTGAGTGATCTTTTACAGGTTAGCTGCCTTTCATTTCAATTTATTTCATATATTTCCCACAGTACTCCAAATAACATAATGCAATCTAATGTTAAGTTGCATGATGTTCAACCTTCAAATAATCTATTATACCCTCCATATGACCATATAAAAGAAATGCTTTATGAGTTATTGCACATGATATAACAGGCAAGCAGACCATGTCAGAAATTATGATATCCAGCTTCAGTCCACCTCACATACTAGCATAGTTTCTCTTCATTTAAAAGGCCAGATTTTTCACTTTTTCAACGAGTTTGACATTTTCAATAGATATAAATGCAGATGCCAAAATGTTGTATTTCTGAAATCCCAACAGTTACTTGGCACAGGAATTGCTTACTGATATTTATTAATAAACCATTTAATTAAATGTATAATTAACTATTTATTGAACATTAGCATGTTTTGCATTAGCATACTAATGGTCCAGTGATTTTACAACAAGAGCATAATACTGCTTTTTTTAATGCCTTATTGCTTTATTAGTCAACAAGTTGTTACTATGAGGCTACATTTAGTTTTTGAAACAATAGACAGTGCTGTCTTTATGACAATATATACCGTATAGGTTTTATTAGTAGTTATTTTAGGGCCAGACATTTTGGTGCTTAAGCACTGGTGTAATGTTATTTTTACTCCCTCAGCTGTCCACTGAACTGTATCTGCTATTGAACAGACACTAGATGGTTGGGGCGGAGGCTCAAAAATGTCATGAATCTTTAGCAAGTGCAGCCACACCCAAATCTGACAAGACCCCAATATATCCTGCCTGGATGCCAGGCTAACTAGGGACCTGGTGCTGAGGTCATAACCCCCTCCGGTCTCTGATGTGCTGTTAAAAGTGCACATATTACAGTGTTTCATATATTATACTCTACCGCAGAGGTCTTCAACCTTGCTCCTGGGGACCCACTGTCTTGGAGAGTTTAGCTATACCCCTATACCCTTCAAATAGTGCCTTATTTGAGGGAACAGCCATTTTTAGTGGTGTCCGAAACCATAGTGGACGTTATCAAGTGCACTTATTTTATCCCACATTGCACCGCTATAACGAGTGTACAACCGATGTGCTCTCAATGGCTGTCCGAATTCACTCACTCATTTTCATGAACTCCTTCAAGTGAACTGTATTAGTGGACTAACGTAGGGAATAGTGATTGAGAGTTTAGGCTGCGATTTCGGATTCAGCCAGAGATGGTTTTATTATTGGGAGATAAGAAGGTCCGTAGCTCTACCATTGGAAAAGCATAACGGCTAACTTGAATCACGTGTGCCTTGATAACCAATCACATTACAGCCTTGACGTCATTGAATTTTGTACATAGTTGCGTGACAATCACTGTTTGCGGATATACCATAGAAATGAATGAGAAGTGACGTAAACTGAATCATACCTGGCATGCAACTGTCCATGACTTTGCTTATAAAACAGCGGTTTTAAAAAAAGATATCCAAAACAAATGTTTAAGAGCAAACATGTTGAAGATCAGCCGATGGGCTGTTGATTCATTAAATTATAAGCTATTTCCTCAGAAAAGTGGTTTATTCAGTGTAGTGAAGCCTCTCCTCCATTGACATCCATTCAAAATAAGGCCTCGTCTCCTTCTCTGCATACTGCAGCATTAGCAGGTATTACTCTTTTTTCGGCTAAGGTTGCAGGCTTGTCTTCAAGTGGCTTTGCCTGAAAATTGTTGTGAAATTCAGTTAGGCTGAATCAGGTTGGATATAAACTTTGCAGGACAGTGGTTCTCCAGGAGCAGGGTTGAAGACCTCTGCTCTACCGATCAAAAGTAAGGTTTTTTTTAAAGAAATACTTTTATTCAGTAACGATGCTGAAATTGATCTAAAGTGACAGTAAATAAATTTTATAATATTGCTAAATATTCCTATTTCAGATAAATGCTGTTCTTTGGAATTTTCTATTCATCAAAAATTTCCACTAAAATATCTATAAAGTACATATATAATCTGGTTTTATGATCATGTAATGGATTTGACAAAATAAAGAATGTTACTGTCTGATTAATTTTAAAGTGGAAATGTTGCTATATATAAGGACTAATGAGAAGTAATTATGGAACACATTTAATTACCCGTGTCAAGAATCAGTGATTGGTAACGTGTAAAGTTGAACCCATTGAATACTTCACAGTTTTCAGTTATATTTCTTATTGTTGTAGGTTAATGTTTACATTCTGGGAAAAACCTTCCTCCTGTTGGCTAGAGAGCTCTGTATCAATGCTCCGGCTGTCGGTAAGTCTCCCTGTAATGACCTCTCTGTGACATATCTAATATAATTCAGCTGACCGGAACAGTGCTTTTGAATGAACCTCATTAATAAAGCAGACAGCGTCTCTCAAAACAATTAATTTGCTAAATTGGTTATCAATAATACACCATGGCTGGATCAATACAAGTACTCTCAATCTGTTCATCTGATCTGGCCTATGGATTCCTAGTTTCATCAAAAGGGAGAAGATTTGCTGTTGTTGTACTCTCATCCAGACATGTTGAGCTACATTTTTTGCAATTCAAACTATTTCAGACACAGGCTGAAAATGTTTTACCCATCTGGAAGTTATATTCATGGCGAGTTGCAGTCTAGCCAGATGTAACTAGGGGGCACTGCGTCATGTCAAAAAACCTATTATGGTCCATCATACTCATTGCAAACCGTTTTCCACCTTCTGTGCACACTATGAGAACAGAACATGTCTGCAGTTTTTAAAACAGACTCATCAGATTATAAGAAGCAGAGACAAAATGATTAAAGTATACACCAGAGAGCATCCCAATGTTAAAGTACTGGGCATAATCCCAGAATGCAGTCTGATTAACAGTTCTCCATGTGTCATAATTCCATATTCGGGGGGGGGGGGGGGGATTTGCTGTTTTACCAAGCTGCATCTGCTCCATGTTTACTAAAGCCTTAATTAGAATGCAAACGGTGGAGCAGCAGATTCTATGGGCTCAATTCAAACAGACTCCCTATTCAGTTCCTCATGCAGCCCGCTGGGGATAATAGGTTCTTTATGTGGCCTTTCAAGATGAATATTTCATCCACATTTAACAATCACTGTCTCATTAACACAAGCCCACTGCATTTATGGTGTGTGGCTTCATTTTTTGGGTTTCAGTTAAAATATAATGCACATGATTACATTAAAATAAAAAGTTTTTTTAATAAGTGTATATACTTGTATACACTTTTAGGGCATCTAAAATATAGATGGAGTTCAACCTCCCTTGCTGCTGAAGTCAGGACTGAGCAGAATAGAATCATTACATCATTCATTGATGCATTTCATGAGTGCATGTATAAGAAGTAAAAACAACTTTGAACTTGAGTCACAAAAACGTTTATAATCTGCAGTTCAGGAAGCGGATCACTAATACAGGACATTTTATTTGTCAATCAGCATCAAGCTGAAAACAAATAAGTTATGTACAAAACATGACACACTAGTGGCTTCCGTCCACTATCAGAGCAGTACAACTATCTCATTTATATATATATATATATATATATAGATCTGCTTGCTGCAGCATCAATAATTAAATCAAATATATATTTTTTTGCAATAAATAAAGCTGAAGAACATTCCTTCCATCTGAGCCCATTGTGGTACTGAAGAGCCATTACCATCGAGTTCACCACTGCTACATAATGAAGGCAAGAGCCTCACAAGACCCTGTATTCAATCCATTCGAATTCCAGTGAGCGGAATGCACTGCTATGGGACGTCCTGACAATTTCAGGCATAGAAAACCAGTTCTGGGATCTGACCCCCCTGCACGCCAGTTCCGTTAGTACTGTCCGAGGAACACTGGAACTGGAAGGTCACCTTTCCACATTGCACTTCCGTCATACCCTCCTGTCCAAAATAGCTAAGTTCATTCCCATCTAATACAGCACTGACTGTGTAGAAGGTGTCCTGCTCCACTTGAACCGGGTGTTCAAACCATACAGAGAAGGTGCCGCTGGATCCATCTGAAACAAATTTCGTTAGGTTCTGTGCCAGGGTCACTCCTTGGCGCTTGAGTTCGATCTTGACGCTATACTCTGCCTTTCCACCACTGGAACCAAACAAGCCAAGACCTGCGATAAAGATCCTCTTGTCCACCGCAAACTGGATGCTATCACAGCGTCCGCGGTAGCGCCACTGGTTACTACGATAAGCCGAGGACTGGAAACGATGGCAGCGCTGTGGTGTCAGACCCTTTCTTTTTTGCAGTGGGAATTCCAGCTTGGGCTTATTAGCTGCCGTATACCACAGAAAGACATCATGAGTCTCTTCCAGCGTTAAAATGTCTGACTGCGCAGCTCCGTTGGCAAACTCCTCCAGGGTCATGGTTGGGATGCGAACCAAGTAGAGAGCCTTGCCCAGCACTGCCCTTTTATTACGAGCGGTCGGTCCCAGTCCCTGCCTTTTGCATTCAGCCACAGACCAATCGAGAGCCGCCTGGAAGACCACCGCCTCCCGGGTGTTGAGGGTCTCTCGCTTTAGTATGATCTCCAGCGTTTGAAGATCAATCTCACAGAAACCCTCAGAGTGAAGCGCCAGCTCAGCCTGAGCATCAATGACCTCCCAACACCGCTGGGTCAGCTCAGGCTCCTCAAACAGTCGACTCTGGGACAACAACACACAGGCATTTTTGGCCTCTAGGCTCGTCTCCAGAAAGGTGACACAGGCCTTAGCCAGTGCAGGCACTATATACTTTTTGGCAGCGTACAGAGTGGCCAGCACTGTGTCCGCTTCAAGTTCAATCTCATCGCTGTACATGTACCTGAAAGTGAAAACAAAAAAAGGACTAAGAAACCATATCTTTCCAATAGTTTTACAAGCATTAGGCTAGTTTGCAGTGATTAAGTTTAGAGTTATATGTACGAGTCAATGATTTAAAAAAAAAATCTAGGTTAAAATGCATCTTAAAAGTTTACTCTTTGTATTCATTTTAGATTCACATTGTTTTGAAAAACACAACATTTAAGAAAATTCCCAATGTGATGACTCAAAGTAACCAAGTAAAAAGTAATAACATGTTCCTTAAACCTTGAAAACACATGAACATACAATTTTGTTATTGACAAAATGTTTTTAAATATATTTTTCAATGTACATCATGAATTCATAAATATGACATTTTATGAGTTGCACGACATGACATTTCATATCCTGAACTAACTTTTTCATAAAAAGTCAAATTGTCTGATATTTTAAGAGACTTATTGAGATCGATACAGTCACGAGGGACTATTTTATGTTTTTCTTCTCCATGTTGGTTGCACCAAATGACTTGAAAAAAGGCTTTCAAATATTACTAAAGAGTGAACCAGTTGTGCAAAAAAAAATTTCTAAGAATTTAAGGAGAAAATAAAAAAGAATATTTTAAGTCATTGTATATATGATTTTAGTGCTGTGAAATCAATTAATCGCATCCAAAATAAAAGTTTGTTTACATAATATACGTGTGTGTACTGTGTATAATTATTATGTATATATAAATACACACACATGCATGTATACATTTAAGAAAAATGTGTTCAATTTATATATAAAATATTTATATATAATATAAATTATATAAATGTGTATACAGTATATACACGCAAATATTTCTCAAATATATACATGAGTGTATTCAAATATACATAATTATACACAGCACACACACATATTATGTGAACACAAACTTTTATTTTGGATGCGATTAATCGCGATTAATCGATTTGACAGCACGGAATAAATTAATCGATCAAGAAAAAGAAACGGACTGTCACATCATTCACCCATATGCATTAGAAGTAAGTGCAAGGCATACTTCAAAAGGATTAAAAAAGCAGCAGGCTCCACGTCAGGAATATGAATCTCAGATTCTCCTTCCGCTAGATCTCCGTAAAACATGGCACCAAAAACAGAACTCCCCACTGCCAGCACATACTGAAAGCACAAATCCCACACAAAAGCGGTTAAGCATACGGTTGATGAAAGAGCCACTCGAGATGCATGCTGACACAAGAGGATGCGCTCACCTTGTGTGCTGGAACTTTTTGGGATGCGCCAGGAGGACCCACAACAAAATGAACATCTGCCATGAGTTCGTTATTGAACATCAAAGCATTCCTGAAGAGAACAGAATGCAATAGAATATTATGTTTTTGGACCAATAACAGCTTAGATTATTTGAAAATCATGCGCCCTTACCTCTCTCGCAATGTAGGATGGGTGGACTGCCAGCTGGCAGTCTCGACGTTATTATTGTTGATGTTCTGCTGAGTGGCAGTTGTAGTTGGCGTTGTCACCGTTTGAGTGACTTGGACGATGGTCTTTTTGCCGGCAGCTGTTACTGCTGTGCTGTTACTGTTAGGAAGGTTGGTGTTTATGCTGGCAGGATAGAGTTCTGCAGCCATCTTCTTCCTCAAGGACAAAGTCACGAGTTCATAGCATACTGGCAGCTTGCTGAGCTGTTTCCCACTCTTTCTTGTCCTTTTTAAGGTTTCTGGAAGCAAAAGGAAAAACGTGAAAAACTTCATGATCCTGCCATACAGGCAATCTGGCGTTGTTGGCATCAGCAAGTCTATCCACCGGTTTCTAAAGACAGGTGTATCGGGGGGGGGGGGGGGGGGGGAACAGCTCCTTTTGATTTAATTAGAAACTAAAAGCCTCGGTCACTCAATACACGCGCTTCCATAGCTTATCTCCCTCTCTGGCACATTTACAAACCCGAAATATTCCAGCTCGAAGACTTTTTCCTCTTTCTCATCGCATCCTCACGATTCCTTGATCTCTCGCCAATACGGTCTTTATACAGTGAAAGCAATACGATGTTCGGTTGAATATGTCAGAGGTCTGAGACGACCACGGAAAGTGCTACGTTGTCCTGGTCTGCCTACATATCTGTGTGTATCCTCTCTCTACTCTGTATTGTAAAGCCCGTTTTGTGTAGTGGGAGAGGACGCCCAGCTCTCTGCTGACAAATCAAACTACGAGTGAATCGGACGTCAGTAGCCCAGGGCGCCTCCCACACCACCGAACCGCCAGCCCCTCTTTCCGTCGCTCACACAAGCACGAATTAACCCCTTGCGCATTGTTTACTACGGTTGCGAACCGAGAACCGTTCCGTTAAAAACCAAGCGAATCGAAAGACTTTGTGAAACACATTACTTAAACACTCTGACAGTGTTTCCTACACTACTGTTGTCGATTCCCGAACGAATGATTCTTATGAGTCGGCTGTTTTTAGTGAATCAAAAACATAGAACGCGACCAAAGAATGATTCTTATGAGTCGACTCTTGTGCATCAAAAACATTAATGAAGCAATCGGAGAGTTACTGAATTAGCTTGACTCGCAAGTTATTACTTTCATGTACGAAATGATAGTGTTGTAAGGCATGTGTGAGACTTGCATATGTGACCCTGGACCACAAAACCAGTCATAAGTCGCACGGGTATATTTGTGGCAATAATAGGCACTGTATGAGTCAAAATTATTGATATTTATTTTATGCCAAAAATCACTAGGATATTAAGTAAAGATCATGTTTCATGAAGATATTTTGTACATTTCCTACCGTAAATATATAAAAAAATATGCGTTGCAAGGACTTCATTCGTACAACTTTAAGGCGATTTTCACAATATTTAGATTTTTTTTGCACCCTCAGAGTATCTCGGCCAAATAGGCCTATTGTCATATCCTAACAACCATCAATGTAAAGCTTATTTATTCAGCTTTCAGAGTATAAGTCTCAGTTTAAAAAAAAATTGACCCTTAATGACTGGTTTTGTGGTCCAGGGTCACATATTTTTTATTTAGGCTAGCTAGCTGTTTACATGACAACGTGTAGTTACGGATACAGATGCTGCTGGGCAGTGGTTTTATATAAAAATGAATGAAATATGTTACTTTGTTATTCGAAATGCATGGATTTCATTTGTGCTGCACCTAAAAAGCCTTTGAAAAAAAAAAATCACTGAAATGTCGGAGTACACACACCTTTTAGAATAAATGTATTGCATTTATTAATGTTCTGTTGAATCTGACTGACATAAATGTCAAATAACAATACATGCAATTTATTACTTAGGCTATACTAAAATAACACTAACTTAATGGGCCGTTAAGCAACCCGAATCGTTAACGGGAATCGGCATCGGAACCAGAATCGTTTTATCCACGATTCCCATCTCTATTGTTGACAATATGTTCACGTCACCACTTCCACAAACACAGGCATACAAAAAAAAATCAAGATGTATCATATCTTAAACTAGTGTTATCCAGGTCATCATCACCAGGGGCCAAGCAGATTTGATCTGTGTTATATGAAATACCGCGCGAAGCTTTGAAGACATTTCTTTATTTCATAAAGTAACTTTTTCTACCAACACGCAAAACAGAACTCAACATTGTAACGCTTTACCAGAATCACCGAGCTTCAGTTGCCGTGTTTCAACTTCACCAGTCAATTTGCTGATGCAGCCTTAAATGTCTCATAAGGGGATAAACATCTGCAACCAAGAGCTCAACCTACTAAGCAAATCTTTGATGTGGTCGGTAGAAATATCGCGCGTGCTCACCATTAACATGCACGATCAATGATTATAGCGCGAGCGTTATTTACACACCGGGTTTAAAGAGATAAAGTAGCAGTAGAACAGAGCTACCGTCCGCATAGACTTGTCCACCAAAACGGACTCTTTAGTCGAAGTAATATGAATCATTATTTGCGATTCAATAAAGCAATAACCGCAGAGGAACTTAAATAGTACATCATTAGTCGTTATTTACCTTATTGTGCCGACCGAAGCGTAGCTGCCAGGAAAATACATTCAGGTTTGATGTTTGAAGGCTCGCTGGCAGCCAGGAGCCATGTTAAATCGACAGTGCTATGAGAGAGTGGGGGTTGGGCTTGCACAGCTTTCCCGGATCTCCAACAGAGGGCTCCGGCGCTGGAAACGGGATCCTTCGCCTACGATAAGCGGCTTATCTATCTCACACAATTTAGACAATGTTTTTTTGCCAGCCAGAGTCTGTGCAGCATGCACACAGTTGAGTGTTCTAATCACTTTTAGTAAGTCACTTTGGGTCAGAGAATCTGGTTAAAGGTACACTGAGTAATGTTTTGTTTATTAAAAAGTTTTATAGCTTGCTACATAAAGAATTTAGTTGCATATTTTGAGAAATTAAAATGATGTAAACGTGCATGAGATGCAGACTCCAGTCATATCAGCCTTTTAGAAAAAGCTGTGTTTAATCTACATGAAGTAGTCGCCCACTCATAGATGGTGCCATGTTGGCATTATATGACCAGCCAATAATGCAGTTCTGACTAATGCTACTAATACTTTATATAGTGCTTTTAAGTGTTCAAGGTGCTTTTACAACATAACGCAGCACTATGTCCGGGTCCAGACACTCGTTGCAATGCCAAAATTACAACAAATGGTGCTAATATACACACACGGTGCACTGTACCTGACCTCTGTTTCCATATCAAAATCTCAATGTTTTATGAAACATTAAAATATTGATGTCCTGGACATCGTGAGCCTGGAGACTGTAGTGTAAACTTTTTAAAAGCTTATAATGCTCATAAAGTGCTGTTGAGATAGAATTCTCAATTGAAACTGTTAGAGGGTTGAACCCGGAAACAGTATTCCTTACGTCACAATTTAACAAGCGGATAAAAAACAAGCAGCTTTTGGCTAGAAGGGATACAGCTAAGGCTGGAAGTGACAAAATAACAATAAATTCAATTTGCTACTATCAGATTGTGTTTTATTAACGTCTACACCTACACCTACCCCAACCCTAAACCTACCCTTACAATAATGCAAATACAGTAATTAATTGTTGTTCTGCGTGACAAAAATTACGCAATATTGATGTGCACATGCCCAGTAAGCCCTGGTAGGACAATCTGGCCGTGACTGTATCACTTCTAGCCCCAACTGTGTGAAAGGGCAGCAGTTAGTAAACAAAATTCATGCACCCTGGCCAATAGGTGTCAGTATAAAGTTCAAAAGCAATGCTTAATATTGGAATGAATAAAAAACAACTAAATGTTAACACAAAAACATACAAGGGGTGCGTTTCACTTTGCTTTCTCAGCCTACATTTGCGAACTTTCCTTAGCACTTCTCTTTAGGCTATATCTTTAAACAGACCCTTGACCCCTCGATTTTGAGGGAGTGACTCTACTTATACAGTATGTACACATCAAGCAGATTCATATACCACAATGCAACAGTTGTGACATCACAGCAGAGCACACGTTACTAACCTCCACCCTATACTACTGTGTATGATATATGAGATATTTAGAAATATTGTATTGTTGTGTTTTTCCCAACAGACAGGCATACCTATAAAATGGTGCATAAAACAGTTCTTAAAAAGAAAAAGTTGTAAATAATAAATCAGCTTCATAGCAAATTCCAAGTGATCATTTAAACCCATTACTTCAACTAGTAGTTGGAACTCGCACAATGTTAGCAATGAGGGCGAGGGAAGGGCATCAAAATTTGAACTGGAACGCAGCCTGAGTGTACCTTTAACTATAAACTGAAACTAAAATATAGTATTAAATACAATTTATATCCCCCCTCCTCACTCCCCCGCTGGCCTGCACTCACATTGCACTTAACGTACCGGGCCGGAGCACGCTTACGTAATTCACAATGCAACTTTTTGTTTTGAAGAAGACAGGAAGAAAAGCGCTTTCGCTAATAGACTGCCTAATTGATTGCACTGCACGTATCAAAAGATTATTACGGAGACAGCTGACTTTGATGGAGGAATTTGCAGCTTTACTCGCAAACTACAATTCATGTTCATCAAAAAGATGAGAACCAGGACCGTTATAAACCTAAATATACTTGAATGAATTGAAAAGTGTATCTAAGTAGTAATAGTTTGCTGTTTGCTGTCGTAATGATGACAGTAGCGCAGAGCTGTTCCGTGCTCCGGCGCGGTTAGTGCTCACACCACATGCGTAAAACGAACCACGCCAGGGCACGGAACGGAGCGTTCACACTTGTCAAACAAACCAGGCTTTAATTCAAGGTTGTTGATATCATTCAGCTGTTTCGTTCTCTCAGTTATGAATTTCTATAGTTCTATGTGGATTTTTTCGCACATTGCCACTTTGTTAGGTTGCAGAATTAACTGTACATTGAAAATACAGTTAACACTTCTGCCATGTACTACTTTAGTTGCAAAAGGTTTTGATTAGCACTTTCAATTTTGCTCTCTCACTGCATCAAAATCAAGCTTTCCCCTTAAGCAAATTATGATTTTAATAATTACAGACACATCAGACAAGGTCACAGACTGAGTTTGAGACATCTGATGGTCCCTGGATGCATCTTTTATGGAATGTCTTTGTTCAACCTAGATAAGAATACATTTTAGCAACAAAATGAAGAACATAATTTTGCTTCTGTAGGGTGTCTGTTGTAGGAAAGTGTAGCATCTGACTTTATTTTAAAGGATTTTTCAAATCCTACCTGTAGTGCTGTTCACGACCCTCACCAAGAATGATTTCAAAGGCCTATGTTTCCCATCCCCACCAACAATTCTCAAAATCTATTTGATTATTTCTCTCTATTCATTTATCATTTTTCCCTTAATCAAACTCTGACAGCCACAGTCTCACAAATCAGATAATTTTACAGCCATGACTGAAATAGAAGTCTGAAAATCAATTTATTTTTCAGTGCAGTATGGATCATTCCAAAGAATGTTACATGAGAAAATTAAATTTTTCTTAAGCAACTTAAGACTATTTTTAGACTATTTCCTGTTTCACAGATGGCACTGAATATTTGCTCTGTCAACTGCTCTGCTCTATGTATTAATAGGATAATTTAATATAAAATTACCTAGATGTATAAAAAGGCCAGTGACAGACACAGTCTAGGGAGATTTCAATGAACATACTATGTCTCGTAAGTACTGGTGCAATCCCCATAGTGTAGCCTTAGATAGGATTGTAGATGGCCGCCTTTCTTAGCTGAGCTCATTTCCTTCTTAATAGGACAGCTGTGATGTTTGGGCTTTATTGGGCCAGCAGAATGAGTTTACCCAAGGACTTAGAAGTAGGTGGAAGTGAGGGATATTTGCTCCCACAGAGTGACTCTAAGCCAAACCACTTTTAAAGGTTCCCATAGGGGGACTGTGTTCTAGATTCAACATGGAGTCAAGGAGAATCGCAATTTTTTTTGCTTTTTTAATCCTTTGATAAGGCATCAGCTAAATGAGGTTCACAGAGACGTGGAGCCTTGATTTGTAATAACTAGTTTTCAATCCAAAGTTACATATTTAGGTTATATTCTCAGGTTTGTTTCCAGATGCTGATTACAGATCTGATTTCTATCTATAGATCCGTGTCTGTACATTCCACGATTTGCCCACATGTTGGAGTTCGGTGAAAAGACTCATGAGGTTTCGATGACTGCTCTCAGACTGTTGCAGAGGATGAAAAGAGACTGGATGCACACAGGGCGTCGACCATCAGGCTTGTGTGGTGCAGGTAGATTGTCTAATGTCCAAATGATAAATCCTTTGTTGTATTTGGAGGTCTCTTAAAGGGATAGTCCACTCGAAATTGATAATTCTGTCATCAATTACTCACCCCGGTGTTGTTGCAAACCTGTATGATTTTCTTTTTTATCTGTGGAACTCAAAAGAAGATATTTGAAGAACAGTTTTTGTCCATACAATAAAAGTCAATAAGGTCCAAATAAAATCATTGTTCAACTCATGTATTCAAAGTCAAATCAAATTGAGAACACTTAAAGTAAACCACTAAGTGAATTACTTTTATGCTTCCTTTATGTCTGTTTTGGAGTTTGAAACTTTTGGACCCCATTGGTTATTATTGTATAGACAAAACAGCTAAAGCATTCTTCAAGATATCTTCAAGATATAAGTTTTGACCGACATGAGGGTGAGTAAATGATGACAGAATTTTTTTTGCCGGACTATCCCTTTAAACCTCAGTTATTGTGTGTTTTGGATTAACTTTCAAGTTGTTAAAAGATTCACTAGATGCCTCCTTTGTCAGCTCGAAACGAAAATAGCCTACTTGTTTTTTCAGTCTTCAGTTCTGCGCATCTGTCAGATCATAAAGCAAATCCCTTAATGTGCTAAAAGTTTGACATGGGAACTGGAGCAGCGAGTTCCATAACAAGGATAAAAACAAGATCAGCAAGTGCTTTACCACCGCGCAGATCTTGGTGCCCTCGATCTGAAGCAGAACTGTTGGTCCCTGCACTATGTCGTCAGCAAGATGCCCTGACTGCACAGGAATAGAAGGCAGACTTCCTGCCTGCATCTCTAGTTCATCCCTCTTTCACTGTCTCACTTTTCTCATCTAACATCCGTTGCTGCAATATCTGAATAATTAATAATTCATCATTAATCATTCACAGTGTTCAGGGGAATATGGTAAGTGTAAATGTCAGTTTTCTGTATTGAGGTTGATTGTTTTAGAGCGAGGGGAGTAAACACTACACTTCACCTTCTGACTCAGAGTGTGAACACTGAAAAAACAAGGATCACTTACTGAACATATGTGTGTGTTTGAGAACGCTTTCACACAGAAATAATAATTCATCAATAATTTTGCAGAATTTAGTATATAGAGGTATTTAGAATGTACATATATTAAAAAAAAAGTACATTGATAAAATTGACAGGCAATTATTTTACATGGATGCAAAAAACTATCCATCAAAAAAACCTGAAAACGTATCATGGTTTCCACAAAAATACAAATGTTTTCAACAAGAAATGTTTCTTGAGTATCAAATCATCATATTAGAATGATTTCTGAAAGATCATGTGGCACTGAAGACTGCAGTAATGATGCTGACAATTCAGCTTTGCCATCACAGGAATCTGTTACATTTTAAAATATTATTTAAAATTGTTAAAATATTTCACAGTATTATTGTTTTTAAGATAAAATGTTATATTTATGTAAAAAATATTTTTATTAGACACTGAATAACTGAGTCAACAATAAAGGTATTCCCAAACAATAAAGATAAATATTAAATATAGATATATTGAAGATAATATTGTATTCAAAAATCATTATAATATTTTACTAATATTTAATATATAATATTTAATTTAATTTAATTTAACTTCCAGTTTTTGTGCTTTTTAGGACAACAAAAAATCCTTAGTAAATTAGAAATATTGTACAATTATAGAAATATTGTCTAAATATATTGGATGCTTCTTGTTGACAGTGGATGGAAAATGGATTGAAGAGGCTTGTTTTATTGTTGTTCTATTGAAGCTCTATTTAAATAATGTCTAATAAACGGTTACTGTATCGCACAACACACCTCAGCATCTGCAGAGATTCTTTTTACACATGCTCCATTACTGTAGAAAATGCACTCCCAACACTTTTGTATGGCACATACATTGTATATTTGCATGGTGGTGAAATGTCATACAAATTGAGAACAATACTGTTTGGGGACAAACATTTATCCTCATTTTCTCTCCATTGTTCCCCCAGCTCTGCTCGTGGCAGCTCGTATGCATGATTTCCGCCGTACAGTGAAGGAGGTGATATCTGTCGTTAAGGTGTGCGAGGCCACACTGAGAAAAAGGTGAATGTCATGGCTGATCTGAGCAGATTCTTAGGGAAATTGCCTGATTGCCTGATGACAAGCGGTCAGCAGGCCTTGGTATAATATAATATAGTTAACGACTTATTGGTATCGCCTACAATTTTAATACCAGTGCATCCCTAGTTAAAACTCTTTTGATAGGCTGTGTACCCCTGATGCCTGTACTGTAACATTTCGCCAAACGTTTCTTCTGCCCAGGCTAACAGAGTTTGAGGAGACCCCCACCAGTGCCCTGACCATTGATGAGTTCATGCGAGTGGACCTCGAGCAAGAATGTGATCCTCCATCTTTTGTTGCTGGAAAGAAAAAACAAAAGATGCAGCAGGTACTGGTGAGACACACTACTGGTGAAAGGTTTGGAGTCAGTATCTTTTTTTTAATTAATACTTTTACAGGGTTTGTACAAGATGTTTAAAGTGCTTGAAGTACTTAAATTTGACTTTTTGAAATTGAAGTCCTGGAAAACCCTTGAAAACAGCCATATTCATGAAAAGGTACTTGAAAAGTGCTTGAATTATTGAAAGACAATATATGTGAAATTAGTGTTGAATTTTATTGATAAAAAAAAAAATTCACACAAAATTAACGCTGCAGCCCGTCTGATATAGATATAGAGTCATTTCACATGGCTATGAGTGTGATATTGCTCTTATAAATATCCAAGTATATGATACAGCTTTCATTTTTCAGGTCAATCATATATTCATGTGGAAAAAATCAGTTTGAATAAGGAAAGTGATATATTTGTCATAGTACAGTCATTGCATGTGCTGCACTTTATTTGTACCATTTTGTTTTATTAGTTTATTTTTACTTATCTATTTACCTTTTTTAGAATTTGAAAGATGATAAAGATTGTTCAATAAGTGAGATCTCTAATTGTAGTCCAAAAAAATGTGTATGATTTGTAAACCAAAAAAGTAGTGCTTGAAAAGTCCTTGAAAGTCCTGGAATTTCATGTTACAGTAGCTGTACGAACCCTGCTTTTATTCAGCAAAAATTCATTAAGTTGATCAATGATTAATGTTCTAATGTTCAAAAGTTAAAAAACAGTAAAGACTTTTATAATGTTACAAAGATTTTTATTTTAAATAAATGATTCTCTTTTGCACTTTCTAATAGAATCCTAAAATAACAAATGTATCACGCATTCCTCAAAAATATTAATCAGCACAACTGTTTTCAAAATTTATAAAAAGTAGAAATGTCTCTTGAGCATTAAATCATCATATTAGAATGATTTCTGAAGGATCATGTGACACTGAAGACTGGAGTAATGATGCTGAAAATTCAGCTTTGATCACAGGAATAAATTAAATTTTAAATATATTCAAATAGAAAATATATATGGACGAAATAAATGCAGCATATCGTTTAAAAATACATATATTTAAAAAATCTTATCGACCTCAAACTTTTGAACAATAGTGTATGTATATATGTGTGTGTGGCCAGATATGAAGCTTTGAGTATAAGAGTCAGCCATATGAGACTCTGGACAAATGGTTCTCTTAATTAAAATGTCTTTTTTTCAGCTGGAACAAGAGTTGGTCAAGAAACTTGAGGAATATCAAGGTTAGTCTGTCCTCCTGGAATAAGATATTGTTTCTTTCTAATGACTCAACAAGGCATCTGAATGCTCTCTGTGGTGCGTTATCTCGGCTACACTAAGCATTTCAAGATTTTTTCAGTGATTATGAATAGCAAATGCCCCTGTGGTTTGGAGCACCCACCTTACGGACAGAAGCTGTTTTAATGAATGGTCTAAATATATATCGACTATACGTAATACGTTTCATTTGCATATGTGATCTGAACATTGAACACACTCTACCAAGGATCTATGTTGCATGCTGAACATCTGTGAGACAGAAAGATTGAACTGTCAATCAGAGACGCCAGGCTCATGTGTACATGTGTGTACGTTGTCTGCAGGTGAGATCAACTCATACCGCGATGAGATTGAGACACAGCTGGCAGGGAGCAGCAGAACCAAACTGAGAGGGATTTATGCCTCCTACGCAAGAGAAGGTAGATCAAATCAAGTGCTCTGCATGTTTATTTAGTACACCTAGGCTCATCTCTCTACAGTTCAATTCGCTTCTTAATAGAGATTATTGTGTGGTTTTATGCTGATGCACGTGCAGAAACAACATTGTTGGTTTTAGATTATTCTCTAACACACTTTCAGATGATGACTGTGTGTCTTTGGCCTCTGGGGTGACTGGGGACGAAGATCCAGAGGATGAGGAAATGGAGGCAGCAGCCCAACACCTCAACCAGGAGTTTATCAGTCAGGTGCTAGAGCAGGGAGACCAGGAAGAGATGGAGAATCAGGAGGGGAGTAAGGATACAATACCGCTCTCTAGTCAGTCAACACATATGCCCCTGACAGCCCTCCTCGGCCCTCTGCCCAGTGCAGCCAGCCTTGGCCTAACAGACTCCATTCGGGAATGCATCGCAGCGGAGACTACAAACGGTGAGTGTCCCACTTCCTCAGCACAGGTTATTTGGCCGAACAGGATGCTCATTACAGCATGCTGTGTTTGTCCTGGGTGTTTTATGAGTACTACAAGGCTTCCCTGGTACTGGAAAACTGATGTCTAGGCCTGGAAAAGTGACTGAAATTATTAAAATCTTAAAAGGTAATGGAAAAATTGTGAAAATAGTCTAAATGTATTATTGTCGCAAACAACTGGAAAATGAATGTAAATTCAGAGTGTGGCAATCTTATATTTTTGTTGGTAACTGAAAAGCATAATCAGATTAGCCAAAATATTTTAATTCACAATGAAAGCAAAATTACAGTGTTTATAAGTGATTTAGCCATGTACATCATGTAAAAAACAAAACAAAAAGTGCCTTCAGCCCTAGAATCCAGAAGTCAGTCGCTGATAAACTCGCGCTGTTTGATTGACAGCTCCAGCGATTGTAAAGGGAGCGTCCTTTGATCGCTTTCTATATATAATTTAATCTGTATAAATAACAGATTATTTTCATCCTACTAAGAGAAACAATGTGAAGTTGACCGTTTAGTCACTGGTTTGATTTACTGACACAGACAAAGAACATCTGACTGTATGAATCATTACATATCAGAAATCACTGGTCACAGATCAGGCATTAGAATTAACACGGTTACTTACATGTCGGGACATTACTGTTGAGTCCATATCGTAAAAGTCTGTTTGCAAAGCCTGCGCCTAGTTTACCAAAGAGTCCACAGTGAAATGTGTAGAATACAAATAAATAATGCTCAACTGAGATATTCACATTGTTGAAAATAAATAACCACATTCCTAGCATTAGGATCCTTTGGAAGGTAATGTTATTTGTAGTCCATCCTGTATTGCTCTTCTCTCCTCGTCATCTCACTAACACACCGGTGGGCGGGGCCAAAGTTGCAATGATGAAGTAGGAGTTGATTTTCTTCCGCAGAGGCGGTCTTTCACCTATTTTTCACTCTATTATAGGCACATTTCACAATGAGTCGTTATCTGCTTGGTAATAATAAAAGCTGGAAGGTAACAAGGAAGTTTTTAGTTCTGAAACTTACAGGATATTCGTATAGTATGATGACCTCTTATATGTCAAAAGCACAAGGAAAATTTGATTTCTCAGTTCATGACCCCTTTAATACCCACAAAATCAAGTCCCGTCCTACTTTTTTTTCTCATTTGAGAAGCTGTATCATATATCACAAAAGGGAAGGAAAAATGGTCACAATGGTCACAAAAAAGTCTAGTCTTCCATTGTTTTTTATAAATAATTAGCATTGCTTGAGATACAATTTTATAATAATATTATATTATTAACAATATTTTATTCCATTTTTATGTGGGTCCAAACTCTCATGGTCCATTTATCTGTTAAAACTAAATATTTCCTGAGTATATCAAGCAGAATTTGTTCTTCAAAGCCACTGGTTTTCTTTGTTATAAGATGGATGACCATAGGAAGTATGGTGAATGTTTAATCTTTATGAAAGCTTTAACCCTTTGCTGTTGTGAAAGTCAGCACTCCGATGGTGGGTCTGCCAGACATAATCACTTGGAGCTTTTTGAAATCCATTTAAGACATTTAATAAGAGCTGCTCCAATTTGTCTGCTTCATGCTGTACTGCAGAGGAAAAGCCACAGATGTACTTTCTCATTATAGTGTTTTTATGCTGATCTTATTTCAGTTTATAGAGAGCATATGATTTCAGAGATGGGAAACGTATGGGGCTTTACTTTGGGGTTATTAGATGCTGTCTTGCTTTACTTACACAGATGACTGTATTTGTTGTACGACTGTTGTTCAGCTGAATACACATGAGAGAATCCAGTGAAACATAAACAATACAAACTCCGCTGTTTAAAAGTTTGGGGTCCTTAAGTCTCTTATGCTCACTAAGGCTGCATTTATTTGATCATACAATATGGTAAAAACAGTAATTTTGTGAAATATTATTACAATTTAAAATAAGTTACATTTATTCATGTGCTGGCAAATTGTCAGCAGTCATTACTCCAGTCTTTATTGTCACATGATCCTTCATAAATCATTCTAATATGCTGTCAAAAATTTTTTTTTGCGGAAACCCTCATACATTTTTTCAGGATTCTTTGATGAATAAAAAATAACTTTTATTTGAAAATAGACATTTTCTTTTCAATTCAATTTAATGTGTCCTTGCTGAATAAATGTATTCATGTTTTAAAAAAATCTATCTTACCCTAAACTTTCAAACATTAGTGTAACTTTTTAGTTATCATATTACTCATAACCAGCACATATGCGGTTAAGCAGTATTGATTCACAAAGCATTGATAACATTGAGTTGGACCCATTGTTAAATCATCTGGTCAAGACTCATTGATTGATGTGTATGTCTGCAACAGATAACTTTATTTACCAAGAGCTTTAGATTACTAAAATTCATCAAAGGCGGCTCTGAAAATAAAATGTGACTGGATTCAATAGACTCAAATGTCACGAGACCGTCCCAGCAACACATCTCTGACCTCAGCACCTGCTTGCTAGTCGGGCCATTCACTTTTAACCTTTGACCCCGACCCCTGACGACTCCTCGACCTAGGTGTTCCCTGCAGCTCAAAGTGACTAGCAGCAGTGGTTTATCTGAACACAGCATATGTCTCCTCAGGCCAGTATAGGAGATCGGAGCTGAGACACTTTATTTTAAAGCAGTCCAGACTGTGATCTGCTGTCTGGGCGGCTTTCCGTGGACTATTTCTGCTATGGCAGTTTGCTGATACATTTCCCTCAGCATCATTGTCCTTTTGCAGGAGAAGGTGATGATTCTGCAAGAGCGAAAGCCTCTTAGAGTCGCTCATAAAGATGGCTTTATGGGGTTTCACTCAGCATGGATGAATCACTGCTCACAACAGCACACAGCAGACAAAGTTGATCACTCTGAATGTTGAATTGTGGAAATGTGTTTGTTTGTGCTTAAAGATGAAGAAAGAGCAAGAAATTGAGAATTTTTTCAAGCATTGTATTTATTTGGGTATTTCCATTAGAATGAAAAAATAAAATGTAGAATTAAAACTGGCCCTTAACCAAGCATAACCACAAACAGAATGTACATCAGATATAGTAAATGTATATTTTACACAGCTATGTACATTATTGGTCCTTAAAATTATTGTATTGTTTCATATTTTAGTGTAGCATGGACCAAATTCAGGCATCGAAAGTGCAAAAAGCTGCATTTTTAAACTGCTGCAGTATGCAGGTCTGCATAAATTCGGTGTTCTTTAAATAGGGAATGCATGAGGCAGACAGAGACAAAGTGAGAGAGAGTGAGTGAGGTAGAAAGCGAGTGACCAAGAATGTGTGTGTGTCTGTGTATGTGTGAGGTCTGGCAGATGCCTCTCTCACTCTTGACAGGCTGTCGGTACTGGAGTGTCTCACTCTTTCAGACTGACTGTCTCTTCAGTTCTCTAGGGACACATGAGATTCACGCTCTCTCTCTTTCACTCTCTCATTTTCACTGCAGTGAAGAAAGTGACTGGCCAATTCCACAGCCTCCTTTCCATCAAAAGCATCTGTTTCACGCGGGTTCACTTCCCACTGGCTCACCAGTTTTAACCCAGAAATATCCCTCAAAAAGCATTCAAGGAGTCATGCTTATTTAATCAATATATATTTTCCAGTGCAGTGAAATATGAATTTTATCTGATGATGATAAAGGGGGTTGGGAGTCCATTATCAATTCTTGTTTTTCGCTATTCAATATATTCCAACCTCATACAGAGCTGGCCACCAGATCTTGGGTAATGCATTTCAGATTGACTCTGTGTGTGTGTGTGTGTGTGTGTGTGTGTGTGTGTGTGTGTGTGTGTGTGTGTGTGTGTGTGTGTGTGTGTGTGTGTGTGTGTGTGTGTGAGAGAGAGGGAGAGAGAGAGAGAGAGAGAGGGAGGATGAAAATATGGGAAAGATTTTCCCTTGGGCTTGCTGTGGTTTTTATGAACCTTGTCTGAACTTTGCCATTTTAAATGCCAGGCATTAGCCAACATGTCCACGACTGTGAGGAGAGAGAAACTTTCCTCAAAGGATAGACCTGCCTGTTCTTACAAAGCTTCCTGGGTCCCTCCCTTTCTTGGATCTCTTTGAAACCAGGATATTTTGATGCTCTAGTGTGATGAGCAGCTTACAGCATTGAGAATCTCAGTACCGTGGTCACAGCTTTACTGAGATTGTTGAACGCTCAGGCTTCAAACGAATCTCAATTTCCTCTGCATGGACAGCATGTGTTTTTCATAAATTTTTCTAAATGACTCTGAATCATCTGTGAGTACTGTTACTGTTTTGGAGCTGTGGAGCCGAGCAGTTACAGTAGCACACATGCTCTCATACATTTTTGCTCATGTGGATGAAACAGTGTGACATTTTCTTATCCCGTCCCCTATTTCTTTTCTTCACTATGTAAGTGAAAAAAGTTTCCTCAGCCCCTTGTGGACTTATTAGGGATATTGCTAGATATCCCTATTACTAGGGATGCGCAATATATCGGTACCATAGTGGTTATCAGCCAGTATTATTCTATTATTTCTGTCCTGTTGATATTGGTATATTTTTTTCATGCACATTTCCACTATTTTTAAATTTAGCTTACCTTTGCCACAGTGTTGTTATTGTTAAACGGTACATAACACACAGTTTCTGCCAATCTCATGTTAATCTCGAGTACCTATAGAGTAGTATTGCATCCTTCATATCTCTGAAGAGTCTTTAGTTTTATCATATTTATAAAAGACAGATACGCTGTACCAATTCTTTCCGAAAACAGCCGAGCTCGTGCAGACGTGCAGTGTCATGAGCACACACACACCTATGACACACACAGACATACACAATACGTCATGGCATTATCCCAGGATAACTTTCAATTCACTATACGTTTGTGTTGTTTACATTATATGTTGGCTGATTGCCAACAAAACAGACATTTGATGCAGTTTCACTCACCGTCTGCTGAATTCATGGTCTAAAAACCAAATGACAGCGCTGCCGACGGCTTCCGTAACCCGAACGAAGCTCGTTGATGGACACGCTCTTGCTCTCGCTCTGGTTAATGTGCTCACGTGCTCATCCGGGAGAAGTGCCTATACAAGCAATTCCGCCCTTTATGAAGTCATACAGAGCCATACTCGAAAAAAACTTATTCAAACGAAACTTATTCAAATCCTGAAGGAGCGTATTTGGCACAGAAATACGTCCAACTTGTGTTTTTTATTTTTATTATTTTGGCCAGCATGAGAATCCAACTCTTTAACAGTGTAAATAAGTCAGAATACATGAAATAGCATTAGACCCCCCCCCCCTTATCAAAATATATTAATAATGGTTAATTTAAACAAAGCTAAAATAAAATATAAATATTAGATTAAAAACAACTTTTAAAAAAGTAGAACTTAAAAAAAATTGACAACTAACTGAAATTAAAGTTGTTGTTTAAGTGCTAAAATGACTATAACTTAAAAATTTAAAATAAATTAAAGCTAATAAAAATACCCAAGCATATAACAAAAATGTACTAAAATTTTACATATTACTAAAACTTAAAAATAAAGCCTAATATTAAAAAAAAATCTAAATATTAATATTGATAAACAATACTAAAATAACACTACTTTGCCATCATCTATTCTAACACTCACTGAAAGTT
The DNA here is from genome assembly GCA_039654625.1 of Rhinogobio ventralis. NCBI lineage: Eukaryota > Metazoa > Chordata > Actinopteri > Cypriniformes > Gobionidae > Rhinogobio > Rhinogobio ventralis. Next base: position 7,814,721 of record CM077210.1, on the reverse strand, counting down.
AATTTTTAGAAACACTAATAATTGAATATCTCAAAATGAATACTTTTTTCATACTGTGCATTATAATGTTGTGATAAATTTGAACTTCATTTAACTGAATACAACATCTTAAAAAAAGCAGCACTCATGCTGTGGAAAAAACTGACATGCATTGCAGCACTCAAAAATATCCATATAGTTTATGTTTACATAGAAAAACAATTAAAAAAGGCACAGACAGATGCATGAACATCCTGTGTGAACTGCCCCTAAAGCTTTCAGATTTAAGCTCCTATTCCAGGGGTAAAAAAAGTGAAATTCTCCTCCTGTATGTACTGAGGGGGGCATGTCATGAGTTTCCTGCAGCAGGGACACTGATTGATTACACCTCCTGCAACTCCTCCCAAACTGCATTGCTGCATTGCATTTACTGTTATGCACTGAGCTTCGGCTGTGGTGATGCTGCCTCATGGTCCAATGCGCTCTGAGCGCTGTCCCTCCCTCTCTCTGCTGTTAATGCCATTGCTGCTCGCATGTGTAAAGTATCGATCTAATGGCCTGCATGCAGTCAGACAGCTGTGCTTGATTCAGAGTGATTGGCCAGTGGCTCGGGGAACGAGAGAGAAATGGGAGACTGTGTAGATGGAGATGACAGGACATTCACTGAATGACGCATGGGAAAGCACAGCTTCTGCAGGCAAATACAGCGTTTAACCTTTCAAGCGGTTGTGTTTGACGTGATCAAAACACGTTGAGGGATAGCAGAGAGCAAAAGGCTCTTTTGTAGTCTATCCACATTTATAGTTAACTGCATGTGCAGAATGTCAATGTGTTAGGTCAGATAGCTCTGATCTGAAAGATAGTGTAGCTGCCTACTGTAGCTGACCCGAAGACAAGAATACACACACACATACATTCTTCACTCCTTGGCCTGTTTGCCCACAGCACAGACAGTGGGAGCAGGTGGCGTGGTTGGAAAAGGCCCTTAGAGGTTATCGTGCCATATTGCAAGAGGTTTTTTTTTTCACCTTGTCCTCCTTTTTGTGTGAAACATTCTCAATCTGCAAGCTCTTTCGATTCTTTTTTAAGCATTCAGCAAAAGAAGCTAGAGTAAATCTCAGTGGATCCTCAGAACAGGGGCTTCTCTTGTTGGCATTATGAGAAATCTAATAATTCATTTTCAAAGCATAACACCAGTTGATCAAGAAATTGATTTGATTAAATTAAATTGTAGTATAAATTATAATGGCTTGTAAAATAAATATGTACAAACATTCGTTCTTTCAGTCTCAAAATGTTGCTCCCAATATTTATTCATCTCATTGGCATTTCACAGCAAAGCATCAAGCTGATCTGTTTATTCAGATGATTCATTATGTAATCTGGATTAGGTTCAGTCAAGTGCATGCTCGGATTAGAGGCTCATTTCTCATTGAAATATGTTGGAGCGTATTGCATTATGTGCATTTAATCTTGTTTTGCATTCTTCATATCATCGCACAACCAACAAACCAAGTTTTTGAAGAAGCCAGTAGTTAAAGTTTGCACAAAAAAATTATATAAAATAATAAAAAAAAAAAATCTTTTCTCTGTGGAAATCAAAAGGAGAATTTTGAAAAATCTTCACAGAGTTTAGTTAGTTCATAGTGATCCAAAATGTCAAATCTTCTGAAGCTTTTAAATCAAATAGGGTGCCACAGGTTGGATGTCAATAATATCAAATCATTGTATCTCATGTATCTCATAAACAAACACTATCATGTCATATTTGTTTAGAGAGTGAATAATGACTTCTTTATATTTAGTCCACAAGTCATACTGTTGTGCCAGTTTATATCTATTTAATAGAAAAGAGGAAGTTTAAATTATTCACATTTTGTGTTAATCAACAACAACAAAAAACACAAATTTGGAAAGAAATAAGGGTGTAAATAAATAATAAATTTTTTTTTTTTTTAATCTATTCTTTTAGCACTCTTCGGGCCCTATCATACACCAGGCGCAATGTGACACCAGGCACGACGCAAGTGTTTTTTGCTAGTTTCAGCCTGACGCAGTTATTATTTTCATGTCCAGTGCCATGTTGTTTAAATACCAAATGCACTCGCGCCTATCTGTTCGCCCATGGGTGTGCTGGTCTGAAAACCAGGTGTGTTCAGGCGCATTGTTGGCGTGTTGCTATTTTGAGGCAACTGAAAACGACTGCGCCATTGACCAACAAAAACCTGGTCTAATAGCACAGTATTTGTTGTATTATTTAAAGGGCGCATTAGTAATATGCGCCTATAGGAGGGTGCACAACGCATGTGTACACTCTGCTAATTACACACACAGGCAGCAGCACACAAACATTTTTAAATATTAAAAATAAAAGGATTCCTCTCTGGAGAAGCGTTCAGTATTTCCGCTCGCAAATTCTGCCATGATATTAGCGAATCCGCCATGGTACAAGCGCAACTGGCTTTTAAAGTTAATGGAAGATGAGACTCTGATTGGTTTATTGTACGTTACGCCCAAAACACACCCATTATTCATTAAGAGACTAGGTACAACCCTTTTAGACCATGTGCCTGGCGCGCCGTCGTTAAACTAGAAAAAGTGGATTCGGAAACTCCCTAAGTGCACCTGCGCCATGCGCTTCAGATCATGCGCTCAGATTGTTAAAATAGTGAAAATATTTTCTGCTTTTTTCTGGTTTCAAGCATAAAAGTTACCCATGCAGATTTCATTTATGTTCATGTTGGTTATGTGAATTCACCGTGCTGACCAACAGAAAGCTGCTTGATTTGAAAGCGATTTCTGAACAGTACTTCATGCATCTCTTTACTATTGACAATGGACCTATGTTCACTGAAATTTCCGACTGGCCACACCTTAAGCCTAGAGAATTTAGTGACTTGAGGTTGTATACCATTCACTGCTGGTTGCATAGCTTAGCCTATGTGACCTTTGGATGACTTCTTTCACGTTTTTCAACCCCCTACGAAACCGGAGCACCTTGTGAGAGGCTACCATCATCAATCCAACCCCAATCAGCCACACGCCAATCTTCTAAAGAGCAGAAACCTGATCGTGCCATGTTGTTTTTCTTTCTCCCTTCTATCCAAGCCGGCTGTGAAATCGCTCTGGTGAAACGCTGTGATTTGCTCCACTGGGTTTGATATGTGACAGCCCTAGCAAGCTGCCTGCAAACAAGCCCAATTCCCTCATAGACCAATGTGCCCATGTTGGTCCATGCCTGAGCAAGTATCCTATCTCTGTCTTATGGACGAGATACCTGGATTCAATTACAGTCCTGCTAAAGATTTAGAATTCACCTCCCCTTTAAAACCAGGTGTTAGAGCAGCAGGCAGAAGGAGATTGAAGATGTAATAGACTGTGTGGAGAAGGCAGTAAGAACAAACTGACAAACTGCTCTACAGAGCGCTAGCTACTCTCTGCTTTCTCAGACGACGACATCTTTGTCCTGTGTCGGCCACCGTAACTTCTCTGTGCTTCGAAAGGGAGGGGTGAGCGGTGGGCGGTTGCAATTCGCAACCTCATCGCTAGATGCCGCTAAAATTTACACAGTGCACCTTTAATTTCAATATTTAATACATTATGGAAATCAAATGTTGTAATTGTTGACATTAGTTAATGCACTGTGAACTAACATGAACAAACAATGAACAGCTGTATTTGTATTGACTAACATTAACAAAGATTAATAAATACTGTAACAAATGTATTGCTCATTTTTAGTTCATGTTAGTTAAAACTAATAATCTAATGTTAACAAATGAGACCTTGATGTAAAGTGTTACCATTTTAATATATTTATTCTGTGTAAATTTAGTTTTCATTGTTTTCATTTTATAATAATATTTTATTTTAATATAAATTTACTGTTAAAGTAATGTTAGATGTATAAATATGTATAAAAATAGTTTTTATTTCTCACTGTTTGGGTCAAACTGGAGTTAGAATCTCTATTTAAAAGATAATTTTGAGGTTTGTATCTCAAATGATACTGGAGACTACAGCCTTTGAAGTTGTGTGATGTGTCATAAACCTCACACATGCAAGTGTGCGAATCTGAGATTAGGGCAGATTGTGACCCATTTTCGTTTGTCTCAGTTCAGATATTTAAATCTGTTCTCCCTGGCCAGTCTTGCTGTGAGAACGTCAGAGCGTGTGAATGTGAGTTGGATGGCCACAGTAAAGACAACGTTCAGATCTTTCTATGTTCAATTAATGAACATCTGGTCCTGATCCACTGAGGCTCCACCAATCCAATCACATTTTTCCCAGGCCAACTTTTGCAGATCTTCATGTTTGGAAAAGACAATTTTGTCATATGAAAATAAGTTACAGAGAAAGTCACTGTTTGCTTTAGTTTAATCCTTGCTTAGATTTTTAAATCGAAGTAAAGGTTAACATGGATAGATCACACAAAACGGAATACAAATGGTAATCAGAATCTTTTCAGAATCAGAATCAGTTTCTTTTGTGTTATTTAGATAGTTTATACTTGATCCATAATGAGTAAACACTACTGATTATTGCATTCCAGAAGTTCACGTGTTTTTAATTCTCTACCCATTAGATTCCCATTTACAGGCAGAGATGCTGCTTTATATTGTGATTGTTTTCTTTCATCATGTCTATTTACAGCTCCCTCTTCTTGCCCTGTTCTCATTTATATTGATATTTTCCTACAGAAACATGCTAATTATATTCAGGTGGTGTTTATAACACACATTTATGTGAACCTGAGGGCATTGTATTAGCATACAGTAACATTGCTGTTAATTTTTGCCTCGGTATGAGATTTTAATTTAGGGATTAATAAATGTGACACCATGGATTTCAAGACAATTTGGAAAGTATTTGAGGCACACAAAATCCTTTAAAATCACTGCTAAGCCTATTAATGGCAATTACACAACAAAGAGCTGGCAGTGCGTGCATTATTGAGAGAATGCCACCAAAGTACTTCCTGTATAGTGTACCAACTCTGTCAGCTGTGGACTACAGTCAAGCAGGACGATTATCTTCAGTTTCATTCTGAAATAGAAACTTGCCTGAGTATCTTGCATGCTGTCTGATGGTAAACACTGTGTCACGTGCATCAGAGTCCTTTTTCATTATGTTTTTCTCATGTCATCTTTCTGTAGTGGAAGATAAATCAGAAAATGGGGAACTAGATCTAAATGGGATTGATGAAGATGAAATTGAAAAGGTATGTAATTAATGGGTTTATGGATTTAACTTCATATATATATATATATATATATATATATATATATATTAGTACAGAATTTGCAGTATAACACATTACTATGTTGTTCTCTGAGAATGGAGCTTTAAACTTCTGTTGAACTTTAGCAGGTCATGTGAAGTTCAAAAAACTGTCTGATGTCCTGAATCCCAGATTCACAAATTATCACCTCTTAGCATTACTTATCAGCATAGCCCTGTAATCTTCTCTACAGTACATTCTGAACGAGATAGAGGTGGAGGCGAAGACAGAGCTGTGGATGAAGCAAAATGAGGAGTATTTGAGGGAACAGAAAGGTAAGCAAAAAGGAGAAGAAGCTTAATACATTTGCATTTATTAACACAATACATACTCATACACCCGATTTGACGTCAGTGGCATGTGTATAACTAAGGCACTGCTCAGCCACAGAGATAAAAAATTCAGTGAAAGGAAGGATTTTGTTTTTTTAATACTTAATTGGCACAGTGAACTACTTTATGCAATTTCATCTCACGATGGAACCGTGTGAGATTAAGCTTGATTTTTGAGAATACGTAAATGAAAAATACCTGTGATAACTAAAAGACTGACCTTCTGAAGTTAATCTGCTCAACATTTTAAAAGTTTGTTGAGTTTTTAAAGCCCTTTATTTTGTATTGCTTTTTTTGTATCTACTCAATTTGATAAAGCCATTGTGCTTCCATTTGGTTTTATTATTTTTTTTTAGAAAAAGAAGAAAGAATAGCTAAAGAGAAGGAACAAGGGACCTATAAGGAGAAGGTGAGTAAGTCATATGTGTGTGTGTGTGTGTGTGTCTGGCTCTTACTTGTGTCGACATGGGCTTCTCTCTCATTCCGTGGTCTTCAGACACTCAGCAGCTAGGGATCCTAGGAGACCACATACTTTCCATTTTAACTTCATTTGCTCCTCTGGTTTCACCCCAGGCTTTCAGTGTCGCATCTCCTTAACCTGTCTGCTCTGACATCTGCACCATGACTCCCAGTTGGGGGTGGATTAGCCAGCCCTGCTCTGCACCTCTAATGAGGTGCCTTGAGCCTGATAGCAATTTCAGATACAGTCGTCCACTTGCTGACTGTGAAGAGACTTGTTACACTTTGGTACACGAGAAACATGGTCAGCAGTGACCAGATCAGATGAGCTTGATTGCTTTTCCAGGCTACTAATGGGATTCTGCCACCTTGTTGTTGACAGCTGTTAGTCTGACATCATTATATCAAGGCCCAAAGGAGAAAATGCACTGTTTAAATGATACCCCCCAAAAATAGAAATACCCACTTAATAAATTAACAGCTTGCTTTTTAGCGTTTTAGAAAGTCAAAGGACTCTTCGCTATGATTTAGGGTATGTTTACACGAGTTGAAAACGGAAAACTTTTTATGCATTTTAGCCATTCATTTACATGACGACAGCATTTTGGGGGCCTGAAAACTCAAGCTTTTGAAAACGTGTTTCATATTGCAAATTATGCCTTTACTATCTCCATGTAAACAGCAAACACCATGCGCATGCGTATTTCATGTTCATGCATGTGTATTACTTGTTCATGGGGTGTTTTGTTGACAAAGTGACATCGCCAACTACAGGCCTGGCATGCATAATACAGCCTTTTTAGTCTTTTTTACAGATCCGTTTTGACAACGTTGTCGTCTGTATTTAGTACATTGTTGTTGTGTAAACATACCCTCAGAGCTATCTAAGCACTGCAGTGTTAAGCCATCTAAGCACTCCAATGTTTGTTTTTCACTGTAAACTACTTTTATCCCAATTTGTCTAGCCAAAGAAGCCATCCAAGAAGCGAGAACCGATCCTGGCCAGCACTGCGGGAGAGGCCATAGAGAAGATGCTGGAGCAGAAAAAAATCTCCAGTAAGATCAATTACGATGTTTTGTGGGACCTCAACAGCAAGGGCAGCGGTAGCAACACCACCCAGGAAGCTGAGGACGTGCCCATCGGTGGCTCTGGGCGCAAGAAGTTGACCCGCCGCAAGAAGCAGCCAAACAAGAGCAATCTCGGGCTTGCTAAACCCGCGAGTCTCATGGGCAAGAGGTGAGAATTTAATAAATAGGGAATCTGTTGTTGTTGTTTTTTACTTGGTTACTGTTGGCTCACACTGCGCGTTGCAACTTTTTCTACTTTTTCACTCCCAGAAACCACTAAGTCTGTCTTTATGTAGTAACAGGGACCCACTCCAAGTGGTAAAGAGCCTCTTTTTTTCCTCACACAAAGGACATGATCAAAAGGGCTGTTCCCTTGCCCTTGGAGGACTACATTTTTCTTCTTGTCGGCCTTCAACATTTTGTCTTTGCTTTGCTCCTTTGGCTGACCTTCACAATCATTTCCACTAGGAGAAAGCTTGTCATCAATTCAGTGCCAGGACTGTCTGTCTGCCATCACCTGGCACCCTGTAGTGCATGCTGGGAGCCTGCCCCTTCTCCAATTAATAGTCCTCCAGGGCTCCAAACGTCCCTGTGAGAGAAGTAATGAATATACGACAGACGGAGCGCAAGATCATGACTTCTACACTTTGGCGTTGAAAGATAATTTCTCATTGTGTGATGTCTTTCCTCCAGTCCATTTCGTTAATGATAATTACTAATTTCATACTGAATGGTGAGATGATGATGAATCAGACATACGAACGCTGTCGGAGACTTCATATCCTGAAGCTTCGAAAAGGCAATTTACTGACCCCTTTCTTTTCAATCGTATATTCACGAACGTGTTTGAAACAAACTACACAACTTTCCCATTATTTTTATTACATTTGAGATTTTAAAAATATAAATATAATGGATATCCTGAAGATATAAAAACATAGCTGGCTAGTGTTATCATATGCTTTGTCTGGTGGGAATGCAATATATTTTTTTAAATTATTATTATTTTTGTTACACTATCTTTCAGAAGTTTAGGGTTGGTAAGATTTTTTTGAAAGCAGTCTCTTATGCTTACCAAGGCTACATTTGATGGTGACCCCACATTTTGAATGGTAGTTTACATCTATTTTTATCACTTTTTATAATATAGTGAAATTTTCTATTTTTCTCTTTGTTTAGGACCATAAGCTACTTATATTTATAAGTCCCATAAAGCTTTTTTATTATTTTTTACTTTATTTGTTAATTTAATACAAATATTTATTCATGTAAGTTAACTTACCTTGCTTGAACTGTCCCCCATTAGCTGGCCGAACCAGCAGAGGCCAGTGTAAAAATATTAAATCATCATAGTCTGATGACACTGTGGAACAAATTGAATGGTAAACTAGAATTTAGTTCCAGCTCCAGTTAAGAGAGCTTGTTCCCACTCCTGTTGAATCATGGGAACATTTGTAATGAGCTGCTATGGAAGGGCAAAAAGTTTTCAGTTTTGTTGCCACGGCTTGCAAATAGCAACTGTCTAAGATATTTCACGCAGTGCTTTTAGAAACAAATGGTTCGAAAGAGCCTGTAGCCCCTTTTCTCTTTCTGCATTGACTAAGCGTGCAGAAATAAATGTCTAAAATTGCTCAGTTGCTCAGCATTCACAATGCATACAGTGCTCTCTGTCACAAAACTCTCACTCTAGCTGATCAAAGCACATTTCTTCGAAGATATTTGGTATATGACCTGGTATATAAGTTATTTTAGGGGCTGAATAGACTAACACAGATCTATTTGCCTGCATAAAGTCGCTGTTGTTACTCTTCTTCACTGCCTTTAGTAGCTCCCAGACTCATTTTAGACGCTCCGCTAACCAGGTAGAATCAGGGACTTCCATCCCCCTTTACTAGCCTCAAACACCAGCTGCCAGATTAAACCTCTGCACGACCTCCAATCTAACAGCAACAGAGAAGCACTCCTCTTGAAAGATAAGAAGATAATTGCCATCCAGTTCCTTTTCTTTAATTTCTTTCCACCTTTTTTCACCTCTCCAGACCCCCTTCCTTTTCTACCCTTGTCTTTTAGTAAAGGCTTACCGTTCTTAAAACTGCCGAGATTTGCTTTTTGAAGTGTAAATCTGATCTCGATGCATAGGGATGACCTGTCTATGCCTCTCTTCTCGGCGTACCTCTGAAAAAGTGACAGCCCGACAGAACGCTTCACCTCCCAGCTCCAGCGTGCTGCCTGATCCTGTTTCTGATCCTCGTTTTACAGTAACAGCTACTGCTTTGAAATCAGACTCACGATTTGAGGAGCAGCATCAACCCTGGGGACTTGGGAGTGAAGAAGTATATGTATTTCTGCTCTCTACCTGATCCAGTCTGGTTTTTTAGCTCCATGACAACGTGAGAGGAGATTGATTTGTAAATGTTAGCTTAAGGTCAGATGGAATGAGTTAGAGTTGTTCCTGAGATGTGCCTTCCACCGGGCCTACACTGAGTAAAGTTCACAGCACCTCTCATTTATTTCGCATCCGGAAATAGCCAATGAGCTTGTGTGCCCTGATGCGTTTCGCAGATCCTCCCTTTCTGTTTGACCCGGCTCAATTTCCCACACTAAAATGTCATTTTTTCCACCCTAACGTTAGTCCACTTCCAGCAGTATGGCTTTTCGCTCATTATTACAGTGGGCTCTCAATGTCCATACTGTTTAAACCCGTCATCTTGCGTTCTAGAGGGCAGGAAACCAAGGCAACCGACTATGGAGTGTGTCATTTAGTCAGTCTCAATGGAGTTTCTTGTTGCCAAAAGCCTGTCACCAACTCCTAGCAACTAGATCAGCAGAGTGAGTCATTTTGTTTGTTTCTAGCGTGGTCACATTGACCTAGGACCAGCATGGAAACGTCTAGCGATATAGCAAAGTTGTTCTCTAAAGACTTTTGTCACAGAAAGTCTCTTGTGGTTGTACTTAAGGCCTAAGTGAGATAAGACGGTAGGAAGGACCTCTTAGGATCATCTTGTGCATGGTTCTCGACCTCTAATCTCGGTGAAAAAGGTTTTAGGCTGGGTCTCTCAGCATGGAGGGCTCTATTGTTTGAGGATGCCATTTATCAGTGGGTTGAGATCTGTTAGTCCAGAGGATGTCTGGTGGTGGGAGTAAGGGAGCCACATCCTGCTGATGGGAATCATGTTTGGTCGAGACAAAGCAGCTGGATTGTTTCATTTAATTTTGTGAGGTCATTAGAAATAACTCTGGATTTTAGAGTGGCCATAATGAAATCACAATAATAATGGAAGGAAATCCACAGTTGATCATAGATCTGCAAGACAACCCAAATGCAAGATATCAAAACTGCTCATAATTGCTTTAGGTAAGTAATAATTTTGGTAACAAAACATCCTGGCACCAATGACGCCACACTTTTTTAGCATTCTTCTTGGGTCTATAAGTATTTTCACATTCATTGTCTTCATAGGGATTTCAAAAATAGCCATGAACAAAACTGCCCAGCTCTGAAGCAAAACATAACTGAAAATCAGAGAAAGTTCAAATGCACAAGACTATTTAATTAATGTCTTTCATGTATCAGTTTATTAATATAACTATTGATTTATTTATATTTATTATAAAAAATATAAAACTAATTTTTTTAAGGAGAAATAAATAGTATAAATAGTCAGGTATATATAAATATTTAAGTTGTTTGTTGGACATTGACTGATTTGATTGAATATTCAGCATCATTACTCCAGTCTTTAGTGTCACATGATCCTTCAGAAATCATTCTAACTAGCTGATTTAGTGCTCAAGAAATATTTCCTATAATTTTTCATGTTGAAAAATGTAGTATTTTAGTGGAAACCAAAACAAACAGCATTTATTTGAAATAAAAAGAAATTTAACATTATAAATGTATTTACTGTCACTTTTGATCAATTTAATTCATCCCTGTTAAATAAAAATATTAATTTCTTTAGAAAAAAATCTTATGGACACCAAACTGTTGAATGGTAGCATATATATCATCACTTGGATCTCATGTTTTGAAAGGTTTATATGTAACTGTTAAAATATGGAGAAAATTAATGAGATTTTTGCTTCCAAAACTTGCCTGTTGTGCTCTATAGGCCTCCCCACCGAGTCTCCTCCACACCTGTCACTCACCTCAGCAGATGTTACAAGGCCAGGGTTCTGTAGGTGATGCTGAGAGGCCATCTTGAAAGCCTTACAAGCTCTCTTACCCTTCTTTTCCATCTGCACTAGAGTCACAGAGGGAGGTTGACTCAGTCACAGCATACTTCTCAAGATGTGTCAGCAGGAGTCTTCTCCCACTCATCTTCCCTAACTGACTTGAAGTCGTTAATGGAAACTTTTTCTCTCTCCTGGTGGCATGGAGCAGGTATGCATGTACAGATGTTACTATGATTGCAGGTGATAGATCCTCCTGTGCACTTTCCTTGCCACTGCAAGGTTTTGATCTCTGTGTCGTACACAAAGCGCTACAGGTTTTGGGCGAAAGCTGTTCCTAAGCAGCAGTCCCTTTAATGAGAAGAAAATTGCTACTTGCTCCATGTAGGCTTTGCGGCATGTCAAATTCTTCATGTGTGATCGGTTCAGGGCGTTCTCACTCCCACACACTGTTTTGTTTAGTGGTAGACGAACAATATGAGTGTTTGAGACAGTTAAGAGGGTAGTTTTAGTGTATTACACATTTGTGTGTGCATATATTGTAATTTTAGAGTGTCTGTTATATATATATATATATATAATTTATTTATTTTCAAATAGATATTAAAATATTTTATATAAGTGTGGTTATGTGCCTGTATGACACAATCAAACACAATACTGATCAAAGTCACAAAAGTGAAATCAGGGGAAAATCCCACCTTCCCTCTGTTGTACTGGGCAGCTGGAGAGTGAGATACAAGGAGGATAATCACACCTTTCTTCTCCTCTATGGATCTCTCTTTCTCTCGAAGCCTTGTCCCCGGATCAGAACCCTGGGGGCCTTCCTCAGTGGCCTGCAGGAAGTGTGATAAGATGCCTTGTCACCACGAGGTGTGGAAACCACTGGGCCGTAATTGTTGCCTCCTCCAGGGTCAGATTGCATGTCTTCCCTCTGTATCTCCTCCATCATGCTAGATCTGAGAGGAGCTAAATGCATTATAGCTTTGTCCTTCAGGAAAAGAATGCTCTGTAAGTATTTGTTAGGAAAGCTTTTTTGGTATGTGTTGCTGCATTTACCCCCCATGCTCAGTTCATCTCTCAGATTCTGTAAACTTACCCACTGTTTTATGAGTTAAATGATATTTGATGGTTATTATTGGATATTTTTCTAGCTGTGCAACCACTTTGACGAGGAATGAGGTTCACTCCTAAAGGGGTAATAGTGGGTTTGGCCATTATAGGTCATTGGAGTTGTACAGTAGTTTAGGCACTGGTTTGAATCCCATTCCTTGATGTTTTGTTTTTGTTTACATGCCTTCTACCCTTCACTTTTTGGTTGGACTATTTCTTGTATTTCAGCTAGAAGCTATTTTTCAAAAATAAGCTTTGTATTTGTTTTGAATAAATGCATAAACAGACTGTTAAATGATGAGGGGGTAATTGGCTTTCGTGAAACATTTAGGAGCCAAATGACTCTTAGTTGACAAATTACAGAATCGCCTTATAGAGATTTGCTTTAGTTAATTGAGTGTATAGCTTCTTTCATTTGAATATGTATCTTTATTTACACATTGTCTTATGAACAACATGTCAGTAAATAGACTGTACAGTTCAGTAAGTCTCACAAAATCTAAAGTACTCATTACAGTAATGATTCCTGGTTTGTTTTGAAGCATACACAATAAAAAAATGACGCATGGTTCAATGAGTTGTGAACTCTTTGAACGATTCGCTAACTGAGTGAGTCTGATTCAGGCCTGAGCATGTTTGAGTTCTTTATTGAATCTTTAAGGGGGTCTAATGCTATTTCTTGCTTTCTGACTTATTTGCACTGTTAAAGAGTTGGATTCTCAAGCTAAACATGGCCAACATTTAAAAAAATGAGTTGGACATATGATGGAGTATTTCTGTGCCAAATACACTCCTTCAGAATTCGAATAAGTTTTGGAAAGTTTTTTCCAAGTGTGGCCCTGTATGACGTCATAAAGAGCGGAATTCCTTGTATAGGCACTTCTCCCGGATGAGCGCATGAGCACATCAACCAGAGCGAGAGCAAGAGCGCGTCCATTAGCGAGCTTCGTTCGGGTTACGGTAGCCGACGGCAGTGCTGTCATTTTATTTTTAGACCACGAATTCAGCAATGCCACTAAAGAAGTGTGTTTCTGGTTGTGAGGGAAAGATAACATTGTTCAGCTTCCCAAATAACCCTAGTGTTAAGGAAACAGTGGATGCAGTTTGTTTTTCTGGAGCAGCAACGGAGTTTTGCAAATGTGTTTGTTTGTTCCCGGTCATGAGTCGAAACCGCAGACGGCGAGGGAAACTGCATCAAATGTCTGTGTTTTGTTGGCAATCGTCACGTAAGTGCATATAATGAAAACAACACAAACGTATAGTGAATCGAAAGTTACCCAGCGATAATGCCATGATGTATTTCGTGTGTGCGTGTGTGGACATGTATTTCTATCCCGGTGGGGACTTGAACCTGAATGCACACAGACTCATGGGGACTTGTGTCACTGTGGGGACCTAAATTGAGGTCCCCATGGGTACAAAAGCTTATAAATCATTCAGAATGAGTTCTTTTGAAAATGTAAAAAAAAATTCTGTGTGATGGGTAGGTTTAGGGGTAGGGTTAGTGTAAAGGGAGAGAATATACAGTTTGTACAGTATAAAAACCATTACGTCTATGGAGAGTCCCCAGAAAGATAGCGTGCCAGGCGTGTGTGTATGTGTGTGTGCTTGTGACTCTTTAGCTCCACCCACTGCACGCCTTCACGAGCTCGGCTGTTTTCAGAAAGAATCGGTACAGCGTATCTGTCTTTTATAAATATGATAAAACTAAAGACAATGCAATACTACTCTATAGGTAGTCAAGATTAACATGAGACTGGCAGAAACTGTGTGTGTTATGTACACTTTAAGGTGCAGTCACATTTACTACAGATTTGGGAGTTTCGCGTGAGGGTGAAAAAGTTCCCCATGCAGATTCATTCATTTTCAAGTTGGTCATGTAAATTTGTCGTGCTGACCAACAGAAAGCTGTTTGGTTTGAAAGTGATTTTTGTGTGAGCTGTGCTTCATACATCACTGTGCTATTGACAATAGACAATGAACCTTTTAAATACACTGAAATTTCGCTAATGGGACCACAGCTTTAGATTAACTCATTAAAAATTATTGGTTCATTATAGCCTTTTTTTGTGATTTGGACAATACGGCTCACATTGTGTTTAAAATGTTTTGTGCATTTTTTAATTAATTTTTTGCTGCCTTTGAAAGTATTTTTGTCCCATTCTGGAGCCCTGATAAATCTATATTTTAGCTAATTAATTTTGTATTATTTATGAACATTTGCATTTCGTGTTTTGACCTGCCCCTCAATCTGCTCTCCGACTACCCCTACAACTTAAACGCTGATACCCCCAGCTGGAGAGCGGGGATTACAGCTGCGGAGTGGCACCCAAAGCTGGTGGAGAGCCTCCACCCATTACACCCCTCTCCCCCCCTAGATTTATTTACACAAAGCCAGCTGCCGTATGATATTGGCTCAACAGAAATATTACTTCCCTACCCTGTCAGATTTCATCGACATGTATTATTGACAGACTGGCATATGGGCCCAGTGGAGCAAAAGTGCTCCCTCTGAAATGGCTGAGTCTGGGCCAGTTTTTTTTTTTTTTTTTCAATGAGATCACACTAAGAGCCTTTTAAATGTGTTGCCTAGCTACAAAGCCCATAAGAACACATCAGTAATAGTGGAAGTGTTTGATTTCCGCCCTACAGCCTTCAACGTGTTATATATAACCCATATGTGAAGAAATTGTTAGCTTTGGTACTTAAATATTCATGCATACTTTGTTACTAGAATTTCATATATGTTTAATCTGCAGCTGGAGGATGAGGAAACAACTGTGTGAATTTAGACTACAAGTACCAAAGCTTTTATCCTATGTTATTAAAGAAATAAGCTATGAGAGGCTGTGCATTGCAGTAATTTTAGCTCGAGTAAGGCATGTTCTGTGGCATGATTTAATGTTCAGTATATAGTTACATTGTTTTATTAATAATGATCATATTTATTTTATTAAGAATCATAATAAACAATCTTCCACAAATAAAATAGTTCATTAATTTTACTGTAGGCCATTCACAGTGCCTTCCACTAATATTGGCACCCTTGGTAAATATGAGTAAAGGCGACTGTGAAAATAAATCTGCATTGTTTATCCTTTTGATCTTTCATTCAAACATTTACAAAATTCTAACCTTTCATTGAAGTAAAACAATTGAAATTGGGGAGAAACTCACATTATGAAATAAATGTTTTCCTCTAATGCATGTTGGCCACAATTATTGGCACCCCTAGAAATCCTTATGAGTAAAATATCTCTGAAGTATATTCCCATTTATTTTTTTATTTTTTTTAAATTTAGCACACCAGGGTGACTAGGAGCATGAAATTGTCCAGCTATGACTTCCTGTTCCACAGGAGTATAAACATGAGGAAACACAAAGGCCAAATTCCCTTATTCATTCATCACAATGAGTAAAGCCAAAGAATATAGTTCTGATGTGCAGCAAAAGATTGTTGAGCTTCACAAAATAGAAAGTGACTGTAAGAAAATAGCTAAAGCATTGAAAATCCCCATTTCCACCATCAGGGCAATAATTAAGAAGTTCCAATCAACTAAAGATGTTACGAATCTGCCTGGAAGAGGACGTGTGTCTATATCGTCCTAATGCACGGTGAGGAGGAGCGTTTGAGTGGACAAAGACTCTCCAAGATCACAGCTGGAGAACTGCAGAGATTAGTTGAGTATTGGGGTCAGAAAGACAAAGGAAATATATCAAATAACTCTACATCACCACACGTTGTTTGGGAGGGTTTCAAGAAAAATCCAAACCAAAAACAAACTCCAGCATATTCAGTTATCAGACACGACTGGAACTTCAAAATGGACCTGGTTCTGTGGTCAGATGAAACTAAAAAAAAAAGCGTTTTAAATATACAGCTGGATCTTTAATGTTGTGGGCCTATTTTTTTGCTGGAGGTACTGGACAGATTCATGGTATCATGGATTCTAGCAAATACCAACAGATAAAATATCAAAACCTGACGGCCTCTGCTAGAAATCTTATAATGGGCCGTGGTTGGATCTTTTTCATCAGGACAATGATCCAAAACAAACATCAAAATCAACACAAAAATGTGTCACTGAGCACAAAATGAAGCTTCTGCCATGGCCGTCCCAGTTCCCTGACCTGAACCCTATAGGAAATGAGTGGGATGAACTGAAGAGAAGAGCTGGGAATCTGAAGAATCTGGAGAGACTCTGTATGAAGGAATGATCTCTGATCTCTTGTCAGGTGTTCTCCAAACTCATCAGGCATTATAGAAGAAGACTTATCTTGGGAAAAGGACATTGCAATAACTGGGTGCCAATAAATGTGGCCAACGTGAACTAGAGTAAAATATTTTTTTCATAATGTGAATTTCCCTCCACTTTCAATTGTTTTACTTCAATGAAAGGTTAGAATTTTGTGATTTTTTTTAATGAAAGATGAAAAGGACAAACAATGCAGATTTATTTTCACAGCCGCCTTTGCTCATATTTCCCAAGGGTGTCAATATTAGTGGAGGGCACTGTATGGTTTCCAGGCAAACATTTTAATATAAATTGATATAAAATGTGTTGGTTGCGGCTAAGCCATTACATTTTAGAATCTGTTTTATTATGGATTGTAGCGAATGTATTGATATGAATTTGTATGGATTATAATTTTTATATTGTATATTATTGATTATAATTATAATGTTCAGTTATGTTATGTATTTAGGAAAAACATGCTTTATACTGCATATCGAACCATTGTATATGCCTTTGTCTGATTGCCAGTTTATTCAAAGCTTTATCTCTCATAGACCTGATGGTGTTTACATGAGTGATTCAGTCTGCCTTTGAAAGAGTCCTGGGAGATCCTAGGAAATTATTGATGACAGAGCAGTGTTGGGATTGATTGTTAAGTGGGCAAATTTGTCTTGCATGAATTCGCTCCATTAGCCAGCTCATTCACCATCTGGCCCAGGGCGGGTGCAGGCTGCCGGGGGGTGTGTGAAGCCTGGCATAAGGGCCGGCCGTCCTCACCAGCTTCACCCACTCAGCCCTGAGGGCACCCTGTCTGACCTGTGGATTGGCCCGTTTTTACCTCCTCCTGAGAGGTCACAAGAGGGACACCCAAAATGTAGCACTCTGTTCAATAATGCAGGTCAGCCATCTGGTTCTGGTGATTTATTTTCAGTAAAGATGTCACAGTTCTGTTCTGCAGATTTACCGATTTTGACTTCACACTTTCGCCTGGTGTCAGGCACCTGTGAAAATCCTGTGAGGGGGAAGCAATGCACAGATGCTACCCGATGTTGTAGTGTGTGAATTTGCCTTGGACCTCCTGTATACAGTACATGTGAAGATCATAGTGTTTTGCCTCTATGGCTTTGCTAGGCTAACTTTTTTCCATTTTAATGAAATTCATTACTTAATATATTAAATCGAGCCTTGTATTCTATTATATTTAACTCTGATTCAACCTTTTAGGTTCCACTAAAAGATTCTCCTCTCAGTAAGATTGTTTTAAGCTGAGACATTTCAAGGATCATAAAAGATCTCTTTTGTCGGAGAGCAAAATTGATGGTTTTAGATCCTACATGCAAATGGATTAATTGCCTTTATAATATCTTAGTCTCAGACAAAGTTCTGACAGCGTCGCATTATTTCACATTTTGTATGTAAATGAGGACGTCAGAACGAATACAGGCTCTGGGGACTTAAAATGCCAGTTAGTGCTGTCATTTGTGACCAAAGTCTTAGCTAAGATGTATATCTCACAGTCTGACACAAAAGACTGTTGATGTAGAACAGTCTGTACGTTCACTCATTAAAAATTCTCAAAATGCATATGTTCACTTACTAGAACTGTCATCATGTTTTCTCCAGTCTCAACCCAAAAGAAATGGAGAGTGAGAGCGTATTTCATGATGGCACTGTACTTTGGTTTTATCAGTTACAACAAAGCTGCATGATAAACATAACAAAGCATCTCAAACTTTTGAACTTTAGTGTACAGCGATGTCGCTGATAAGTACCAGTGATGTTTTAGTGTTTAATTCATCAGTGTCTCAAAATGAAGAGAATCAAGACCCTTCTCTGTGCCCAAATGTGTATGCATGATACACTAACTCATAGGAAACTAATGAAGCATAGCATACAAAAACAAGAATTTAGGGTACATGAAGACTGTGTAAATTCAAACAACCTTGTTCATAGTCTCACGTCATACATATTTGGTTTCTGGCCTTAATCTGACCCCACTTCACTGCATCACACTCCACTGAAATTCACACTTACCTCACAGACCAAACACACACCTGCTGACATCATCGGTCATTTACTCTTCACATTTCAGAGTATGCACACACAATACTGAATGTGTATTTATACAGGACTCATCTTGACATCTAACCTCCACAGAACCCTTACGGTTTCCAGTGGTCCAGGTCACATGCCAGGGGCCGTTCAGCTCAGTGTCACTCGCAGTCGTGTGTGTAATATGTGAGTGTGCTACCCAGGGGGGTTGTGGGGGATTGTGTTGTGATGTGGTCAGCCCCTGCCGGGTATGAATGGGCAGTGCTGTGGAAACAGACAGAGAAGACCAGGGTTCAACAGTCACATTTAGAGCATGTCTTCGAGATACACATATCTGAACGGTCCTGTTCACTATATCTCTCATTTTCTCTTTCTCTCTCTCTCTGACGCTCACTGATCTGACATCTCTGGGCAGCAGATGCCCGCTATTAAATGCATAAAAGAGCTCTTGAAGAATAATTGGATGTGTTTACAGGGTTTCGCCAATCTGACACTGGAGTTTTGGTGGTTAATCTTGCCTGGTTAAAGGGCCTTAGTGCCGCCCGCATGCCAAGTCGGCTGATTGTAATGTGTTTAGAGACGAGCAGACGGTCTGTCATAAATTGCATCAGTGATTTATAGAGAAGGCCGTGGGAGGGTCAGTATTCACTGTACTCAGGAGCCGGTGTAAGTGTGTCTGTGTTAGAGCGAAAACGTCTGACGTGTGCATCAGATTGTGAGCTAATGGCTCAGATCCAAACCCTGATGAGCTGCCTTGCTGTCTGCTGTCTTCATAGGCTGCTACCTTCAAACGCTGTGTTCTAATCTATTTACCGGGTCACATTAGCAAAACTTCTGTGAAATTTTGCAGACAAAGTAGTTCCGTTGTCAATTATGTAGTTATACAGGAAGCATACTTTCAAACCAAGCAGCTTTATATTGGTAAATGTGTTAAATTGCATGTTCAGAGTTCAACAAAATCAAATCCAATGCGAAATCCATGGGGGAAACTTTTGCCTCACGTGTCCCTCATGCAAAATTACCAAACTGATCTTATAGGAAAACCTAACTGTTACAATGTGCCATATGAATTTGTACAATGTGAATCATACAAAAACGTATAAATGTCAGAAAAAAGTAAGCATGAAGGTCCATCCCTCAACATACCCGTCACTAGGGAATAAGCAGATCACACAAAAACAAATCAGATTGTTTAAATTCATATGAATTAGCCACCAATTCGCCAAAACTTAAAATAGTTACGAAATGCCATGAGAATAGTGTTGAAAATTACAGATGTGTGGAATCCTATTGAATGTGTTTCGCGTACAAGGCTAAATGTGATGCTCAAGTTTTTGTTATAACCAGCCATGACCACAATGGATAATTTTTCCTGATATTTGTTTCTACAATATTGTAATAAAGTATCCCCGCCAACTGTGAAATCTCAGTGGTCACATAACTGTACATTACACACTAAGGGCCAGATTTACTAACAGCTTGCGCCATCGCAAACCCTCTTTGGGTTATTGTCATGATTTACTAAAGACACGCAGTTAAAAAATTGCACAGAAAAGGCGTGGACAGGGTTATTTTTGCGGCTGAACTTATTGCATATGAATTTGTAGGAGTTTCCCTTTCAGACACAAAATGTATAGGAGGAGAGTATTTAAAACAATCATACAAGGTGAGTCACTGGTATTTGCGCCATTATTTACCACCCCCAAAAAAAACAGACGCTAACGGGTAGATTGTGTTGGTCATTATGGAAATTATCCGGCTGTGTCTGTGTTCTTTAATTTGCGCGTTGTCAGTAGATCACGTGCAGAACTTTCCACTCCCATCTCTGCTTTTTTGGAATTGCGCTCTCACGCTAATTTGCCCTGTTTAGTAAATCTGGCCCTAAATATTGTTCAATTGGCTGCGTGGACAGATCATTTGTTTATCATTGTAAGTTTGTCATATTATGTCTGTTTAGGACATGATGTTTGGTAGCATTCTTATTTATAATGCTCACAGTTGCTAAGAATTTAATGCGATACTTACACCAAACACCAAAATGCATAAACACCAAAAATACATACACACAAATATTTAGAGAAATATCTTTTTTTTTTTTATCTGTTTTTTGTCAAAAAATATGTAGTGCTGTCTTTAGTTTTGGACAAAACAAGATGTCTTATGGAAGTAGAGCAGTGGGTCTCAACCAGGGGGCCTCAGCAAACTTCCAAAGGTGTCACATGACTTTCAAATATTGTGTTGGACAACAGGGCATTTATAGTCAAGATTGAAAACCACTGTCAATGTTGGTGCCTACTGTTTGGAGCAACCTTATTGTACTGGGTTATCAAGTTTATTATGAGCAGTGTAGGATACATTTAGAAAAGTGAATCATGCTGTAATCTTGCTTTATGGAGTAACTTGGAACATACATTCATGGAACTACCAGACAGATATTACTGTATTAGGAGTCCTGAGGAATCTACACTCATCTAAAGGATTATTAGGAACACCATACTAATACTGTGTTTGACCCCCTTTCGCCTTCAGAACTGCCTTAATTGTACGTGGCATTGATTCAACAAGGTGCTGAAAGCATTCTTTAGAAATGTTGGCCCATATTGATAGGATAGCATCTTGCAGTTGATGGAGATTTGTGGGATGCACATCCAGGGCACGAAGCTCCCGTTCCACCACATCCCAAAGATGCTCTATTGGGTTGAGATCTGGTGACTGTGGGGGCCATTTTAGTACAGTGAACTCATTGTCATTGTCAATCGAGCTTTGTGACATGGTGCATTATCCTGCTGGAAGTAGCCATCAGAGGATGGGTACATGGTGGTCATAAAGGGATGGACATGGTCAGAAACAATGCTCAGGTAGGCCGTGGCATTTAAACGATGCCCAATTGGCACTAAGAGGCCTAAAGTGTGCCAAGAAAACATCCCCTACACCACCACCACCAGCCTGCACAGTGGTAACAAGGCATGATGGATCCATGTTCTCATTCTGTTTACAAATTCTGACTCTACCATCTGAATGTCTCAACAGAAATCGAGACTCATCAGACCAGGCAACATTTTTCCAGTCTTCAACTGTCCAATTTTGGTGAGCTTGTGCAAATTGTAGCCTCTTTTTCCTATTTGTAGTGGAGATGAGTGGTACCCGGTGGGGTCTTTGCTGTTGTAGCCCATCCGCCTCAAGGTTGTGCGTGTTGTGGCTTCACAAATGCTTTGCTGCATACCTCGGTTGTAACGAGTAGTTATTTCAGTCAAAGTTGCTCTTCTATCAGCTTGAATCAGTCGGCCCATTCTCCTCTGACCTCTAGCACCAACAAGGCATTTTCGCCCACAGGACTGCCGCATACTGGATGTTTTTCCCTTTTCACACCATTCTTTGTAAACTCTAGAAATGGTTGTGCGTGAAAATCCCAGTAACTGAGCAGATTGTGAAATACTCAGACCGGCCCGTCTGACACCAACAACCATGCCACGCTCAAAATTGCTTAAGTCACCTTTCTTTCCCATTCTGACATTCAGTTTGGAGTTCAGGAGATTGTCTTGACCAGGACCACACCCCTAAATGCATTGAAGCAACTGCCATGTGATTGGTTGATTAGATAATTGCATTAATGAGAAATTGAACAGGTGTTCCTAATAATCCTTTAGGTGAGTGTATATCTATATAAACACGCAATTGCGAGTTTATATCTCAGAATTCTGACTTTATAACTCGCAATTGTGAGAAAAAAAGTCAGAATTCTGAGATAAAAAGTCGCAATTACTTATTTTTTTATTTAGTGGCGAAAACGGGCTTCCATAGGAATCACACCAGTCTCCGTGAAAAAACATTGAAATAAAAAATGAATCTGACCACTTTAAGGAATTTTCTACCTGTCAGTTATTTTGAGCAGCCAGGTTAGCTGACATTCGACTTGGAGGACGGGATTTTGTAGAGTGCTCTAATTCAGTGGCGGTCGGAAGTTAGTGAAGCGACTAACATCCCTTTTAGCACCTTTAAAACAAGGCAAATAAAAGTAATTTGTTTACTTTATAGCAGACACTCTTTACTGTAGTGTTTCAAAGACCCAGTTACAGCTCATTCGTCGTCTCACAGCAAATATATAAGAAATGAAGACTTGTTTACAGAGAATATCTCCTGAATTAAGTTTATTTTCCTAAACCCTCTGGTAAACAGTTTTTGTATGTTTTAAGCATAAATTTAACAAAGTTTTGTAAAGTTTTTGTTTAAAACAAGAAAAAAAAATTGCCAGTAGGTGTAAGAATAATAAACTTGCATATTTCAAAATATATTCTCTGGGGTGTTTTACATAATTTGGTTCCCAAGTAAATCTTTCTTGTTTTAAAAATGTCTTCATTGTTCCCCCTTGAAGAAAACAAAACAATCGCTTGAACTTTCTACTCAGGAATCTGTACATATTTAGCAGCATCCTCACTCACTTCAGCTGAGCTTGTGCATTCGGATTATCACCGTTTCTCAGTCCCTGCAAGCAGAGGCATCCGATACACAATATGTGCTCTAGATTCAGCTGGAGGCCATTTCACTTTCTATGGCTGAAGATTTGTAAGTGTATTAGTCACACTTGGGTTGTAGATCTGCGCCTCTTCCCAAGACTATTCACTATGCGAGGCCGCTCGGGGGTGATTGTGTTTTCCAGTAATGTGTTGGTTAATCCTAATACTGGAGTTATGTTGAGGATGTGTGCCAGGGCCAGGACACTGGCGCATAGAGCAGATCTGGCCAGAACAGACTCGACTCGGCTCTGCCTGCCCAGCATGCTGCAGATGGCTAATGTAGGCCGCCACTCCTAATGAGTTACGACAAAGGAAGCCCCTTTCTCAGCATGTACGTTCTCTCTCACTCGCTCGTTCTCTCCTCTTCCTCTCTTCCTTAAGCAGATTAATTAGCAGCACTTTCCCTTATCGGCCAAGAAAGTGCTCTCACTAAGTCCTCGGGGAGATCTCACCAGGGAGGCACAGTCACTGCCCAGCTTTTCTGCACTTCACTTTGTGTTTATATGCCTGTGTGAGTGTATTTGTGTGGGTTGTTCTGTATATTTAGGCAACATTGAGACTCTGTGTGAAGCTGCATTTGCATAAGCAGTACTTTCAGTACTATTGCAAGTATATCATAAATTAATACATCAGAGTGTAACCGAGTCAAAAATTTAAACCCTTCATGTCTGTTTTGATTTGTGGATTATTTGGGTTGCATTTTTTCTGCGGAATTTGCTGTTAAAGGCAACTTTCTATTCACAGTCAGTGCTGTTTTGAATAGCATCATGCAAATTATTGCCGCCTTATAATGCTGTTTTTATGCTCAGTCATTTAGCAGAGCACTTGGGCATTCAAAGACACTTAACACACCAAGCCTTACAGTATTTTTGATGATTTTATTGGCACACTCTAATTTAAACCTTATGCGATCATGTAGAGCTTTGACCAATTGAATTGAAAAAGCGCCAAGCATTCATATTTTTTTTAAAAGCAGGTGAAGACATGTCTTAAGTGTTTGAGTATAGAATATATATTCAGGGCTCCAGAATAACATTTGAGAGCAGTGGC
This sequence comes from Rhinogobio ventralis, assembly GCA_039654625.1. Lineage (NCBI taxonomy): Eukaryota > Metazoa > Chordata > Actinopteri > Cypriniformes > Gobionidae > Rhinogobio > Rhinogobio ventralis. The sequence goes on along the minus strand of CM077210.1, from coordinate 7,790,462 downwards.
ACTGGTGCCACTAAGTTCTACAGATGGTGGTGCCAGCAGCTGATTTGGTAGCGCTGGGGGAAGATTTATCATAAAGTTCATTTAATCATAAAATTACTATTGTTTTGCATTAATAAGTGCAGTTACTAATAATATTACATGTTTGTTTAATGGAAATTTAACAGTGAAGCACTGAGCTGGAATTTAAATGCAGATAAAATACAGTAATGTGCAGAAAAATACTCTACTCTTATTAAATGTACCATTGTTCTTCTATAATATGACACTGAACTGACTGACAGCTTTAGTGATTATAAAAGGAGCACTCTTTACTTGCTTTCTGTGTAATTCAATCACAATTTAAAGAACAGTTTTTGTTTTTCATGAGACTTTGACTTCCTATGTTTTTTCCATATATTAGGGAGTGGAACTGGCTAATAAGTCAATAGGTGTGCCTCTGCCGTCATCTACTGGTTATAGTGGTAATTTCATGTCTTTTTCTTTTTTAAATAAAAGTGCTTGTTTGCCACCAAGTGTTAGTTTTCATACATCTTTAAACTTTTAGTTTTACAAATTATCACATTAAAATTGGATAATATTTAGAGCTTTGAAGTACTGGAAAAAGTGTGAAGCACTTGAAAGCCCTTGAACAGTGCTTGAATTTCACTCTCAAAAGGTTGTACGAACCCTGAGATGAATAATGTAAAAAAAAACAAAAAAAACATTTGACTATTTTTCACAATACCATGGTAACATTTAGCATTACTACATTTAATCCATAGTGAGTGTTGATACTTTGTGCCATGAACGAAGTTATAGAAGCCGTTTCAACTTTCAATCCACAATGTTTCTTCTGGTTTCCATGTCAGATTTCTAATTTCTGCGCTGAATTTTAATGCTCGTTCCCACTAGATCTCGCTGCAATGTTATTAATACTGCGGCAAATTCAATCTTCAAGATCTCCCAGCTCTGTGTAGTAACCAGTGCCACGTGATCGAGATCAGCCCGCGAGTAAACCTGTTCTGAGCTCACCCTGCTCTGTCTATTATTGCTCTGAGCTGATAAACGGTCCATGCAGTGCAGCTCAAACGAGTAATGTGGTTTTGTTTCACTTTCGTTTCGTTTGCTGAATCTCATATATAACAGAAATGGCAGCTCTTACCAGTTGGGCAACGTTGTGGCACCAGTGCGACCTCTAACAAAATTTAGTCGCACCACCAGGAAAAAAGGCTGCAAAATGTGACACTTTGGTCGCAGTCTGGAATTTATTTTGTACATAAATAGCTTGCCTATACTGTATATTATTCTTCTGTCTTGTGTATAGAAATGCACAGACAAAACATGTAACTGCCGTTGTACCACTTTAGCTCTGAACCAGCTCATCATAATTATGACATAAATAGCAGTTTGTCTTCACGGGGCACACTAGACTAACATGAAGCCGGATCAAGGTCATTCTCATTTCAGAAGGTTCACTTTTCCTCTCTCCCTTCCCCCATCAAACTAATTAATGTTTTATACTGGTCTCTTTAATATTAGCCCTAAATAGTTCTAGTGTTTGATGTTTAAATCCAGTCGCCGGGAAGTGTAAGCTAAGCATTTCATCAGCGCCATGGGGCTTCCTTAGCCCCAGTAGTGCAGGTCTCAGTGTGAATCTATTGCTGTAGATATGCCTCAGTAATCTGCTGTGGGGTGGGAGTGAAGGAGGGGGCAGGAAGTATGCTTCATATTTTCATATTTTGAGAAGGAAAATTAGGCTTGTTATGGGCTCTTGAGCTCTTCTGTCAATGCATGAGCTGCTGTGAAGAAAGATGAGGCCACTGAAGATTCACTAAATAATTATTTTACCTTTCTACCTTGTTTCTTTAGGCTCCGCCCTTTAATATCATCCGCTCCCAAGAAGAAGAGGACAGCAGCCACACCGGTAGGTTAAATGAGGGCCCTGTAAAATTACTGTTAATGTTTATAATGTTTTATTTTCCATTCAAAGATCATTTTACATTGAACATCGAGTAGTAGTCCAGCATTATGGTAAAAAAAAAAATATTCTTTTAATATTCATAGACCTAGCAATATGCAAAAATACATTTAGTAAATGTAAGTGTTAGTATAGTTTTAACATGAAACAAACATGTCAGCACAAACCATGTTTTTTCTTCTTGCAACCCATTTGATTGGACATTAAAGGGTACATAACACACACAGTTTCTGCCAGTCTCATGTTAATCTCGAGTACCTATAGAGTAGTATTGCATCCTTCATATCCCCGAAGAGTCTTTAGTTTTATCATATTTATAAAAGACAGATACGCTGTACCGATTCTTTCTGAAAATAGCCGAGCTCGTGCAGACGTGCAGTGGGGGGGGCGGAGCTAAAGAGTCACGAGCACACACAACAGACGAAATACATCATGGCATTATCCTAGGATAACTTTCGATTCACTATACGTTCGTGTTGTTTACATTATATATACTTGGATGCCGATTGCCAACAAAACACAGACATTTGATGCAGTTTCACTCGCCGTCTGCGGTTTCGACTTATGACTGGGAACAAACATTTTTTGGGGGGTTATTTGGGAAGCTGACCAAGGTTATCTTTCCCTCACAACCAAAAACACATTGTTAAATTTGTGGTCTAAAAACAAAATGACAGCGCTGCCGACGGCTTCCTTAACCCGAAAGAAGCTCGTTGATGGACGCATTCTTGCTCTCGCTCTGGTTGATGTGTGCACGCGCTCATCCGGGAGAAGTGCCCATACAAGCAATTCCGCCCTTTATGAAGTCATACAGGGCCATACTCGAAAAAAAAACTTTCTAAAACTTGTTCAAACCCTGAAGGAGTGTATTTGGCACAGAAATACGTCCAACTCGTTTTTTGAAATTTTGGCCATGTTTAGCATGAGAATCCAAAAACTAAATATGGCATGAATTGTCTCTTCTCTTTTTGAACTATGCACCTCATTTCTAACCCAAGGTCTAATGTGATTACTGAATGGCATCTCAGTGCAGAACTGTTTGCGGTCTGTTTTCTTGTCGACCTAATGAGCAATATTTCATGAATATCAACTTAGTAGAGGTCAAATCAAATTCGCTAGACTAACCCTACTTGACTTCAGTGGTAAATCCATCACGATAATCAAATACATCATAGGTAAATGTCACGGCAGTAAATAGCGAACCAGCATATTTCACAATATAGGGTAAATATGTCATATACATTTAATTGAAAGTCAATATCTGTGATAAAGTTCAAGCCACAAAATGTGATGGATTAGCTTTGTGCTTTCTAGGTCTTAGTGTCTCTCTTCAAAATGGTCAGGCTTGAATAAGCAGCAATGTCGCCAGAAGTCAACCATACGAAAGTGCATACACAAATAGACTAATCAAGCACAAAATGATTACAGAGGTCAATGTCCCATCCAGGTTGCTACAAAGATCTGAAATAAGATCAGTGTTATATAATGTATTGTGCCTTTTTCTGTGGGATTCAGAATAGAGTCATTCTTAACAAAGAAACATTAGCAGTTCTCCCTTTTTTTCCACAAAACAAGAACAAGCAGAGCACTGTTTCATACATAAGGGGTTTTAGTTCAGATGTGGCAAGGAACCGTAGAATGAAAGTACCACACAGAAAAGTACTGGAATATTATCTAAAGTTTTCTTAATTGTCTTGTTCCTAATGAGATCGTTAATGCCCCAGCCCATATTCTCCAGCCATCAGGCCTCTGCATGTCTCTGTGATCCCAGCCTGGGTAACTCACTTAGGGTGTAGCCCACAGGTGAGCTGCAAGGCGTCTTTTAGGCGTTTGCCAATCTTGGCAGTCCCTATTACAAGATCCCCGCTGCTGCTGTTTCCCCTTTACTGGCACCGCCTGAAGAGCGGCCTCACGGTACAGCGGCAAGTCTGTGCTATAATTACCACTGAGACTTTCATGCTCTTCCTCCGTTTTTCACAACATGATAATTGATTTAGGCCTCTGCTTCCCCTGAGCTGTACTTCCTTACACAGATTCCTGCTGGGAGATGTAGCCCTGATTCACTTTTTTTATTATTATTTTTTATTTTACTTTTTTCGATTTAATCTCTGTTTTTGCCTTGACTGTAATTTGAAGAATCGCTGTTTTCAGTTTTTTTTACCTGATTGGAAAGATAGTGGAGAATAATAGCAAATTATTATGGGGAGAGAAGAGGAATGGAATCAGCACACATTGCAGGCCAGATTTAAATCTGTACTTCCTTTATGTGCACAATGATTGAACGTGTCAGATGCACATATGCTAGTCACCACACTATGGTGCAGACTTGGAATCAGTACTAAACATTATTATGGAAATTATTAATGAGAAAGAGGGGAAATGGGATCAGAACTTGTTGCAGGCCAGAATTAAACCTGCATTTCCCACATGAGTACTATGATTGAACATATCAGATGCACGTATTTAGCACCACAATTTATGATGTTAGATGTACATGTGTACCTACATATCTTAGCCACTGCACTTCAGAATTGAAAATGATGGAGATTATTAGGAAGAGTGGGAGGGAATGGGATCGAAACATTTTGCAGATCAAATTCAAACCGGCATTGCCCACATAAGCACCACATTTTAACGTTTTAGATGCACATTTAGGGGCCGTTACATGACACCATTTTCAACTAAAACACATTTTTTGCCATTCATTTACACAACAACAGCGTTTTGGGGGCCTGAAAACGCAAACTTTTGAAAATGAGTTTTAAAGTGCAATTTTTTTTAAATGAGACCGTTATTGTCTTTGTGTAAACAACAAAAAGCAAATTTGTAAAAAACGGTGATGTCATGTGCATGCGTATTACGTGTTTAGTGCACATCTGACGTGAGTCTGCTCTGTAAAAGAATGCGTATGTGCCCAGTAGGGATGTTAACGATTAATCGATGAGCGATTAATTGTCGATAATACATTTAATCGATAAAACTTATTGATCATCGATTAAGCAGGGTCATGCGCGTGCGTGCTGCTGAACCGCGAACATGCAGAGGACACCAGGAAAAATGAAGCGAGAGCGGTGGAGTTATGTTTTGGACCATTTTACAGCTGGAGTTACACCTTCATCTTGACTATAAGTTTGCGTGTGCATTCGCAGCCTTTTGTTTTGTGCAAATGTAAGTTGTAATATTGTGTTTATTTTGTGTAGGCCTATCTATATCTGATTTATCTCATATAGGATGCATTTGGTTAAGAGTTAACGCGTGTGCGCGTTGCGTCGGTGATCAGCTTCAGTGTGCACAGCTCAAACAGCAATGCACAACTAATAATGACTATGATTGGGACTGTAACATTAGAAAGAGAACATTATTGTAATAAAAGGTTTCTTTGAGTTAAATAACGCGCTAGCTACTGCCTCGTTCCCGTAACCCGAGTTTTTCCAACCTTCTACCCGTGAAAGTGCACTAGAACGGCAGTCAAACCCGTGACTTCCCACCCATGAACTCGTACTAGATAGATGTACTCCCAGTTACGCGCTCTGACGTCACATAGCCCGCGAACCAACAATGGCAGCCCCAACGGATGCGGTGTTTGTGAAAGTCGACGTAAAATAAAAGGTATAATAGCTTCTCTTGCCTTATGCGCCCTTTTTTCTCCTCTGTTTCCCTCAAATAAGCAAGGAGTAAGCACCTTTGGCGATAGAAATTATTGTAAATGAGCATAAGGCGCGTACGGTCCGCCATGCTTTGTTTACATCTAGCTACCGCTCAGGCAGTTTGGCGTGACTCTGCCTGGAACGCTACAAAGTCGTGAGTCGTGGTTTGAAGTCGTAACTTACGGGCTCAAAAACCTGCCTGGAACGCAGCATAAGTGCTCCAGTTTATCCGTGTTCATTCAGCGCACGCAGCTCAAACAGCAGTGCATGACTAATAATAACTATGATTGGGACTGTCACATTACATAACATTAATGAGAACACTATTTTAATAAATTGTTGTGAATTCATTGGGTCCAGTTGCCGTTTTCAGCGCGTTGTTCCAGGAAGAGCGTGTGCACACATTCTGAATAACGTTGGTGACACGTTGTATCAGTCGTTATAGCCTATTTTATTATTAAATAATTAATTTAATTAAATGATCAATCAGACAAGACTCATTTTACAATCCTACTAGCCCTTTATTTTTTTCAGTTGGTGAGAAACATGGCGTTTTGAGCAGTATTTGCACACCCTGTCATGCGGTTGGCAAATTTGGCTGCTGTAGACGTATATTGCAGTATTAAGGCTAACGATTAATTGATTGTTAATTTAAATGACGATCGATCATGGAAATTTGTGTAATTTGACATCCCTAGTACGCAGGCACGCACACATACCAATTTTCCACCACCATGAACCGGGTGCTAGTTCAGTGCTATTGCCGGTTTGGAGTTGGTTCGACTGACAAGCTGGTTTGCCTTTCCACGGTCTAGAGAGCCACCACAGAGCCAGGTCCTACGTCACTGTATATGTCTCATCTTTCCCAGCAATGCTTGCGCGGCAACGGCAAACACAAACACACCAGGCTTGTTCGAGATGCTGCGCATACCGATCAGCATATGACATCAAAGTACCGCAATTTATTCTTCAGAATTAACAGTGTATATCAATTTATCAGCGTTTTTATTCATTTTCGTGGATCAGTGTGAACAGGGATCGTTTTGATAACGTTGTCATCTGTACAAAGAAAAAACTTCTCCGTTTTTAATACATCATTGTCATGTAAACATACCCTTAGTAGCCACTGTACCATGGTACCAACCAAAAAGTATTGACATTATTTGATATATTTATATTTATATCTGGCAGTAAAATTTCAGATTTTCTGAGTTTGGGGAGCATTGTTAATTTATAAACAAATATATTAAATCTGGCAATTGTCTTTTAAAGGGTCATGAAACCCTAAAACACATTATCTGAGATATGGCGGTTGCACATCAATGAAAACAACACACATTCACGTGTCTGAAGCGCATGGCGCAGGTGCACTTAAGGAGTGTCCGAATCCACTTTTTCTAGTTTAACAACGGAAAAGACGGTCGGGGCCCCAGGCGCATGGTCCAAAGGGGTTGTACCTAGTCTCTTAATGAGTCATGGGTGTGTTTTGGGGCGTAACGTGCATTAAACCAATCAGAGTCTCATTTCCCATTCCCTTTAAAAGCCATGGCGGATTCGCTATTTACATGGTGGAATTTGCTAGCAGAAAGACTGAACGCTTATCCAGAGAGGGACATTTTAATATTTAAAAATGTTTGTGTGCTGCTGCACATCCCTGTGTGTACGCGTGTTGTGCACGCATATTACTAACGTGCCCTTTAAATAACACAAAAAATACTGCGCTATTGACTTTAGACCAGGTTTTTGTTGGTCAATGGCACAGTTGGTTTCATGACACTTTAACAAACTGATGTTTGTTGTTCTAAAATATTGCTTGTTTATTTCAGGTCACTCCCAACATCACCACGATGTTGCCTCCTGCAGCCCCAGAACCCCCTCCGACCCCCGCCCCTCTCCCTGTGTTGGAAAGTGGGCCTGTGGCATATGAGGAACCCGCTGAGGAAGAAGAGGAAAATGAGGAAGAGACGGAAGAGATAGAAGAGTCTTGTGTTAGCGCCATGGAGCTGATAGGTGGAAATGGTCAGTATGTCACAGTGGATTGTAGCCTTGTCACTGACAAGGATAATGAAGTCACGGCTCGAGGGTTCAGTGATCAAGGGTTTCCCAGATTAGTTCCAGGATCTGACTCTTCATCTTGACAAATTGTGTAATGCTAAGTGGGCTGTAACTCTCTTGCATTCGTGGCAGACTGCATTTGAAGTGTTTATCATCTTGATAAACTGCTCCTATCCCATCTCCTCTGCAAGTCATACATCTACAAATTCTTGCTTATCATAGAAGTGTCCTGGTAGCAGTCTACCATCTAATCTAATCTTTACCGTTCTGTCTTTTTCACCATTTATCCCGAAACCACTGAATTCATTAAAACCTTTGTCTTTACAGATTACGGATGTGAAGCTGAAGAAGAGGAGATTTTTTAGACTGAACTGGTCTGTCCACCAAACTTGTCCTCATGTCCTCTTCCATTACCCTGTATAGTGAGGAGAAGAGCATTTAAGGCACATTTGAGACATCTATAATATGCTGCACATTTACGAAAGGTCACTCTCCCTAGCTGTGCATTATGACTGCAGCTTCCGTGTGATGAGTGAGCTTCTACGGAAGAAGCAGGCAGCTTTAGACTGAAGAACAATCAGTGCATAAAACCGTTTTTGCACTTATTTAGCACCATTTTATCCAATGTTCCACTAGAAGTTCAAGAGACAGGAAGCACTGAAGTAGTTTCCTGAGGATCTCAGAGAAGATGATTTGCAGGTGCAGTAGGATTTGAACATGTGAAGATACTGAAATCTGCTCAGCTTGCTAATGTTGAATGCATTGTGGGACAATGTATTAGCGATTTGTTGTACATTTACACTTGTACCACATTTATTGTACATTGTACAAGAAGCTGTAAAATTATTTAACAGTTTTTAACTTTTAATTTTTTAGCTATTTAATGCGACATATGTCTGTATATATGTATATGTAACAGTATTTTGTTAGATGCACTTTTCTATTTCCTAATTCCATGAAAAGTAAATGTTCCTCTGTGTTAGGTTATGATAAATATCGATGTGTAAAATACTGTAGTGTATTGTACAGAAATGTTTTGACCCTCGTTTTTATCTGTTTTCATTGAATATTATCATAAGATGTAAATTTCAGAGTATAGATCTGGGATTGTAAACTAGTGACTAGAACAATATAATGTATGTGAATAAATTCATGTTTGTTCAGGATGTTTTATGATGATTTTATAAAACGGTTAGTTCCAGTCCTTGATTCTGATTGGTCAATAGCTGTGCTATGACTGCTTCACCCAACGGTTCTGTGTATCACTACACAACACCCTTAGCAACCACGCTTAGCAACGTAAACATATGTTTGTTCTTGTTGATATTGTTCATTGAAGCTTACTGTATCATGTAGAGTAGAGTATTGTGAGAGACATCGAGTGAGCGAGTATATTACCTGCATTTAGATATAACATAGGTCAGTCCTATGTTCATAATAAAAATCTGTTTGAATGTCCGCTGCGATATCTTGTCCTTTTAACAGTTAATGGGTTTCCCGTGCCCTGACACTGAGAGTGCTTATCAAAGCATTTGTCACTTGATCCGTGTTCACAACAAGTTTCAGTCCTTTCAATATAAAAGTCTTCGCTACTGACTGACTCACTCATAAAGACAGTCATTGCCGCCATCTAATGGCGTAATATTGTAACTTCTGTTACTGTTCAGGGTCAGGGACTATTTCTCCCAGTGGAAGGAAGGCTTTTAGTTATTTTACTTCATGAAAGTTGCATTGATACATATTGTTTTGCCTTTAATATCTGTATTGTCAACACGTTCTCACTCCCAACTCGTCACATATTGACGCTTGGTCAGGACCCCTCGGCGTCACTTTTTAACGCACAGGGCACCCCTTAAGCGTCATTTTTCGACGTGCAGGGTACTCCACTGATTTCAATGAGAAACCTTTCATACACAGACGCGTTGGGTATGTGAATGTTATCATGATAAAAAAAAAATTTGGGTTATAATTTTTCCATTATGACATGTTGAGAGTGTGATTCTCAATTTAATCAGCCAGCATAATTTTAATTACATTTATTTATTTTTATTTACGCTATTCAGAGACACATTTGAAACAGTAGCCCACCCCTAAACCTACCCATTTGCGTATTATATGATATAAAACACAGGATAAAACAGACAACAGGCACACTTTATTTAAAAAGTTAAACTTTTCCAACAGTTCCGAGGCCAAACGATTGATTTGTGTGAAGAAAAGACCCAAAAGCAATCACCGTCTCCATCCGCCGCGCCCCGGGGTCACAATGAAGACGCCACAGGTAGCCCTTGGCGTCACTCTATGGACAAACTGGGAACTTCATTGCTTTCAATGGGAAACCTTTGGCGTCAACAAAAGACGGATGCGGTATGAAATCGCGCTGAAGAAGTCTCATTTAGTACACATCGCGATGTTTGGCATCAGTTCACGTGTGCCACATATTGTTGAGTAGTCATAAATATTATGTCCTAATGTTTGATATAAAGTATTTTCTGCTTGTCGTTGTTGATCAGGTTATGTTCAGTCACTGCATTATCTGTCATCTCCACTGAGGATTTGCGTTTCTTTGCTTTCTAAATCCACACACCTTGCTAGGGTGATTAAACACTGTCACGTGATGTGCTATTGACCTTTAATCAGTTATTCATATTTAATAGTAACTACCAGTGTAGTTCCAAAGTGGCATTTGTAGTAGAAGCACAATAAAAACAACACTTGCCATGCTTTTACCACAGTAACCTTAGTTTTAATGTGATAGGTGCAGTAAAAGGACAGTAACCTCAAATCTTACCATGCTTTAACCACAGTATTGGTAGTATTGGTTTGTTGTAAATAGACCGTAACCACAACACTTATCATGCTTTAAATGCCTTTTAATGTAAAATCCAAATATTGTAATGTAAATAGTACTTTTTTCCTGTATATAATGCTATATATTATATATTATGACTTTTTTACCTGAAAAGACCAAAAGGGCCTTTCGGACTCAGTCAGCCCATTCATGTTTGTGGAGAAGTAAACAGAGAACACCGGAAGCTGCAACAGCAAATATTTGCAATGGTATGTGTTGGTTTGAACCCTTTATCAAACATTTGTTGTTACTTAAACTTATTCTTACAAACCCCATGGCTCAATCAGTAAGAACATATTCTCAAAGTCTTAATAATTCATAAGATTTAACAAGTTGTCAAATTTGTATGATACACGTACATATTTCTATATACTCGTACATAATCCTGCAGCTTTTACTACTACTGCTACCATTGGCTACTGCCTCAATTCCTGTACATATTTATTGTGATTTTTGTAAAAAAAAAAAAAAATTGTGTCCCTTCTTGGAAACACACTGTCAGAAAGTTTATATTCCATTCCAAGTCCATTGTATTCTTTAAAATCATTACAAATTGGGCCCTGTCTGTTCATGTTGCAATGTTACATGATGTCTCTCCACACCTCGTAACCTACCTCTGCTTGCAAGAGTGGAAATGCTCACATGGCATCAGACATTCGATTATTTTGTCATAATCAGATCAGTTACACTGCTGATAACGTCCCGTTTGCATGTAAATCATGTTATTTTTAAACAAATTCATATGATATAGCTTGCTATTAAAGATATACTGTTAATAATGGAAATGCACACATTAGTGAATTTATTACATAAATGCATTTAACATTTAATTATGCAAAACTCTTTACAGAAAGAAATCATACAGTTATGTATAAAATCACAACTTGCATGCAGTGTGATAAAATTTCCTTTCTTTCTGTCTTGCAGGATCACTTGCAGATTACTTTTATTTTTTATTATTATTTTTAAGATCTCTACAATATCAAACTCAACAGCTCTTTTAAGAGCCAACCCTCACATGAGCTACTAGTGAGTCGCAGCGAATCTTGCCGTAATCAGCCCTTACCAGGTAAAGTTTCTAGAATATTTTTAGTACATCAGTATTTACTTATCAAATGCTCTCCTGAATCGTATGGTAAATTAACTTTATTGTAACTGTCTTAATTTATGTTCCAAAAAGAATAGTAACTGCACATAGAGTAAGTGAGACTTTCTTGTTTTACAGCAGAGAAGAAAGACCAGACCTTATATCAAAGCAAGCTAATCGAATAAGTCCTTTGTTTAAGGTGAGGAAGGAACATCTTGTGCCCGAAGAAGACAGAAAAGTGTGCATATTGTGTGGTAACTGTTTTTTTAAAAGCAATAAGGTACTAGAGGCTAGTGCTGTATCGTGAATAAGTCACGGCTGAAGGGGTTGCAGGCACTTTGCGTCATGCCTAACAATGCCCTACAGCCGTGACTTATTCACGATACAGCACAGCACACTTTTGGCGTTATTTTTGAAGTTTAAAAGTCCCCGTTCTCTTTCATTTTAATTGAATTAAAAAGAGGAACCCCCACGTTCCTCAGAATTTCTCCTTTTGTGTTCCACTTAAGAAAGAAGGAAAGTCATACAGGATTGGAACGACATGAGGGTGAATAAATGATGACAGAATTTTGACTTTTGGGTGAACTAATGCTTTAAATTGTGAATTCAGGGTTCATTCATCACCAGCAGACATATCACCCTGTAGCCGAAGATTGGGTTCCCACTGAAGCTAAGCGGGGTTGAGCCTGGTCAGTACCTGGATGGGAGATCTTCTGGGAAAACTAGGTAGCTGCTGAAAGAGGTGTTAGTGAGTCCAGCAGGGGGTGCTCACCCTGTGGTCTGTGTGGGTTCTAACACCCCAGTATAGTGACGGGGACACTATACTGTAACAAGCACCGTACTTCGGATGAGACGTTAAACCGAGGTCCTGACTCTCTGTGGTCATTAAAAATCCCAGGGTGTCCTTCAGAAAAGAATAGGGGTTTAACCCCGGCATCCTGGCCAAATTTTACCCATTGGCCTCTGTCCATCATGGCCTCCTAATAATCCCCATATATACTGATTGGCTTCATCACTCTGTCTCCTATCCACCAATAAGCTGGTGTGTGGTGGGCGTTCTGGCGCACTATGGCTGCGGTCGCATCATCCAGGTGGATGCTGCACTTTGGTGGTGGTTGAGGAGATTCACCCCTTCTATACATAAAGCGCTTTGAGTACCTAGAAAAGCGCTATATAAATGTAACAAATTATTAATTATTATTTCTTCATATATATTTTCCCTTTCTTGTTTCTTTTTACATTTTTCATGGCAAGCTACTACTGTACAGCCTCTTACAGCAGAGATTCCCAAACACTTTTTTCTGCCAAACCCCTTTGACATAAAATATTTACTTGAAGAGTTTAAGTTAACATTTCAATAATTTAACAACATATTTGCATGTTTACAGTTCTCCAATGTTGGTTATTGGTCACATGACATGCAGGTAAACAAAATATATATATATTTTTTATCAAGTGTTTATTCATTCATTGTTTATTTTTATGATTCTATTGATTGTTAGCATTTCATCAACACACAAACCCTAGCCCTGTTTTACAGAATAACAGCCTAATCTGTCCTTCCCACAAGCTACACATATGTGATACAGTCACTAATGTCTCAAATCAGATTTGTTCAGGAGTCATGGTCAAGGTGGTTTAGAACTGCGATTCATCAGTGTTTCCTGAATTTCATTATAAGAATAGAGTAGTCTTTGTGTGACTATGATCTGAGCATCCAAGAACCACAAAAGCGGAAACATACAAATCCCATTTTCATTTGTGAGCACTAATGGCTAATGATATAGATTTTATGAGTCTGAGGTCAGACGAATGCGTCGGGCTTTGCCTGTGGCTTATATACCCTCATGACAGAGCTCATCGAGCTCATTAGGACGAAAGCCTCCAAAGAGATTCACTTGAACCATTTACCCCTAAATGACCATCAGCTGGTCTGTGTGAACGGGCGAATTCATACACAGCAGAACAGTATGCGGCTACCTGGAAGTTTAAGATGCCAGCACATAGTACAGTATGTGTTTGCTTTTGAGAATATAGAGAAACTGCAGCCCATTTAACCTGCTCTGGTGATCAGACTGAAAGGTAACAAGACACTATAATAGTCTGCTTCTGCAGTACTGTAGCCTGTCACTCACATCTGATTTGATTTGTCCACAGATGCAGGCTCAGGGTGCCCTTATACTTCAACTGTATCAGGTTCAGTTCTTCAAAGCATTGTGTTCAAATTGCTTTCCACTCTGTCTGGCTGTAGACCTACTCTGGTTTCAGTTGGGCTGGTATATTAATCACAGTCTTCTCAGAGCAAGGTCAACACTGTGATTTTAACATCCTATGGCTAATCGCAAGCAATCGCTGGACTGTATTTCATACTTACCAGCACAAATTGACGTTAATATTACCATACAGCTTATTAAGTTGCTCATCAGCTTTTTTTGCTTACTTTTATAGACAACGTGCTTGAATGATGATAAAGCAATAAAAAAGTTAGCATACCACAGATTTGCACACCCTGTTGAAAAAAACAGCACATGCTGGTTAGGTATGTTTTGAAGCATGGCAGCTGGTTTGAGAAGGTTTAAGCTGGTCAAGTGATGGTCCTAAACTGGTCCTCAGAAATTAGCTTATAATCAGCTCAGGACCAGCTTAAACCAGCTCAAGACCAACTAAGGACCAGCATAAACCAGCTCAAAACAGCTGCCATGCTTCAAAACATACCTAACCAGTATATGCTGTTTTATTTTTCAACAGGGTAGAAGGTTGCCTGGCTATCACCAGACCAAGCTCAATTTAAGATTGAACATTGGTCTGGGGAGTCTGCTATGTATTTTCTACTGCACAAGAGGCGTGATAAACAAGCATAATTCAAATGACTCCGTACGCAATTGGATAGTCCTTCAACCAATCAGACCACAAGAGGCGTGATCAACGGGCAACGACCCATCGCTTCTCTATCCGTCATCGTGTTAAACCTGCCAATAGCGCGCCAGGTGGATAAGCCAGTCTGTGACTGGTTCCCGCAAAAGTGTAACAGAAGCAGTAGAAATGAATGTACAGGTTTCCAGACTGAGTTGCAGGGCAGATCAGGCTGGGTTTACCCAGTCTAGGTAGAAGGAGGAATGCGAGCCAAATCTAGTGACCAGAAGGTCTTTTGACTCAGGATAGTAAGCAACCACCCTTGCAATCACCAACAACACTGATATCCTGATTAACATTTCTTATAGGTTTGACTTTGTCCCTCAGTTCGTAAAAATGAACGTATGCAGTTCCTCTACCTAAAAATGTCCTACCTTAAAAGCCAATTTAGGTAACTTGTTGCAGTTCAAGTTACTGACATGTTTTTAATCAAGGGTGCACTTAGTTCTTGCATAGCCAGACCTTCAGACTGACGGCAGAAGGTCTGGACTCTATCACAGCTTTCATTTGTCAAGGATCGCCCAAGAGGACATTTGACTGACATGTAGCCCAACCAATCACAGTTCAGTTTTGTTCATGTTTATGGGAGTGAAAATGTAAAGTCGATGTCCCTGCATTAACAGACCAGCGTGCATCTATAAATTATTCATTCAAGAACGTTGTGCAAGTTTACTGCAACAATTCAGCGTTTAGTTGATCCTGGTAAGAGGGGGTTTGGCGTCACGGCAACACACACATCTCGTGGACATCCCATAGAATTTAACCAATCAGATGACAACTTCAAAACTCCTGAAGTGTTTCCAGATAAGTGTGCTATATGCATCAGACGTTCAGCCAATGGTCCTTGGGCGTGACATCTGAGGCTGAGACTACTTAGTTCTTGCTTATGACAGTCATACCTAGTGATACACGGTACCCTAGTGACAGTCATACACGGATGTAGCATCAAGCAAAAGATTTCAGTTACCGAAGCTGTTGCAGAAATACCCTATTCGCAGTAATCTGATTTATTTATTCTGCAAGAGCAAAATAAAAATTTTATTAAGCTACTAATGTAGTTTTCATCTCATTTAAGTGCAAGTAATTTTTAAAAAGTACTATTTAAACTTTTTAATAAGGAAAAAATTGGTTCATGCACCTTTAAAGGGAGACTCCTCCCAAAATATGACTTTCTTTTTTTCTGTGGAACATAAAAGAAAATGTTCTAAAGAATGTTGATAACCAAACAGTTTCGGTTCCCATTGACTTCCAATGTAATTTTTGTCTATATAATGGGAGTCAATGGGAACCAAAACCATTTAGTTACCAACATCAAAATATCCTCTTTTATAAGGGTGAGTACATTTATGATAGAATTAAAATTTTTGACTCCCTTTAATGTATGTTTTAACAAAAATATGTGCTTAGTTGAGGGATGAATTGAAATGACTCTCTGTCGTAATCAGTGTCATGCCACAGATGCTGTTCGTAGACATTAAGTGGAAAATAATGGATGATAATGTCTTATGACACTCATTAAGATATAATGACAGTGATGATGGTTGTGGTGAATAAGTGATTAATACAGTCCCTTTAGGTTCCAGAGCAAATGCAACAATTCATGCTGTTTGCACCCTTCTTAGTCTCAGGCTGTTTTGAGTTGCTCTTCGCCTTGAGCTATGGCAAAGCCTGTGGATTGTGCATAATCATTTTCTTGTGAGCCACAGGCCAGCTGTGTCCTGGAGGTTCAAGTTAGATGTGTGATGGCTGTGTGATTTATACAACATGACTGTTCTCCTGTATGCTGTGCGCTGGCAGATAGCTCATCTGTCTCTTCTGACTGTGGTCACTCCATTGGACTCAGATGAGTGCAAACATGACCTCATTGATCTTGTTTACTATGTTCGTTAGCGACGGGCCAAACCAAGCATACAGTTGTGGTCAGAATTATTGGCACCCCTGTTAAATATGAGTAAAGGCGGCTGTAAAAATAAATATGCATTGTTTATCCCTTTGATTTTCACTAAAAAAATTCACAAAAATCTGACCTTTCATTGAAGTAAAACAATTGAAAGTGGGGTGAAAATCACATTATGAAATAAATGCTTGTCTCCAAAACACGTTGGCCATAATTATTGGCACCCTTTTATTAAATACTTTTTGCAACCTCCTTTTGCCAAGATAACAGCTCTGAGTCTTCTTCTATAATGCCTGATGAGTTTGGAGAACACCTGACAAGAGATCAGAGACCATTCCTCCATACAGAATCTCTCCAGATCCTTCAGATTCCCAGCTCTTCTCTTCAGTTCATCCCACTCATTTTCTATAGGGTTCAGGTCAGGGGACTGGGGTGGTCATGGCAGAAGCTTCATTTTGTGCTCAGTGACACATTTTTTTGTTGATTTTGATGGTTTTTTTTCATCATTGTCCTGATGGAAGATCCAACCACGGCCCATTATAAGATTCAAACAGAAGCCGTCAGGTTTTGATTTTTTATCTGTTGGTATTTGCTAGAATCCATGATACCATGAATCTGAACAAGATGTCCAGGACCTCCAGCAAAAAAAATAAGCCCACAACATTAAAGATCCAGCTGTATATTTAACTTTTTATCCCTGTTTGCACCAAAGCCATGTGGTGGGTTTGCTGTCAAAAACTTTTTTTTTTTGTTTCATCTGACCACAGAACCAGGTCCCTTATGAAGTTCCAGTCGTGTCTGACAACGGAATATGCTGGAGTTTGTTTTTGGATGAGAGAGGAGGATTTTTCTTGAATCCCTCCCAAACAACAGGCTTTTTTAGGCTTTCTGACCCCAAGACTCAACTAATCTCTGCAGTTCTCCTCATGTTTATACTCCTGTGGAACAGGAAGTCATGGCTGGACAATTTCATGCTCCTAGTCACCCTGGTGTGCTAAAAATGTAAATATGAATGGGAATATACTTCAGAGATATTTTACTCATAAAAAATTCTAGGGGTGCCAATAATTATGGCCAACGTGTTTTGGAGAAAAGCATTTATTTCATAATGTGTCACAATGAAAGGTTAGATTTTTGTGATTTTTTTTTAAATTAAAGATCAAAAGGATTAACCATGCAGAATTATTTTTTACAGACATCTTTGATCATATTTATACAACTGTATTCTATGCATCTCTATGTAAACATGCTCTAAACATGTGCTTTAAGCATTGTGCATCTATTGCATGAGCACTGGATTTTTAAAATGCTATTTGTGCCAATATGCTTATTTATGTATTTACTTTTATTTTAAGAGGAAGCTGAATTTAGTTGTATAGATATAAGGAATTTATATATTGAAATGTTTCCATGATCATGGGATAGGAAAAGGGGAAAAAATTATATCTTACACGATTATTGATAGTAAATTCCACATAAATTGAAATGGTCTTATAACATTTTTCACTTCATAAATGTTTTTATATATACATAAATATTGCAGCATTTTATATAACTGTCAAAACTTCTAAACTTACAATATGCATTACAATATATGTAGGCAACAATTTATGACAGGCTGTTGAATTATTGAAAGATAATGCACACCCAAGGTGGTAATACGGCCAACTATTCTAACTCAAACTTTCAGGGAAAATGTTTTAGATAAAGACTGAAAGAAGCTTAGTGATGGTGAGGTTTAAAGTTTGTTCGCTGCGGTGTAGTTTGTTTCTAGTCTACGATTAGCTTTTTACTTCTGGTGATTGTTTTTGGACTTCAAAATTCATAACAGTTGTGTCCATTTGTGAAGATTATCATGACAAACAAAATGTGTAAAAATCATAAACTTTAGTAGGTCATATTTTCTGCAATAATCCAAGAAAATGGAAAAATCCTGCTGGGTTTTCGTCAAGGGTCGGCCTACAAAAATGCATCATCTTTGCAGTAAGTGGTACTCTGGCACCTTTTATTTTGACTTATAGTTTACATAACTTGAATTTGTTATGTATTGTAGAAAATGAAAGTTTTTGTTTGATGTTGTTATTTAAAGTCAAAAGTTAAACTTTTGACACACTGTGAAGCTAATCAATGTCAGTTTCAAAACAGTGGACCAATCAGAAGAAGCCAGGGGTGGGGCAACTGTCACAAGCATGTGTAAACAGTAGCTGCTGTTCATCCGTTTCCATTATATTCCATTTTTGCTGCTGTCTCATAACAGTCTTGTGAACCCTGAGAACTATTTTTAAAAAAAGCAAGAACACATTCTGTGTGAACAGCCCCTAATTAATTAGTATTTTTGTCATGTTTTCCCTTTGCAAAACTGTGTAAGATATTAGGCCCTCCTAGTATTTGTTGTCCATTTGTCCTCTGTCCTACTCTTCATGTCTCTCTGCATCTCTCTGAGTTATTGCAGACTGTACCAGAGATATATGTAACCTATCTCTCTTCTCCTGCAGTGCACCAATTATGTAACCATTCAGAGGTTGTCCCACGCAGGCACACAGAGATGCTGTCACGTCTCCAAATGATCACTGTCTAGTAGAGGTACACTATGCAGAGAACATCCTCTGCACTTTCTTTCCCTGCAGAGTTGTCTTGTGCTGTTGCCTGCTAAATTTACCACGGTTGCCGTGATGGGGCAGCTCGACAGGTCTGCTGAAGTGCGTCCCCTCACTGCTCAGCTGTTCTGGGAAACAGTTTAGCTGAAGAAGACCCCCATCTTATGTACCTTCAATCCCCAACTCAAAGCCCCATATCCCACATGCTTCTTAATTATGCACAAAAACCCAATGGTGTGAACAATAGAATGTAACATGCACATTAAGAGGTATAACACACCGTAGCCATGAAGAGACAAACTCGCCAGGGCCCCATTCAAGTGATCTAAACAACGAGCCCGAGCCCAGCCCCCTCTGAGCCATCTGCTGCTCCGCCACTTGTGCATTCTTCTGGCTCACTTCTTAAGCCCAGATATTTATTTTCTTCTAGTTGTTTTTACTATAACCTTTATTTAACCAGAGTGCCTAATTACTTTCTCATTTATGAAGCAAAAGGTGAGGGGCAGTTCAATAACAGAAGACAACATGTGACATTAGCTGCAATGCCATTGCACTGATGTAAGGGTGGGCCGCCTACAGTGGTTCAGGCTGCAGGGTTGCCGAAAGACTAAAGAAACTTTATGAGCAAGATGGTAGAAAACTGTACATTTCTCGTCTATATCCACCCACTGTACTTATACCAACGACGGAAATAAGTGCAGTTACAATAGCTAAATATGTGGGAGAGCGTTGCTATACTGTGACTATATTGTATTGCAATAGGAAGCACTTTGAAGTCAATACCAAATCAAAACTAGTTAGCAATCATTTATAATTGAAAGAATTTAATGACAAAATCTGGTTATGGTTACACTTAAAGTAGTTACAAAATAGATGTATGAGATGATAAAAACTTATACCATTAATCGTACCCAGCATGAATAGAATGTTACCTGAGGGATAGAAAGAGAGAGAGAGGGAGAGAGAGAGCAAAAGAGACAGAGAAGAAGAGAGCAAAGAAGAGAAGAGCCGAAGAGAAGGCCCCCAAGAAGAGAGAGAGACAGAGAATAGAAGAAGAGAGCAGAGAATCAAAGGCCCCCGAGAGCAAGTTACAACCTTCTTTTATACTTCCTTGACCATGTTACTCAAACCCTATTGTGAGTCATTCAAACTGACCAATCAGACCAAACTTCCCCCACTGTACTTAAGGGGTGACACACCTTTGGCCTACAGGCCTTCAGAATCTCTTTGTCTTTAGAATTTTCAAATGGCCCTTCTGATAAGAAAGATGGGGGTTGAAAACAGTAAAGCAGTATGTCTTTGTTCAATTGCAAATATCAAATATCTTTGATTATTTTCAATCCTACACTGATACATGGTCATTTTAAAGTTATTTATTAGAAAAAAATAATTGTGAATGACTAGACTATTTTTGCACCTATCTTTTGGTTGGTTTCTCTCATAATGTGCATTTCACGCTTATTGTTGACTTGTCTTTTATTTGAACGATGGTTAAACTTCATGTTCTTTTGAGATCGAATTGACTTTTTTTTACGTTTGGTGTTCCACATTATTATTTCAGTGGTCCACTAACTGTCTATTTAACTGTAAGTAACTTTGCTACTACATGCCATAAGTATTAGTCGACTGTCTGCTTAATATCTGCTAACTATTTATTGTGATTCTATTGACCATAAGTAACTTTGCAAGTACATGCTGACTTATTCTACTTACCTGGACCCTAACTTAACAGTTTAGTACTAATACTAATAGGCCTACTAGTACTAAGTTATTGGACATGTAGTTGCAAAGTTACTTATAGTTTGTAGTATTTTCTGTAAAGCATTTTCTGTAAAGCTGCTTTGAAACTATAGGCCTATTGTGAAAAGCGCTAAATAAATGTGAATTGAATTGATGTCTAAAGTGGACCATTGGAATAAAGTGTAGCTGTTTTATATCTGAAATATATGAGGTCCCAAACAGTAGTAATGTAAATTTATATATGTATAGCTTGCTGTTGCATTGAAATTATGTGTATAATCAGTTTTCATAAGACATGACAAACCATGAAGTATCAACGTAACACTTTAAGTATATTTTTAGGGCGTTTTCACACCTATAGATCGTTTGTTTTGTTCCGAATCAGTACAAATGAGAAACGTAGTTGTGAACTTAAAGTTTACTATTGTTACACTTATAGTACACTTAAACATACTTTTATATACTAAAAGTGTGCCAATTTAGTCCCAAGCAGTAGTACACTTACAAGTTTACTACTAGTACATTTATATTAGTATACTTACCAAATAAATTATACTTACAAATATACTTGAACATTACTTAAGTATACTTAATAAAATTAACTTAAAGTATTCTTCTTTTTCTTAAGGGTTGGCATTTTTGGTTCCATTAAAACGAACCCTGGTGCGATTGCTCTGTTAGTGCGGTTCACTTGAACGTGTGAACGCTGCCATCTGAACCCTGGTGCCACCAAACAAGACTGCTGAAAAGATGGGTCTCGGTCTGCTTCCAAATTAACTCTGGTGCAGTTCGAATGATATATGCATGCAAAACAGACCAAAGACATGTAAACGAACCAAAAACAGGAAGACGAGACCCTAAAAAGGACAGAATGCTCAAGCATACTTGTTTTTTTTTCTTGTTATATAGTTCTTGTTGTATGTGTGTGACGGAGGGATTCCTGCCGCTGTTTTGACTCCTTACACATTTTATAAGCAGTTCTCAGCTGGTCAAAATACCATGTAGGCTTTGCACATACAGCATAGCACACAACATTGTTTCGGATGTTCAGTAAGTTTCGTCTCAAAATAGGCAATACATTTACAAAAACCGACCAATCAGGTTGTGAACGTATACCTATGCCTTTAGGTCCGGTGATAAAAATGCCAATCTGAATGCTAAGTGGACCAAGACTAAATGGGGTTTTTTTTGGTCCGGACCCAACGAACCAAGCCAACCGAACTACAAGTGTCAACACACCCTCTGAGACCCCAAACAGAATGAACCTTTTGTTATTCTAAAAACAATGCAGTTTGGCTACGGCTTCCTCTCAGTGCTCTGTCTTGTCGTCTGTCTAGCAGCACCATCTGTGTGGTAAACATTTTGGGAAAGTCCCATTCATCTGTTATTATATCATGACATAATTCTGCTTTTGATCATCAAAGCCTGCAGCAATCTCTTCACCATCAGACACTTCACTTGTAGCCTGTAAATGATACAGTGGTGAATTCATCACAACCTCAAACGTAATAAACAAGACAAGGTAACCATGACGAGACAAGGCAGTACATTCCTGACATGCTACACTGACAACACGCTTTACAAGCATCAAGTTATTTGTTTTTGTAAAAGAAAGCCTTAAGCGTTACTATGCAAAATTTTTCAGCCAAAATTGAGTCATTCCAATAGGAATCGGTGCGATCGGGAGGCTCGCGTAAAGGATGAAAAAGTTCCCCATACAGATTTCGCTCATCAAGTTGTTCACTTCACAGCACTGACCAAAAGAAAGCTGCTTGGTTTGAAAGTGACTTCTGTGTGAGGAGTGCTTTATAAATTGCAACACTTGTACCCAGACATATTTCTCTAGCTCAGAGTGCTTAGTAAGTCATGTGTTTCAATTTAGAGTTGTAGCACACTTCATTTAACCTGACTTTTGAAATGGCATAGATGCTCAACGAACTTCCAATCAGACTTAATTGTCTCACCCACTCACATACAGTCATGCTTGGTGCTCGGTAAGATACTCAAGTGGATTGTTGACTCATAACATTACATTAAAATAAATTAACATGAAAGTCAATACATCTGACAACAGACATGCTTTATAAACAGACTGGTGCTTAGCCTCTGCAAGACAAACAGTGTAGCATATTCCTCTGTTAAATCAGAGACATTGACTGATTTCATAATCCACCTCACAATATTTTTCAATATAAAAGTAAGATATTTTCTGTAAATGTGCGAGACCTCAGATTCATTTGCCACTCTGGGTAAATAACTAGTCGAAAAACAAAGTGTAGACAGTAGAACTATTTGATATAAGAAGGCTACGCTACTTGTTTGTTTATCTTTTGTTTTGTTCATTTCTGACTGTTTTGACAGTCTCATAAAACACACATCCATGAATTAGACATTCATTAGTGTGTTCATACTTGCCACTTCATGCACCATTTATCATCAATCTCTGGCGTAGAGTTCTTGTGGATTGTTACAGTGCATCTGGAAAGTATTCACAGCACTTCACTTTTTCCACATTTTCTTATGTTACAGCCTTATTCCAAAATGGATTAAATTCATATTTTTTTCCTCAGTTCTACAAACAATACCCCATAATGAAAACGTGAAAGAAGTTTGTTTGAAATCTTTGAAAATGTATTAAAAATAAAAAAACCAAAAAATTCACATGTACATAAGAATTCACAGCCTTTGCCATGACACTCAAAATTGAGCTCAGGTGCATTCTGTTTCCACTGATCATCCTTGAGATGTTTCTACAACTTGATTGGAGTCCATCTGTGGTAAATTCAGTTGATTGGACATGGAAAGGCACACACCTGTCTATATAAGGTCCCACAGTTAACAGTGCATGTCAGAGCACAAACCAATCCATGAAGTTGTCTGTAGACCTCCGAGACAGGATTGTATCGAAGCACAGATCTGGGGAAGGGTACAGAAAAATTCTGCAGCATTGAAGGTCCTAATGAGCACAGTGGCCTCCATCATCCTTAGATGGAAATAGTTTGGAACCACCAGGACTCTTCCTAGAGCTGACCGATCGGGGGAGAAGGGCCTTAGTCAGGGAGGTGACCAAGAACCCGATGGTCACTCTGACAGAGCTCCAGCGTTTCTCTGTGGAGAGAGGAAAACCTTCCAGAAGAACAACCATCTCTGCAGCACTCCACCAATCAGGCCTGTATGGTAGAGTGGCCAGACGGCACATGATAGACCGCCTGGAGTTTGCCAAAAGGCACCTGAAGGACTCTCAGACCATGAGAAACAAAATTCTCTGATCTGATGAAACAAAGATTGAACTCTTTGGCCTAAATGGCAAGCGTCATGTCTGGAGGAAACCAGGCACCGCTCATCACCTGGCCAATACCATCCCTACAGTGAAGCATGATGGTGGCAGCATCATGCTGTGGGGAAGTTTTTTAGCGACAGAAAGTGGGAGACTAGGCAGGATCGAGGGAAAGATGAATGCAGCAATGTACAGAGACAGAGCGCTCTGGACCTCAGACTGGGGCGAAGGTTCATCTTCCAACAGGACAACGACCCTAAGCACACAGCCAAGATAACAAAGTAGTGGCTACGGGACAACTCTGAATGTCCTTGAGTGGCCCAGCCAGAGCCCAGATTTGAACCCGATTGAACATCTCTGGAGAGATCTGAAAATGGCTGTGCACCAACACTCCCCATCCAACCTGATGGAGCTTGAAAGGTCCTGCAAAGAAGAATGGGAGAAACTGCCCAAAAATAGGTGTGCCAAGTTTGTAGCATCATACTCAAAAAGACTTGAGGCTATAATTGGTGCCAAAGGTGTTTCAACACAGTATTGAGCAAAAATAATTATGTGCATGCAATTTTTATTTTTATTTTTTTTTATAAATTTGCAAAGATTTCAAACAAACTTCTTTCACATTGTCATTATGGGGTATTGTTTGTAGAATTGAGGGGGGAAAAATATGAATTTAATCCATTTTGGAATAAGACTGTAACATAACAAAATGTGGAAAAAGTGAAGCGCTGTGAATACTTTCCGGATGCACTGTATATTGTTTAGCTTTGTTCTGTTTAGATGTTCATGCTTTGCAAAGTGCTATATAAAGTATACATTGTTAGTAGTAGTAGTAGTAGTAGTAGTGAATTGGCCTATTTCATGACACAGCTGGTCATGTGATCAACATGGCGGCCAATGTGTGGTGAACGTAATCCCCCCCCCCCCAAACCACTTCACCAGAAATCCCGCCCTCCAGCTAATTTCATTGGTTTCATTGGTTCATTTCACCCAAAAATGAAAATTCTGTCATTAATTACTCTCATGTCGTTCCAAACCCGCAAGACCTTTGTTCATCTTCAGAACACAAATTAAGATATTTTTAATGAAATCCGAGAGCTTTCTGACCCCTCCATAAACAGCAATTAACACTTTCAAGGTCCAGAAAGGTAGTAAAGACATTGTTAAAATAGTCCATGTGACTACAGTGGTTCAACCTTAATTAATTAATTATTAATTAATTTGTTAATTATTAATTAATTTGTTTATATAGTGCTTTTCTGAGTACTGAAAGCGCTTTACATATAGAACCACCACCAATGTGCAGCATCCACCTGGATGAAATCTGGATGAGGTATTAACTAATATTAATGTTATGAAGTGACGAGAATACTTTTTGTGCACAAAAAACAATCAAAAACAACAACTTTATTCAACAATTTCTTCTCGTCTGTCTCCTACGCTGTTCAGGTAGTAAACACAGTGCAGCGCTTCCGGGTTCTACGTCAGAACGCCGGCTCTGTATTGGCCGACGCTGTTCACGTGAGCAACACACAAAAAAATTCACAGCACTGATAGTGATGCTGGCCACCCAGCACATCATTAATATAATTAATAGGAGCTCAGCTGCACAAGGCTCAGTGTGAAAATCAGAATCAGGGTCGATTTTAGGGCGATTTGTCACTTCAGTCATAACACATCATCACCATTCAGTCAGGTGCAAACACACACATACACACTTACTGGCTTGCAGGCATTTGATGCTGGCCTATTTCAGTATTATAAAACCCTGATCCAAACCATTGATCATTCACATCTGGTATGGTTTGAAATTCAATTAAAATACAAATATTTCTCAGATTTAAATTGTCATTCGGGACACAATGCATATGTACCGTTATACAAAGTTGTCAATAGCTGTGCTCAAATACACACATTTTTCACTTTTTTTCTCATATGGTGACTATGTGACTTTCACTATCTAGTGAACAAACAAAAGTTCTGGACACAGTAAACATAAAATCCCTCTTTCACTTATATTTTCACACACCTCGTGAGTTCAGCAAGTTTAGGTGCTGTTACAAACATGAGCAGAGGCTAAAGAGACTTTCCTCACTGACAGCTCGCAGTTATATAAGAAAGTCTGCTGACATTGTGTTGAGGTTTACATCATTACTGTAGGTACTGTAGTACACTGGATATTGACTACACTGTCTGAACAAACTGATCAGATAATATTACTTGAAAAATGACAGCGCAGACAGTCTTAAACAGTAGATCTGAAAACCAAACATTTGAGTGATAGTAGACTATACACCGATCAGGCATAACATTATGACCACCTTCCTAATATTGTTGGTCCCCCTTTTGCTGCCAAAACAGCCCTGACCTGTCGAAGACCCTTGAAGGTGTGCTGTGAGGTCTGGCACCAAGATGTTAGCAGCAAATCCTTTAAGTCCTGTAAGTTGCGAGGTGGGGCCTCCATGAATCGGACCTGTATGTTCAAGACATCCCACAGATGCTTCAATGGATTGAGATCTGGGGAATTTGGAGGCCAAGTCAATACCTCAAACTCATTGTTGTGCTCCTCAAACTATTCCTGAACCATTTTTGCTTTGTGGCAGGGCGCATTATCCTGCTGAAAGAGGCCACAGCCACCAGGGAATACCGCTTCCATGAATGGGTGTACATGGTCTACAAAAATGCTTAGGTAGCTGTTATGTGTCAAAGTAACATCCACATGGATGGCAGGACCCAAGGTTTCCCAGCAGAACACTACCCAAAGCATCACACTGCCTCCGCCAGCTTGCCTTCTTCCCATAGTGCATCCTGATGCCATGTGTTTCCCAGGTAAGCGACGCACACGCACCCGACCATCCACGTGATGTAAAAGAAGACGTGATTCATCAGACCAGGCCACCTTCTTCCATTGCTCCATGGTCCAGTTCTGATGCTCACGTGCCCACTGTTGCCATTTTCGGCGGTGGACAGGGGTCAGCATGAGCACCCTGACTGGTCTGCGGCTATGCAGCCCCATATGCAACAAACTGCGATGCACTGTGTATTCTGACACCTTTCTATCAGAACCAGCATTAACTTCTTGAGAAATTTGAGCTACAGTAGCTCGCCTGTTTGATCGGACCACACGGGCCAGCCTTCGCTCGCCACATGCATCAGTGAGCCTTGGCCGCCCATGACCCTGTCGCCCGTTCACCACTGTTCCTTTCTTGGACCACTTTTGATAGATACTGACCACTGCAGACCGGGAACACCCCACAAGAGCTGCAGTTTAGAGATGCTCTGACCCAGTCGTCTCGCCATCACAATTTGGCCCTTGTCAAACTCGCTCAAATCCTTACACTTGCCCATTTTCCTGCTTCTAACACATCAGCTTTGAGAACAAAATGTTCACTTGCTACCTAATATATCCCACCCACTAACAGGTGCCGTGATGAAGAGATAATCAGTGTTATTCACTTCACCCGTGGTGTATATGACGATATTATACCCTTGCCGGTTTTAATGTTATAATGTAATTATAGACTTGACAAAAGCAGTCAAACAAGTAGTATTTTCAATTAAACACTCCCACCCTGACACACACTAGCAAAAAAAAAAGGCCCAAGTGCTGATAATTGAATGTAAATGATAGCATTAGTGTGCAGTGTTTATCTGTACATGTGGTTAAACATGCTATTTTTCATAACTATTTATTACCCTCTCCTCTGTCCCCAAAGAGTCTAATCAGATAGGAACAAATCACCCATGGCTTTTTAATTTTACATATTTAAAGGGACATCTCTAATATGCAGTAAAAGTGCTTTGCCGTCTGTTTGTTGTTCCTAAAATGTTGTGATGATCACAAATAACCCACTTGTTATGGTTCATTCCATCCCAGGAAATTGCTGGAGCCATTTTCACGGTTTGTTGAAGATGTGTGCAAGTAATGGACATACACACCGGAGGTATGAAATAGCTGTTTTTGATTTGGGTTGTTCTTGTCTTGTTTGACCTGTAGGGCTACCCAGATACTCACAAGGAGCAAAAAGCATAATTATCATCCTCTTCTTGTCCAAATTCATCTGCATCATTGAGTGTAAATAAAAGCCTCTCCTTATTCCACAGAAATTAGTTTCATATCAAAGCAGTTAGTGCTTTAGTGCACGACTTGTGTTAATAAATGAATAACAAGAGAAGGACACAGTTAAAGCTTAAAATTTTGTCATAACTTACTCATTTCAAACCTGTATATCTTTCTTCTGTGGAACACAAAAGGAAATGTTTTAATGAATGTTCATGCTGCTCTTTTCCATAGGGCCCTATTTTAACGATCTGAGCGCATGGTCTGAAGTGCATGGCGCAGGTGCACTTAGGGCGTGTCCGAGTCCACTTTTGCTAGTTTGATGATGGAAAAAACGGTCGGCTAGGTCGAAAAGGGTTGTCTTAGTCTCTTAATGAGTCATGGGTGTGTTTTGGGCATAGCGTGCATTAAACCAATCAGAGTCTCATCTCCCATTCCCTTTAAAAGCCAGTTGCGCTTGCACCATGGCGGATCCTTTTATTTTTAATATTTAAAAATGTTTGTGTGCTGCTGCGCGTCCCTGTGTGTGTAATAAGCAGAGTGTACGGGCGTTGTGCTCCTGCCTATAGGCGCATATTATTAACAAGCCCTTTAAACAAAAAATACTGCGCTATTGACGTTATACCAGGTTTTCAGTTGCGTCAAAATAGCAACGTGCCAACAATGCGCCTGAACATACCTGGTTTTCAGACCAGCACACTCATGGGCTAACAGATGAGTGCGAGTGCATTTGCTATTTAAACAACATGGCGCTGGACATGAAAATTATAACTGCGTCGGGCTGAAACTATCAAAAAACACTTGCGTCGCGCCGGGCATGGCATTGCGCCGGGTGTATGATAGGGCCCATGCAATGGAAGCACTGTAAGAAAAAAACTGATATATTTCCGCTAGGACATTATCCATTACATTTACAGACATCCCCTTCAACCCTATCACAACACAATGCAATGGTTAATTAAAAAATAAATCAATATCAATCCAAGATGTAAAAGTGCTTCTTCAAAGCCATTTTAAAAGGTTCAAAGTAGGGGCAGAGTGAATGGAGATAATTCCATAACTTAGGTCCGGCTATCGAAAAGGCACAATCGCCTTCTCGCTTGAGTCAGGAAAGCGTTACCTGAAGCAAAAGTTTATTGGCCGATCTCAAATTCTTTACTGGCTGGTATAGAATAACAACATCTGACAAATAAGAGGGAGCAAAACCAGTTCAAATTTTAAAAATGATTAGTGCTGTCAAAATTAGCGTGTTAATTAATTTTCTCAGTTTAACATGTTAAAAATATTTAACGCAATAAACGCAGCATCTGTTTTTTCTGTCATCCTTGGGCTAGCGTTACATTATATGACCACGCTCTTATTCATGCAAATAAACCATTCAAGCACGACAAGGCAAAGAGAACGCACTGTCTGTGATCCATGTGACACAGAAAGACGCGCGGATTCGCTATTTACATGGTCGGAATTTGCGAGGGGAAAGACTGTATGCTTCTCCAGAGAGGAATCCTTTTATTTTTAATATTTAAAAATAACACACAGAATTATGTCAAAATGACCGTTTTGTCGAGTATTATCATAACGCTTTCGATTACAGCCCAGAAAGTACTGCGTA
Organism: Rhinogobio ventralis; assembly: GCA_039654625.1. Classification (NCBI taxonomy): domain Eukaryota; kingdom Metazoa; phylum Chordata; class Actinopteri; order Cypriniformes; family Gobionidae; genus Rhinogobio; species Rhinogobio ventralis. The sequence goes on along the minus strand of CM077210.1, from coordinate 7,760,772 downwards.
AATAACGCGAATTTACAGTGTAACTTTCGGTAATCAAGGTGTAACTATAGCGTACGTACGTGTAGGTATAAGGGAACAATATGTACTATTTGGGGAATAAAGGGGTAACTATCAGGAAAATGTAAAAATAATTAGTACTGTAAGTATTTTTTAATTAAGGGGTAATTATCTGTGTAGTTACAGGGTAAGTATATTTATGAATATTTAAAATATACTGTCTTTAAGTTGTTTCTACATTAATTTGGAGAATAACTGTGAAATTATTACAATATATAAATATTAAAAACTCATGAAAAAAATGTGTGATTAATTAGTTAATTTTTTTTAATCGATTGACTGCACAAAAAATTATTAACAGGGCCTTGAAGTAGATCCGTTATCTGATATAACTATTGAAGGGATGTTAATTGAGTTGGAGTGATTCTGTCCCTCTTTCTCATACCGGTCAATAGACTAGCAGCGAAATTTTGAACCAGCTGCAATCGTTTCATCAGTGACTGGGAGAGTCCTAAATACACAACATTACAATAGTCCAATTTTCATAAAACACAATAAAAATGAACACTTATTTTTATTACTTTTTAATACGGTAAAACTTGAAATCTTTACAAGCTACCATGCATTAAACATGCCACTAGATAACAAGAACACTAGATATTGCTGAGAAATGTATTGACTTACTGACAAATCAAGTGCTTTTGTTGCAACATATTCTTGTTGCCAATATGATGGAATTGAATATTGTGAGGTGTAAATGTGGTTTGAAAACTTGGATTTGAATGTTGGATTTTAGTCATGTATTGATGCATTTAACATTACATAACACACAAATAGACTCAAAAAACATGCACTCTCTCACCACCTCTCAATCAATAGGGAGAAAATAGCTTCAATGTTATTATGCATTTAAAAAATGAACTTGCTGTTTTCCATCCTACGCAGGGCCAATAAAACAACAGCCAGGATTTGTATGCCTTTCCTTAGAGGACTAATGCTATAGGGCAAAGGAGACACTAATCAGACTGTTTCATATTCACTGCATATTAAGCATGTTTGTAATAGCATATGTGCATGTTAGAACTGCATTCCAGCTTGTGTGGGTGTTTGGAATCAGAGATGGAATAATGTGGGAGGAGAACCAGGTGAAAGAGACATCTCTCCCATATCAGCACTGGCTTTCCCTTCCCCTCAGGGTTGACTTTCACTTTTCCCCTCATCCCTTTCTCAGCCTCAGGGTAAGGGCTCAAGAAGGCTCGGGTGGTTGTGGTGTCAATAGGGAGGTTTGGCTGAGGTTAGCATTGATTCCCCCCTCAAGTCTCATAAATCAGCGCCTCTCCTGGGCCGCGAGGGCGCCTCCATCTTTCCCTGGATCAGCTCTCATCCATTTGCACTGTCACTCTTTAAATTACCCTTTCTCTCAACACCACCCTAAGGTCTGAGAATAATTTCCAAGAGAATGAAATCTGTGTTGGCAGATTTTGTGCAAAAATTGCCCTTCCTGTGGGGTTCATGTGTTTTCTGTCAGCTGTTTTTTAAGATAACAAGATGTTCCCTAAAGGATAAAAAAGATTTAAATGAGTTATCTTTGCTTGTTATTATTCAGGTGCACATTTAAGTGCTAAAAGCACTCATGATATCACTCCACCTCACTACCGCCTGGATACCAGAGTTGTTTTAGTATCATTGAGACACTATTATAGTTTTTATTAATATTTTGAATTAGATTTTATTATTAGATTTTCTGTTTTCATTTTAATTTTAGTTAATAGTCATTTTGTCATTTTTATTAGTTTTTGTTTTTAAATATGCCTGTATAATTTTTATTTATTTTTTTATTTCAGTTTTAGTACATCAAGTTAAATAAATGAAAATGAGAAACTAGCAACTAGCTGATATAAAATATGTTTTTATATATTTAATTTTATTTTTATTTATCATTGTTTTCAGTGCAATCACCCTAGCCTAGAAATCTATACACACCCTAGCGGCAGCAAATGCAATTTGCAGCCAGGGTCGTCTAGCAACTCTCCGTTGGCTTGCGAGCTTGAAAAACCAAACTCTAGTCAGGCCAATCACATCGTGTATAGAGTCGGTGGGTGGGCTTAACATAATGACGGCAGAGTTGCGACGGTTCCGCGTGCTACTTGAAAACAAAGAAGCTGGCGAACAGCGGTCTTTCGAATCGGCTTTGGCCGCGACTCTGGAACACTTGGAGTTAAGCTTTTCTTTGAGAAAAGAACAAAGAACGGCACTGAAATCATTCTTAAAAAAGGAAGATGTATTCAGAGTTTTGCAGACCGGATACGGCAAAAGTTTAATCTATCAACTAGCTCCACTTCACCTTCTTCGTTGCTCTGGTTGGTTGTAGTGCTATCCTATTGCGTGCAGAGGGAATTTGAAAGACAACCGTTTATCCCGCCCCTCGGATTGAGCCCTGCCAATGGTGTGTTCCCAGACCCAACATCTTGATGTGGGTCTGGCTTGTCAGGCTACAATTACCCCTCTTTTCTATATAAAGTATGGTCACTACCAGTGTTGGGGAAAGTTACTTTTAAAAGTAATGCGTTACAATATTCCGTTACTCCCTTAAAAAGTAACTAATTGCATTACTTAGTTACCTTTGCATTACTTCTCACTTGGGCTAGGCTTGTGTGTTTGTTTAATAACAAAAAAAATGGTTTTGTCAAATGTAAAGGCCCTTTCACACCAAAAGTGAAATGAATTCACGCTTATACAAGGCTCAGCTCAAACAAACCTTTCAGCTGTTCTGCCATTCTGGCTGGCAGAAATATAGAAAGAAAAGTTGCTTGTTATTCGTTACTGGTCACTATGTTACATTTTATTCACAAAACTCAAAAGTTATGGCTGGAGCAATTAACACTGTGCTTTAACAATTAAAGGAAAATGCTTGTACATTTTCTATTCATCAGGAAGGCAGTTATTTATCAAGTGAAGATCAAATTATCAACATTTTTTCATTTAATATTTATATTTTGTTTTATTTTATTTCAGCTTTATTTTTTTAGTGACTAACATCAATTTTTTTTTTTTAGTTATCAAAAATAACACTATGACTCTCTGCATCCTGCTGGTTGTTAGGGTAAGAGAATCCTGATTATACTTCAGTCTCTCTGGTGAAGTTCTGGGCTGGTCAGACATCCCTCAGCCCTTTGTGCCACATGCTGTGGCTGTTGTAATTGAATTCATTACTAGATTAAGACCCCCGGAGCAGAAACGCGCCCTGAGGCCATTGACTTCACGGTTCCCCTTTTGGTCACCAAATTCTGGTCGGTGCAAACCCTCAGATCCAGGCTCCAAACTCTAATCATACACCCTCATAAACACACCCTTTCTGTTTTGATCACTTCTGATCAGTCTAGCTCCATGGCAACTCCATGTGGGGCCTCTCAGATGTCTCCTGAGACGAGGGGTTACTGACCTAGGGTGAACTTCGACCTTCAGCCCTGTGTTGACATGCATTTAACAATAGAGGTCATATTGAGTGTTTTTATGAAGTGCAGGTGGAGAGGCAAGCATTGCATGGACCAGAGAGGCCAGAGAGGGCGGGATGCAACAGATGGACACACACCACAGGGGTTCTGCTGGACACCATATATGAGGCTCTATACGGCATAATGACTTCCACAATAAAAGAAACAGGTTTCATGCTTTTAATTTCTTTTTGCTATGCTTATTATTTCTATATAATTTTACAAATATATATTTTATTATTTAAATATATAATTTGATTATAATATATACTGTAAATATATAGTATACAGAGACTATTTAAGAGTCTGGAGTCAATACATTTTTGTTTTTCTTTTTTTAAATTAATTATTAATTAATTAATATTGGCAAGGATGCATTAAATTGATCAAAAGTGACAATTGTTACAAAAGATTGTTACAAAAGATTTCTGTTTCATATAAGTTCTGTTCTTTTGAATGCAACATTGATAATAATATGAAATGTTTCTTGAGCATCAAATCAGCATAGAATGATTTCTGAAGGACCATGTGACACTGAAGACTTTCAGCTTTGTATCACAGGAATTAATTACATTTTAACATTTATTCAAATAGAAAACAGTTATTTAAATTGAAATAACATTTTCACAATATTATTGTTGTTACTGTATTTTTGTTACTGTGTATATACATAAATGCTCTCTGATGTTGCTTTGGACACATAATCTACTGCACACATTTATCTAATATGATTAAACAAAAAAAACTAAAACTAATATGGCTTTTTCAAATCCATTTTCAATCAGAGTCACAGAGGGCTCTCACTGCATAACCAATCACACTGGTGTGAGTTACAGGGAAGTGAGGGAAAATAAAATGTCCTAAACATTCTGAAGTTTCTCAAAGTGTTATTATTTATTTTCAGCATACACTACATTTGTGCATTTATAAGGTTCTTTTACATGACTTGCATAAGGGCTTCAAGGCTAATTTCTTTGACTTCCACATGAAAAGACACAGCAGACAGCTTGCTATTTTGCTAAAGAGCAAGAAAACAAAAAGTATAGCTACACAGTAAGCGGTTAAAACATGAATTTGAGCTTAAAACAGAAATGGAAAAAGTCCTGTTGATGGCTTTTGATACATTGCAGAAAGAAGAAAGGGATCCGTTGAATGCGTTGAACTATACTGCAGGATTCTCTTGAATTTAAATGAGTTCATGAACTGAGAAACTATGTTTAGAAAGAAAAATGAGTTATGAAGTATTCAAAATTTCTTCATGAAGTTTGACTGTTTTAAAATACTTTCTGTTGGTTTATGTTCTTAAAGGGATAGTTGATTTACCTGATGATACTTACTCACCCTCAAGCCATCGTGTATATTACTTTCTTCTTTCAGATAAATACAATCAGAGTTATATTAAAACATGTCCTGGCTCTTCCAAGCTTTATAATGGCAGTGAATAGAGGATTTGATTTTGAAGCCCAAAAAGTGCATCCATCCATCATAAAAGTACTCCACGCGGGGTTAATAAAGGCCTTCTGATCCATATTAAAAAAAGATACACTAAAATAACTAGCTTCCCGACAGACCGCCATATGCGTCAATTTACGGTGAAAGAGTAACCCCTGACCTGACGCATGACATACTAATGAACGCGGAAGCGCAGAGGATAAAGTAAAACAAAACACCGGTCATGAATTAGAACGTCTAAAACGGGAATTTTTAGTTTATAAAGTTGGATATTTTTCTTACACAAATGCATTGTTTCGCTTCAGAAGGCCTTTATTAACCCCCCGGAGCCGTGTGGATTACTTTTATGATGACGGATGCACTTTTTGGGCTTCAAAATCAAATCCTCTATTCACTGCCATTATGAAGCTTGGAAGAGCCAGAACATTATTTAATATACTGTATCTCCGATTGCATTCGTCTGATAGAAGAAGGTCATATACACCTAGGATGGCTTGAGGGTGAGTAAATAATGGGGTAATTTTCATTTTCGGGGGAACTATCCCTTTAAACATGAGGCAAGGTGGGAGCAGTCATTGCAAGGACGTCTCATACGTCATGTGTATTGTCTAGTAATCATTGGCTGCGCTTTGAAAGGTCAGTGGCAAATGGGGTCAAAGTTGAAATTGTTTGAACTTTGAGTGTTGCGTTACAATGCTTGAGCGGCGCCAGGCGCATAAGGAGTTCTGTAATACATGGAGAAAGCTATTCTTTAGCATTTTCCATTCATCTCAGTGGCAGTTGCTCAGCTGCCCTCCAAAACATCCTCTATAATGAAATATATGTGATTGATATGACCCTTGCAAAAAATTTATACAGTCAGAATACATGGCCTTTGGTGGAGATATGGAAAGGTTTTTTTCCCCCCATAATGGTATATTTACAACATTTATAGTACAAGCAAGGGCTAAATTTGCTATGATAACAAGCTAAATGCAATGGACAATGTTAGTGAGTCATGTCAAAGGCTTACAACAGTTCACTCATTATTATTGCACTGGAAAAACAATAGGTGTAGTATTTATTTTGTAATTATTTGCACTTTCTGAGTGAAAATGTTTCAAAGGAACAGCAAGTTATAGCTACACATTGAATTAAAGGTAATATTTTAAAGTAAAAATGCTGAAATAGTTTTGTGCATTAACATTTATAATAAATAAATCTATAAGCATTATAGGCTACCTCAAATTAGCAAATTGTCCATACAAAAACAGTAATGTCTCTTTTAATTTATAGGCACAAAAAAGGCCATGTTGCTGGTGGCAGGCCTACTTATTCAAGCACATCACACATAATTACAGTGACAGTTTATGATAATCATAACTAGGCCATATAATCCGGTGCTCATTTTGTATGTTAGTTGACAGGCTGTTAATATGCAATCCTCACCACAATTTGCACCCTGCATATAACCATTCATATTTTTACACAACCATCTGACTCATGCATATGTGCTATTATTACCCATATCATTCAGCACACAGCAGTTCCCCTTTTAGGAGTAATAGCATGCATCACACAATATGAATGTACATGCAGTGAAGCTGAAAAAGTGCCTCAGTGTTTGACATTCTTCAGAAATTATAGATGTTTCAGTGGTGCCAATACATAACTAATAGTACGTATAAAGTTCTTGACGCACCAGACACGATATTACAGGTTTGTTTTCAAAACCTACATCATTACTTCACTGCGTCATTTAGAGAAGAGAGCGAAGTTTGTTGCACCTCTAATGGCTCTTTAATTATTGAGACAGCAACCGATTATCTTAGCAGGAAAATGCATGGATCACTTTTGAGAACGTTCATTTACAATGAGTGAACAGATGTAACAAAGTCTGCAGAAAACATTTGTACAAAGCTATGTGTGCCAATGTGTTTCAAGTTATATGTAGAATGAATTAATATTATTTATTTATATAATAAATATTAATATGTATATAATATTTAAATATAACATATGTATATACTGTCTCCATTTCATGTGTATCAAAACAATCTTTCATGTTGAAATGCACTCCGTTTTTACATCAAATGATGTGTTGTAGCAATTTTGCTTGGTTTATTACTGTAAAAGGGTTTTAAACCCAGTAGTGCTCATGTCAAAAGCAAGAACCATAAGTACTTTTCATTTTGACTGATGATTCATTTTATTTTTCCTAACAAATATATGTATTGTATGTAGAATTATCACAAAAGGGTGCTTTTTTATGGTGGGGGAGGTGTCAAATCTTGCCAGTTCGTGGGATATCCTCCAGATCTCCAACATCCAAAATCCCAAATTGACCCCTGATTATGTCCCTTATATAGAGCCCTATGTGGAATATACACTCACCTAAAGGATTATTAGGAACACCTGTTCAATTTCTCATTAATGCAATTATCTAATCAACCAATCACATGGCAGTTGCTTCAATGCATTTAGGGGTGTGGTCCTGGTCAAGACAATCTCCTGAACTCCAAACTGAATGTCAGAATGGGAAAGAAAGGTGATTTAAGCAATTTTGAGCGTGGCATGGTTGTTGGTGCCAGACGGGCCGGTCTGAGTATTTCACAATCTGCTCAGTTACTGGGATTTTCACACACAACCATTTCTAGAGTTTACAAAGAATGGTGTGAAAAGGGAAAAACATCCAGTATGCGGCAGTCCTGTGGGCGAAAATGCCTTGTTGATGCTAGAGGTCAGAGGAGAATGGGCCGACTGATTCAAGCTGATAGAAGAGCAACTTTGACAGAAATAACCACTCGTTACGAACGGAGGTATGCAGATGGCAGATGGGCTACAACAGCAGAAGACCCCACCGGGTACCACTCATCTCCACTACAAATAGGAAAAAGAGGCTACAATTTGCACGAGCTCACCAAAATTGGACAGTTGAAGACTGGAAAAATGTTGCCTGGTCTGATGAGTCTGGATTTCTGTTGAGACATTCAGATGGTAGAGTCAGAATTTGGCGTAAACAGAATGAGAACATGGATCCATCATGCCTTGTTACCACTGTGCAGGCTGGTGGTGTAATGGTGTGGGGATGTTTTCTTGGCACACTTTAGGCCCTTTAGTGCCAATTGGGCATCGTTTAAATGCCACGGCCTACCTGAGCATTGTTTCTGACCATGTCCATCCCTTTATGACCACCATGTACCCATCCTCTGATGGCTACTTCCAGCAGGATAATGCACCATGTCACAAAGCTCGAATCATTTCAAATTGGTTTCTTGAACATGACAATGAGTTCACTGTACTAAAATGGCCCCCACAGTCACCAGATCTCAACCCAATAGAGCATCTTTGGGATGTGGTGGAACAGGAGCTTCGTGCCCTGGATGTGCATCCCACAAATCTCCATCAACTGCAAGATGCTATCCTATCAATATGGGCCAACATTTCTAAAGAATGCTTTCAGCACCTTGTTGAATCAATGCCATGTAGAATTAAGGCAGTTCTGAAGGCGAAAGGGGGTCAAACACAGTATTAGTATGGTGTTCCTAATAATCCTTTAGGTGAGTGTAGATGCAATACTATATGGACGGAATCAAGGAATCCAGTAATAAAAACAGAATTTGTAAAATTCTGCAATATAGACTGTAGTGTCTGTGAATATTAAATCACATGCATGTGAATCCTGCATGCTCTGGGTGTCCCTGTGTGAAGGAATGGTTTCATTTAGTACCACACACACACTGAAGCACGGGTGACGCTTGCTGTGTGTCAGCCTCTGCCGCTGCACTATATGAGATAAACTTATATGAGTACAACTACTGTTGTACAGTAGAATATAGCTACGTCTCAATGTAATAATAATACTAACACTACTACTACTAATACTAATACTAATAATAATAATAAATTATTATTAAAAATATTTTTTTGTGCAGCACTGTTTTGACAAGTTTGTTTAATTTCATATGATTAAAAGATAAATTAATGTTTTATGCCTTTATTTGATTGCCAGATATAAAATACACAACACAGACTTTCTGAATTTTTTTTCCTAGAAATTAAAATTTTCATTAATAAATTGTTGTTTTTACGAATTCAATTAATTTGACATGCTTTTTTATTATTAAAATTTAATTAAACCATAAAAATTTTATCCAGAAAACTTAAAACAGAAAACACAGAATTTGGTCCAAATAAAAACTTATTTCATAGGGCTCTAAACATTACTAACTTTTAATAAATTGTTGTTAAATGGTATAGGTTTCATGATTTCAATTAATTAGACATTAATTAAAATGGAATCCAAAAAAATTTTAACAAAAGAAGAAAAAAACACGGAATCCAGAAAAATTAAAACAGAAAAAAAAAAAATTGGGGAAAAAAATTTAACGGATTTCTATTATATATGGCAGCTCATTATGTGAAGGGTCCTTTTGTGTTTTCCACCTGGCATGTGGGTGCTTGAATTTTTTATCCCCAGTCAGTTCCCCCAGTCTCTGGGTAATTAAGGACCTCAAAACCTGTTGTTTAAGAAATTACGATTGCAGGTTTAATGACAATTTCAAGCTAAAGCACTGACAGAAATTACATGTCATGTTGTTCTCCAGGTTGCAGAAATGCTTTGCACTAGTGTCAGATTTAAGCATTTTTCACTCATGGATGGGGGTTTTCTGTTCTTTATTCACGGTTTCCATTTTCCTCACTACAGACATGATTATATTTTGTTATTTAAGAGTATGATGCGATGTACCAGCTGTCAGCCTTGTTCTCTGCCACCATCTGCTGTGATCTTAGTTTACAGCATATGCAGATAAAGAAGGATTGAAATTTTGAGAGTGAAGAGCTCCCTCACATAACGCTCTGTTCACACTGACAGTGATTTTATTGCTGGAAGTGGTCAGATCGCTGTGCTGTTTGTCACTAGAAGGAAAATAATATCACCCCTTACTCATTGCCTGATCAGAAACGTGGTGGATTATCAGAATATCTTGTAGCTAATCAAAAGGGCTTTCTTAACCGTTAACAATATGCTAAGCTAGCAGGCTGTGCTACTGAAGGCTAACTGAAAACACAAAAAAGGGAAACATTTAATTTAGCTTTGCTATTATAATGTTAGATTTAGTATTTATATAATCAGTTCTCACTGAAAGGTAATGATTTGTGGACACTGCACATCACTTTATGTGTAAAGACCCCTTAAAGGGATAGTTAACCAAAAAAAATGACAATTCAGTCATCACCCTCATTGTTGTTTTCAAACCTGTCTGACTTTCTATCTTCTGCAGAACACAAAAGATGTTTTTACTATGAAACTAAAACCACTCTGGACTCCACTGACTTTCATTGTATGGACAAAAGAATTGTAAAAAAAAAAAAAAATCTTCTTTTGTGTTCCACTGGAAAAAAAGATAGCAATACAGATTTGGAACTACATGACAGTGAATAGATTATGTAAATGAAATTAGGCTACATTTTTGGTTGATCTGTCCTTTTACGGTTTTGAGAGGCACCAGTGCTCCAGTACACTTTTGCTTGTGGCATAATTGGTGTCGAATATGAATATCTGGGGTCACTGAGGTCTTTTTTGTATTCAGCAGTCACTTTCCTGCCAAATGATATGGCTCATTATTAGCTGAGTTGACTCATGGGGAACACATGGAATCGGACTAATTGACATTGCTAATTGCGCTGAATGGCATCCCAACTAAGGTCAGGGTTGTTTCAGATTTCACTGGCTATCTGTAAATGGTGAGTGTTTAATTGAGGATGGAAACAGGGTGCAGAGCGGCAGATGGCCTCTCTCCATACTGCAGTCTGTAAGTCTCCTGACACACTTCCACATTCCTCTCTTCAGCTGAAGTAATGGCTGTGTACAGATCATACAGTAGCTATAAATGAAAGAAGAAGACTCATATAGAAAAACAAATAGGAGAATTTGTTACGCTCAGTATAGAGGGCTGCAGGGACGGCATATTTTTGTAGGCCAAAACCCGGAAACGAGTTAGCATTTTAGCACTGCTGGTTCCATTGTCCTGAAGTCAATGGGTTTTTTGAATGGCTTTTTTTTGGTTAAATGCCTGAAATAAGGTCTGTGCACAAGTTCAAGGTATTTTCACCTTTTTATCTACAATAGTAATAATACCCCCTTGTGATTTTTTTTAAGGCTTTTGCTTTTCTTGAAAATGGCAGTTAAGTGGCTAAATGGAATAAATTCGGCGTCATCACGCCGAAAAGGAAAACTCACCTAGTTCACTTTTACAGCCACATTGTGTTTAAAATCTCGCTTTTGCAAACTATTCTAACTCAAATTTTCAGGGACAATTTTTTCAAATAAATACTATGTGATATCGATGGAATGGTTTTCTTGATTCTCGGCACGTGGATGTTTTTCACTGCAAGACGAAGAAGTTTGTTTCTAGCATGTTTGGTCTCCTGTCGCAAATCCAATGATGCTGGTAATGACGATTCTCTCTGGCCAATTCAACGCTATCCCGTGGCAAATTCGTACTTATTTGTACGAGGTGGCTAATTCGTACGAATTTGCACAACCTCACTCGTATGAATTTGTACGATTTGTCTAAACCGCAGTGATGGGTAGGTTTAGGGGCAGGGTTTGAGGTTAGGTCATTCGTACAAAATCATACGAAATCATACTCTTCAAATGCGTACAATTTTCCATTCATCTCAGTAGATGATTTTACTGTTACAGTTGCTCAGCTCAAAAATCGTACACGTGAGCTCATACAAATTCGTACGAATTAGCCACCTCGTAAAATACGTACAAATTGCCGTGAGATTGGGTTGGCCAACCAGTGATCTACAGTGTTTATACATCACATTTTAGTATCAGTCCAGCTTGCTTGGAACCGAGTTAGTACTCAGCCATACCGAACTATACCATGCAGTGGAAAAGCGAGTAGAGTTTTACTTCTGGTGATTGTATTTAGGCCTAAAAATAGGTGTTAATTTTTGGAGATTTTGTGTAAGAATCATCAACTTTTGTTAGTCACAGAGCTTATTTTCCGCAATAATCCAAAAGCCAATGGAAAAACCCTATTGGTTAACTGGCTTACAAAAATACATCATCACTGCAGCACTCTATGCCAATTGGAATAGAGGACTCACCTTTTAGTTAAAAGAGCCTCCAGAATAAACTGGATTTGCCTGATTTTAGCTAAAATCAACATTTCAGATGTTATTGCTGATTTGTAATAAAAAGAGAGACCTCAGTTTGGTATAGCTGTCAGATGCCCAGATACAGAGGTCACAAAACATTGAAGCACAAGAGGAAGAAGACCGTGGATGAATCCAAAATCGCCCCCTATACCCTCAAATAGGGCTTTATTTGAGGAGACAGCCATTTGTAGTGGTGTCTGAAACCATAGTGAACGACGTTATCGAGTGCACTTATTCTATCCCACATTGCACTGCAATAACGAGTGTACCGCCGGTGTACACTCAACGGCTGTTCGAATTCACTCACTCGTTTTCATTCACTCCTTCAAGTGAACAATATTAATGGATTAACATAAGGAATAGTGATCGAGGATTTAGGGGGTGATTTCGGATTCAGCCCATCAGTGTACTGGCACAGGAAGTAGTGCTCACTCTGCTGTTTGAGGCTTTTGCAGTATGTCACAGGTCACACATTTCATTTCAGTTTAGTGGGAAAGTCTGTACAGTCTTATCTTTCCATTGAAAGAATTCCATCAAAGTCTTTCAGACGATTTTTTCTGCATTGAGGCTGAAGGAAACAAGAAATGATTTTGATTGTTTTGATGAATCATAGCATTGTCTGTACTTGCCGGTTTTCTCTTTCCAATGTGTGTGCTGTCTGTTGTTTGTTTCCAAGGCTAGGTTATGTGGACATCATGTAAACAAAGATGAGAAACTGTTCTCTGCTTTCCTGTTTCACTGCCTCAGTGCTGCAGGTATATAAACAGAATAGGCTCTATTTTTACTCTGTTGTTTTTGTTCAAGGGGGCCATTTTAGTTTGATTACCATTGCAGCCAGCGAGGCGTGAACATACACAATTGTGAAGATCCTTTCAGATGGACAATGGTAGGCCTATAACAGCATGGCATTATTAGATATAAGTGTGTGAGAGCGTGTGTTTCAGTTTCCTGCTCGTATCCATCTGTATTTTCTTATTTATTTGCCAGATCATAATCCAGATCCTTCATCATTATTCCTTACGATAATGAAGACATCTGTCTGCTTTGTGTGGAGCAGAGTGGCGACAAACACACTCGCGTGTCGCATGCCGCCTTCTGCTGCCGCTCCACTGCCAGGCAGCAATATGGGGCAGCATTTGGGCACTGAGCCCTGAAGACTCGAATCCTCCTGCCTCTTTAATGCCAGCAGTGCCCTCCAGTGCTTGCTCCTCACACGGGCTCCTGGCTGCCTCCTGGTGCTCAGCCTGCAGGAAAGGTGAACCTCCTGAGTGGGCAAGATCACCACTTAACTCACGAGAAGTCACTTCATGCTAACTCTTCCTTAGAAGTGTTAAACAGCAGATTTCTTCACTTGTGACAGCACATTGTTTGTTCAGCTTGTGCTATTTGTTTGTTTTCTTTATACGTGGGATTTAGATGAAGTGCACGGGTTTAGAGAAAGGAAATCTGTCTCGTTTAACTTTCTACAAAACACTGGAGACAAAACTGTGATCACAATTTCCTGACTTATTTTTAGTGTCAACACGACAGAAAAGTCAAGAAAAACAATGGTAAATGTTTCTTAAAAAGAAAAAAAAAAGTATTGCCACAGGTGTATAAAATCAAGCACCTAGGCATGCAGACTGCTTCTACAAACATTTGTGAAAGAATGGGTTGCTCTCAGGAGCTCAGTAAATTCAAGCGTGGTACCATGATAGGTTGCCACCTGTGCAATAAGTCCATTCGTGAAATTTCCTCACTACTATATATTCCATGGTCAACTGTTAGTGGTATTATAACAAAGTGGAAGCAATTGGAAACAACAGCAACTCAGCCACAAAGTGGTATGCCACGTAAAACAGAGCGGGGTCAGCGCATGCTGAGGTGCACAGTGTGCAGAAGTCGCCAACTTTATGTCAATAGCTACAGACCTCCAAACTTTGTGTGGCCTTCAGATTAGCTCAAGAACAGTGCGTAGAGAGCTTCATGGAATGGGTTTCGATGGCCGAGCAGCTGCATCCAAGCCTTACATCCCCAAGTGCAATGCAGTGGTGTAAAGCACACCACCACTGGACTCTACAGCAGTGGAGACGTGTTCTCTGGAGTGATGAATCACGCTTCTCTGTCAATCCGATGGACGAGTCTGGGTTTGGCGGTTGCCAGGAGAACATTACTCGCCAGACTGCATTGTGCATTAGTGTATTAGTGTAAAGTTTGGTGGAGGGGGGATTATGGTGTGGGGTTGTTTGTCAGGGGTTGGGCTTGGCCCCTTAGTTCCAGTGAAAGGAACTCTTAATGCTTCAGCATCCCAAGACATTTTGGACAATTTCATGCTCCCAACTTTGTGGGAACAGTTTGGGGATGGCCCCTTCCTGTTCCAACATGACTGCGCACCAGTGCACAAAGCAAGGTCCATAAAAACATGGATGAGCGAGTTTGGTGTGGAGGAACTTGACTGACCTGCACAGAGTCCGGATTTCAAACCGACAGAACACCTTTGGGATGAATTAGAGTGGAGACTGAGAGCCAGGCCTTCTCGTCCAACATCAGTGCCTGACCTCACAAATGAGCTAGAAGAATGGTCCTTAACCTTGTGGAAAGCCTTCCCAGAAGAGTTGAAGATGTTATAACTGCAAAGGGTGGGCCAACTCTATATTAAACCCTATGGATTAAGAATGGGATGTCATTAAAGTTCATGTGCATGTAAAGGCAGGCGTCCCAAAACTTTTGGCAATATAGTGTATATAAATAGAACCTCTATAAATTGATTTAAAATTTGTTTTTACTGATCGCGGTTGATCGTGCTAATTGTAAGGGTTGTAAGTGGCCATTCATTCAATGCTTCATATGATACAGCAGTCAAAAATATTACCATCTAGAGCATGTTTACATCGAAAAACAATGGAAATGCAGCACAATTGAATGCAAAAACGTGTTCTGTGCAGCCATTCACATGAAAAACCTGAAACACAGGGCAGAAGAATGGGAAAAACAGCAAGGTCAAGATACACTTTTTTAAAACATTGCATCATACACAATGTAACCATTACTATTGCTTGCTTTGCCAATATTTATAGCTTACCAAACATCTTAAGGAAGGAAACTGATTATTAAGACTACCTAATGTAAAAATATTTGACTGTAGATTGACCAGTCAGGATTATTCCAGACATCTTTCCAATTGTCAATCTTGATGATTTAGAAAGTCCACACATTGAGCCTATGAACTACGAGTTGCACTTGTAGACTGGATAATGAATACTCTGAAGTCTGTATGATGGAAACATTTGTGGCAAACCCCATTACGAGTCTGTGTCTCTCAACACGAGACAATTCTCTGTCGCAACCCCTTGACATCGCAGCAGAATAAGAGGTGTGTTGGATTCTTGAGCGAACGAATGAACTGAAACCTGTGGAGAGCAAATCTCAGTAAAGCTGCTAAGGTTATGTTGAAGTGGTGCGGGCAAGCTGTCAGGTACAGGGGGATGCCAGAGCTCTCCAGACTCCACTAAACCTACACTCATCCTCTCTTGGTCTCTTTTTCTCTCTCCCTCAAAATCTGTAAGGGCTGCCGCAGCACCACATGTGGCATTAACCATGATACGCCTGAGCAGAGATGTCCGCTGTTCCCCCCTCCGGCTCTGAGGATGAAGTGAGAAGAGTATGCCAGGATGCCGCATAGGACAGATGACAGAGTGTGAGACGGATCCTGCCCACTGCAAGACAGACACAGATTTGTGTGTGTAGACGTTATGAAGGGTGGCATCTCATTTCACAAGATGTGAAACTATGTTAATAAATAATGTAAAATAAAAAATCTCATTCCAAGTGGACCAAATGGAAATTTTGATCTTTTCATAAAGCATGTGAATTTTTGTGCTGCAGTTGTCATAAATGTTTTGTTTTGCAGATTTGCTTGCGCCATATACACTGCAAAATTCATTTTCTTAATATTTTTGATGTTTTACAGTAAAAACATCTAAATGTCCCTAAACAAGATAATACTTAATGCCAATAATATTACATTCATGTTTCTCTCTGTACGTTCAAAATCTGTCTGTAAGTTCAAATATTGAAAACATAGAAAGTTCAATGAATTTTTTTATTTGCATTTAATACGTTTATTAAAGCATTTATCAAATATAAAGCTTTTGTATCATTATGTCTTTACTGTCATTTTTGATCAATTTAATGCATTCTTGATAAATATTAAAAAAGTATTAATTTCTCTCTCTTTTTTATCTTACCATAAATGTTTAAATGGTATCGTTTCCACTAAAATGTTAAGCAGCAAAAACTGTTTTCAACATTGATAATAATAATAATAATGATAAATGTTTCTTGAGCAGCAAAACAGCATCAGACTGATTTTTTTAAGGATCATGTGACTCTGAAGACTGGAGTAATGATGCTGAAAATCCAGCTTTGCCGTCACAGGAATAAATTACATTTTTAAATGTATTAAAATAAAAAAAAATTATTTTAAATTGTAATAATATTTCACAATATTACTGTTTTTACTGTATTCTTGATTAAATAAATGCAGCCTTGGTGAGCATAAGAGACTTATATATTTATAATGTTCTCTATGTATTTGAATCACAATTGATTTATTTATATACAGTGTATCTAAGATCACAACACATTACAACACATCTCCATAGGGTCTCAAAAGGTCATTGCAACAAAACTGATTATCAATAAACATATACATTTGTCATACTATGAGATCATTGTGTGACTTAGTGAGTAGACCTAACCTAAACTCACTACACACATCACTCACTGCATTATGGCAGCACAGTTACTATCAACTGATGTTCTCTTGTGCAGTTTTGGAGAATACTGATACACATCTGCCTCATATTCATGCACAATGAGTCTTCATGTGCACCCTACTGTGATAAACTCCTACCTTCTGTATCTTGATGAGACCCCTGGCAAAATCAGCTTAAGCAGCAACAGGCGACCAATTTTGATTAAGCTCATCTTGTGCATTTGAATACAGAACTGTTCTTTGTAATAGAATGCACAGGAACCATTAAGCAATTAGGAGTGGGAATCAAACAGGATGTTCAAAACAGAAGGACAAAAACACATTCATCAATACGGATGACAGGAAACAGGGAGGTTCGGGATAAAGAAACAGGGCAAAGCAGATAAACCCCTGGATCTTACCCTTTAGAAGGCTCCAGAATCTGTATTTTTCTTATTGTTGTATTCAGGGGATTATTGTGGCAGTTTACGGAGTGTCTCCCAATAATTAGATCTGGATGACAAAATATTATTGAGTGCAAAAATAAAAAGGAAAAAAATAAATAAAAATAATAGCATTTGGCATGAAAAGAAAGTTGTGATATAGTTGTTTCTTCCCTATTGTGACATATCCGAGTGAAATGGCTTCTCGAACAAGACTTGATTTTGTCTGGGAAATTGATTGGATGGTTGTGGTTTCCTATTGCTGTGATGTCTTGTGAGTGACAAGTTGTCCCACCTTACAGTAAACGTCATCAGAGAAGAGATGAGAAGTTATTTTGATAAAATACATTATTTTTATTATTACTGATGTTGCAGGGACACATTTTTTATAATAAATAGTTACTACAACATTCCATAAAAAATAAGAACGGTAAATTTTGATTTCATGGTGACTTTAAAGGCACAATATGTAATTTTCACCGCTAGAGGTTGCTCTTTTTCAAAACAAAGGCATAGCTTGATGATGCCTTGATTTCGTGGAATCATGGGAGTTGTTGTCTTCACCTCTACAGCCGGTGGAAAAGAATCCAACAGGACTTGGGCAGAACTCATATTCATGGATGAGTTAATGTATTAAAGATTTATTAACGTTACTGTAGTATGAAGCAGGGTGAACGACACCGCTGGAGCGATTGCTAATGAGAGACAAGCACGACACACGGCTCAAGAGCAGTGGAGCTTTTATTATGCCGCAGACGAATGCTTCCGATTCTTCTGTTCATGCGTATGGGGTAACAGCGCTCGGCGGCTACTATGAGACATTTGTTGCACAGTGCAGTAAGCTAGATCGATATTAGGCATGGTAAAACATGGTACTTGCGGTAAATCAAGAAAACGAGATTTAAACAATTAGACTGTGTTGAGCTATATAACAATGATTAGTTTTCTGTCAATGAATGTATCCAAACAGTCGCTCAAGTGGATAATAAAACAAATAATTTATTATTTGTATTTGTAATTTTGTTATTTATAACCGATCGTTTCGTGTCTTAAGACATCATTGTGTCGTCACGAGCCACAGGGTTTAATATGGATTTGTCTGTGCATGTTTTTTTTTACTCTCATAGATTTTGTTACCATTCACATGCATTATACAACTGACAGACTGCAACAGTTGGAGTTAAAAAATCTTCATTTGTGTTCTACTGAAGAAACAAAGGCACCTAAAGACTCGAAATTAACCTGTGAGTGATTAAAGGTAACTTACATCGTGCCTGTGATCAACGCCTATGACATTTAACAACGATTGGTGGATTAAGCATTCAGTGAATATTAATAATAGGCCTTATATCCAAAGTGTCAAATAAAAACTTACAATGTGTGTAAATTATTGTAGATTACTTAAAGTATTGTAAACATTTTAAAAATCATGAACATATTAAGACTTTTATGTAGGGCCTACAGTAGCTTAATTTAAGTATGTTAATGTAAACATACCTGTACAGAATATTGTAATATTAGATTCTTGTTGAAAGCTTAAGAAGCTAAATGCTAGGATCTATGTAAAACATGAGCGTGAACGTGTCTAAAAAACCTATAGGCAGAGAGGGGCCTCTTCATTTCAGAAAATCACCACGCCACTAATTTAGCGGTATAGTGTCTGCAGGGTATTCTTCAGGTTTTCTATCAGAAATTGTATAATTTTTTATAGTACCTAATTAAATGGGTTGTCTATTATGATTCATGGATAAACTAGATTGCTTTAAACTACCTTGATTGCTTTGTCTGTTTTCATGGGTCAAACTACACTTCATTTTGCATAAAATAAATTAAGGCTTGTTTAAACAGATGACTCAGTTGCATGAAGGCAGACACTCTCAATAAATCTCCATAGCCAAAATGTTATGTAACATTCATTCAATCTCTAAATGACACAGAGGATATCTAAACAACCTTGTGTGTGTTTTTCCCCAGGATAGAGCTATCTCTTTATCATGCTCCTTTTCCTTAGCTGCCCGCATAAGCCAAACATCACTTCCTGTTGCCCATGATGTGCTCGCCATCACAGCTCACATCTGATGGATCTGCTGGGCCTCTAGAAGGAGGTAAAACACTACAACTGCTGTTACACTTATCCACTAAAAGTGGTGAGAGTGTTATTTGAAATGCCTTCAGTACATTTCAATTGATCACTCAATAGTTTGAAATGTAGTATACTATGAAAGAACTGGCATTGATTTTGTTGTTGTTGTTGTTTTGTACAAACTTCCTGTCGGTTTTAAAGGCGAATTTAATTCAAATTTGAATTTAATTCAAATTAAAGGCACAGTATGTATCTTATATTTAAGATTGTACATTTTGTTGACCTGTGTACATACATTATCCCAAACATTTCCAACAGTGATTAAATCAGCTATTTTAACCAGTGTTACGGGCCGTGTACTTGCGTCGCCTGTCAATGACGTCATATCCACATCACCGCCAGTAATTCCAGTCTTTCATAACATTAACATTCATTATAATGCCAGCCTATGGTATTACATTAGCCACTTTTCTGTAGCTGGCTAAGCGCGATATTTGAGTGGCGTAAACACAAATTAATAATAAAATTTAAATAAATATCTGCTCATCCTCTATAATGGCCCAGAGTGGAAACGCAGCTATTGACCCTCCCCCAAACACTGTAGCTTTTTTGTGTTGTGTACATGTCAAGAAGATGCTGTATTCTGCTCTGCAAGAGCAAATTCTCTTTGTAAGAATGAGAATGTGAAGAGTCAGTGGTTAAAATGACCACAGTGATACAACAGCACTATAACCTTTTGTTGTGTACATTTATTTTACTGATGACTGCTTGCAACACTTATCCATTAAAGATGGGTCAGTACCCACATTATTTAAACAAACTTGCTCCTTTGAATCACAACCTATAATGATTCATTGTTGACGTATATATTTTACAGAGTGTTCAAAATACAGTACGTAGTTTTGTCTTCTTTGTTTTATATTGTGTAGGTCACAAATAACTCACGTTATTACTGTCTTACTGAAATACTTCTGCTAAGCAGCTGTGGGCCACTATTACCTAAAACTGTGTCTATTAATGCAGATTGTCTGTCGTTCTTACTACTTTGAGTAGATAAAGATAAAGAATAAAGAAATGGAACAAGATTTGTTTTACAAACTTTAATGTTAGATACATTAGCAATATACACATTTGTTTGTTGATGGACTTGTTAATGCTGATAGCTTGCATTAATGTTGGCATCTCATTATGTATGACAAACTGAGTAAAAATGACGTCATTTTGTTTTCGCAGCCCTGGTTTGGGAGTTCTCGCAGCTTGTTCTCGACACATCATCTGAGCAGAACTTTTTTCCTCTGGGTGTCCGAGAACTATTATGTGATTGGTCAGAAATTTTAAGTGGGCGGGGTTAATGCAGAGAAACGGACATGTTCGGCACCTGCTTTTCTCGTAAAGTATGGAATGTCCTGGCCAGAACGAACTTTGTTCTTGTTCTTGCCACCTCGAGAAAACGAAAAAAATTCTTTGTTCTTGTGGAGTATGTACCAAACTTTAGAGAGACCGAGTCATTTTCGAGTCTTTGAGAAATGAGGTGGTGCAATACATATTATGAGAAAATGAAAGTGTTTTTGACCTTTGATGCATGTAAACCTGTTGTTGGAGACCTCCAAAACAAAAATAGGAAACCTTTAAAATAGCATAATAGGGGCACATTAAGTTAGATACAGTACATATTCAGCGAGACATATCCCGGATTGTTCCAAATATAAGACAATGTTTTTTCTTAGAAATACATCTGAAAAAATGGGTTAGTCTATTTTTAGGTTCTAGACTTTTACGTCAATAATACACCCACAATAATAGGTGGCGCCAAATACGCATAAAACAAGTGTGCCAAGAAATACGGTGTGTCCATAGACTGTTAAAAAAGATGGACGACGTGCCTTCACTTTCTTCCATTGTAGTAAGTGAAGCCGCCAGTGTCCAAATGCATCTGACATCTTGGGTCTTGAGTCTGCGCAGCAGAGAGTGCAAAATGGAGCCGCGATATCAAGGTCCCGCCCACACTCTTGCCTAATCAATCACACGCCCTGAACTTTTTGTGAAATAAACCATTTTGGAAATGTAGAAATAAAGTTAAAGCTCCAATCTCCTCCCGAAGTTCCTGAAAATATCTGTTGGTGCCTCAGTGACTACTTCACTCAGAGAAGCTGTCAATCACAGCTGTCAATCAAAACGTCACACCCCGTTTTTATAGCATCAAATAAAACCAAACTTATTTAAAGAATGAACACTTGAACTAACATCAGTGTGATAAAAAACTGCCTAAAATGACAGAATTTTTTTCAGAATCTTTGGAAAAAATGTATTTAAAGTGTAATTTGATTGTTTAGTTTATCTCGCGTCCCATTCAGTTTCATCACAAGGACGGGGTTTATGAGCTATACTGCATCCAGCCACCTGGGGGCGATCGAGGCGCTTTGGCTTCACTTTTCAGGACTTGTGTGGCATGCTTGGGTGTGTCAGAGTGTAATGTTAGAAGATCACAAAAAGACGTACGTACGTAAAAATGAAAAACCTAGTCTAAGAGCTGACTGTCATGTTTGCGTGCCTCGCTGATGGGGCCGAACTTCCCCCCCTATGTGATTTTAAAACGTAAGGTACCCAGATTTCTCTTCTACAGTTAATGAAATGTTGGTAGGCTACATGGTTTTCACTATGAGATTATTAGCCTAATTGTTATATAATTCAGATGGGCTACAGGTTATTTGTATGGTATGCCAAGTGTTTAGTTTTAAATGTGATCATTGGTACATTTTACCAATATTTACCATACTTTCAATACAAAAAAGAAAATATGAAAAATATGCAGCATCAAAATTATTTTCAAATAAAAGCATTTTCTTTAAAAAGGGGGGGGGGGTGTCGTCTTATAATCAGGGTCATCGTATTTTCGGAACAATATGGTAATACTAACCTGACACTTTTTCTTCAGCGCACAATATGTTTGAAGGTTTAGGTGTGTATCTTTTTGACTATACGTGTCAGTGTTGCTGGGTGAAGAAGTGAGTTCAGATGGTTCAGAACAGGTTGACTGATGGCTGCAGTAATAGAGGAGCAAAATACCCAGAGGCAAGATGGGCTTTGGGGGCACAAATGCACCATAACTGAAAAATCATATTGCCCTGGGGCTGGTCTGACTGTATCAGAGGATTAGCATGTGTCAGTTTGCATCTAACACATACTTATAATGAGGACATATACACACACACTCAGTCTATTATTAAACCCATTAACACCAAGATGAACTTATGTGATGCACTATGAATAAAAAATGAATCACAGCCTATATCAAAAAGTAAGGTTAAATTGGAAGTCATATGATATCAAACAGGCCAATTTGATATGTAATTATATGAAATCATTAAATTAGTATAGTATAGTACAACCTGCTGTAAATGATTTGATCCTTTCATGTTGACACTGATTCTGGTGTTAAAAGAAAATTTTTCAGCATAAGAAGCGGGCGAAATAATGCTGCATTTTGGGTGATATATTATGAAAGGGACTCTATCAATAATTAATGTGTTATTTCACATGGCATATGAAATATTCATTGATTGATCACGAGGATGTAAGGCGGAAATGGCCTGTTTGTGACAAAGCAATCAGGCAGGAAACACATCTCTCTTTCACAGAGGAAGATAAACACAACAACAAAAAGCCAAGCGCTCTTTTCTGACGGACTACATAGTGCTCTCACATCTCACAATGTTCATAACAGTGTTGTAATTATAATTGTTTTTATTAAAAATCATTTTTGGCAATTTAAATTAAATAAAAAAAAAAAAAACTTCTATACATAGGATAATTATTAAAAATAGGCCTATATAAAAATAAAATGTAATTTAAAATGAATAAATACTATAATAGCATATAAATACTAAAATAACACTGGTTCATACACAGATTTAAAGGTGTAAGTATGTTTTGTTTGTTTCCCAAGGAGGTATATAATGTTCAGAGCATGCCTGACCCCCCTCAAAGCATGTGAAATCCATCCTGCAATCTTTGCTGTTTTTGTCTCTTTAGCTGTAAATCTTTAAGTGGAACAAATTACTGCTTAGTTCACATTTAAGTGCTGTGCTGAAATAATTGCTTTTCAATATGCCCCACAATCCGCACGACAACACGAGACGTGTCAGTGTTGTGAATCTAAGTCAGCTCTTGCAGCAACATCAAATATCTTAGATTGCTCCCACAGCAATCTGATTATGAGATATCTGACATCCTGAAAGCCCATTGGCAGGGCTTTGCTGATGCTATTCCTTTATTTGATTGTTTGGCCAGTAACTATTCCCTGGGAAACGTGGTTCACTTTCATCATTAAATAGATTCTACAGAGGAAATTAGTCGTTTTCCTGGAGAAAAGCTGTAATTTTGAATGGATTCAAACAATGCAATCTGTTAAAGCTAAATAAACAGTTTTATGTAATATTTATTTTGTTTTTTATAGCACAGTGAGCTCACCCAAGAAAAATGTATGGAATGTTTTACTATTTCATTTTCATAAAATTGTATTTATACAAATACGTTTCATTGTGTAGCACGCAATGCCCCATTGAAAAGGAGGCAGAGAGGGACGGGCCAACTATAAAATATGTAAAAGGCCTGAGTCCGTGTGCCATTGTGTCAGTGCTAATATTTCATTGTGCTTGATGTCAGCTCACTGTGATTAGATATGCAGCTGCAGTGATGTGTCTGACATTGATAATAAGGATGGATGATGTACCAAATATTTACTATTTTCTAATTATCATTTAACACAATGTCAGTGGGAAATTTTTAAAGTTGGAATGAAACTGAAGTTGCAATAGTCTTTTCTTCCAGATTGTGACGTACCAAATCCAAATTAAATGGCTTCAGGAATGAGAAAAATGCAGGGTGGGATTTGATTTAGTCCTGCTGGAATTGATTGGATCGTATAGGAAGTTGTGCGCTGCTTAATAAATTGAGGCAGATCTGAATGCCAGTTTGGCCCTGTCCCAAATGGCACCCTAAACACTTGTGGTCTTCCCAATAGTCTGCACTTTCATGCCGTATTGACTGTCGGGAAGAAGTCTGCTGCGGAGCTCGCTTTAGTGCTGGCTCGGCGCATCAAGGGCGCATCAAGGGCGCATATCGACTGCAAAGGGGGCACGCACCCAGCCATCCACGTGATGTAAAAGAAAATGTGATTCATTAGACCAGGCCACCTTCTTCCATTGCTCCGTGGTCCAGTTCTGATGCTCACATGCCCACTGTTGGTGCTTTTGGCAGTGGACAAGGTTCAGCATTAGGCACCCTGACTGGTCTGCGGCTGTGCAGCCCCATATGCAACAAACTGCGATGCACTGTGTATTCGGACACCTTTCTATCAGAACCAGCATTAACTTCTTGAGCAATTTGAGCTACAGTAGCTCGTCTGTTTGATCGGACCACACGGGCCAGCCTTCGCTCCCCATGTGCATCAATGAGCATTGGCCGCCCATGACCCTGTCGCCGGTTCACCACTGTTCCTTCCTTGGACCACTTTTGATAGATACTGACCACTGCAGACCGGGAACACCCCACAAGAGCTGCAGTTTTGCAAATGCTCTGACCCAGTCATCTAACCATCACAATTTGGCCCTTGTCAAACTCGCTCAAATCCTTACGCTTGCCCATTTTTCCTGCTTCTAACACATCAACTTTGAGGACAAAATGCTCACTTTCTGCCTAATATTCACGTCATAATGTTATGCCTGATCAGTGTATATTGGTATCATATTGGATATGGACAGTTTTAAATGTACTGTATCTTTGCATATCTCAAAATGAACACCCATTTTCAGTCTCTACATTATAATGTTGTGATACCTAAATTTCACTTAGAAATTAAAATTTTATATTTTGTACAGTGATTGATTTATTTAGGCAAAGTAATATAAAAAGTATACATTTAAAAATTAGCCATAGTGTGCAAATAACTTCAGTATTGGGCAAAATGTTAATATTAGCGCATTCCCACAAAACACCATAAACTCAACCTCTTGTACAAATGCGGTCCTCCATGGTGTAACTGCATCTGTTTACACAACAACTAGAGAGATTATGCTCCTGTCCACTCTGTCCTGTGAAAAACTGTAATTAAGTGTAAATGGATTGGTTCTGAGGCAGTGAGTGACAGAGAAGCCTTTCAGGAAGGCTGAACGACAGTCAAGTAAACTGTGATTTGTTCTTTATAGGAGCTCTTATAGTGAGTATACAGCTTACATCTCTTATCTCTTGTTATGTGACTGTCAATTTAATAAAGCATTCATAAACAACACGGATAAGAAGACAGCTAGATGTCGATGTCCTGTGTTTAACATGAGATCCGTTGCGGAGGGTGGTGCTAAATCTTCATGCAGCAGAAATGGAAACTGATAGATTTTCAGTGATAAATGGCCAGTTTAACACATTCTCAGCACATATTGTGTTTATATAGAACGAGGGAAAATCATGTGGTGTGATGGATTGTGGGTTGCAACACTTCATTTCCCAATCATCCCTTTAGCTATACATCAGTATCACATCTTAGGTTTTCCGTTTAAATGTATAAATGTTACTGAGTCTATATAGAAGTGTACGTGAGTGCGTGTGTGTGGCTGCCCTGGCCTCATGGCCGGTCTGTCTTTGGGTGATAAGAATCGCTCCATGATTCAAAGCTTAATTGCTCATGACGAGCAAGGGTGGAGATGATTATGGCTCTTTCACATGCCAGCTGCCACGTGGTGAGGCCGCAAAGCTTGTTTTTTCACTCTCTAATCGTAGGAAACAACTGCAGCCTATTGATTTGCAATTAGCCTCTGCTCTCAGCTCACACACATGCTTCTCTGATACTCAAGGATGAGAGGGGCGAAGAGCACAGATGAAATCAAAACAAAACAAAGCAACTTTATTTAGCATGTTCACTCCTGCTGTTAGGATTAGACACAGTTTGCTGGATGCATTGTGACTGATTGCAGCGCATCTACCCATATTAAATATTTAATTGTGCATGTTAATTTCCTAAATTTAACATTTATATGACCTTTGTCATTTAACGCTTTAAATTACTTTAATCTTTAAACACTAACAATTCAATAACAATGTTAAAGGTGCACTATGTAACATTTTTGCAGTAAAATATCCAAAAACCACTAGGCCAGTGTTATATATTTTGTTTAGTTGAGTATTTACAATATCCCAAATGTTTCCAACTATTTGTAAACCGTGAGAAAATTGCTATTTTAACCAAGGAACCGGGACGTGTGAGGGAGTCGCCTGTCAATTGCGTCATATCTACGTTACCCTCGGTTTCTGGTTTTATTTTGCAGAAACGCTTTACTCTTACTACTCTTACTAAGTGTCATAGCAGCCGCCGCCGAGCGCACAGAGTAACGGCATAACATAATTTTCAACACACTCAAATGTATCTAATATGATAAACAGAGCTGCGTTACCTCATACTCATGACCGGAAAAGCGGAAATGGCGCAGACGACTGTGGCATAATAAAAGTCCCGCTGCTCACGAGGCGTGTGTTGCGCAATCGCTCCAGCGGCCTTGCTCAGCTCCCACACCACTCTGGTCTGCTCTGCTTCATTCTACAGTAACGTTAATAATCGCATCCATGAACATGATTTCTGCCTGAGTCCTATCCCGATTCTTTTCCACCGGCTGTGAGGTGAAGACCACATGTCCCAAGATTCTGCGGAAAAGTACCATAGTGCACCTTTAAATGTATATATTTTAGCAAATCTCAAAATAAGACATTTTCATTTCATTTTCATTTGATTTTAGTTTTTGTTTTATTTATTTAGACAAAATTGTAAACAAAAATAATATCACCAATTTATCGGTTAACAGCCATAACATGAAAATTATTATTGTCTTACTGTTTTAATATTGGAGCATCCCTACTTTCTGAATATCTTGACCATCCCGATTCAGCAACTCTAACCCAACCAATGCGAGTTTGGGGCTGGACTATTTGTTTGTTCAACCAATAGCAGAGAGGAAGTGTTCCTTTTCCTATTCTGGGGTGCGTACTCGCTGCTTAACTACCATAGTATGATGCATTGTTGGAGAAATCAACTATTGTCACAAATTTGTCGTTCAACAATGTTGGTTAATGTTGTCACGCAGGTAGGAGAGTAATACCTTCTTTTAATGAATCTGTTTGAGATTGAATTAATGCTAGATTTTTTGCTATAAATTACGGACATGGCATCTGAGAACTAATTCTCATTTTTATCAGTTATTTTGCTTTATTTCCAGATTCAATCATAGGCTCGTTCTTACGTACTAGAGCACGTACGCACATGCGCACTCTTCAAAAACAGTGCTTTAAATTTCTTGACAAATTAAAGACATAAATGACATTTGTATATATTTGAAATAAAAGTTATAGATTTATTTATTATTATTTTTATGATGTATTAAGTCCACATGTCATGCAAACAAGAAACTAAGCTTCTAGACCACAGCTTGAGAGATGTCGTTCCAGCCACACAATGCAATGCTGTTTGCGAATGTTCATT
This sequence comes from Rhinogobio ventralis, assembly GCA_039654625.1. Taxonomy (NCBI): domain Eukaryota; kingdom Metazoa; phylum Chordata; class Actinopteri; order Cypriniformes; family Gobionidae; genus Rhinogobio; species Rhinogobio ventralis. The sequence continues at coordinate 7,732,889 of CM077210.1, read as the reverse complement.
GAAAGTATGGTTCCGGAAAACCACAACACGTTGAACTATGCTGATAACGACAGAACTTGCGACCATAGTTGGCTAATGATGCTTTCGGGAAACTCACCCCGTTTGGTACTTATACACCGATCAGTCATAACATTATGACCACTGACAGGTGAAGTGAATAACACTGATTATCTCTTCATCACGGCACCTTTTAGTGGGTGGGATATATTAGGCAGCAAGTGAAAATTTTGTCATCAATGTTGATGTGTTAGAAGCAGAAAAAAATGGGCAAGTGTAAGGATTTGAGTGAGTTTAACAAGGGCCAAATTGTGATGGCTAGACGACTGGGTCAGAGCATCTCCAAAACTGCAGCTCTTGTGGGGTGCAGATCTTGTACAGCAGATCTTGTACAGAGGATTCTGCAGTGGTCAGTATCTATCAAAAGTGGTCCAAGGAAGGAACAGTGGTGAACCGGCGACAGGGTCATGGGCGGCCAAGGCTCATTGATGCACGTGGGGAGTGAAGACTGGCCGGTGTGGTCCGATTAAACAGACAAGTTATTGTAGCTCAAATTGCTCAAGAAGTTAATGCTGGTTCTGATAGAAATGTGTCAGAATACACAAATATCGCAGTTTGTTGCATATGGGGCTGCATAGCCGCAGACCAGTCAGGGTGCCCATGCTGACCCCTGTCCCAACAGTGGGCATGTGAGTATCAAAACTGGACCACGGAGCAATGGAAGAAGATGGCCTGGTCTGATGAATCACGTTTTCTTTTACGTCACGTGGATGGCCGGGTGTGTGTGTGTCGCTTACCTGGGGAACACATGGCACCAGGATGCACTATGGGAAGAAGGCAAGCCGGCGGAGGCAGTGTGATGCTTTGGGTAGTGTTCTGCTGGGAAACCTTGGGTCCTGCCATCCATGTGGATGTTACTTTGACACGTACCACCTACCTAAGCATTGTTGCAGACCATGTACACCCTTTCATGGAAACGGTATTCTCTGGTGGCTGTGGCCTCTTTCAGCAGGATAATGCACCCTGCCACAAAGCAAAAATGGTTCAGGAATAGTTTGAGGAGCACAACAACGAGTTTGAGGTGTTGACTTGGCCTACAAATTCCCCAGATCTCAATCCATTCAACTTTTACTATACAATACAATATTGCTGTAGAGTTTGATCTTGGCAAAAATATTTGAAAGATATTAGAAATGTCACATGCTTGACCGAAATTTACCAGAAAAGCAGTTTTGCAGCTCAACGCTCTTATGAGTACCAGAGAATCCCTCCTGGAAATGCACTGGGAATGGCCATAGATCTTAGATGACATCGTTATTTTCTTTTCACTGAATGTTCTGGAAAACACAATTATTTCCTTTCCACTTGTGGGTGTCTTTTTCTCCAAAAGCCTGTACTTGCAACAGTTTGCTGGGAAAGATTAGTGTTATCGTTTTTGTAATGTGTGGCCGTCACATCTGCCGATAGGTATCGCCCTGCACTGTCTGTGGCTCGGGATGTGTGTGGCTGCATTGATTTCCTCTGGAGTGCTTGGCTTGGCCCCTTCCTCCCTTTTTTTCTCAGCCAGTCAGAGAGACTCAACACACACTTCCCCTCTTGCTTGATGTTAATCTTCTTAATTGAGTATGTGAGCCAGCCTCTGAGAGACTGAGATAGGGGGAAAGAGGCAGGGAGGGATGCAGGATTTGATTATGTGTGGTGATGCTTTCTCACAGCGGGATGTCTAGGCGTATCCCTGACTTCTGTGGTCTTTTGAACTACTTTGTGTACATTTCAAGTAAAAAAACGGAAGGTTTCTTGGAAATATTGAGCTGATATTTGGCCAAGTAACATTAAGATGATTTATGTTTGGATTTACTATAAGTCTCACTGTGACTATATAAATACTCTGACTGACCTATGTAACCCCTAGATGATCTAATAATTCTACCACCATTATGTTAGCAGCTCTGTTGCTTCATTTAATCAATACTGTTCTCTTGGCCTCATGAATAAAGAGTCTCATCCCTCTCCAGCCCCTGGAGAAGCATCTGTCTTCCTTCTGATGAATCGAAAAGCCTTATTAATAGGTCTGTAAGAAGAATGTGTTTCGGGGGTTGGCTGACCTGCCTGTCACTCAGAAGTTCTTCTTGCAGCCCCTCCGCTATTTTTGCGCCGATGGCCCCCAATGGGAGGGCCACTCACAGTTCAAGTGAAGACTGAGCAGACTGTCTAATTACAGGCCGTCTCTTCTTCACTTCAATCACCTCTCTGGAAAAGAGATAAGAAGTGAAAACAAAGAAACATAAATATGAAAAAGAACAAATAACTTTCACAGATTGAGTATGACCTCCTGCTGAATAATTTTTTTTATTCTGCTCTCTGGACTACTTAATTCTGAAGATACAATATAAGTACCATGTTGGTTATCTGGATAAAAATTTATAAAAAAAAAAAGAAAGAAAAAAAAGCAGTATCAGTCTGTAGATATTTCATTGTTCACGCTCATTTGCCTTATTTAGATCACATTTACATCATCCAAAACTTAAATTGACAAGTGTTATAAGTCCAGCACATTGTATTTAAAAAAAAAAAAAAAAAAAAATGCATGTGTGTGTGTATATATATATATATATATATATATACACACTCACCTAAAGGATTATTAGGAACACCTGTTCAATTTCTCATTAATGCAATTATCTAATCAACCAATCACATGGCAGTTGCTTCAATGCATTTAGGGGTGTGGTCCTGGTCAAGACAATCTCCTGAACTCCAAACTGAATGTCAGAATGGGAAAGAAAGGTGATTTAAGCAATTTTGAGCGTGGCATGGTTGTTGATGCCAGACGGGCCGGTCTGAGTATTTCACAATCTGCTCAGTTACTGGGATTTTCACGCACAAACATTTCTAGAGTTTACAAAGAATGGTGTGAAAAGGGAAAAACATCCAGTATGCGGCAGTCCTGTGGGCAAAAATGCCTTGTTGATGCTAGAGGTCAGAGGAGAATGGGCCGACTGATTCAAGCTGATAGAAGAGCAACTTTGACTGAAATAACCACTCGTTACAACCGAGGTATGCAGCAAAGCATTTGTGAAGCCACAACATGCACAACCTTGAGGCGGATGGGCTACAACAGCAGAAGACCCCACCGGGTACCACTCATCTCCACTACAAATAGGAAAAAGAGGCTACAATTTGCACGAGCTCACCAAAATTGGACAGTTGAAGACTGGAAAAATGTTGCCTGGTCTGATGAGTCTCGATTTCTGTTGAGACATTCAGATGGTAGAGTCAGAATTTGGCGTAAACAGAATGAGAACATGGATCCATCATGCCTTGTTACCACTGTGCAGGCTGGTGGTGGTGGTGTAATGGTGTGGGGGATGTTTTCTTGGCACACTTTAGGCCCCTTAGTGCCAATTGGGCATCGTTTAAATGCCACGGCCTACCTGAGCATTGTTTCTGACCATGTCCATCCCTTTATGACCACCATGTACCCATCCTCTGATGGCTACTTCCAGCAGGATAATGCACCATGTCACAAAGCTCGAATCATTTCAAATTGGTTTCTTGAACATGACAATGAGTTCACTGTACTAAAATGGCCCCCACAGCCCCCCAGATCTCAACCCAATAGAGCATCTTTGGGATGTGGTGGAACGGGAGCTTCGTGCCCTGGATGTGCATCCCACAAATCTCCATCAACTGCAAGATGCTATCCTATCAATATGGGCCAACATTTCTAAAGAATGCTTTCAGCACCTTGTTGAATCAATGCCACGTAGAATTAAGGCAGTTCTGAAGGTGAAAGGGGGTCAAACACAGTATTAGTATGGTGTTCCTAATAATCCTTTAGGTGAGTGTATATAAGAGAATTTTTATATTTATATATAAAATATTTATTTTTATGTATAAGATAAATTATATAAATATATATACAGTATATACATATATAATATGTCTTAACTATATACATGGAGTATGTATTTATATATACATAATAATTGTACACTGTACACACACATATATTATGTAAACACAAACTTTTAATTTGGATGCAATTAATCGCGATTAATCGATTGCCCAGCACTAATATTTATACATAAAATATTTAACATAAATTATGTAAATATATATACAAATATGCAAATATTTCTTAAATATATACATGAATGAGTGTGTATTTATATATACATAATTATACACACTACACATATTATGTAAACATATAAATATATATATATTATTTTTTATTATTATTTTTTTTCTTCAGTTTATTATAGTTAAAGTTCAAGAAAATCTTAAAATACAGGGTGACACTACATTGTAGCTAAAGATGCTAGCTAGGTAACTAAGTAGAACTTTTTTTTTTTTTATATTGTTGCATTGTTTGTATGTGTTTGTCTTGTTAGGCCGACTGTTTTCTATGTTGTAGTAATGGACTTATTTTTTTTTAGCAGAAGTTGTAGACTAATCTACAAGATAAAATGTGTTATATTTTTTCCTTATGTATGCTTGTACACATTTTCTCAGTGGAGATATAGATAGCACACAAGGACCAAAGCTTCAGTATCTGTATCCTTCAAGAAATCACAAATCATTAGCCGTGTTGTGACAGTTATGAAGTTGGATAAAAGGTTCCAGAAGTTCCACACACTGTCTGTTCCGGTAAATGTTCTCTCACGTTAACGCCATGTCATATGGGATGCGTGTCCACTGGCACTAAAAAATAGAGTCTGTCCTGTGGAAATGAAATCTTCTCACATGCTCATCTGCAGAGCGCTGGAGGTTTGAAATATGATAGCAAGGTCATCAGTACATCGCCCACTTCGGGTGTGTGTGTGTGACTCCGGCTGCAAACGGCAGCCCAAGGTCGTACTCTTAACTGTCATACTTCACTGTCAACACTGCGTATTATACCCAGGGACTGACCCACCCCCCAGAGAAAAAGAGAGAGAGAGATGGAAGGAAAATAGAAATGTCTAATAGAAGAAGGTCAGAGCTGTCAGCAAATGGAGCCTCTGCTGGCTGTCATGTCGGCTGCATTCTGTTTGGGAGATGAATGGGAGTGATGGGCACTGTCACTGATAAACTGCTTGCAGGCCGTCCGTATGTTATAAATAGTCCCTATTCATGATGTGTGTGTTTGTGTATATGTTCTTTACTCTGTTGCAGTGGTTCTCAACTCTGGTTGTGGGGACCCACTGCTGTGCACATTTCGTATGTCTTATCTGGCACAGTTCAGTTCATGGAGCGCTTTCTTAATGAGCTGATGATCTGAATCAGGTGTGTTAATGAAGACATAAAATGTGCAGAGCAGAGTTAAGAGCCTCTGCCCTACTGTTCTAAAAGTTTGGGGTCAGGAAGATGTTTTTTGAAAGAAGTCTCTTATGCTCACAGAGGCTGCATTTATTTGAACAAAAAAAGAGTAAAATTGGGAAGTATTATTGCAATTTAAAATAACTGTTTTCTATTTAACTATATATTTTAAAATGTATAATTTATTCCTGTGATGACAAAGCTGAATTTTCAGCATCATTACTCCAGTCTTCAGTGTCACATGATCCTTCAGAAATCATTCTAATATGATGATTTAATGCTCAAGAGACATTTCTTTTAATTATCAATGTTGAAAACACTTGTGCTACATATTTTTGTGTACATTATTGTTTAGCATTCATTAATGAACAAAAATTGCAAAAGAATTTTACTGCACTTTTGATCAATTTAATGCAGCCTTGCTAAATATAAAAGTATTATTTATTTAAAAGAGATGTGTATATGGTATATATAAGTGTATATGGGTGGTTGAAGCATAACTGAATACTTTTTCAAGATTTTAGGTTAAAATGTATATAAATAATACATTTATAAATATACTACAGAATATTATGTGCTGCTTAATATTTTTGTGGAAACTGTGATACACTATCATTGAAAAGTTTGGCGTAAGTAAGATTTTATAGTTTTATTAATAATAATTTGTACAATGTTACTGTTTTTACTGTTTAGTAAGCATGTAGTACTTTCCGCTTCGTTGTCTAAATCAATTCTCCAGATTTTCTGCTAAATTCAAAGCAGAAAATGTCTATAGTCATCAGTAAACAGCTGTGTTTAAGAAAGCCCTGAACTATTAAGATTTTATAGTTTTATTCAGCAAGGATGCATTAAATTGATCAAAAGTGACAAAATGTTACAAAACTTTTTTTGTTTTTTTCTTTAAATAAATGCTGTTCTTTCAAAGAACCCTGGAAAACAATGTATCATGGTTTCCACAAAAATAAGAAACATAAAAAACAGTTTTCAACATTGATAATAAGAATTATTATTAATAATATGCTGAAAATTCAGCTTTGCCATCAGAGGAATAAATTACATTTTAAAATATACTAAACTAGAAAATGAGTATTTGAAATAATGTAATAATAATTTGTAATAATATTTCACAATGTTACTGTTTTTACTGTTTTTTTGATTAAGTAAATGCAGCATTGGTGTGCATGAAGAGAGAATTTTTTTTTTGGACTGACAGTGTATCTCACAGTGTGACTATTTTACCTCACAATTACCTTTTATAATTATTTTTTTATGCTAAGCATATAATAATTTCGCTTAATCATTTTAATATAATTGCTACTTTAAAGGGATAGTTCACTCAAAAATGTAATAATTTACTCACAATTATGTCGTTCCAAACCTGTATTTCTTTATGGAGCACAAAAAGGAACGTTGGGAAACAAACAACGTTGGTGACCATTGACTTTCATTGAATGTACAAAAAACAGAAGATATCTTAGTTTCCTATAGAAAGTCATATAGATTTGGCATAACATGATGGTGAGTAGAAGAAAAAATATTCTGGGTGAACTTTCCCTTCAACAACATTTATACGTCGGATTTTAGCAAATCACAATGCAGGATATGCAAACGTTTTTGCTAATTTTATGAATAGGACGGTAGACAATGGTGAGAATAGGAAGGAATAAGATCGTGTAATGGCAAGCTGGATTTCAATAAAGTTTATTCAATATTTCTGGCTTATTTGCTTGTGCTTTCAGCTGCCAGTAAGCAGTAAGCATGTAGTACTTTCCGCTTCGTTTAACACATTTTGCATGTCTAAATCAGTTTTCCAGATTTTCTGCTAATCAGTAAACAGCTGTGTTTAAGAAAGCCCTGAACTATTTTACTATTGAACTGTATGTGTCTGCCTCCCTGGAGGTGGTTAAAACATCACAGTAAATGTTGTGACATGACAGAGACCTTATGATGTAGATCAGAGGATATGACTGTTAGGGTGAAATATGGCAGTGACATCATCATTAGGAACAAACACAATTATATATGACATAAACCATGTCCCATAAGGCTGTGTATCCTCTCTTAGACATATTGTGTGGAGTTGTGCCTCAGCAGAGCAGCTGTTTGTCTTTTGCCCTCTTCTTTATATCTCTTTTATGATCATTTTACCGCATCAGGAGACGTGGGAGAGCTCTGTGAATCATACCCACCGCAGCACAATGCTAGTCACTCACATACACACTCCCTCTCGGAATGAGACTTAGATAGAGAGAGAGAGCGGGATGGGTGAAAACCTCATTCATCTTCAGCCATGAGAGCTGACAGCTGTGAGCAGCAGTATGAGAACACCTGCAGATGGTCGAAAAGGAGGGAGGGAGTCTGAGGATGGGGGAATTGGTGAATTATTTCAAAATGATGAAGGCTACTGAAGACATATTCGGTTCTCTTTTGTCATCTAATGATTGATTCATTGTCTGATTCGTTGTCTCTTTGGTGACACAGTCTGTTAAAATATCCAAGAGAAGGACCTTGGAAGGGCACTAAAAAGACGCTGCCAGTACTACTCTGCTAAAAAGACCTGTTGAAACCAGGTGGACAATGGTCTAACAGTTCCCCCAGCTTGGCCAAACTGATGTTAAAGGGGACCTATTATGCAAAATTCACTTTTATAAGGTGTTTGAACACTGATGTGTGTCCGCAGTGTGTGAGAACAACCAGCCTATAATGGTAAAAATCCACTAACTAATTTTTTTATAATTCCCATAAATCAAAAGCTGTCTCTTCAAACAAGCTGATTCAGATTTCCCCCTACAATGACATCATTGTAGGGAGAAGCCCCGCCCACAGCTGGTGACGATCTGCCCTTTTTGCCCAGAGTCCTCCATTTCTGTATCCTCGCTGTAGCAGCTGGATTTGTACAATGTCTGCACCGAATGTTATATGTGTTCTGAAGAGAATACATGTTTAAACAAACAGGCTCCAGTCCAGGATGGTCAATCATTGGAGTCTGCTCAAGCTTTGCATCCGTCTTTTCATCTTTATTGCAATACATTATGTAATACAAATGCAATAGCATGTCATAAAAACAAGATGACAACATAAGTTATAACCGTAATTAACCTAAACTATCTATCTCCATGCAGCATATATTCTCTGGCTCTGTGCATCTTACAACAGTTCCCATACGAGCACAGCGATTTATAGATTATCATGACGGAACATGCTAATCAATGACTTAAACATAGTTAGGGATAGTTCACCCAAAAATTTAAATTATCCCATGATTTACTCCCCCTCAAGCCATCCTAGGTGTATATGACTATCTTCTTTCAGACAAACACAATCAAGTTGTTAACAAGTTATGTTTAAAAATATCATTGCTCTTCCAAGCTTTATAATGGTAGTGAATGGCCGTCCTGATTTTAAAGTCCAAAACAGTGCATCCATCCATAATGAAAGTACTCCATATGACTCCAGGGGGTTAATAAAGGCCTTTTGAAGTAAAGCGATGTGTTTAAATATCCATATTCCAGAAAAATAATCCATATTTAAAACTTTATAAACTAAAATAATTAGCTTCTGGCAGATGGCCTACGCCAGTCGACAAAAGATTTTCTTCTGACGCGATGTGTGTCGCAGGATGTAGGAGTAGCGTAAGCTTTGACGCCTCTCGTGGTTCAAACTAATTGGGCTAGGCAACAAACTCAAACTCCTCTTTTATCGAAATCCTCTGACATTTCTCTTTAAAAATTCTCGTTTTAGACATCTAATTCATGACTGGTGTTTTGTTTTGCTCTATCCTCTGCGCTTCCGCATTCGCCAATGCGTCAGGTCAGGAGTTACTCTTTTGCCGTAAATCGACAGAAACTAATTATTTTAGTTTATAAAGTTTTAAATGTGGATATTTTTCTTACACAAACGCATCACTTCATTTCAGAAGGCCTTTATTAACCCCCCAGAGCCGTGTGGAGCACTGTTATGATGGATGGATGCACTTTTTAAAAAATCAGGACCGCCATTTACTGCCATTATAAAGCTGGGAAGAGCCAGGATATTTATTAATATAACTATGATTGTATTCGTCTGAAAGAAGAATGTTATATACACCTAGGATGGCTTGAGGGTAAATCATGGGGTAATTTTCATTTTTGGGTGAACTATCTATTTAACTCCACATCAACTACATTAATTCATCAACTAACCAATCAGAAACTTCCTGTTGCATTCTGCATGTTGTCACTTCTTCTTGAGTCTCTCCGTCATTGTCCGACTCCAGTTTGAACATCGTCTGAACACCACTACTGACAGTTTCTGACATTTTCAGTGCGTAAGATTGTCCTGTTTTGTTGTGGCCAGTATGCCGGAGCATGAGCTCTTGTAGCTCCGCCCTCTTCTTGAAAAGGGGTCCGGAGCACCAGCTCATTTGCATTTAAAGGGATACACACAAAAATGACACGTCTTTTCTCACCCCCAAAAAGTGGCTATTTAACAACCTATAAAAAAATTATCTGTGTGTTTTTTTAGCTACAACTTCACATACTCACTCTGGGGACATCAGAGACTTACATCTTGCAAAAACGGGCATAATAGGTCCCCTTTAAAGGGATAGTTAACCCAAAAATAAACATTCTGAAAGTCATACAGGTTTGGAAAGACCTGAGGCTGAGTAAAAGTTTCCCTTTAAGTTGGTTGAGTTTGTGTCCTTGTCTAGTCAAGCAGGTGTCAAATTGGTATATAGTTGGTTTATCTGGTTGGTCAGCTGCGTACCCTGCATAGACTGATGTGCTGACATGTGGCCAAAAACCCTTCTTAAACATCAAAAAAAGAATGGCTTGATCAGGCTTGGAGACCAGCTAACTGGCTGGTTTAAGTTTTTATTCAGCATAGTATTAAGTCATATCCATCATATTTTTTGAGAACTTTCAGAGGACTACTGTATCTCAACCTGGTTTCGTCACAAACTTTGTTTTTGAAATTAACCAGCTGGCAAATCCCATATTTATATGGTAAAACAAACATGTCACATACTCCAATTGAGTCTAAACAAATAGAACAAAACTATTTCAAATCAATGACAATTGGCACCTCTTTCAGAAGTGCTTTTTTCGTAACTCTAACCCTAACCATGATTTTAATTTGGATCTGTCAAGATTCTAAATTCATCCTTGGAAGCGACAACAGATTACTGTTATGTGAACAAGCTCATATTTGAAATGTGCTGCACAGCATTCAGAGAGCACCAGGAACAAAATGTTCTATTAAGTTAGTTCGCAAAACGACATTTCTGTTTTTAACCGCAGATCCTTTTCCATAAAACAAAATGAATAGCAACTGAGGTAGTCATGCTAGTGACTATCTATATAAGTTTGTGCACTATAATCCAGGTCCTCTGAAGCCATACAGTGTCTTACAGTAGATTTAAATCTGGCACACTTATGAAGAACTTGTGCACAAATTTATCGGTTCTTACAATAACATCATATTTTTCATGAATTTAACTTGTACTAATTATTATGAGTTTGTCACAACAGGACACTGCACTTGAGAGTAATTTTTTTTTCAGATCTACACTTCTCCATGTTTTGTTGTAGTTTGTGCTGACATTGTGTGCATCTCCTAAGTTTGCAGTTGTAGAAAACTTAGGCATTGTTGTGTTTGTGGCTAACCTATTTGGTGTTTGCAGTATTGTACACTAGTCTCAGTGGGTTTTGCCACATTGCCCCATTTGTCAGAGCTGTCACATTAGCCCACCTCAGCAAACGTGAGAAAACTGCAGCCCCTCCATGTTCACAAACATCAGCCAGCCCGGCTCCACTCATAGAGGTTACCAGAAGGTTAATCACCAGGACCAATATTGAACATTCTGTTGACATTCTAATTAGTTTTAGTTTACTGTACACTAGCTATGCAATTAATATGGCAAGAGACAAGCAATAAGGTCACCTTTTATATGGAAATACTTCATATTTTCCTGGTTACAGCGGTGAGATGTCTGTAATTGTTGTTATGGTAATAAAGTATTGAATGTTGAACGATTGAACAAGGGAGTATAATGTAAGTTTAGCTGTTATCCATAATGGATTTTGCAAAGGATGCTGTGACATACTCTACATATTAATCTCTAGACATCATCTTTAATAAATCATTCAAACAGCTTTCTTATGTGTTTAAGATACAAGGCCTGACAGATTGTCTATTGATTGTGGTAATATGGGATATGAAAGGATTGTCAGGAAGTCCTTCCCAGACTAACTGCTTCGGATGGAGCCAGAATCTCAGTCTCTGAGAATAGATATTAATCTTCAATAATAGGCGGACACTCCTTTACCAATTACATCTCTGGATGACCCAGAGAATAGTGGTCATTTTGCTAAGCAATACTGACCTTCAATTTAGCTGTACAAGAACAATCCTAGTTTCTGATCCAAGTGATATCTGGTAAACTGATAGTTCTATTACAGTATACAGTGCATCCGGAAAGAATTCACAGCGCTTCACTTTTTCCACATTTTGTTATGTTACAGTCTTATTCCAAAATGGATTAAATTCATTTTCCTCAAAATTCTACAAACAGTTCCCCATAATGACAATGTGAAAGAAGTTTGTTTGAAATCTTTGCAAATTTATTACAAATAAAAAACGGAAAAAAAATCACATGTACATAAGTATATTCACAGCCTTTGCTAAATACTGTGTTGAAACACCTTTGGCACCAATTACAGCCTCAAGTCTTTTTGAGTATGATGCTACAAGCTTGGCACACCTATTTTTGGGCAGTTTCTCCCATTATTCTTTGCAGGACCTTTCAAGCTCCATCAGGTTGGATGGGGACTGTTGGTACACAGCCATTTTAAGATCTCTCCAGTGATGTTCAATCGGGTTCAAGTCTGGGCTCTGGCTGGGCCACTCAAGGACATTCACAGAGTTGTCCCGTAGCCACTCCTTTGTTATCTTGGCTGTGTGCTTAGGGTCGTTGTCCTGTTGGAAAATGAACCTTCGCCCCAGACTGAGGTCCAGAGCGCTCTGGAGCAGGTTTTCATCAAGGATGTCTCTGTACATTGCTGCTGTTACGTACTGCTTTGAGACACAAAGGTTGAGGATCCAAATGCAGTATTTATTGAAGGGTAATCCACAATCGTAGTCAAAAGTACAGGCAAGGTCAAAACACAGGTAGGCAGTCCAAACAGGCAAACAAGGCAGGAGACAGAGGCAAAAGGGTAATCCAGGAAACAGGCAAGAAATCCAACAAACCAAGAGACATGAAACCAGGGAAAATGATCAGAAATGCAGTGTAACACTAAACAAGACTTAGCAAAGAATGACAGGGTGAACAGGCTAGATAAAGGCAGAGGTAATAAGGTAAATGAGACACAGGTGTAAACAGTGAGTGCTGATGAGTCCGGGCAAAGGATTATGGGTGATGTAGTCTATGATGGAATGACAGTCCGGGTTGGAGTGCCCTCTGGTGGTGATCAGGGGCACTCACACTGGTGAATTGTTACAGCTGCATTCATCTTTCCCTCGATCCTGACTAGTCTCCCAGTTCCTGTCGCTGAAAAACATCCCCACAGCATGATGCTGCCACCACCATGCTTCACTGTAGGGATGGTATTGGCCAGGTGATGAGCGGTGCCTGGTTTCCTCCAGACATGATGCTTGCCATTCAGGCCAAAGAGTTCAATCTTTGTTTCATCAGATCAGAGAATTTAGTTTCTGTCATGTGCCTTTTACTGAGGAGTGGCTTCCGTCTGGCCATGCTACCATACAGGCCTGATTGGTGGAGTGCTGCAGAGATGGTTGTTCTTCTGGAAGGTTTTCCTCTCTCCACAGAGAAACGCTGGAGCTTGAAACTCATCGGGTTCTTGGTCACCTCCAAGTCCCTGACTAAGGCCCTTCTTTCCCGATCGCTCAGTTTGGCCGGGCGGCCAGCTCTAGGAAGAGTCCTGGTGGTTCCAAACTACTTCCATCTAAGGATGATGGAGGCCACTGTGCTCATTGAGACCTTCAATGCTGCAGAATTGTTTCTGTACCCTTCCCCAGATATGTGCCTCGATACAATCCTGTCTCAGAGGTCTACAGACAATTTCTCTTTGGACTTCATGGATTGGTTTGTGCTCTGACATGCACTGTTAACCGTGGGACCTTATATAGACAGGTGTGTGCCTTTCCAAATCATGTCCAATCAACTGAATTTAGCACAAGTGGACTCCAGTCAAGTTGTAGAAACATCTCAAGGATGATCAGTGGAAACAGAATGCACCTGAGCTCAATTTTGTGTCATGGCAAAGGCTGTGAATACTTTTGTACAATTTTTTATTTTTTTATTTTTAATAAATTTGCAAAGATTTCAAACAAACTTCTTTCACGTTGTCATTATGGGGTATTGTTTGTAGAATTTTGAGGAAAATAATTAATGTAATCCATTACATAACAAAATGTGGAAAAAGTGAAGTGCTGTGAATACTTTCCGGATGCACTGTATAATTCAAAAACACTATGGTTCCAGTGCACTGACTGCGGCACAGACTAATTTTGAGGTCGATGAAAACCAGCAAGAATATCTTGAGTTTTTAGGCGTAGAGTGTCAAACACATTTAAAGCCCACTGAAGTGGTTATTATGTTTCTTTTGTGAAGGAGGCAAATTAATTCAGCCTTCAAATGGTTTGTTACACTGCTGATTAGGAGGGAAAATGTTCATGAATGATAGAATGGCATCTCCTGGCTGTGAGAAATACTCACATTACATCCTATGTAAATTTGGTTTTTATTGAGCTTGTTTATGGTATTAAAACCGGTGTGATCTGTGTGAGTTATCTGTGTGAGATCTACTGCTGATGAATAATAAATATCTTGTATAATTTATGTTATTTATATAATGGAGCTGTACCTGTAAACTCGCATTTTGGCCTGAAAAGATTTGATGGCATTTTCTTTCATATTACCTCCGTACAATGCCTAAAATTAAAGTAGTGCAGTGTTTCCCAACCACTGTGGAAAATGATTAAATTCCAAAAATATAATAATAGGTGCTGCAAATAAGATCATCGCTGTCTCTATATTTTGTAATTTTTGTTTTATAAAATTAATGTTATTGGTCATCCTATACGTCTGTATGAGGGTTTTACAAATATGTAACCAATAAAAAGCATTTAAAAGAGTTTGTGACTAAACCTCGTAAATCCATTGGAAAAAATATAGGGTGGACTTGATTTTGTCAATTGGGGATTGATTGGATGGTTGTGGTTTGCTATTGCTGTGATGTCATGTGAGTGACAGGTTACCCCATCCTCGCGCCAGTAAACATGTCATTAGAGAAGAGACGTCGCTGCAAGAGGGAGGGAAAGTTATTTTGATTAAAGATTACGAGGGCACATGAATTAAAAAAATAATAATGCACACAGATAAATCATTTATAATACTGTAATATTCCATAAAAAATAAGAATTGTAAATTTTGATTTTATGGTGACTTGAAGCATTTCTTACGTGTATAATTGACATTAAACATTTGCCCACTATCCTGCAGAGTACCACCTGACAAGTCCCAAAATTGGGAGCTTTGTCCCACGTCCCGCAAAACATAATCAGTGTTCTGCATTTTCAATTATGCCTGTATTATTTTATTTCTTCCCTGTAATTGCAATATCACGTTAAGAAATATAATACAAAAAAATGTGATTGGCGTTTAAAAATCCATTTGCGTAGTCATGTTTTAGCTAGAGCGGAAAAATAACCAACCAACGCATTCGTAGAGAGGGATTTTTCTGCTGATGACGACTGCATGGGTGAAGCAAAGGAACCATGTGGACCTCATCAAAAGTCATATATAGCTACACCAGCTAGGACAACAAACACAATTCATGATGCACTGAATCTGGTAAAAACGCATTTATTTTTTGCAAGGAAAATAAACTAGTCGATATACTTAAGAAAATGTATTTTAGTTAAAAATGTGATTTTTACCTATACTAGCCTGTTATTCAGTTCATTATATTTAGTAGACTGAATAGGTCCAGTAGAGTGAATTACATTGTATCACTCGAACCTGGGCAAATTGAATGCCAGTCACAGAGCTGGTCACAATTAATAAAGCTTATTGACCTTATTGAGCTTATTAATTATTGTTCTCATCCAACGTGATGGCAAATAGGCTTTCCAACTAATGTAGATCAATATTTACATAATAGTACTAAATTTATCTATCACACACATGTCCCGCATTGTCCCGCAAAATCTACTGTCCTGCAACAGAGCAATAACCTGGTGGTCACCCTAGCAGGGGCATCGTGTAGCCTATAAAATATCACTGTTCCAATAATTAGGGTTCGAGTCAGGTAAAATGTTCAAAAAGCTGTCTGCAGTGCTTTGTTCTGGACTCTTGTGGCTGTGTTCATGGTCGCTGTGAAAGATGGAGGGCACATGTTTGAGTCAGGCTTTTGATCTATGGTTGCGGATGGCTTCTGCCCTGGGCATGGCCCTCATCCTTTTTTCCTTCTACGTGCTGCATGAGACAAGTTCTCTCCATTACACCCTAATTTATCCATGTGAAAGCTGACACCTGGCTCAGAGGCACAGCTTTACACAGCTGTCAATGTGTGTGTTTGAGGTGAGCAAACCCCTGACTTTGGTTCCAGCCCTATTGGGTTTCTTTTTAATTGGCTGAAACTGCGATGACCAGGTTTATGTGTGTATTTGTGTATTATACATGTCTTTTGAAGAATAGCAGGTGTGCTGTATGTGCTTATTTTGTTTTTTGCCTTCTTTCTGCTTATCCAAGTGAAAGCATTAAATATTTAAGCGTTTGTCAACACTCTGGGCCATCTTATGACCCCCTTGGAGAGATGTGCGTGCTTCACAAGTCTCTTGTCATGTGTTTCTGACCGGTGACAGCAACGGTGAGCTGAGTGGAGGCAGGCAACACTAAATAATGAGACTCTGATGTCATCTGAGTATGTCATTGTGAGACTCTTTTGTGTTCAAAAAGACTCAACACCACAAAACCTATGACATATGCAGCATTAAAATATGAATGACACACAATATTGCCAAAAGTTTTGGGACGCCTGCCTTTACATGCACCTGAACTTTAATGCCATCCCATTCTTAATCCATAGGGTTTAATATGGAGTTGGCCCACCCTTTGCAGCTATAACAGCTTCAACTCTTCTGGGAAGGCTTTTCACAAGGTTTAGGAGTCTGTTTATTGGAATTTTTGACCATTCTTTTGAAACGCATTTGTACTGATGTTGGACGAGAAGGCCTGGCTCGCAGTCTCCTCTCTAATTCATCCCAAAGGTGTTCTATCGGGTTGAGATCAGGACTGCAGGCCAGGCAAGTTCCTCCACACCAAACTCACTCACTCATCCATGTCTTTATGGACCTTGCTTTGTGAACTGGTGCGCAGTCATGTTGGAACAGGAAGGGGCCATCCCCAAATTGTTCCCACAAAGTTGGGAGAATGAAGGGTTCCTTTTACTGGAACTAAGGGGCCAAGCCCAACCCCTGAAAAACAACCCCACACCATAATCCCCCCTCCACCAAACTTTACACTTGGTACAATGCAGTCAGGCAAGTACCGTTCTCCTGGCAACCGCCAAGCCCAGACTTGTCCATCGGATAGCCAGACAGAGAAGCATGATTCGTCACTCCAGAGAACACGTCTCCACTGCTCTAGAGTCCAGTGGCGGCGTGCTTTACACCATTGCATCCGACGCTTTGCATTGCTCTTGGTGATGTAAGGTTTGCATGCAGCTGCTCGGCCAGTCTCTACGCACTGTTCTTGAGCTAATCTGAAGGCCACACAAACTTTGGAGGTCTGTAGCTATTAGTGTTGCTTTCGTCAACAAAAATTATGACTAAATTATGACTATCGTCATCAACAAACCTTTATCACTTGACAAAAACGAGACAAGTAAATGCTGGTCATGTGACGATGACTATAATTAAATGTATAATGCAATATTGTTGATGAATAAAAACGAGACTAAATGTGGTTTACAAAATAAAAACTATGCTAAAATGTCTCTTCTTTTTCGTAAATGAAGAGACGAGACGAGATAAAATGTTATCACGTCATTTCGTCTCGTTTAGTCAAGTTATTATTATTTTGCATTCTTTCTGTGTGTCTCACTTCAGGGGCACAAAACTCCACCGTGAATAAATCACCATCCGAATGCACGAGTTTTATCACTGAGGTGGCATGCAAATGTATTTTTACGGACTTCCAAGTGAGAATGATCTATTATCAATTATCGTCCGAATAGGGCTTAAGGGAGAAAAAGAAGAAACAGCATTTGGAAAACTTTAATTACATAGAAGTGGAAAAGAAAACAGAATGTGTTGTGGAAAAAGATAGGGAGAAATGCGGCCTCAAAATTACAGAAAAAAACACCACAAACATTAAGAGACATCTAACATGTTTGGTTGGCAAAATAAATATGTTGTAAATTCACATCAGAGCGTCTTCCGTGTCTGGAATGGATGTATTGTCGAGTCTATAAGGTAACAATAATATAATAAGATAACCTTGTTTGAAATGGGTTTGGTTAAAAGAAAATTTTGGTACTTATACTATATTGACTGGGTTAAATATATTACTAAAAAGAGACTAAAATAAAATTTTCATTGACTAAAACTAGACTAAAATGTCATCAGTTTTCATCATCTAAAACTAGACGAAAATAGTCATAGATAATTCTGACTAAAATGAGACTTTTAGTCGATTAAAACTTGATTAGACTAAAAAGAGTATGAACGTGACTGAAACTAATAAAAACTAAAATGACAGCTTGACACAAAGACTAGACTAAAAAAAAACAGTCCGCCAAAAATAACACTAGTAGCTATTGACTTCTGCGCACTGTGTGCCTCAGCATGCGCTGACCCCGCTCTGTGATTTTATGTGGCCTACCACTTCCTGGCTGAGTTGCTGTTGTTCTCAATCTCTTCCACTTTGTTATAACACCACTAACAGTTGACTGTGGAATATTTAGTAGTGAAGAAATTTCACGAATGGACTTAATGCACAGGTGGCAACTTATCACGGTACCACGCTTGAATTCACTGAGCTCCTGAGAGCGACCCATTCTTTCACAAATGTTTGTAGAAGCAGTCTGCATGCCTAGGATTTCATACACCTATGGCCATGGAAGTGACTGGAACACCTGAATTCAATTATTTGGAGGGATGTCCCAATACTTTTGGCAATATAGTGTATATCCTCGCTTTGAACTGTACAGCAGATTCATATGATAGTGTAGCTTTAAATCATAAATAGGACATAAGTCATCATCAACATGATATGGCCTGATATGGTTGTTTCTTCAACTTCGGGCCCTTTTATTTTGAGAAAATTATTTATATCATTATTTTAAATTAAAACTATCAGCTATTTGATACTGAAACTTTTAAACGGTAGTGTACGTCAATGTACAGTTGAATAAATGAATAAATATTATATGTGTTTCATTTTAAATGTAATGTCTGTTCCTGGTATTATTTATTATTGCCATGCCTTACTAATTTAATTATAGGGCAGACCTGAGTGCCATTGGACAATCAACTTACAACCTGCATAATGACTGGTTTCAAAATATAAATGTTGTTTTGTATAAATCTAAAATATCTTTTTCTGAACCATATTGTGTTCATTTAGGTAGGCATTTTACATCCAAATCACAGATGTGTCTCTTTGACAATCAGCTGTATCAGAGGTAGTCACTGGCTCTTATCATGGCCTGGTGGTAAATGAGAATATTATGAGAGGTCTTGCTGACTAAAACTTGGCATTGGCAACAGTGGCTCTGCTATAGCACCAGTAATCCCATCTGTGAACATGTTGATCCCGTCTGCCTCTGATCCCTCTTCAACTAGCCTTCAGCTGAAATGGCCCTCACTGTAAAACAAAATCCTATTAAATGTACGGTAAAAAATATGGCAGCTGTGGCTGCCAGAAATTCACTGTAAAATGGTTTCCGGCTTTACGGGATGCCATTTTGCTGCCTGTATATTTTTATAGTTTACAACCATATATTTAATTAAAGGTACATAATGTAATTTTTCCTCCCAAAATCATCATAAATCCATCTTCCAAACCATGTTTTTGTCTCATCCTGAATCTCTACAATACAGCGATAATAAGTGTTTATATTCAGACTACGAGATGACTGGAGTAGCCCAGTACCTGCGTGACTCGTCATATACATGTACATAAACAGAGAGAAGTAGCTCTGGCTACAATGTTCTTTCTCAAGATGCATGCAGTTTTTTTTTTAACCACTAGAGCGGCAAAAGTTACATAGTGTACCTTTAAGAATCCACTTTTGCTATAGTTTAACGACAGAAAAAAACTGTTTGCACACCAGGCGCATGGTCCAAAAGGGTTGTACCTAATCTCGTAATGAGTCATGGGTGTGTTTTGGGTGTAACGTGCAATAAACCAATCAGAGTCTCATCTCCCATTCCCTTTAAAAGCCAGGTGCGCTTGCACCATGGCAGATTTGCTATTTACATGGAGCGGAATTTGCGATCGGAAAGACTGATTGCTTCTCCAGAGAGGAATCCTTTTTTAAAATATTTTTTTATGTTTAAAAATGTTTGTGTGCTGCTGAGTATAGGTGCGTTGTGCACCTACCTATAGGCGCACAGTACTAATGCGGCCTTTAAATAACAAAGCATTTTCAGTTGCATCAAAATAGCAGCGTGCCAACAATGGGCCTGAACACATCTCGTTTTCAGACCATGACGCCCATGGCCGAACAGATGGGTGCAAGTGTATTTGCTATTTAAACAACGTTAGGTGCTGGACGTGAAAATGATAACTGCATCGGGCTGAAACTAGCAAAAAACACTTGCGTTGCACCTGGAGCCGGGTGTATGATAGGGCCCATAATGAAAAAGTTAATTTGGTCTTTCCATGAACAGTAGCTAATGAGCGTGTGTAGACAGCACACAACACAGTAAAGTCACAGAACATGCACAACACTAATGTAACTATTTTAACAGTATTACTACAAAATTACTGTTGAATTGGATGAATTTTAATCATAAATTAATAATTCATACTTTTTTCTTCCAAAGCCCATATTTATAATAAAACTACACATATCATCCTATTAAATGGAATATCATTTTTCATTGTATAATATAAGCTAACTTGCAATTAAAGGCATAATATGTATTGTGTACTTGTGTACTTACATTATCCCAAATGTTTCCAAATATGTTTAAAGCCAGAGAAATAAGCAATTTTAACCTGGACACGGATCGTGTCCGTGCATTGCCTGTCAATGACATCATACCCACGTTAACCTCGTTTTCTGGTTTTATTTTGTAGAAACCATGGAAATACCAAAGATGCTTTAATATATTATGTGTTTTATTAGACAGGTGAACAACTGTATTCATCGACAGAAAACTAATCATTGTTATACACTCACCTAAAGGATTATTAGGAACACCTGTTCAATTTCTCATTAATGCAATTATCTAATCAACCAATCACATGGCAGTTGCTTCAATGCATTTAGGGGTGTGGTCCTGGTCAAGACAATCTCCTGAACTCCAAACTGAATGTCAGAATGGGAAAGAAAGGTGATTTAATCAATTTTGAGCGTGGCATGGTTGTTGGTGCCAGGCGGGCCGGTCTGAGTATTTCACAATCTGCTCAGTTACTGGGATTTTCACACACAACCATTTCTAGAGTTTACAAAGAATGGTGTGAAAAGGGAAAAACATCCAGTATGCGGCAGTCCTGTGGGCGAAAATGCCTTGTTGATGCTAGAGGTCAGAGGAGAATGGGCCGACTGATTCAAGTTGATAGAAGAGCAACTTTGACTGAAATAACCACTCGTTACAACCGAGGTATGCAGCAAAGCATTTGTGAAGCCACAACACGCACAACCTTGAGGCGGATGGGCTACAACAGCAGAAGACCCCACTGGGTACCACTCATCTCCACTACAAATAGGAAAAAGAGGCTACAATTTGCACGAGCTCACCAAAATTGGACAGTTGAAGACTGGAAAAATTTTGCCTGGTCTGATGAGTCTCAATTTCTGTTGAGACATTCAGATGGTAGAGTCAGAATTTGGCGTAAAAACAGAATGAGAACATGGATTCATCATGCCTTGTTACCACTGTGCAGGCTGGTGGTGGTGGTGTAATGGTGTTTTCTTGGCACACTTTAGGCCCCTTAGTGCCAATTGGGCATCGTTTAAATGCCACGGCCTACCTGAGCATTGTTTCTGACCATATCCATCCCTTTATGACCACCATGTACCCATCCTCTGATGGCAACTTCCAGCAGGATAATGCACCATGTCACAAAGCTCGAATAATTTTTAATTGGTTTCTTGAACATGACAATGAGTTCACTGTACTAAAATGGCCCCCACAGTCACCAGATCTCAACCCAATCTCAACACAAATCTCCATCAACTGCAAGATGCTATCCTATCAATATGGGCCAACATTTCTAAAGAATGCTTTCAGTACCTTGTTGAATCAATGCCACGTAGAATTAAGGCAGTTCTGAAGGCGAAAGGGGGTCAAACACAGTATTAGTATGGTGTTCCTAATAATCCTTTAGGTGAGTGTATAGCTCAACACAGTTACTCTTATTGTTTAAATATCTTTTCTTCATTTACAGCGAGTACCATGTTTTACCATGCCTGATATCGATGTAGCTTACTGCAGTGTGCAACAAATGTCTCATAGTAGCCGCTGAGCGAACGCATTCTAGCATTATAACATAACTTTCAACACACTCAAATGTATCTAATAAGATAAAACAGAGCTGCTCCCCCACATACGCATGAGCGGAAGAAAAGGAAGCAGTCGACTGCGGCATAATAAAAGCTCCACTGCTCTTGAGCCATGCGTCACGCTTGTCTCTCATTAGCAATCGCTGCTCATTAGCCCCGCCCTGCTTCATACTACAGTAACGGTAATAAATCTTTAATACATTAGCTCATCCATGAATATGATTTCTGCGCGAGTCCCGTCAGATTCTTTTCCACCGGCTGCAGAGGTGAAGACAGCAACTCCCATGTTACTGCAAAATCATGGCGTCATCAAGCTAAGCGACCTCTAGTGGCGAAAATTACATATTGTGCCTTTAAGCAATTTTTTTACTGAACCTTTTTCAGATGATCTTTCCATTAAATCATTTTTTTTTTTTTACAGTGCACATTTTTTGTACCATTAATGATTGTCCTCTCTCTTTTTTACTCTCTATCTCTCTCTCTCCCCCCCGTTTTCACTGTTCTATGATCGTACCACATTTTGCCCTCCAAATAACAGTAAACCTGATTTTGACTTCATGTGGTTTACAGAGTAAAATTCCTTTCCTCAAATGGGATACATGCTAAAGAGCCATTTCGTCATAGATGGTCAATAGTAATTTAAAATTATGCCAATGAGATTTTGAGATGCTTCTGTGTTCCTCTGCTGTCTTTGTTCAGTGCTGAGATACAGCTGTCTCGCTTTACCCCTCGGGAGGAGGAGGGGGATCATTTTTCTGGGGGTTAGGAGGCTTATCCTGGCGGAGCTTTTGAATAAGCACAGAATTCTCTCGCAGGGACAACAGAGCCACCAAAACACAGACTGCCAGCTTCTGCTTTCAAAGTCATGAGCAATAAACAATACATTAGATGTGCAATTAAACAGTGCCCTTGTTATGGATGATATCAGCTGAATATGCCTTTCCAAATGGCTTTTATTAGGAGAGATAAACACAATTGGACACATTTAATGGTGATATTCTCTCTTTTCATTTGCCTGTAAAAGAGAAGATTTCTGGAGTGTTTTCTGGAGTTCTATGGTCATTTAGGATTTTTGCAGGGGTTCTCTTTCTCTCTCTCTCTTTCTTTTACATCTAGGGTTCAGGTTATGGAAATCTAAAAGGGTGAAATTTGGCTGATATGTTCTCCCATGCAATTTCATGGTTACTTTGATTAGAGACTCATTAAGTTGTTGCTATTGAGTGGGTCTACTTTATATGTAGGTATTAAAGGTTATGCTGTTTTCTTTCATGTATATATGGAGGAATCTTAAGTAGGGATGTGAATCTTAAGGAACCGAAGGATTCCGATCCTGGTTTATTAAAAATTCCATTAACAAATTAACAAAATACTAAACAAAATTTTTTTTTCTTTCAATTATAGTAAAAAAAAACTTTTTTTTACAATAATTTTTTTTAATTGACTTTGCTTGCTAAAATTATTTAATAAAATAATATTTTACTATTACAGTTTTTATTTTTCCTTTTTTTATAAATAGAACCCTAACTCTACTATACTACATATTATTATATTATGGTATAGCAAGTATAATCAGTTGTTTAATGTTTTTTTAATGAAAGTAATGAATTATGCATTGTTTTTTTGTTTTTTTTTACCATTTCATTATAAAAAAAAACGTTCACATATTAGACAAAACTGGTCCCACATGTTAGTGTTGCCTGTAGCAAACATGGACAAATTTTATTTCTAAAATTCTATTGTACGTCTTTTTATTGTTTTATGTTCCCCAGTGTTTCTCCACCATTTACATTCAATTCAAACCGCAAGCTAACAGCTCAGCTAAATATCATTTATCTTTGATGCTTTAGATTTAGTAAAGCGTCACAGGAAACACTGTCAGAGTATTTTAGCACTGTTTTAAAAAACGGAAGTGGTTCTAAACAATATTTCTGATTCCCAACTCTAGATTTGAGTATAACTCTCTTTCCACTCTTTTATCTTTCCCTAGCTTGTGCTCCTGTCACTCAGACTCTTCTTCTGGTGGGAAATGGCGTCTCTCCGGACATAAGCTGTGTGCATCTTTAATTAAATACTTCTGCTCACTTCCACTTAATCAGCTCTGCGTTTTCCTCACTTTTCCTCCAAACCGGAACGGTAGCTTGACAAGCAGAGATTCCCGTAACAGTGCTAATATCCTGTGCTCCCCCTCCCCCCACCGCTTCTCTAAGGGCTTTAGGAACCAATCAAGCTGGTCGTGCATGCCACCTCAATTAGGGAGCTCGCTTTTAGGGAGCTGTACCGTGTCAACGCAGGTCCCTTGAGAGCCATAAGGATTATGAATCAAAATTCATTTCCATCACTCTCTAAATCCTCTGGATGCAGGCCTTTTGAATATCAGCTCTGTCAACTTGAAAAGCGATATGTGTGTTCTAATGTGCAAATCAGGATGCTAAAGGGATAGTTCCCTTAATATGAAAATTCTGTCATTATTTACTTACCCTCATGTCATTCAAATTTTATCTGACTATGTTTCTTCTGTGGAATGCAGTAGGAAAATTTGGAAAAGTGTTGGCGCTTTTTAATGGATCACAAAACCAATCTGAATGATTTGTGCACAAATTGAACTGAACTGGTCAATTAACGGTGAATAATGATGTAAATTTAGGTCTGTTTCCCACTCAAAGCTGTTGAATTCAGAGGACTTGTAATATAGTGCATGAGACACATTGGACATTTTTGACAGTCTTCACCTTTTGTATTCTACAAACAGAACATCTTACAGGTTTGGAACAACATGAGGGTGAGTAAATGACAGAATATGAATATTTAGGTAAACTATACCTTGTGAAAAAATATACTTTTAAACACTTAAGACCACTTATTACAGAAATAATATATTTTAAAGGAATATACTAAAGTGCATGTTAATTGCAATTAAATAAAAATGTGTTATTGTTTAAAATTATATTAAAAGCAATTAGCTGAATTGTAGAGTGCTTTTTTGACCCTCTTAAGTACAATTTTATGTGTAATTTTATAATTCTATCTTTGAAATATGGTTAAAATGTAGGCCTATTGCTGAATGTGCTGACAAGCATTTATGGTAAACTATACTTTAATGTAATTTATGGCATTTTGGTCATTTTACATCTTAGTCAACATCAAAATAAGTGCTCTTTAAATCATGACAAATTAATAACATAATGCTTTTAACGTAAAACTTTTAATTTGACATTTAAGTGGCGTTTAAATTATTTGAAGGACACTACATGTGCAGTACAACTTAGGCCCCGTCCACACGAAGCCAGAGCTTTCCCTATCCGATCTTTTTTTCCCCTCGTTTCAAGAAATAGCTGCGTACACACCGAAACCGAATCAAAGCGATGTAGTACACATGCCAGACCAGTATGTGGCACTGTAATTCTGCCACAGAAATACACTAAAAACGGAGAAGAAGAGTTATGGCTAGAAAGGGGTAAAGCAATGGCAGGAAGTGAGGCAAAATCTCACAATAAAATAACAATAAATACATTTGCTGCTTACCAGATGTGTTTTATTAACGCCTACACGTACCCCAACCCTAAACCTACCCTTACAATAATGCAAATACAGTAATTAAATGACGCAATATTGATGTGCGCATGCCCAGTGCCCGTATTTGTATCTCTTTCTAACCTTTCCCGTGCGGGACGTGGTGTGATGACATCACTGTTTCACAAAATATACGGATTGGCTGTACACAATCAACTGTCAACTGGGAGAAGAGCAAACTCTGCCCCATGCAGGGGATCTCTTTTATCATATGGAAATCGACTCGGTCGCCATGTGCACGCAGCTTACGAGCGAGCGCGCACAGTCACTGCTGACTTGCCTCCGTCAAATCGAGAGCAAGAATGCGGTTCCACTGAAGTTATTTCAGAGGCTCCTGGGGCATATGGCATCTGCAGCCGCGGTAACGCCGCTCGGATTGCTTCATATGAGACCACTTCAGCACTGGCTTCGCGATCGAGTCCCGAGATGGGCATGGCAGTCGGGCACGCTCCGGGTCCCAGTGACTCGGGCCTGCCTGCAGACCCTCACCCCGTGGTCGAACCTCAGCTTTCTACGGACCTTAGGTGTCCTTAGAATGAGTTTCCAGGCATATTGTCGTATCAACAGATGCCTCCACCACGGGCTGGGGTGCCTTGTGCAATGGACATGCTGTCGCGGGCTCCTGGACAGGACCCCAGTGCCTTCTGCATGTCAATTGCCTCGAGTTGCTGGCAGTACGGTTCGCCCTGCACCGCTTCCGAGCGTTGCTCAAGGGTCAACATGTACTAGTCCGGTCAGACAACACGGCCACAGTAGCGTACATCAACCATCAAGGTGGTCTACGTTCTCCCCGTATGTCTCAACTCGCCCGCCATCTCGTTCTATGGAGTCAGAAGCATCTGAGGTCCCTTCGTGCTGTCCATATCCCAGGAACCCTGAACCGTGCAGCCGACGAGCTCTCATGGCTTCAGCCACTTCCGGGAGAATGGAGACTCCATCCCCAGATGGTTCAGCTGATTTGGGAACAGTTCGGCGACGCACAGGTAGATCTGTTTGCCTCCCATGACTCTTCCCATTGCCGCCTGTTTTATTCCCTGACCGAGGGCCCCCTCGGCACGGATGCTCTGGAGCAAATATGCGTTTCCCCCCAGTTCTGTGCAAGATCAGGGAGGACAAGGAGCAGGTCCTTTTGGTCACCCTGTACTGGCCCGGCCGGACCTGGTTCTCCGAACTCATACTCCTTGCGACAGCCCCTCCCTGGTCCATACCTCTGAGGAAGGACCTCCTTTCTCAGAGACGGGGCACCTTCTGGCACCCGCGTCCCGATCTTTGGAACCTCCACGTGTGGCTCCTGGACGGGACGCGGTAGGTTTGAGTACCCTACCACCTCAGGTGGTGGCTACCATCACTTCCGCTTTGGCCTCCATCAAGAGGGTAGGGGACCTGCAGGCATTTTCGGTTGACGAAGCGTGCCTTGAATTCGGGCCGGTCAACTCTCACGTGAGCCTGAGACCCCGGCCTGGATATGTGCCCAAGGTTCCCACCACTCCGTTCAGACCAGGTGGTGAACCTGCAAGCGCTGCCTTTGGAGGAGGCAGACCCAGCCTTGGCACTGCTCTGTCCAGTACGCGCCCTCCGTGCTTACGTACACAGAACACAGTGTTTCAGGACCTCAGACCAGCTCTTTGTCTGATTTGGTGGAAAGCTGAAGGGAAAGGCTCTCTCCAAGCAAAGGTTGTCTCACTGGATAGTGGACGCCATTGTCTTGGCTTACTAGACGCAGGGGCGTCCATGCCCCCCTGGGTTCAGGGCACACACCACCAGGAGTGACTGAACGAAAGGGAACGTCTCGGTTACGTATGTAACCCTCGTTCCCTGAGGAGGGAACGGAGACGTAACGTCCCTCTGCCACTTCCGCTGTACCGCTGGAACGGCTGGGAGTTCAGTCTAGGCTCCTCAGCAGGTAACATAATGCGATGTTGCCAGCGTGCTTCCTTATATACCCACACCGTGGGGCGGAGCTACGCTATGCAAATTCCGCATGCCCATGGCATTGGCCTGCCATTGGGCGTTTTCTAAGATCTCGAAGATGATAGGATGATAGGATGATATGAAACCCCCATTCGTCAGTCACTGATGTTACGTCTCCGTTCCCTCCTCAGGGAACGAGGGTTACATATACGTAACCGAGACGTTTCATGCTCCCAAAATACCGGATCCGTGTGGACAAAATGCTGATACGGTACAACATTTTTACATATACAGCTAAACGTGTCTCCGTGTGGACGGGGCCTAAGTGCACTTCTTTTTCACAAATTATGAAAAAGTATGAAACATGACAGCCTGTTCGCATAACACTTTTACATCCTGCAAATATGAGTGTACATAAACTCATTCATACCTTTCCTGGAAATGGATACAGTTTGGCTTGTATGCAGTATGTCCTGCATCCCCTGCTAGAGTCTCACTTTGAGCCCCTTTGAGGTGGAGCAATGGAAAGCTTAATGACACTGTAAATTGAATCTGAGAAGTGGCCATAACTGAGATCAATGAGGGATGCATGTGAGCAGGCTTGGAGCTGTTATTCAGCAGTAATGGCTGATTGATTGAGGTCCAGTGCAAGCCCACGCGGTGCATCATTAGTTTTGTCAATGATGTTTGGCTCAACTCGTGTGAGATCAACAAAGCTGGTTCTCTGTCTTACAACACCACCTCATCAATCAGCACTGTTGACTCTGTATCAGTGATGTTAAATGCAACCCCTTCATCCTAGTCATCTACAATATCTGGCCATATCCTTATTAACCCCCCCCCCCATTTTTATTGCAACCGATTTCTTTCTTGGTGTGTTTAGATGGGAGCCATGGCCTAGTGGTTAATGCATTGAGCCTTGGTGCTCATGTGGGAAATTCAGGTTCAATTCTGACCTGTGTTCTACCTCCAATTATTAGTTTCATTGTAAATAACATTTTCAATAGAAGTTTCAGTAACTTTCTGTTTTTATTCAATATTAAAGTTGCAGTATGTATATGAATACAAATAAATAATGAGACATTCACATTGTAAAAAAACAAAACAATAAATAACCACATCCCTAGCATTAGGATCCTTTGGAAAGTAATGTTATTTGTAGTCCATCCTGTATTGCTCTTCGCTCTTCTCTCCTCGTCATCTTGCTAACATGCCAGTGGGCGGGGCCAAAGTTGCAATGATAAAGTAGGCGTTGATTTTCTTCTGCAGAGGCGGTCTTTCACCTATCTATTGTAGGCACATTTCACCTGTCAAGTCAAGTCAAGTCAACTTTATTTATATAGCGCTTTTTACAATGCAGATTGTTTCAAAGCAGCTTCACAGTGTTAAACAGGAAAATAATGAACAGAATTTGATTCGGCTGTACAGCCGCTCTGGAGAAAACGGTGATGTCATCAGCTCATTTCAATTACCATATATATTCAAGTAATGTAGTTGATATAATTTAGTTTAGTAATTAAATTTATTTGGATATTTATTTGAAAATGTTGTGTCCCCAACTGAGCAAGCCAGAGGCTGTCTGTTATAGGTCTTTCTCTGGGCTTGATAACAATAAAAGCTGTTTTTGGACTAACAAGGAAGTTTTCAGTTCTGAAACTTACAGGATATTCTTATAGTATGATGACCTCTTATATGTCAAAAGCTCAAGGAAAATTTTATTTCTCGGTTCATGACCCCTTTAAGTTGAAAATAAATTTTAAATAAAAAATAAATGTTTTTAGTAAAAATTTATCTTATTACTGGTTTCGCAATGATCCTTAGGTTTCTTGGTCTGATGACATACGTCAATCACATGTGAAAGCAAAAAAACTCCAGCAGTGCTTCAGATGCAAAGGCAAAAGCGGGGAGGAAGGGTTTGTTCACTCACCCTGCATTGCAGATTTGTTGTGTAATAGACGGATGGGATGGATAAGATTATTTTGCTGAGAACAGCTTTTCCACAACCTCTCTGTGACCTAGGTACGCACGCTGTTAGATTCAGTGCTGTGACCGCTGTTCACAGATTTGCCCTCACACATAACTGCAAAGTCACTTTTGTGCAATGTCACTGTGCATGCACACATTTAGAAAGGTATAATATCTCCATAATGACATTTTTCCTAAATGTCATCTATCATTCAGAAAGACCAGAAAGCAATTTTATCTGAAAATTAAGCCATTGGGTTTTTGGATGGTGAGAAATATTATACAATATGATACAATTTACAACCAGCCCTTGGTAGACTGTATATTCAATTTATGACATAGCAAATTGAGCCTGGAATTAAGATAAAAGGGAAAGAAAATGGAAATGTCAGTCTTACATGTTCTGAATTTTATTATTGTAGACAGGAGCCAGCAAATATAAATGTGCATGTTAACTAACTGCTTAAATACATTTAGATCTTCAATGGAAGAAGAATCTCCTTCTAAATTAGGTATGCACAAATATATTTCCTAATTAATCTATATCATATTACATTAATCTCAATTTTCAGCATATGATCATTGTATCAGTGGTGGTAAAATAAGTCTGAGCATTTACACAGAATCGAAGATCTGAAAGCTTTTATCACTGCTTCCCTTGAAATACAGTATCATACTTTTAACAATCGAATGCCTTAAAGGTGCAGTGTGTAGTATTTATGAGGATCTATTGACAGAAATGCAATATAATATACATAACTATATCTTCAGTGGTGTATAAAGACCTTACATAATGAACGTTTATGTTTTATTAACTTAGAATGAGCCATTTCTATCTACATACACCGCGGGTCCCCTTACAGTGAAGTCACCATTTTGAGCTGCCATGTTTCTACTGTAGCCCTAAATGGACAAACTGCTCTACAGAGCGCTAGCTACTCTCTGTCTGTGCTGTCTCAGATGACGACATCTTTGCCCTGTGTCGGCCACTGTAGCTTCTCTATGTGCTTGAAAAGGGAGGCATGCAATTCGCAACAGAATTTACACAGTGCACCTTTAAATGTAATTTTATCCTCCTCAAACTCTGTGAATCTTTACAGAAAACAACATTTAGTTTTGAAAATGGTAATTGGTGTATATTAAATGCCCAAATAAAATAATTAATATGTTCAATTTGGGCATTTAAAGGGATAGTTCAGCCAAAAATAAAAATTCTGTCATTATTTACTTACCCTCAAGTTGTTCCATCCAAACCTGTATACATTTCTTTGTTCTGCTGTACACAAAGGAAGATATTTGGAATATCTACCATAGTAGGAAAAAATACTATGGTAGTCAATGGAGGACGAGATCTGATTTTGTGTTCAGCAGAACAAAGACATTTATACAGGTTTGGAACAAATTGAAGGTGAGTAAATGATGACAGAATTTTCATTTTTGGGTGAACTACCCCTTTAATATCCAGTGCATGATTTATCATTAACATATTGATTTGACTTGTCAATATACATCATATTGACTGATATGTTCATGCTAATTTCCTCTATTTTTAATCTACATTTAGATTGCATTTTCCATCATCTAATGCTCACAAATCTTTGAAATTATTAATAATTTAATAACACTGTTAAATATATTCTTTAGCAGATCTAAAAATGAATATAATTTTTTTCTACTGTACAGTGTACATTATATTATTATTGTGATGCCTAAGTTGATAAGGGATGTTTATGTTTTATTTTACTGCATGTAAATGTTTGAACTAGCTGATTTATACGATAGAATATTAATTAAATGATAATTACCTTAATTCATACCATAATTAATTTTTCCAGTATATTGGTTGTTTTAAATGAGAATTTTATGAATTCAGGAGGAGGGACCAGGCCTAGTGATTCCTGCACCTTAAGTCAGTTTTCCCTAGGAAATTTTCAGAATAAACGCTGAAATTGCAGGCTTATATGGATATGCTTACCCCAGCGTGATGTGACGTATTCAAGCATGGCTTAGCCTTTCTCCACTCCTATCGACTGCGCTCGTCTGAATTTCAAATGGGTTGTGGTGGGTGAAAAACGTGCATTCAGTCAGGCGCTCCCAAATCTGTTTGGCTAAGGTTATGTAACAACAGAGCTGAGACATGCCCGGAAGAGAGGTAAATCACGCACAATGCGTTCACACATGCATTGCCTCTCAATGCAAATGCTAGGAGAGAGGCGCATCAGTGATACACTTGGCTGCTTTGACAGCAGAATTCTGGGGCTGAGTTATGTGTGTGTGTGTGTGTGTCAGAGGGTCTTTGCATATTTCAGACGTGGACTGCTTGTGTCAGAGTTTTTTAGGCTTTGGAGGTGGTTATTGCAGCTAGGACTGTAATGTAAATGCTTTAGAGAATCACAATATATTCATTCGCTAAATTTACTTTTGGTCACAATAATTGGCACAGTTACAATAAATATGAGATGTGTACACACTACAATATACAGAGCCCTATTTTAACAATCTGAGCGCATGGTCTGAAGTGCATGGTGCAGGTGCACTTAGGGCGTGTCCGAATCTACTTTTGCTAGTTTAACAACGAAAAAAATGGTAGGTGCGCCTGGCGCATGGTCCAAAAGGTTGTACCTAGTCTCTTAATGAGTCATGGGTGTGTTTTGGCCATAACGTGCAATAAACCAATCAGAGTTGCACCATGGCGGATTTGCTATTTAAATTTGCGAGCAGAAGATTGAGCGCTTCTCTAGAGAGGAATCCTTTTATTTTTAATATTTAAAAATGTTTGTGTGCTGCTACTCATCTCGGTGTGTGTAATAAGTAGAGTGTACGCACGTTGTGCACACATATTACTAACGCGCCCTTTAAATAATACAAAAAATACTGCGCTATTGACTTTAGACTTTATTCTTTGTTGATCAATGGTGAAGTCGTTTTCAGTTGCCTCAAAATAGCAACGCGCCAATAATGCGCCTGAACACACCTGGTTTTCAGACCAGCACACCCATGGGTGAACAGATGAGCGCGAGTGCATTTAATATTTAAACTACATGACGCTGGACTTGAAAATGATAGCTGCGTCATGCTGAAACTAGCAAAAAACACTTGCGTCGCGCCTGGTGTCGCATTGCGCCGGGTGTAGGATAGGGCCCACAGTCTACAGTTTATAATAGAGCAGGGGTTTTCAAACATTTTGATGCTAAGGACCCCTGAATATGGTGATTGGTTTGCAAGGACCCACTCAAAATATTTAATCAGATGTATACATCCATTTATACTGTGTGAATAAAGTAAACATGATTCATTTTAAGACAACATGTTGCTTGTAAAATGTGTCATTGTACTAAGATCCAAAGTGGATTGCCTGGAGACTATTTTATTTATTTATTTATCCTTTTTTTAATGTTAGTGTAACGTAGTATGTGTATAATAGAATAAATAGAAAAAAATTATCAGGTTGATCAGTTTGGTTAATGGTTAACGTTTCTTTAATTCACCCCCCTCTATTTTTCTCTCAAAATGTATCTAGAACCTCTAGCACTATAGGGTGAAAATATAGAATAGAAATGCAAAGCTAGTGCACATCCAATTGGGTAAAGTGCATGTGTGAATGTTGTTCTTGTTGAATGTGTTGCTTGCACGATTAAATTATATGTATTTTATATATTATTGGTTAAATTAAATCCATTATTGTCTTGATTAGTACTTTGCAATCTTAAAGTCTCACATGTGAAGGTCATTTGTGTGGTTTGTGTATTGGAAGTCATCATGTAACTTAAACCTCATTTTTTAAGCCTCAGAGAAAAGCTTGTTGACTTCATAAGCCATTGTTTTTGAAGGACAGATCGACGGCTGGGGGTTTTCAGAGCTACCGAGCGACTCTTACCTAATTACAGTGCTTGTCCAAATAATCCTGTATGGCACATTAAATGTCAGGCTGCTTATGTGACATTCTGCCATGAGAGTTTGTCCACCAGGCACTGTTCACTGTTCAGGTTATCCTAACGGAAAGCTCGGCAGAGCGGATCAATCAGTTCCAGGCAAACGTACTAGTTCAACATGATGCAAAGACCTCTGTGGCTGCTTTTTTGTGTGATAGGTTGTGTATATTGCAAAGTACAAGGTACTGATAAATAGCTGCAACCTAACTGACTGACTGTGATGTATGCATTTAATATTTCACTCTCGTCTTGGTGTTTTTTCAGTCCAGACTATTTATGAGTGTGTGTAGAACGCTTACCCAGCGAACAGAGTGTGCCCAAGTTGTATTTTATGTGTGTGCTGTGCATGCCCTGTAGTGCTGTAGTGAATGTTTGCATTTGGGTGGGTGTCTCATCTCTGTTTTGCCCACACATCTTCGCAGACAGACAGACGGCCCAGTGCAGCGCAGCCGTGTTTGACAGACTCATAAATACGGGCTCAGGGAGACGGCAGCAAACTCAATTTGTTTTCCGAGCAGAAACCTTCAAACCACCTTTCCCTGTCAGCACACTGAGAGGGATTATGAGTTTCCTTCAGCGCTCCCTCCAGCGCTCCCTCCCTCACCCTGGCTCTGTCTTCCTGCCGCCTGCATCCACTGATATGTGATCAGGGTGCTTTACCAGGCCTCTACTGTATATGCCAAAAACTTTTTCCTGAGTCAGTTTGCATAATTTATGTAAACATATGTAGAAGTGCAGATGGATGCTGCTTTGGAATGTGTTATTGTATAAAGTGAACCATATAAATACAGGAGCCTTGGGTCTAATAACTATTAGGTCATGATTTTTTATTTATAAGTATCATAGTATGTGGCTTGTCAAAAATAACATCAAAAGTAACTTAACACATGTAGTTAATTAAATGTAAATGATTAATGCTGTTGTCAGTTTGACATTTGATTTGATTCCAATTTTGATTTAGTTTGCCAAGATTCTATTCATTTGGGAATATTTCAGTTATAAAGTCTATATAGGGCAGTATTTTAGACTAATTGAAAACTAAATGGTTCTGCTGAATCTTTTTCCTAAAAATAACTAAGTCTGAAAGGCAGGCAGAGATACAAACTAAAACAATGGGATCATCAGGTTAAAATTATAGATAGAGATGTGTATCATCTGCATAGCAGTTGTAGGAAAATACATGTGCCTTTATGGGTGTACTCACACTAGGCACGGTTGCCTTGTACCGTGCCCGAGCACGATTGTCCGCGATTGTGCACTCCCACTAGTCAACCGAACCAGACTTTGGGGGTTAAACCCGCCCGGTTGGTGGTGGTTCAAATCGCCTAGTGTGAGTACACCCTTTGATCATTTCCACTGAAGTTGTGTAAAAGAGGAACTAGCACCGAACCTTGAGGCACCCCAGTTAAGTGGTTAAGTAGCACCAAAACATTGCTGGTCTAGAAGTAAGAACCGCTTGCGCCAGGGGCTGGGGGCGTGGTTACCGTGACCAGCAAGATGAACACAAGCTTTTGACCGCCATTTTTGAAATAGCAGCTAATTGAGCTAATAGCTGCTCGATTGTAATCTCCGTCTATACAAATTATGGCGAGCTGCACGAACGCGTAGGAATCACAGTGTTTGGATGCCGCTGTAGATTTGCAAAGCCATGTGCATCAATAGAAATGCAACGTCCGCCATTGTTGATGGAAAGCTTGTTCGTGATGCATCGGTGCTGCACAGACCGATCGGCGTATGACATCAAAGTATCACGAGAGCGTTTTTAGAGCTTTGATGTCATACGCCGATCGGTTTGCACAGTTCTGATGCATCTTGAAACAAGCCTGGTGTGTTTGTGTTTGCAGCTGCCGCGCTAGCACTGCTGGGAAAGATGAGACGTATATAGTGGCGTAAGATGTGACGCTCTGTGGTGGCTCTCTAGCCCGTGGAAAGGCAAACCATTTCTTAGAAGGCTTGTCAGTCGAACTAACTCCGAACTAACAGTTCATGCTGGTGGAAAATAGGTAAGTGATTAGCTAATGTGACTCAGACACCCCTCCTCCCCATGACACCTTGAAAGATCTGCCTGTGAGACAAGACTGAAGCCACTGAAGTACCGTACCTGTGATGCCCAAGTCAGAAAGGGTGGACAGGAGGATCTGGTGGTTCACAGTGTCAAAGGCAGCTGACAGGTTTTGCAGTACATGTTTTCATGCAGCCAACGAAAATATGTTTTGGGAATATAACTTTTTTTCAAAAGTAAAGTCATTGGCATTCTAATTGAATAATCATAATAATCGTTGACAAGTGAAATATTAGAGTGAAATGCCTTCATTCATTGAAAGGTTAATGTAAACAACCAACTAATGATCCATCCAACATATGGTCAAACAAAACCACGTCAAGAGTTTGTGATGGCATCAGATATCTGATTCCACGGTCTTTGGCAGTGACTATTTTATTCAGTCTTCAGCATTGAGAGGTTCTACGGATATCTGAAGCTGTGAGTAACTATTCTAGATCATATAACAAAGGGTAAATGAGATCACAAGACTCATCTACAATGTCATCAGGGCTGCTCAAGAAATATGTCCAACCTTTCATGCTACAGTTACGTAATCTTTTCAGGGCACATGTGAGAAAACAAAAGGAGTTTTTCCCTGGAAGTAAAAATGAATATGCTATGAAGTCACATAACTAGTTGAAGCTGCGGAAGTTCTTTGTAATAGTATTTCACAATATTACAGTTTTTACTGTATTTTGAAATGCAGCCTTGGTGTGCATGAGAGACTTCTGGCTTTCTGAAAGCGCGCTGCAGACTGCTAACAGCAAACAATGGCAAGTATTTGAATGTTGAGCAGTAAGCTCATTGGCCACTGATGCCACAGCAACCTTCTACAAAAGGATGACTCCGGAACAAAACTATTCATCGAAAATGCGGCAACCAGTCAATGATCAAAGAGGCAATACAGAAGAGATGCCTGTGGTGGTTCGGACACGTCTGCCAAATAGACAGCGCCCAACTGTCGTTCAAATTACTCGTTGTCTCAACCTCGTGGATGTCAAGACCCTATCCATCTATCGTTCAGCATGGAGTCAAGTTGTGAAAGAGCAACTACAGCAGCGTATAAGCTACGAAGACGTCTTCGGCACGCCACCAGCTAAGGATCAGAGAGCCTTGAAATGGTATGATGATTTAGTGTAATTTGATAATCGTCATTGTCAAAATCCTCTATTTTCCTATTTGTATACAGTGTGTGGAAGTCATTTGGAACAGTAGATAAATACATAGCATGACTAAGCTGAAATCAGCCCCGAACGTACACGCATAAAATTGAAAACATCACCATTGGAAAATAAGAAAGTGTTGTTGGAAGTTTCATGGAAATAAGCTGAGCCCCGGTGTAGGGTTTGAGGGCGCACCAGACACAAATGAATCTTCCAGATGATTCGTTCCTGCATAATTCCACACAAAACTCAACTCAACAAATCAACAATTTATGGCCTTAATTGAAGTGGACGCCGGTCAGTCTGCACCAAGCTGACAAAACCCCCAGCTAAGTACTTTATGGCCTGCAAACTTTAACAAACACTAAGATAACGGCCGAAGTTGTTCGAATCCCAAGACAGAGTCAAACCAGATCTCTGTTTTCTCAACGACCTTTAAATGAACTCAGAGTGACACAGTTAAAATCCACAAGAACAACCCACAGAAACTGTACATATTACATATAAACTGCATCAAATCATTCAAAAAGAATGAGAGCCGGACTTACATGCAAACTCGATATCATGTCTATAACCAATACACGTGACCATTATGCATATATATCACTCACAATTCATATAATTGTATAAATATTGAATGATTGATTGAAAGTGTATCTTGCTTGGTATCTTTATTTTTGTATCCTTATAATTCAAAAGATGGCTTAAATTATTTTGTGTAGAATGTATTGTGTTCTTATAATAAGGAATCATGTCTAACTGTACTCTGCTTAAGAGCGGGAAGTTAATAGACCAGAGATAACAGGTAATTTATGGTGAGGGGTGGGGACACAGTCACCTCTGAACCAAGATGATACCTAATTGGTCAGAACCCATCCAAGAGGATGGGCAAATATTTTAGTTTATAATCTCAGAACACGAACAAAGTTTTTCAGACAAAAGAGTTCAAGGAGACATAAGATGACAAGATAGACGATCAGACAGTCGTGGCAGAACAAGATCCGAGAAAATGGGTTAACAATTCCAATCAGGCCATCTAAATACTCTCGTCTCATTTCCTTTCTTAGTTTCTTTTCTTTCTGTTGAGTCTCGTGTTCTAAGTTAAGTTTCGTCGCAAAGTTTCGGACAACGATTCTACAGCAAGGCGCGCTTCAACTTCAGACAACATCCACAAGACTTTCCATCCATCCGCCAACATGCCACATGATTGACTTCCCAAGACGTCGATCAAAGACACAACAAGACCGTCAGCAAATCAAAGAACCGGGGGAACCCCTCTGCAGCCAGGACCAAGGAAAAGGGAATCTTCATTCAAAGATGATACGAGACACAAATGCAAGTTATCTCCAGATTCTAATTGAACTGGTGAATTGATGTCAAATTTAATAACCCCGCCTAAGAAACGATAGGAGGGTTAAATTAATGATTGATGGTTCATTCAGGTCATGTGTTATAACTGCATACATTGCTAGAAACTCGGGATTTCATCATTACACTCCCTTAAAACTCATTCTTTCCTCACTTTCTTTCTTTCTTTCTGCAACACGTGTGAATGTGTGTGTGCATGTGTTTGTGTTAGATATTAGTTTTATGTGTTCGAGTAATCAATAAAGTTTCGTTTGTATTTAAAGATAAGTGTTCTTGTGTTATTTGCTTACAAATTGAATGTCTTAAACTGCTGATCTATGTTACCTGGCTATTGTAGTGTTTCACTACTGTGTGGATATTAATATCCGCTGCAGAGTTGATAGTTACGACCCGTTCAAATGAAAGCTGGACGAGTCATTTGCTCAGCTGTAAAATAATTGACTCTTTCAAAATTCCCTATGAATTAATTAATTCATTCATTTGAGCTAAATATACCTGTTTCCCTTATACAGAGTTCTTACATCGGTTAAATGTGTATACATGCAAAGCCCATTTTCTCAAGTCTGCTATGGTTAGTAGCAGTATCTCACATAAATGGCTTGCTGCTCCTGTATAACATAATACGTAATCGCTGCTGCTTTTAATTTACTCCTACATTGAATGCAAGTCTGTAAAACATGAGCTTAGTTAAACTGTTTTATACACTTACATTCGTTTTAGTGCTATAAACACTCTGTTCTGCTGATTAGTTAATGCATTAGCGGATATGAATGTGCCATTGGAGCAATGGATGAATGAACACAAGGGCATAACTCCAAACTGGCACACAGCAAAGTACCTTTAAGGCAAGACACTTCACTCGGCAGCCACCCAGAAATGTCTCTCATATGTTTTTATAGCAACCAACTTTGCTGTTGATTGTATTCATACATACATGCTGCTGCTGTACAAAAGTACTAAGAATTGCTATATCTCCGTTTAAAATGCGATAAGTTGGGTTGGGTTTACCTTGGGTTGTTTCGCCAAGTGTAAATGCAGATTTTGGATATGGGTCACTTTTAAAAGAAGATGTAAGATATTCAAAAACATTGAATATATGGCATATGCCACTCCTTGTTTATTATATAAGATGAAAAGAAAGTTTTTCACCTGTGTAGCAGCGCAAGTCCAGATACATATATGCATATGTTTTGGGACTGTTCTAGAATTGAGCCGTTTTGGTCCTCTGATCTTCTGAAGACTCTGATCCAAAAGTTTTCCCATGTTTTTTTTGCTTGATGATTCTTCATTGTCACTGTCTGTTAATCAAAGGGGGATTCTGTCTGCTGGCCTTACTGCTGCTATAAAGGTTTACTTTAAACTGTGGTTGGATCCAACTAGCTATGTCTACTTGGATGTCTTATCTGCTGGACATTGCTCTTTTGGAGTTTACCACAGCTAAAGTGCTCCGGACCACCAGGAGGACAATACAATTTTGGTAGGACCTTATAGAGTGGTGCAGGTATGGCATCACTTTGTAGGCCAAAACTATTCTGCACATCCCTAAGTCAATGGGTTTTTTGAATGGGGTTTTGGTTAAATGGCTGAAATGAGGTCTGTGGTGAAGACACTTCACAAGCTCAATACACTTTCACATTTTATTCTACAACATAAAATATTCCAAAATCAGTATTACCCCACTCGTGATTTTTTGAAGCTGTTAAAAGGCAGTTGCTTACAAGTGGCTGAATGGGACTACAGAGGCTGTCAAGGAGATTAAACATCACGCTGGTAAGCTCAGTCCGTTTTTACAGCTGCATTATGCTTATAATTGTGCTCCTATAAACTAGTCTTTCTCAAATGTTCTGGGAAAATATTTGAGATAAAAACTGAGAGAGTTGTCGGAAACTTTAGTGAGGGTGATGTTGAATTTGTAGGACCGTGGTGTAGTTAGTTTATAGCCTACCTTTAGCTTTTTTACTTCTGGCGACTGTATTTAGGCTTCAGAATTCATAAAAGTTGTGTTCATCTGTAATAGCCTAATTATCTTGATGGACAAAACGTACAAGCATCATAAAATTTTGTTGATCACAGTGCTTGTTTTTAGCGATAATCCAAAAGCCTATTGGGTTTTTCTCGAGGGAACCAGTGTGATGCTAACTGCCGATTGGCCTACAAAGTGACGTCATGCCTACACCACTGTATAGAGATTTTATCAGATCTTTTGAAATCGTGAGAGTGTCTTGGTCATGGTTTTATCTCTCTGTCATATTATTATTATTTTTTTTTTTTTTTTCTTATCTCGGTATCTTATGATTTTAGGCGGATCTTGGGCTTTGTTGTAAATAGTTATGTTTAAAATGTATAATAAATAAAGAAAATTTAAAAATCCAGTATAGTGAACAATTGGACATCAAGACCAGCAGTGTGAATCCAGCCTTAGAGAAAGGTAATTCTGTGCTTCAGGCTCTTCACCTGTACCGTGATAGCCAGAGAGAATCCGTAACGTCACGCTCTGATTATCAAAACATACTCCATCCAAAGCGTATCACCTGGAGTCACACTGAGCCTTTAGAATAAATGAAAGACAAAAAGAGAGAGGGAGCCAGAGAGAATAAAAAGGAGGTAACAGGTACTGTCATCAAAGAGTCCCCTCGGGCTCCTCAGGGGAAATCAGAGTCCAGATCCCTCTGTGGAAGATAGTACAGTGTGTCTCTAATGAG
This sequence comes from Rhinogobio ventralis, assembly GCA_039654625.1. Taxonomy (NCBI): domain Eukaryota; kingdom Metazoa; phylum Chordata; class Actinopteri; order Cypriniformes; family Gobionidae; genus Rhinogobio; species Rhinogobio ventralis. The sequence continues at coordinate 7,692,191 of CM077210.1, read as the reverse complement.
GTGCCACAGGTCTGACTGCACCTGTGCCTACAGTAAGGAGGGGGCTTCATTACTGGGGTTAAGCGCTAGCTAGTAAGAAGTCCATTTCTCAGTTAACCTCATCTTGCAGACACCTCTTTGATATGCCACCCAGAGGCGAAGAATTGGGCGAGCGGAGAAGCGTTCTTTGGTGTCTGGCATTGCGGGCACACACAGATCCTAAGGAATATTAAGTTTGCTTGCAGAGGTGCCACGGCATAAGGATGCTAATATAGATGCTAATGCAGGAGAGATTCTCCTTAAGGGCTTCCTTGTGTCTGAAATAAAATTATGAATTATGCAGTGGCTATTAAGGAGTCATTTTAATGGACCCACATTTTAATGAAACCCCATCAGCCGGTATGTGAAGTTATGACTTACAACTCATTTGCGTATTGCCGTTTTACACTCACAACTGTAGCATTCTCACATGCTAGTAAAATGAGTGGGAGCACAAGTTGCACAAGAGTGGGAGCACAAGACTTGCTTTGAACCAGCTGATCATACATGGCTCGTAATAGTATGTCTGTAATTTGGGTGGTAGATTTGTTGAAGTGGCCTGAAGCACAGTTGTCTGAGCACCTCTACAGATCACTCATCTGATGTCCCTCTAAACCAACACGGGCTGTCTGGTCTACGCCACATTTAAAAGCAAAGACGTTTTTCTCATGCCAGTCTCACTCTTTGGTCTGGTCTCTCTCATGGACATTATTTGAATACCATGACACCCAAAATTATGTTTACGCCCACTCAGATGTTGTACAACTGCAAACACACCCCTAGACTGTATTTTTTCATTATATTTTCATATTTTTACATATTTGTAAAGACAACACATTTACTATATATATATATACATATACACACACCGACCAGGCATAACATTATGACCACCTTCCTAAAATTGTGTTGGTCCCCCTTTTGCTGCCAAAACAGCCCTGACCCGTCGAGGCATGTACTCCACTAGACCCCTGAAGGTGTGTGTGGTATCTGGCACCAAGATGTTAGCAGCAGATCCTTTAAGTCCTGTAAGTTGCGAGGTGGGACCTCCATGGATCAAACTTGTTTGTTCAGCACATCCCACAGATGCTCAATTGGATTGAGATCTGGGGAATTTAGAGGGAATTTCTCAAACTCGTTGTTGTGCTCCTCAAACCATTCCTGAACCATTTTTGCTTTGTGGCAGGGTGCATTATCCTGCTGAAAGAGGCCACAGCCACCAGGGAATACAGTTTTCATGAAAGGGTGTACATGGTCTAGGGATGGAACGATTACCGGTTTCACGATAAACCACGATAAAATTTACTGACGGTTAGTAATATTGTTTAAAATGTAATTATCATTAAAACCGTGTTTGATTATCACGATTTTGAAAACTCGCAGTAAATCCTGTCCAGCCAGCATCCGTCTGGCGCAGGCGCAGCACGCAACGTTGTTTTTGAATGAGAAGAAATGGCAGAAGGCAGTGACAGCGCCGGGAGATTTTTCAGCCCTTTAAAAGGACCAAATCTGAGGTGTGGTCATATTTTGGCTTTTACAAAAGTCCTGAGGTAAACTGAATTGAGTATGGTCACCCTGTCTGCAGAGAAAAAGAAATTCGCTGCAACAGGGGGAAACACTTCAAATCTGCGAACACAAAGCAAGTGGACTTTGACCTCAATACTAAAACACGTGAAGCTTGAGCCAAAGACGAGCAAACAAGTTCAGACAAGACTAGGGTGACATTTAAGGGATAATAATGTATTATCATCGTACACTTATTACACAGATTTTCTTTACCACATAAATAATTACGGGGACGAGAAAAAAAACGAGAGCGTACGTCCGTTGTGACACGTGGATGTGCTCTGTGTTATAATGTGTTGCTATTGACGACAGCCATTATAAGGAAGGAAATGCCACAGAATAGAATCTTGCTTTAAAAAAGTGCACAGATCTGCTTGTTTTATTTGTTGTTTGTTAATTTTCAAATATAAAACTTGTTGAAGTGTTTTCAGTGTGTGCATCTATTCTTTTTGAACACTTGACCAACGCATCCCTGAAATGTCTGCAGAGACCATGTCAATTAAACTCGCCCCTGTAAATGCCGCATCGACACGACATCCTCATTAAACCTGTCTCCTGCGTGATGACTCCAATCTTTCGAATAATCTTACGAATGTCTTTCAATCTAATATGACTTCTGATCTGTAATGTTGCCAGAATCATAATCATACACTATTTGTTCATCGGCCAGAGGAGAACTGGCACCCCGACTGAGCCTGGTTTCTCCCAAGGTTTTTTTCTCCATTCTGGCCCTGAAGGAGTTTTGGTTCCTTGCCACCGTCGCCTTTGTCTTTTGGCTTGCTCAGTTGGGGACACTAAAATTCAACTAAATTACTGATCTGCCCGCATTGACACTATATGATAATTGAAATTAGCTGGATGACATCACCGTTTTATCAAGAGCGGCTGTACAGCCGAATCAAATTCTGTTGCATTATTTTCCTGTTAACACTGTGAAGCTGCTTTGAAACAATCGCCATTGTAAAAAGCGCTATGTAAATAAAGATGACTTGACTTGACTTTCATCTCATTTGAACAAAACCGTGATATTGATAATCGGAATAATTTGGGTCACTATAATCGTGATATGAAATTTTCATACCGTTCCATCCCTAGTCTGCAACAATGCTTAGGTAGGTGGTACGTGTGAAAGTACCATCCACATGGATGGCAGGACCCAAGGTTTCCCGGCAGAACATTGCCCAAAGCATCACACTGCCTCCACCGGCTTGTCTTTTTCTCATAGTGCATCTTGGTGCCATGTGTTCCCCTGGTAAGCAACGCACATGCACCCAGCCATCCACGTGATGTAAAAGAAAACGTGATTCATCAGACTAGACTCCGAGGTCCAGTTCTGATGCTCACGTGCCCACTGTTGGTGCTTTCGGCCATTGATTTTATGCTCAAGAAACATTTCTTATTATTAATGTTAAAAACAGTTGTGCTGCTTATTATTTTTATGTATACCGTTAAGTTTATTTGAAATAGAAAATATTGTAACATTATAATGTTAAAAATATTTTTTATATTCACAAATATATCTAAAATATTATAGATAAAATGTAATACATTTAACAAGGTAATATGTAGAGTGTTTCATGATATAATAACTGTTTCATGTTTACAGGTGTTCACAGCAGGGTTATTTAGCATATTTATGCATGTAAAAAAATTATGGTAGGAATCATTTTTATTTACTTTTCCAATCTCAAATGTTTCATTTTGTTTTTCCTCATCTCCCACTGATTCATGGTTGTTTTATTTTCCCTCTTTTCCACTCCTGTTTGTTTTCCCTTTCCTGCTCTCTTTGTTTGGCCTGAGCTTCCGTGTGTTAAATATCCCCCATGGATTAAACCTCCCAGTATGTGTGTGTGTGTCTGCTTGGATAACTGGATGTGCATGTGGGCCTTTATAGATGTCTCTCCCGGGAGTCTTTATACCATACCAATGTGGTTTAGTGGGAGGTGTGTTGCCTGTTGCAGTGCTATAGTGGAATAGAGGTTTTGGGAATGGGTGAGTCACTAGCACAGCATTACTCCAGTGTCTATATACAATCTATCACAAGACACTGCCGCCCTCCAGGAGCAACAGCATGATACCTGAGTCATAGAGACGAGGGAAAGCGGGAGACAGATGACAGTACTGGGAATGAGAAACTGTGTTGTTGTTCATCTCCATAAGAAGTACATAATCTGACTGGCTCGAGGAATTTGACTGTCCATGCGTATATGTGGTTGGTTTGATACAGAGAGCCTAGTAAACAAGAGAGACACTAGACAAGAGCATAATTACATGCCAGATGATGTGAATGTCTGTGAACTCCATTGAACCGATGCATTGATCTTCTGTGTGATGTCTCAGAAGCTTGAAGGCCTTGTACTATCCCTAAATTGTGTCCAGTCACATCTGCAGGACAGTGTTTGTCTGTAGAGTGCTGTTACTGAGGTCTGGGCTACTTGAGCTTCTAGGGGGTCACATAAGCCCACTCTAGCACTGCACCAGATGTTACAACACAGACGCTTTTGTTCCACACACACACAAACAAATGAACAAACAGTTTGTATTTTTTGCAGCACTTTCTTCATTTCACCTTTAGTGGCATTGTACAATGTCCTCTGATATACCAATCAAAACATGTGAGATTCTTACCATATTTATTTATTTATAATACATTTATAATATTGACCGTTTATTGGCATTGGCTAGAATTTGAATATAGGTACTTTTTTTTTTTTTTTTACATTTACATTTCATAACATTTATATAAAATGTTTGATGCAGACTGATCATCACTTTAAAATAAAAAGAAAAGGATAGGCTTATTTGTTTTTTAAAGCAATCTCTTACCAGAAAAAAAAAAAAATGTACCTATATTCAAATTCTAGCCAATGCCAAAAAACTGTCAATATTATAAATGTATTATAAATAAATAAATATGGTAAGAATCTCACATGTTTTGATTGGTATATATATATTATACATCATACGCATTATCTAATATAGGGCTGCTCGATTATGGCAAAAATCATAATTATTTTGGTCAATATTGAAATCACAATTATTCAACACGATTATTGGTGGGTGATATGATCAAAAACTTATTTCATGATATGAGTCATTTTAAATGTCAGTAAAATTTTACAATTTGATATTTCAGCAAAAACTAATACTAGGTTAACTAATGTAAGTAAAAAGTCCTCAAAATAGTTACAGAAGACAAGTAACCATCCAGCAATACCATAAGAACAAAGAAACTAATTACAAACAAAACCGACAACAAAATAACAAAAAATACAACAGAACAAAAATACAAATTCAATAAACGTTGCTTTAGGTTTTTCCAGGAAGATGTACAGTGGTATTCAGATAAGTAATAGCCTACAACAGATAACAAATACAAATAACACTGCTGTATATGTAACGGAGGCGTCAGGATCATCAACTGTGAACGCCGGCGTCAGTATCTGCGAACATAGTAATGTGTGGGAACAGAACTTGTATACTACAGAAGATGAATAATGATTGGCTAGATAGATAATTAGTGAATGACGTGACATTGGAGTCTTCCAGGTAGAACTACGCTAGAGCTCCCATTTCTTCTGCTGGATCCAATTTTGGCGAAGTCTTCTGTAACGTACTGCTCCGAGACATGAAGGCTGAGGATCCAAATGCAGCTTTATTGAAGGGTAATCCACAGTCGTAGTAAAACAGGCAAAAGGTCATACACAGGAGAGACAGGCAAAAGGGTAATCCACGGAACAAGCAAGTAATCCAAAACCAAGACACAAGAAAGCAGGGAGAACACTCAGAAATGCAGTAATACAACAAACAAGACTTCCCAGTGAATGACTAGGTGAACATGGTTTATATAGTCTGAGTTAAACAGGGTAATGAGACACAGGGGGATGCAATCAGGGATTATAAATCCGGGCAGTAGGTGCGTTCCATTCGACCGTAAGGTGACTGCGAAGTGGACTTCACAGGGTATTCCGCCATCTTAAGTGAGATTCCAATCCGAAGGGAGCGAACATGTTCAGTTCGAAGGGTACTGCAAACGGCGTAGGGAAGAAGGGAACATCAATACATCACTTCACAGGAAGTGGACAGGGAAAATCACCCAACTGTCATTGCGCGTTGCATCACCAGTCTGAACTAACGATGGAGCAGAGCCGTTAGAAAGAGTTTTTAAATGGCTCTGCGATGGAGTTTACGTATGCATTCATAGTTATTATTATACAAACTAGAGTATTTATGAAGGGTTATGGCAATGACTGATGTATTCGCATATTCTATTGTATGAATATGTAAACAAATGAAAAGTGTTGAGAAGCAGCTGAGGTGCTGTCATTTTTTAAATATTTTTCTTAATTTAGGCCCACCTCAGGAATCTTTACTATGCTGCGCGTGGGAAAGAAAGCGCACGAGATGAGACTGCTACAATTATTAAGATCTTAAAAACACATTAATACATAGTTAACCAAATCAAAATGTATTTTCATATTGAGCTATTTATATTCAAAATCATATTGATTTTCATATTCAGCATCAAATCTGTTAATAGTCAATTAAATATACAAGTATACGTAAACTAATAAAAATAATAGACTAATACAATGTTTTGATTATATTTGTTTTGATACATACTGTGTGTTTTGTAAATGTATATGCCTATTATATGGTTTTAAATTTGAAAGTAAAGTAAATTACAAAATTAATTTATGTTATATCATAATCTGCACGACCCCGTTGTTGCCTTTCTTTGATGACGTTGCAGGACGTTCCAAATGAGCGATTATTGTCAGCGAAGTCCCCTTCAATTGATATACCGTGCTCAGGGAGTAGGGAGCAGTGAACACTGCATAGGGACCCTGTCGAATGGAACGCACCTAGTGAGTTGTAGGGAAATGTAGTTTGTGAGGGAATGAAAATAGTCCGGAGTGGAGTGCCCTCTGGTGGAAACCACGGGCACTCTCACTGGTGATCGTAACACCTCGGGTCTTTAGTGACCCGGGACGTCATTCACTACCCTCCTCCTCCTCATTCATTTTTTAACAATGTTGAAGTGACGTTTCTCATAGTCACGCAGGCAGAAAACAAAAGAATAGGAAGTATCATCAGCAAAACTTGAAATGGCTCAGCTATTTACTGCAGAGCAAGTTACCAAACGCAATCAAATATTAGTGTCACTGTCACTTGATGGAGGATCTGGTGAAGAAGCTGTCAGCGATCAAAATAGAAAATGTTGAAATTATAGTTTTGAGAATATGTTTGAGATGGGGAATATGAGCCAGATGCTGAATGTACTGGGAAATGAGCTCTAATGAGCTCTTAATCTAAACCCTTCCAAGCTCCAAAGTAACAAACTATGCTTTATTTTATTCTTCTGTGATTGTTACTCTAATATGTATACAACAGGTAGAGATCCATCCGTGTTAGATATAGATGCGGGTCGCTAAAGATCCGAATATGTAATAATAATTGGCGAAACATTCACGCATTTAAGGGTTAATGCGCTTTTAATAACACTGTTTAATATCAAGCACATCCCGCAGTTTACATCACTCTTATTCGGCTGATTTGGATGTTAAGTTTGGCTTAGGGAGGAACGAAAGCACACCGCTGTGAAGGAAATGATGGTGCGCTGGACGGAATGTGGAGGCGGCACAATAATCATTTACCTCGATATTGTTTTCATAATCGTTGGAAGCCAAAATTAAATTTGAAATATTAAATAATTGCACAGCCCTATTCTAATATTCTTGCAGGATTGCTTGTGTGAATGCCTCGAAGAAGTGGGGGAAGGTGATATTTCTACAGTTAACACACCAGTGGATTCAGTTCATGAAAGAAGCTCCATTGAGAGACTTTAGGGTAACCATTACCACCCGCACAGATGGGCCCATGAAAATCAGCCTCTGCACACCGAGCTGCTTGCCAACAAGTCATTTGTTAAGTCAGTGCAAAGCAGCCAATCAATGCACATGTTCACATATGCTGCATTGAAATGAACAAAAAGTCACCAGCTCATTGATTTATGCACATTAATATCACATTGCTGCCCGGTTATAATAGATCCACGAGGAAAGATTCCATGGCTTTTGACCTCAACAGGTCAAGTTCAAAAGTTCTGGGGATGATGCACTCCAATTATTTCCATGCCTGCAGGGTACATCAAAACACACGCACCTGTTTTCAGCAGGACGGCATCAATCCTTCCATTTTCCTGTTTAGTAACAGTGGGCGGTAAGCGGCCTGTTTTTCGGCGCCCACCTACTCCCTTTATCCGCCTTTTCCCAGCATCCCTGGGAGGCTACCGCTGATGATGTCATATGGAATGAGTGAGTCACTACCTGCATGTGCATGTAGGTACACAATGTCATTTACTCTGGAGGGGATCATATCAGTGTACACTATACAAACGATTACAACAAAGATCTTTCCTGCATGTTCAGTGCATGTGAAGTGTAGCAGATATGCACAGTTATTAAAATTCTGTCCAATACCAAAAAGCTGAAAATTAATTTCATGTTACGGACAATATTAATACTCTATACTATTGTGTTTAATTACATTTATATATATATATATATATATATATATATATATATATATATATATATATATATATATATATATATATATATATATATATATATATATAACTAAAATCCTATCAGTTTAGATGATTAAAAATCAAATATCAACACATACAGTAAGTAAATAAAAAATGTACAGATATAGCACTGATATACAATACCTTTCAAAAGTTTGGGTTCGGTAAGATTTTTTTTTGTCTCTTATGCTCACCAAGGCTGCATTTATTTGATCAGAAATACAGTGAAAACAGTAATATTCTGAAATGTTATCAGACTTTAAAATAACTTTATACATTTTAATATATTTTAAAATGTAGTCCTGTAATGACAACGCTGAATTTTCAGTCTTCAGTGTCGCATGATCCTGGTGATGATCTGGTGCTCAAGAAACATTTCTTATTATTATCAATGTTGAAAGCAGTTTTGAAGCATAATATTTTTGTGGAAATCGTAATACTTTTTTCCAGGATTCTTTATATAGAAAGAAAGTTCAAAAGAATAGCTTTTTTTTAAAATAGAAATATTTTGTAATGGTATAAATGTTTTAACTCTAACTTTTGATTATTTGATGTATGATGATGATGTATTATTGTTGATGATGTATTATTGTTGAAAAAAGTATTATTTCTTTCTTTCTCCCCAAACTTTTGAACAGTAGTGTATCAAACTACTTTTTTTAGATTTACAATGTACACTTGCAATAATCAGAGAGAGGAATTAATGGATTAAAGGGATAGTTTACCCAAAAATTAAAATGAGCCCATGATTTACTCACCCTCAAGTCGTATTTCTTCTTTCAGACGAATACAATCAGAGTTATATTAAAAATGTCCCGGCTCTTCCAAGCTTTATAATGGCAGTGAATGGCTGTTTCTGTTTTGAAGTCCATAAAAGTGCATCTATCCATCCATCATATAACTGCTCCATACGGCTCCAGGGGGTTAATAAAGGCCTTCTGAATTGAAGCGATGCGTTTGTGTAAGAAACTGTGTGTAAAATAAACTGTAATCTCTAACTGTCGCATGCGCGTTCACGAGAGACTGGCGTTCCAGCATATGATGTAGGATGCTTCGGTGAGAATATGCTAGTTCTCGCGAGAAGAATGTCATGTACACCTAGGATGGCATGAGGGTGAGTAAATCATGGGCTAATTTTCATTTTTGGGTGAACTATCCCTTTAAGATGAATTTACTTGACATCTGGACATCTTCAGTCCCATTTACAAATTACTGACAATTACTTTGCTTTTTTGCTAAGAAACGTGGTTGTTTTAACTGTTTAAATTTAACTTCATTTACAGTACCTTAAATGCATTATGAGTTTGCATGTAAATATAGCCGAGGCTATGAGAAACAGAGAGAGCAATGAAGCGTCCATTGAAAGCCTGTTCATGTGTTTGAGCAGATTCCTCACGTAATGGAGTGTACTCGTGATCTGTAGGCTGTTGTGCCTTGTAGGGTCTCCCCTGAGTCTGATGATTGGTTGTTGTTGTTTCTCCCATACAGTGCCGTCAATATAGCAGAGCGGGAGGCTTTGACATTGATGGGTGCGTAGTCGTCCCAATCAGGGGTAATTGCTGTTTTTGTGCATCTGTGGGCAACCCGTATAGAGTCTTTGAGCGCTGTGAGTCAGTTTGCAGGAAGCACAATATTCAGGAAATCATTTTGTTACATCTGAAAGACCAATCACACTAAAAATAGACAATTAATTTCCAGTATGAAAATGAATTGTATGTATTGTTCTCTGTAATTATGGCGCTGATTGGACCATGTGGTTATTTGCATTTTGCAAATGATGAGTATGAAATTGAATATGAGAAATATATTTTTTGCAGTGTTCATTCTCAATGTATTTTATTTTGGATTCTCACCCTTTAAAAATGCAGTAAAAAAAGCAATATTGTGAAATATTATTACAATTATATTTTAAAATGTAATTTATTCCTGGGATCGAGAAGCTGAATTTTCAGTATGAAAAGGAATTGTATTTATTATTGTCCTCTCTAATTATGCCGCTGATTGCCACGGGATTATGGACTTTTTTGCATGAGTGTGATACAATGAAATTGAATATCAGCCAGAACAATTATATGAAAAGTATTTTTTGCAGGAATCCTTTTATTTTTAACATTTGGCATGTTTGTGTGCTGCTGCGTAATAAGCAGAGTGTACGTGCGTTGTGTACCCGCCTATAGGCACATATTACTAACGCGCCATTTAAATTACAACAAAAAAAAACTGCACCATTGGCAGTGCACCAACAATGTGCCTAAACACACCTCGTTTTCAGACCAGCACGCCCATGGGTGAACAGATGGGCTTGAGTGCATTTGCTATTTAAACAACGTGGCGCTGGACATTAAAAATTATAACTACGTCAGGCTGAAACTAGCAAAAAACACTTGCGTCTAATAATTTTTGGTAACGTTTTTGCATTTTTAGTTCGAATTTTTTAGGTTTTCTATGTGTACTGAAGCATTCCTCGCATTCCATTAATTCCTATGGGGGTCAAATTGAAGGATTTGGAAGGATTTGTTACTTTTTTATATTTCAACCACAAAACTCCCCGAATTCTGTCAAATAGTTTTTGTGTGTATTCATGGTTCAAGTATGACAAAAGTCCTAGGGTCTTGGACCACTCCGATGAACAGTTTCGGGTCAAAATGACCCGAGGGAAGGATTAGGGTTAAATACTTCACAACTTCTAAAAAAGTATGTGTCAGGGCCCTGGCAGCCTTGTCTGTATTGTCATTGTTTAATGTCTCTATGTTTGTGTTGTGTCTAAGCACATGGCTCTGTCTTTACTTGTGTTTGCCATGTGTTCCTCTTGTCCTGCCTTCTTGTTTCCTGTTTCCATGCCCCCTTGTTTAGTCCTTGTCTAGTCCTCGTTCCACTAATTGTGCTCACCTGATCCTCATGTGCTGATCCCTTTTTATTGAGCTCCTTTCCCTCTTGTCCTTGCTGGTTCGTTGTACGTATTCAGTGTTTGCTTGCATATCTTGTCAAGTCCTTTGAAGATTTAGTGTCTCTGTCAGTTCTAGATTTGTATTTCATTATTATCAGTTTTTTCTTTGTTCCTGAATTTTTAGTCTTTATTTTGCTTTTAATTTTATTTCTTATTTGTTAGCTACTCTTTTGTTTCCCCTTTTCTAGCTTCAGTTATTTCGTTTCTCATTTATTTTCTGGTTTTCTAGTGTTGCCAGTTTTTTGTTTTTGTTTTTTCTCTTTATCTTGAGTGTAGTCTCGTGTTGGTTCCTGCCTACTCCCTGGGATTCTCTGTCTGCTGGTTCCATCTGTCTGGCAGCTAGACTGGGCCTGAGTCTGTAAGCAGCAAGTTCCTGACCTCTGCTTCATTGCGCCCTGCCCTGTTTTCACCACTACCATCTGCCTGGCCTGGTCAAGTCCTCAGCGGTACTTCGCCCTGCAGTTTCCTGGAGCTGGTTCCAGCAGTTACCCTCATCTGTCCTGTCGTTGTTCCCCGTTGACCCTTCTGTTTGGACTGTCAATTCTCTACTACCTCCTTGTGCCTTGTTTACTGTCCTGTCAATAAAACTGTCTTGTTCACTCTGCATCTGGGTCCTCCATTTCAGAAGTCCTGACAGTATGTTCTATGTAGTATGAATGTGTGTAGGATGAATATAATCTGTACTGCATTCACCATGTTGTCATTATCATGTGACCTTGTCACTTCACTGTCATTCGCAAATCTTCTCCCGTTGTCTCATGGGATAGTAAAGTGTCCGTCGTATGAACACTTCAGAATCTCGCTGGAAGAAGTAGGTCATCCGGGTACTTTCTGCCTACTCATAAAAGAGTACTGTGAATTCGGACATATTTATTTTGTCACATACTGTTTTTTTGCCTACTATATAGTAGGGAAGTATGTGGTTTCGAGTGAAGCCTTTGACTGGAGTGAGCGCACCCATTCAGCGACACTCATTATAGGAGGGTCTCTCTTTGAAGAACAAGAGATTCAGAGCATTTAGATGACTGTTGTGATGGCAGAGGAATATCAGAAACAAGGGAAGAGAGAAAGTAGTGAACAACTGAAGCCGCATGATAATAGGCTGAGGGGGAGTGGGCCTGTTCGGGAACATGCAGTGCTTTGAGAAAGCTCTCATTTGTCAATGGTGAAGATGGAAGAGGGGAAAGAGAGAGGGACGTTTGTGTGCTCTGAATTACTTAATGCAATAATCCACGACTAGAAAGCCTCTCTGCCTCCATTGCTTTCAGAGTCTGGTATGGGGATGACGCTTTGAGAAGGCGTCCTGTCTAACTTTGATTTAATGAAAATGGTCAGAATGGGAAATGTTATTAAATTCATTGTTTAACCTTCCCTCATCCCCATATATTATTTCTCTCTGTCTCTTTCTTCTAAACTTGGTCATTCATTCCTGTTGCATGCCTGTATGTTGGGTTTTGAATGCTGGTTTACTGGTGTTTCCCTGAGGCTTAAGTAGGCACAATTAGGTCTTTTCTTCTAATTGTGATGTACATCTAAGTGATTATTGGATAAGGAAAACATGTAGGATGTGGATTTGGTTCTGTCCATTGGTTGTTGATTGGATATAGATCCAGGCAGATCTGAATGTGAGCTTGCAGTTGACTGTAAGATTGGGGCAGGGTTTAAGTGGATGATATTATTGGAGAAGTATGGCATAATTCACCAGACAGAAGTCTGTTGTTACACCAGAAGATTGAGTTATGATATATATTTTTTTTAATTAACATAAACATGGATGAAATGTTCAAAATAAGATAATGAATTTAGAAAATATTTAGTGTGAATTGACTTTAAAATCATCCCAGCAAGCAATTATGCGTTTAAAAGATCCAAACGCAGCCCTGATGTCTAGGCTAAAAGAAGTGAAAATTTAATAGACGTCTAACCATACCCAAGAATAGACTAGTCATCTAGAACATGAACAAAGAAATGAAACCAAACACCTTGTAATCACTGTTGACTTTGCTTACATGATGGAATATCATACATCTCACAAGTTATTTGGCCAAAAATGACCAAATTCAACATTATTTTGGCTAGAAGTGGGTTACTCATAGCCACGGGCGTAGCACAAGATCCCGGGCCCTATGCATAGGCAGTCCTGATGGGCCCCCATGTTCCATGTTAAAATGGCTGAGTAGCACCGGCGGTGGTCGGCCAAAACCCTTTTTTTTTGTACGTGAATATTATGACACGAGTGAAGCACAAAGCTTTATTTACAAAATAAATAATAGATTCGCAATTAAATGTTACATTGCAGCCATGGAAACATATGGATTCAAGCCGAACGAGAAATAGGCTTTGTGAGGTGAGCCAAATTTAAGCTTTGCCTGTGTTTTACCGTTTACCTTTTACTACAAGTATGAGTTTTAAAACAACAGGAGAAAACATGAAGATATTAGAAAAGCGATGCTCTCATTCCTGCTCTTGTCCCACACCCCTTTCAGCGCAAAGCGGCATATGATGCACCTCTGTGGGGAAATATAAAATGCCTTGTTGATGCTAGAGGTCAGAGGAGAATGGGCCGACTGATTCAAGCTGATAGAAGAGCAACTTTGACTGAAATAACCACTCATTACAACCGAGGTATGCAGCAAAGCATTTGTGAAGCCACAACACGCACAACATTGAGGCGGATGGGCTACAACAGCAGAAGACCCCACCGGGTACCACTCATCTCCACTACAAATAGGAAAAAGAGGCTACAATTTGCACGAGCTCACCAAAATTGGACAGTTGAAGACTGGAAAAATGTTGCCTGGTCTGATGAGTCTCGATTTCTGTTGAGACATTCAGATGGTAGAGTCAGAATTTGGCGTAAACAGAATGAGAACATGGATCCATCATGCCTTGTTACCACTGTGCAGGCTGGTGGTGGTGGTGTAATGGTGTGGGGGATGTTTTCTTGGCACACTTTAGGCCCCTTAGTGCCAATTGGGCATCGTTTAAATGCCACGGCCTACCTGAGCATTGTTTCTGACCATGTCCATCCCTTTAAGACCACCATGTACCCATCCTCTGATGGCTACTTCCAGCAGGATAATGCACCATGTCACAAAGCTCGAATCATTTCAAATTGGTTTCTTGAACATGACAATGAGTTCAATGTACTAAAATGGCCCCCACAGTCACCAGATCTCAACCCAATAGAGCATCTTTGGGATGTGGTGGAACGGGAGCTTCGTGCCCTGGATGTGCATCCCACAAATCTCCATCAACTGCAAGATGCTATCCTATCAATATGGGCCAACATTTCTAAAGAATGCTTTCAGCACCTTGTTGAATCAATGCCACGTAGAATTAAGGCAGTTCTGAAGGCGAAAGGGGGTAAAACACAGTATTAGTATGGTGTTCCTAATAATCCTTTAGGTGAGTGTATATATACATGTGTGTGCGTATATGTGTGTGCGCGTGTGCGCGCGTACCCGCCCCCCAACCACTGTGCCACCGCTGGTGTCATGAAAAATCCTGTCCCCCTGTGGAATAGTGTCCGCTTAGGACCCCAGAGCGATTCTATTGGCTGAAAGAACTTTTAATGGGTAATCTGTTCAGAGCCTGATTACAATTCTTACAAAATCACATTTTGAGTTTTGTCGTTTAAATTGTTAAAATAGTCTTTAACGTCTTGCAAATCATATGTTTCATATACTAGTATATAACCGAAGCTATAAGTTGTGAAATCAAGCATATCTCGTTCTTAATGTTTTTTTAGTTAGCGTACGTTCTAGCATAGCATACAGCTACCCGATTAGCTTAGTTTATACACCACGTTGCACTTACCCTACATCTTAAAAGCCCTAGCCCCGCTTTAATGTTTATACAATTAAAAAAAAAATCCTGTTGGTATGACAATGAATTCATAGTTTATTTTTAAACAATTGCTTGTCCAGAACCATGTATTATGAGTTACTGTATTATATTCTGAATCGAGTTTATCTGTACTGTATATATTTCTCCAATAAAAAAATACTAATTTTATGTTGATTGTATGTTAAATACTGAATCATAATTATTGTTAGTTTAATGTAATATAGTTTAAGTGAAACAAATTACATGTAGATATGGTTGTGCTTCCAATTTGTTTCATTTATCAATATACAAGCAGTTATTAGTTAATAATAACAGTGTAGTATGTTAATTTATTCATACAAAATGTAAATAACACACATACAATACAATTAAATTTTATGTAATTTGTGAACCACAGTTATTACATACAACAATAATTACGTTACTTTTATGCAACAACTAAGTACAACATGTAGAAATACAAAAGTAAATCAATTGAATTAATAATAAGAGTTTAGAGATATTATATTATTTTAACAAATTAATATAATAATTTCTTTTATTATTTTAACCATTAAACGAAATATCACGATAACAGCTTTTGATCAGGCATTTAAAACAGCTACCACGTTGGGTCCTAAGTGGACACTATTTCACAGGGGGACAGGATTTCTCATGACACCGGTAGTTGGTCCATTACCAACGCGGTGGTAAAAAACTGCCACCGTCACAGCCCTAACGGCTATTGCTTGCTGGGATTACACCAGAAAGACCATGATGATTGTCCAGTATTTCTATCTGATGGTCCAATCTGGTTTTTAGCTGCCTTTAGGTGGTCCAAGCTAGTAGACCATCTTGGACCAGCAAATTACCAGCTACCAGCTAGTGTATGGTCATCAAGCTGTTTTTTGACTTTTCAACCAGCATTGACCAGCTTGAACCAGATAAAACCACCTATCATGTTCCTACCAGATTAATATTGGTTTTCCAACAGGATCAAACCAGCCTGGACCTGCATAGAAGTTCAGGCTTCACATTCAGTTTATGAACAAGTGCTTTCGGTTTATATCCATGGCCAGCTCTCATGTGTTGGCACAGAAACGGGACAAGAAACACAATGCATGTAATTTACCACTGTGAGAACTGAAGCAGGAGCTCAACACAGGCCGCAGATGCAGCAACCGGTTTATAAGCCTGTTCTTTTGTGACAGATAAACTCCAAGACACCTACATTAACCTCTGTTGTTGCTGAGAGCTGCCCAAGAAACACATACCGACAGCATGACTGGACACAGAGATACTGCTCTCAGCATCTTTATCTGTGTATAAGAGCTACTATGCAGTCTGGAATGCAGCTTTCACTGCACAGCTATTTCAGTACCAGTGCTATATATGTGTAATCCAAACTTCCAAAGTCCAAATTTTATAGTGTACACCACCATTAAAGAATTTGGGGTCAGTATTTTTTTTTAAAGAAATTAATAGTTTTATTCAGCAGTAACCAGTGGTGTAATGTATTTGAGTAAATGTAATTAGTTACTGTAATTAAGTATCTTTTCGGCTACTTTGTAGTTGTACTGAGTATCAAATATATTAGCAACTTTTACTCTCTACTTGACTACATGATGCATTAAGAGCCAGGGGGGTGAAAACTTTTGAACAGGATGAAGATGTCCACATTTTTATAATTTGTTTAAATATCAGTTTTTTTCATTTAGTATTGGCCTTCAGAAGCAACAGAAGATACTTACATGTTTCCCGGAAGACAAATGAAGTACAATTTACCTTGATCTTCAAATTCAAAAAGTTTTCACCCCCAGCTCTAAATGCATCGTGTTTCCTTCTGGAGCATCAGTGAATGTTTCTACCTTTTTTTAATAGTTGTGTTTGATTCCCTCAGTTGTCCTCAGTGTGAAAAGATGGATCTCAAAATTATACAGTCACTGCTGGAAAGGGTTCAAATATGCAAAAGATGCTGGAAAGCTGAAGAATTATTGGGACCTGAAGGATTTTTCTGAAGAACATTGGGCAGTTTAACTGCTAAGGACAAACAAGAGACTCAAGAACAACCATCACAAAACAAAAAACAGCCGTGGATCATCCAGGTAACAACACACAGTATTAAGAATCAAGGGTATATAAAGTTTGAATGGGGTCATTGTTATAAATTAAGCTATTTATAGTTTTTTTTTTATCTTGTGGACTATATGTAAACATCTTTTATGTAAAATATCTTTTTCAGGACAGTACTAAATAAAAAATAACATGCATTTTGTATGATCCCTCTTATTTTGTTAAAATTATTCACATTTTCACAGATTCTGCAAGGGGTGTGTAAACTTTTAAGCAAGACTGTATGTACACAATTTCCTGCGCAAACCATCCTGTCAGGTCTAAAATATAAACACTTATAATAGACTTACCATAGTGAATCACAAAGACAAAAACACGTTTTGGAAGGGTTGATGATGTATTCATTTTGGGTTAGGGTTAGAAAGAAGTTTTTATATATATTTCTAATGTTCCATATGTGCTTCTCAGTCCCACCTTTGAGGGATGAATTCATTTAGAGTCAAACAGAATTGTGTCACTTTTCATTTGTCATCTGAATTCATCTGAATACATTGGACAGTGCTTCTAAACAGACCTCAATCTTGATTACTGTTTGTAAATAATTTTGTTACTTCACCGTTCTCTTATTCCAAGTTTACTAGATTCATAGACATCCGGCAACAGTTTGACTGGAAAATGCAGTTTTCCTTTGCTAGAGAGTGGCAAAAAGCTCCTTCCATAACTGCCAAGTTAACTAGTGCTTTTACATTTCCTAGTTGTAATTTCATGGCACATTTAATAGCTCTACTCCCACCTGCTAAATTCAAAATTATTCCAGCTTTATAGCATCACTTCATTTATCTCTCACTTCATCACTGGGTCTCTATTTGCATTTCTACTGCAGTCCATGTCAATAGTGTTCACAGTCCTGATGTCTTTAAGAATAGAATAGAATAGAATAGAATAGAATAGAATAGAATAGAACTAGGTTCCCTGCACTACTGGCAAATACTGAATGAACCCCTGCTGCGTATGTGAGTGACATGAACATTGCTGGAAATAAATGGAGATATGTGGACTATGAAGTAAAATAGACACTTACATGCATTTTATTTTTTATTTCCCATGCTGCTCCTGCACATTTGTATCCACCTCACTGAATAAAACATTATCTCTGTTCTCACAGGATTCACCTTGCAACAGGCCACCATTCAGTATGGTTCAGACTTTAGACTGAGGTGACTGGTTCTGAGTCTGGTTATAGAGAAGACTAGAGGTACAGACAGACAGTCAAACACTAATGAGATGGTGTGGGGAAATTTTGCTTACATTGTGTACTGATTTAGGCAGTGTTGAATACTAACAAGGGAATCAAATTACATAATTAATGTGACTTCAGCATAGGACAATCCATCAGGTTTAAATTAGACCTTGGGTTGTGACGTTGTGTCATACTAAACTACAGAGCACAGTAGCCAATGACAAATGTTTACTTGTTCTGGTCCGAGTGTGTCCTCTCGCTTTGGTGATTTGAGTATATGTGGCTTCTTTGAAGTGGCTGAGCAGGTCTCTGTGACTGTTATTTGCTGTGAGTGGTGTCTTATTACAGAGCTAATGCTGGGGCTCAGAGCCGTCTCATCTTCAGCTGAGGAATTATGCCTGGTTAGTGGACACAAATTACACAACCACATAAACACTTTTGAAGGAGACCATTTTTTGGTCAGTGTTAGAAAGAAAGTGAAGATATTTTTTTTTTCCAAGTTCTTGTAAGTAGGATTTTCAATTGAGTCAAAAATAAAAAAAATAATTAATAATATTTATTTAAATACTATTTATTTAACTAAATAATTCAAATATATACATACTTAATTATAAAAAAACATATGCTGATTAATTAATCAAATGGTTCACAATAAATCACACACACCGATCCGGCATAACATTATGACCTAATATTGTTTTGGTCCCCCTTTTGCTGCCAAAACAGCCCTGACCCGTCGAGGCATGTACTCCACTAGACCCCTTGAAAGTGTGCTGTGGTATCTGGCACCAAGATGTTAGCAGCAGATCCTTTAAGTCATGTAAGTTGCTAGGTGGAGCCTCCGTGGACTGGACTTGTTTGTTCAGCACATCCCACAGATGCTCGATTGGATTGAGATCTGGGGAATTTGAAAGCCAAGTCAACATCTCAAACTCGTTGTTGTGCTCCTCAAACCATTCCTGAACCATTTTTGCTTTGTGGCAGGGTGCATTATCCTGCTGAAAGAGGCCACAGCCACCAGGGAATACCGTTTCCATGAAAGGGTGTACACGGTCTTCAACAATGCTTAGGTAGGTGGTATGTGTCAAAGTGATATCCACATGGATGGCAGGACCTAAGGTTTCCCAGCAGAACATTCCCCAAACCCTTCTTCCCATAGTGCATCCTGATGCCATGTGTTCCCCAGGTAAGCGACACACACGCCCCCGGCCATCCATGTGATGTAAAAGAAAACATGATTTATCAGATCGGGCCACCTTCTTCCATTGCTCTGTGGTCCAGTTCTGATGCTCACGTGCCCACTGTTGGTACTTTTGGCGGTGGACAGGGGTCAGCATGGGCACCCTGACTGGTCTGCGGCTATGCAGCCCCATACGCAACAAACTGTGATGCATTGTGTATTCTGACACCTCTCTATCAAAATCAGCATTAACTTCTTGAGCAATTTGAGCTACAGTAGCTCATCTGTTTGATCGGACCACACGGGCCAGCCTTTGCTCCCACGTGCATCAATGAGGCTTGGCCGCCCATGACCCTGTCGCCGGTTCACCACTGTTCCTTCCTTGGACCACTTTTGATAGATACTGAGCACTGCAAATGTTTAAAAAGAGCTGCAGTTTTGGAGATGCTCTGACCCAGTCGTCTAGCATCGCAATTTGGCTCTTGTCAAACTCGCTTAAATCCTTACGCTTGCCCATTTTTCCTGCTTCTAACACATCAACATTGAGGACAAAATTTTTACTTGCTGCCTAATATATCCCACCCACTAACAGGTGCCGTGATGAAGAGATCAGTGTTATTCACTTCATAATGTTATGCCTGATCGTTGTATATCAATATTTACTAAAAAAAGGCCAAAAATGTAAATTATTTAAAATATTACATTATTTTTAAATGCAAGTAAACCACTGCATAGACATTAAACGTTATCAATATTTGTTTTATTGCTATATTATTGAGCTAAAGTCTACAGGCTTGCAGTCCACAGCAGTTGATAAATACATTTATATAAAATGGAGCACCTAAACTTTTCCTGGTGGGCCGCTCGCCAAACCCCACCACGCCCCCACATATTAAGCGCTGTTATTTACTGGAGTGAGAGCAACGAGAGCAGCTGGATCGTCTCACGCACAGTGCTGACGAAAACGTTTACCGCTTTCACCGCTCTATTGAAGTGATAACGAGCGCCAGGCAGTCGCTCTATCCATTTGAGTTTGATACAAACGCAACATCATGTGTACAGTGAAGGCTCTGTGGCGAAACTAGCTGTGTTGAGGTAAACTATAGTCTGCCTACACGACTGTAATCATGGCTCTAGTCAGCTATGAGGTCACTTTCCGGTATCTTTCCGAGGTGTACATAATAAATGTTGTGAAATAATTGACAAGTATTAACATTTACTTTAGTGCTGCAAAGATATCTTCTTATTTGAGCTACCCTGCCTGTGGTCTGTCACCGCTCGTCAATGTCAAAATATTTGAGATGACCAATCAAATTAAAGTAGGAGGGCTTTATGTTCACAGAAGCTGCTGAGTGCGATTTTGCAGCGGGAGTCGCGCGACGCTTCAGTATACGGTGCAAGATCGAAGTAGCTAAACTAAACATTTCATATTTGACAGCTGTTTTAGGATAGAAATGTTAAACAAGACTATCAACCAGAGCTCAGCTTTAGGAGGGGAAGAGACAGGGCAAGAGAAGGAGAAAAAGAAAGAGTGATGAAAAAGAGGAGAGTGATAGAAATGAGAGTGATGAAATGAGGAGAGAGCAGGAATGACAGATAATCTACTGCCCACTAACATGGTTTTGAAATCTATTTATTATTAAAAAAAAATTAGCCTTCAAACATCTTAAAATTCACATATATAGATCAGAGAAATCTAAAACCCCCAAAATAGCTCAAATTTGGGACCTCACTGGTTTTAAAACTCCTTAAGGCAGTTGCATGCTCAAAATCTGTTGCGGTTTCTGAAAACCTGTTTGCTTTATCTGGAGTTAATGCATTTATGCTGTTAATGTGTTGCAGCCTGGAATATTAATATATAGGCCTACTTAATATTAAAATGTAATATTCAGACAGTATATACTCATTGTATCTCTGTGCTTTAAGGATTTTGTTTTAAAAAAATACTAATTATTTCTGTGGTAGAAAACCTTGTGGCACCAAGATCGGCTACTATGGGGGCCCTGGGGCTATAACAAACCCAAGGGCCGATCTTGGTGCCACTACGTGTTCTTAATCCGGGCCTGGACACTTGGTGCAACTTTCTATGGGGCGGCAGTGGCTCAGTGGTTCATGTGGGTTGTCTACAAACTGGAAGGTTGGTGGTTCTATCCCCCAAGTGTCGAGGTGTCCATAACAGACACCTAACCCCAGCTGCTCTCGATGAGCTGGATGGCGCCTTGCATGGCTGACACTGCCGTCGGTCTATGAATGAGTGAATGAATGGGTGAATGTGAGGCAATATGTAAAGCACTTTGGTGGCCATGGGTCTGTTGAAAGCGCTATATAAATGCAGTCCATTTACCATTTCTGGCTTTAGTTTAAAACATTTTTTTAAACATTCACCATGAGTCATAAGATTCTTATCCTTAAAGGAACACGCCGACTTTTTGGGACTTTAGCTTATTCACCGTATCCCCCAGTGTTAAATAAATTCAGGATAAATCCAGGAACTTTGCTGCCATACCATGGGTGCAGCGGCGCAATGATATTACACAGCGCCTGAAAATAGTCCCCAGCACGCTCTCTGTGCAAGCAGGTTGTCTTGTTGGTTATGTTGACGGAAGTTAGCCTATTTTCAGGCGCTGCGTAATATCATTGCGCCGCTGAATAATGAGAGTATAGTCCCTAGCCATATCGGTCTAGAAAATTGCAACTTTTCATTTTCCGTCGGTCTTAGTACACGATGTAACTATACACATCACAACATGTAAATAGGAAAATGTTGGCATTATTTTGTCATTTATTGAGCAGTAGGCTAGATGGAGCCGTTTACCTCCAGTCTTTGTGCTAAGCTAGGCTAGCGGTGGGAGCGTCAGACAGAGTTATGTCACGCACAGAGATAAAAATGGTATGTATGGATTTATCTAACTCTGGGGGATATGGTGAATAAGCTAAAGTCCCAAAAAGTCGGCGTGTTCCTTTAACATTTCAATCAGCACAAACATCACACACAATCCGGAAGCATTACAGTCAGGCTCCCTGCTGCTCCCTCTACAGAGCTTGAGTTTATTTCACTCAGGTCCTGTGAATGTAGGAGAAAGAGAGGCATGCAGACAGAGAGATGGCAGGTGCTTTTCCTCACCCCCGGCCCCTCTCCTGCAGTGTTCTCCTCTTTGAGGATTCCGTCACTTAAAAGAGCAGCTGTCTCATTCCCTTTGTGCGCCCCACTCGCAATCCTGCTGCATGATCGAAGTAACAATCTCTGTTGATCATTCTTTATTACCACAACCGTTTAGCTTTTTTTGTTAAGACCTTCCTGCTTTTATTCAGAATCTGCTCTGAAATCATATGGGTCTAATTTAGGGTTGTGAACATCCCCCATCTCCATTACCTCTCCTCCAAGTGGGTTTTTATTTGAGGAGCTCAGAATACCAGAGACACGGCAGCCACATTCCACATCAGCTCTCATCAGACACGCCAGCTTCCAGTGCCCACTATTCAATTATTCTGGATTTTGAGAAGTAAATAATGAAATCTAATCAGCCAAGAGACAATAAGTGTAGTACCATGGCAAGATGGTGTTTTTACTTTAATAGGAATGATTATTCTAAGTTAAAAAAAAATTCAAAAGGTCATTTGCAATTTTAAATCTTTGTATATTTTTGGTTTGAGGTATTTATTTATAATAAATAAAAATGATATATATTATAAATATATATATATATATATATATATATATATTTTTTTTTTTTTTTTTTTTTTTTTTTTATATGTGTGTATATAATATAGTATTGTTTAAATATACACTATGGTGCATGAAAGTTTGTGAACCCCTTGCAGAATCTGTGAAAATGGGAATAATTTTAACAAAATAAGAGAGATCATACAAAATGCATATTATTTTTTATTTAGTACTGTCCTGAATAAGATATTTTACATAAAAGATGTTTACATATAGTCCACAAAAAAAAAAAAAAAAGACCCCTATTTAAAAGTTGATCTACTCTTGATTCTTAATACTGTGTGTAAAAAAAGGTTGAAACATTCACTGATGCTCCAGAAGGAAACACGATGCATTAAGAGCCGGGGGGTGAAAACGTTTGAATTTGAAGATCAAGGTAAATTGTACTTAATTTGTCTTCTGGGAAACATGTAAGTATCTTCTGTTGCTTCCGAAGGGCAGTACTAAACGAACAACAACAAAAAAAATATTTAAACAAAATAAGAAAAATGTGGACATCTTCATCCTGTTCAAAAGTCCCCCCTTTTGAACAGGGTAATTTTTATAAATTCAGATACTTGTAAACATCTTTAATGTAAAATATCTTATTCAGGACAGTACTAAATAAAAAAATAACATGCATTTTGTATGATCCCTCTTATTTTGTTGAAATTAAGTCTGCAAGTGTGAATAAATGGCTGTTCATGCAGTACATTAGCAAAATTGTTTGGAAAATATCTGCAAGACAACCATTACAAAGCACATTAAACACACATAAATACACATTTGACTCCCATGAATCTCCACCCATGACTAAGTCCTGTCAGCTGTTATTGATCAGCTTTCATAGTTTCACAGTGTACACACATAAAAGCCAGAGCATCTCTTTCACTTCCCACTCACTGCATTGTTTATTTGATTTTGCATGAGTGAGTTCAAATACAATTAGATTGGAGTCTAGACTGATAGACATATTAAGTCCTTTGATGGTCAACTGACTGTGTCGACTCCAAACAAAACATATTTAGCATATCTAATTCAATTTGATGGGTCTTTTGCTCCACTGTGTGTATTTAATTAGAGCAGGTGCCTCACTGAAATAATGAAGGCATTTCTCTATCAAAAGTTTGCCAGAAAGTTTACAATAGTGTTACATAGACAAACAAAACAAAAACTGCAACACAACACAACACACAACAAAATACAACACAAAACACACAGCACACACAACAAAACAATACACAAAACAAAATACACACAAAACACAACAGGACACAACAAAACAACACAAAACAAAACAAAACCCACAAAACGAAAAACAAAACACAAAACAACACACAAAACGAAAAACAAAACAACACACAAAACAAAACACACAAAACAAAAAACAACACAAAACAAAACACACAAAACGAAAAACAAAACAAAACACACAACACAGAAAACAAAACACAACAAACAAAACAAAAAACAGTCCTCCATCATTCTTTCTGTCCCATTTTTTTCACTTTCATACATGTACCACAAGTTTTATTCATGATACAAGACAAGTGATCAAAAAACGGCAGTTATCCTGCAATAGTAATATATTAATAATCAATAGTACTACTACTAATAATAATAAAAACAACAATAGTTTCAAAATATTTTAATTTTTTTCTGTTTTGTTAATAGCACAGAAATTACACATTCCCACATAAAATCTGTATTTAAAGACCTATAAAGTCTTTCTCACATTCCATTAGTTGTTGTTAAAGTCTTCCATTGAACCACTCCCTAGTGAAGACTCATCAGTCATTCTTATATACACACATGCTTGATACATGGCAGCAATTAATGTCGTCTCCTGTTTTCAGTGGATCAGTGCTGGGTTGTGGACCTATAGGGGTCCAGTCAGGGCTCAGACACAGTGCTGTTGGCCTGCGGTATTGGCATTGTGAGAGCTGCTGAATAGGGCCATCTGCCCGGTGCCTGCTGATGGCTGTCTTGGCTGGTTGTTCTTGAACAATAAGGATATGAGGACTGGCTTTGTGGCCAGGCGTCAGACTGGACAATAGGGGAGAGGGGAGGAATAGAGGCAAGCAGAGCCCCGGTCTGCAGGCACACTCTGTAAACACTCATTCTAATAAGCCCTTCATAGACAGATTATCACGGAAGGCAGGAACAATGTCAACAATGCTAATTATCCCAAGATGTATGCACCAAGCATTCACAGTTGTCTTCCTGGAGACATACGTATATACAGCACACATAGACGGAGCGCAAACGGTCTCTATCTAATTATTACACCCACATTAATGAATGCCATAAATTTGCACAGATGCAAAACACAATGATCATGTATCAGTCAGAGAACAATTGTTTGTGGCTCTTATGGTGTTCTGATTTCACACCTGGTATTAGCATCTGGTTTGGGTGATCCAATCACAAGTGGTTAGAGCAGTGAAAACAGGGTTCAAAATTGACTACTCAAATTACATTTGGAGGTAAGCAAAAATGCATAAAAATGCTAAAACAGGTTTTAAATGGAACACATGCATCTAAAATAAAGCTAATATAAGCTCACATTGAATGTAAAAGTATATTCGGAAGAATCGTGTGTATATATACAATAGTCAGCAGACCCTTTTATATTTTTCTCTTTTTTTGCACACTAAACATTAAAAACAACAGGTAGTGATTGATGTAATCATGAAATCAGAGACTATCCCCTCAAAATCTGATGACACATTTGACATAAATTACTACTAAATGTAAATGTTTGAATTGTAATATTGAACAGTATTATATACAAAACATATGTAGATCTAGATACACTACCATTCGGAAGTTTGGGGTCAGTAAGATTTTTTTTAAAGAAATTAATATATTATTATTATTTTAATTCTATACTTTTGAACTTTATCATAGAATCCTGAAAAAAAAGTGCTTAAAATATTAAGCAGCACAAACTTTTAAAATTTTCTTGAGCACCAATTCAGAATGATTTCTGAAGGACCATGTGACACTGAAGACTGGAGTAATTACTGTTTAAAATTCACAGGAATAAATTACATTTTAAAATATATTTAATAATATTTCATAACAATTTTTGTTTTTAATTTTAATCAAAATAAATTCATACTTATTTCAAAAACATTAAATCTTTCCAGCCCCAAACTTATAAATAGAAGTGTATAGATATTAGTATATAAGATATACTAAAATATAAAAGAGCAGTACTTCTGCCGAGAATATGCTTCATAATCACGTTTATCTCTCCCATGGTTCGGCGGTACAGGGACAGGAGGGTCAACTCCCTGAATCTACTCACTGGCTATGGCTGTTTGAATTATAAATGTGTAAGAAATTAATTTTTCATCAGTCTCTTAGCATGAGCCTTAGGCAGCAGGGGAGGAGTCATAGTCATGTGACACTGTGACTGTGGTTGACTTATCTCTAATTGATGTGTTTTTTTTGTTTTTTTTGGCTTCTCCTATTGTCAGTTAGCAGGGTGGATTTGAAACCATTTTGAACATAGAGAACTTTGTACAAGACAGATATTGTAGAGCTGCACAATTAGTGGTTTCAACAAAAGAACTAATTATGAAAAGTCAAACCATTTACACTTCAATGATTTTAATTGGTTTTGATGATTATAATGATTATAACAAAGCAAACAAGACTTTGGAATTGTTGATATTGTTTTTGGCTTTTTTTTAAGCTATTTGCTTTATTCAACTGATTTACTGATAAAACAGCAATACAATAATTCAGGGATACAGTTCTCAGCTGCATAAAGAATATGGTATGCAGTTGCCCCACACAAAATAAGTATTTTTTAAAATATTTTATAAATAAGTATCAGGGGAAATTATCGCCAAATACAAAGTTCTGTCATGAAACTAGATGACGCAAGCTGATAGGTGCATTTGTTTGCAATCACATCATTCTCTATACATTCAAAAAAGAGCTAATTGGATAACATTTAATTGAGGGCAGGATTTCCATCCAATAAATTATGTGTAGCCCCAAATCATAAAAAATGAATTCATGCAAATTGAATTGAGTTGGTCCAGCTCAATTTGGGCCAGCGTGTTTAAGTTGGTCCAACTCAATTTGATATTTGATCAAATACAGTTTAAATGAAATTGATACATTTTTAAAATGACTTTTTTATGCTTGTCCAACTAAACATTTAATTGGAATATCAATTATAAGCAGTTTGACTCATCATTATACACAATAATGAACAAGAAAAGACTGGTGCCACTCCTGACATTAGCATCACTGAGTGCCCACAGCCTGAACACAGGCACCACTCTTCTGCATAATAACCACAAAATTCAAAAACGTTACAGAAACTTCGCTAAATATCCAACATAACTGAACATTAAACACTAACATTAACTAACAACATTTGTGACCCTGGACCACAAACCCATTCATAAGGGTAATTTTTTAAAATTGAGATTTATACATCATGAAAGCGGAATAAATAAGCTTTCCATTGATGTATGGTTTGTTAGAATAGGACAATATTTGTCCGAGATACAACTATTTGAAAATCTGGAATCTAAGGGTGCAAAACAATCTAAATATTATTGAGAAAATTGCCTTTAAAAAGGTGATGAATTGAGAAATCAACTTTTCCTTGAGCCTTTGATATATAAAAGTTCATCGTGATATAAGAATATCCTGTAATTTTCGGAGCTGAAAACTTCCTAGTTAGTCGAAGAAAAGCTTTTATTGACACCAGGCCCAGAAAACGCTCGATCTCAGAATATGTCGACCCTTGACGTCAGCGCATGCTGAAATGCCGCCTCAACAGATAAATATGTACGCCTGTTTCTGTAGCCCCGCCCACCGACTCGTGGAGCTAAACGGATCGCGCTACCGAGTAATAAACATACCAGCTCACGTGCGTAAGACATTGCCCGTTTGTTCGCTTCATTTCACAGTGGAATCGTTTGTAAACAAGATACAGGTCGAGACTGGATTTGCAGACATATTGAGATTAAAACACAATGCTGTGCCTTCTATATTGGATCCGACAGGAATGTTGCAACACATTTATGTGAGTAAAACATGTTTTTTATATGTGATAGTATTGCATTGTTACAGATCGTATTGATTATGTGTACGTGTCTAACTGAACATACCTTAGCACACTGTCAAAGGCTGAAGAATCCTTTATTTGTAATGTTGTTGGTTCATTGCGATTCGGGATCAGACTCGGACATGTATGGGCCAGTGCTTGCAAATGTGTTTTTCAGACGGGCTACCAAAACGTAAGCCCGGTCTGCCGACAGGCTATCTTAAATAGTGAAATAACATTCCTTTCTTGATGTGCGTTGTTCACTCTCTTGACTTGATATTTGAAGGGCGCGCGCGCGTGTGTGTGTGTACGGTTCGCAGTTATATTTACCGATCGGGCGGGCCAAGTAATAAAAAAATAACATTCCAATCAATCGCGGGTGGATGAGAGATGAATCACTGTGTTTGTTTGATAAAGACATTTTGCGAGCCCTGTGAACGAATCATTCTGGTTGCCGTTTCGCCACACGCTTTCAAAACAATTCCCACATGTACTGACAGGGGAGCTGAAGCTCATTAAATATGCAAATCTTATCCAATCCTAGCCGTGGGCGTTTACTTCCAAGTCTTCAGTGCGGCACGCCCATAAAAACTGAGCGTTCCATGAGAGAGCCTCAAAACCAGGGCAGAAGATAGCCTATTACTTATGCATTATGATGTTTTTATATGTAAAAACCATGCTAAGGTCATAAGTTGACCTCAGACAACAATATACAAAAAAAAAAAGAGCCAGTTCATGACCCCTTTAAAGTTGTCCAAATGAAATCTATAGCAATGCATATTACTACTAATAATACATTTTTGATATATTTACGGTAGGAAATTTACAAAATACCTTCATGGAACATGATCTTTACTTAATATCCTAATGATTTTTTTGCATAAAAGAAAAATCGTTTGACCCATACAATGTATTGTTGGCTATTGCCACAAATATACCCATGCAACTTATGACTGGTTTTTTGGTCCAGGGTCACATTTTACCCTTTACTGAAAAACATAAAATAACACATTAATCCCTAAATTTACTCTTCTAATGCAGTCTCTTGCAAAGAGGCGAGCTTGTGCAGGCGTGCAGTGGGCGGAGCTAAAGAGACACGAGCACACACACACACACACACGAAATACATCATGGAAAAACAAACTGCATCCACTGTTTCCTTAACGCTTGGTTATTTGGGAAGCTGAACATGGTTATCTTTCCCTCACAACCAGAAACACACTTCTTTAGTGACATTGCTGAATTTGTGGTCTAAAAACAAAATGACAGCACTACCGACGGCTACTGTAACCGAACGAAGCTCGTTGATGGGCGTGCTCTTGCTCTGGTTGACGTGTGCACACACTCATCAGGGAGAAGTGCCCATACAAGCAATTCCGCCCTTTATGACGTCAAAACACTTTCCAAAACTTATTTGAATCCTGAAGGAGTATATTTGGCACAGAAATACAGTCATACATCCAACTTGTTTTTTGAAATTTTGGTCATGTTTAGCATTAGAATCCAACACTTTAACAGTGTAAATAATTCAGAATGCATGAAACAGAACCCCCCCCCCCCCCCCCCCCCCCCCTTTAAATATAAATATATATTACTCCTAATTAAATATGTTTAAGTAAAGTGAACAAAATTTAAATGTGTCATATCTATGAAGGGCCTGAATAATTTTTTTGAGTGCACAGCTGATTGGTTCCAATGATCTCGCTGCTTAACCTTCAAATAATGGTCAACATTGATGTAGCAGTTGTATGCTATATTGTACAGCAGCAGCATGTCTTACTTGCTTACAGCAGCGTGTCGTGTATGTTTTGGCAGTAGCAAGTCTCGTCCTTGCTCTGCAGCAGCAGCAGCGGCATAGCAGATCTATTCCACCAAGACCAAACATATAAACATTGTCATATCTATTACCTTGCCAAACACTATGAGGGTTGTCATGACAGAATTATAATTTTTATCATAGTCGTGCAGCCCTAAAATTCTGTAGGTTGTTATGCTGGTTTAAGAAGACAATTACCAGCATATAAATCCTGTAATAAAATTGTAAATAAATCCCATTTGTTCCTCTCTGAGGGGACCGTCCTACACAGTCACCCCGGCCTACTTGACTCTTATAAGAGTCTGTTTGTTTTACGTGACAGTGGGAGTATGTCTGTATATATGAGCAGTGCGAATTTGCTTTGCAACTGTGATGTAAAAAGAAGACTGTTGGCTTTTTAATAATAATAATAAAAAATCTTTCTGTCCTGATCCAGGTTCCAACAAAACAAACTATGGTTGGATGTCCTGACATGTCAGACATATCTCTTCCTGTGAAGGGTTCTTGGGTCTGGCTGTCTGGCTGTATATTAGACCGTCACTGACCAAACTTGTTAACTACAACCCTTATTTCCCACCTACTCACACATCATTTGCAAGCACCTTGTTCTCCAGTGGCTAATAACCAGAAACACATCAAGTGCAATTAGAATGATTGATGGATGCCAATAGCCTCTTGTCTGGCATTTCAGTGTAATTAATTCCATTGTTTAATCAGGCACACAATTTAATCTTCGGACTTTAGTTGTACTTTTAATGGAAGGTGGAGGTCCAGAACGGCCATATGCTTTGGAGCGGCGAATCTCTCTGATTAGATCATGATTACAGCCCATCGAACACGAAGAAAAAAAGCCAACAGAACAAACTTTAATGGCACTTTGTAAACAGCATGCAGGATCAGTCTGCTTTGGCTATTGATGAGTTGACTGTGTTGCCATTATGTTGTCAAGCTGCCAGAGTGAAAATGCACAAACCATTGTAATGTTAGTGAGCAAGATGTGTATTCCCAGAAAAGACATAAAGCTCAGATGTACAGCGCTGTTTGCTCTCACTGAGGCACTAAAGTCCCTGATATACTTCAAGTGAAATCGAAGAATGAACGGATGTGACATCATTTCGAATAAACTTTGTTTGTAGTTTGTTTTGAGCGTTTGAAATAGCTTGCCAAAGCAGGGGACACCAGCATGTGGCGCTTCGAAACAGTGAATCATTTTGTGACGCAATTGGTTCAGTTGATTCAAAGCTTTGAAAAGCTTTGTTTCTACCATAACTAATTAATGCAGATTGTCTGTCATTCTTACTACTTTGAGTAAAGATAAAGGATGGAGCACGATTTGTTTTGCAAACTTTAGAGTTACATCAGTCATTCACGTTAGTGCTTGGCTAGCATATGCACCGTTATTGATACAGTTCCTGCATGTGTACTGCAATAAATTAGAAATATACACATCAGTTTGTTGATGGACATACACTTGTTAATGCTGATGGTGAGGAATTACAGTTGCAACATCTAATAATGTTCCTCATAATGAGTAGCGTATCACTGAGAAATGTCCTGCTCAAGTCGTCCTTGCGATGGAGGTTCGGGTTGAATAACTAGTTCTTCTGTCAAAGTTCAAAGTTCAGTTATGGTGATGGGTGTTTAGCTTCTGACACATGCGGTAGACCAATCGCAACAGACTGGGTCACCTGGCCAACCAGAGTATAGTAGCTTGTGGAAAGGAAGGATTTAGAGAGACCGATTCATCCAACGAGTTGTTTGAGAATCATTTAAAGTGTGATGTGCAGTGTATATTATGAGAAAATGAAAGTTATTTTGACCTTTGATATATGTAAACCTGTTGTAGGAAACCTCCAAAACTAAATTAGGAACCTTTAAGGTGCACTGTGTACATTTTAGCGGCATCTAGTGGTGAGATTGCGAATTGCAACCGCCCACTGCTCACCCCTTCCTTTCGAAGCACATAGAGAAGCTATGGTGGCCGACACAGGACAAAGATGTCGTTGTTGCCGTCTGAGAGAGCAGAGAGTAGCTAGCGCTCTGTAGAGCAGTTTGTCAGTTTAGGGCAGGGATGTCCAAACTCATCCCTGGAGGGCCACTCTCCTGCAGAGTTTAGCTCCAACTTGCCTCAACACACCTGCCTAGAAGTTTCTAATGTCCTTAGTAAGACCTTGATTAGCTGTTTCAGGTGTGTTTAATTGGGGTTGGAGCTAAACTTTGCAGGACAGTGGCCCTCCAGGATCAGGATTGGACACCCTGGTTTAGGGATACTGTAGAACAGTGGTTCCCAATCCTGGTCCTGGAGGCACCCCAACACTGCACATTTTGCATCAATGTGCTCGTCAGCTCATTATTAGAGACTTCATGACCTGAAAGGGGTGTGTAAGAGAAAGGAGACATGCAAAATCTGCAGTGTTGGGGTGCCTCCAGGACCAGGATTGGGAACCTCTGCTGTAGAAACATGGCGGTGCAAAATGGTGACTTCACTGTAAGGGGACCTGCGGTGTATGTAGATAGAATTGGCTTATTCTAAGGTAATAAAAACATAACGGTTCATTATGTCTTTATACACCACTAGTATACAGACATAGTTATATATATTATATTGCATTTCTGTCAATAGATCCTCATAAATACTACACACTTCACCTTTAAAATGGGATAATAGGCTATTTTCATAATAAAGGCACTTTAAGATGTGATGGAAATGACAGTGTGATGAGAACAGAAAAATTTATCCAGTACAAATGTGTGTACATTCAACGAACACAATTGATTCAGCCAGTGTTGTCATGCAGCTGTGTACAGTACAGTCTGCAGCAGGCACAAGCCCATGTCTCTGTATATAGGACATCAGTGCGGAGGTATGGCAGTGTAACTGTGGTAAAGGCAGCGCTGGCACTCTGTCTCTCAGCTGGAGTCATCTCCCACTGTGGAGCGCTGGAGGAGGCCTGAGAGGCAGGCAGTAGCAGCTCAGTGTGAAGCTGGCTCACTAGGAAACATCCACTAAAAAGGCCTGTCAGTATCCACTTCAACAGCGTAACTTAGAGAATGCCACAGTGTGTCAAAGGATGTAAAATATATCATTTTGTAGATTAATTCCACCCACACATACTGACATTTGTACTTTTTTAAACTCACAAACAAATAAATGCAAATGCAAAAACTGATGACATGAGCAGCATAATGTCAGTTAGTAAAATCAGATTTGTTATTGTAATTGTATTTTGGCCAGCTCATTTGAGGGACTCAAACAAAACTATTAAAAAAGGTTCAAACATTCACTGATGCTAAGGAAACACGATGCATTAAGAGCTGGGGGGTGAAAACTTTTTGAATTTGAAGATCAAGGTAAATTGTGCTTAATTTGTCTTCTGGGAAACATGTAAGTATCTTCTGTTTCTACTAAATGGAAAAAATATATATATATTTAAACAAAATTAAAAATTTGGACATCTTCAACCTGTTCAAAAGTTTTTACCCCCTGGCTCTTAATGCATTGTGTTTCCTTCTGGAGCAGAACATTGGGCAGTTTAACTGCTCAGGACAAACAAGGGACTCAAGAACAACCATCAAAACCAACAAAAAAACAGCCGTTTATCATCCAGGTAACGACACACAGTATTAAGAATCAAGGGTACATAAACTTTTGAATGGGGTTATTTTTATAAATTCAGCTTTTTTTTTTTTTTTTGTCTTGTGGACGATATGTAAGCATCTTTAAGGCTATGTGAAATATCTTATTCAGGACAGTACTAAATAAAAAATAACACATTTTGTATGATCCCTCTTATTTTGTTAAAATTATTCACACATATAATATATATATACATACAACGATCAGGCATAACATTATGACCACCTTCCTTATATTCTGTTTGTCCCCCTTTTGCTGCCAAAACAGCCCTGACCCGTCGAGGCATGGACTCCGCTAGATCCCTGAAGGTGTGCTGTGGTATCTGGCACCAAGATGTTAACAGCAGATCCTTTAAGTCCTGTATGTTGCGGGGTGGGGCCTCCATGGATCGGACTTGTTTGTTCAGCACATCCCACAGATGCTCGATTGGATTGAGATCTGGGGAATTTAGAGGCCAAGTCAACACCTCAAACTCGTTGTTGTGCACCTGAACCATTTTTGCTTTGTGGAAAGAAGCATTATCCTGCTGAAAGAGGCCACAGCCACCAGGGAATACCATTTCTATGAAAGGGCCACCTTCTTCCATTGCTCCGTGGTCCAGTTCTAATGCTCACGTGCCCACTGTTGGTGCCCAATCCTTACGCTTGCCCATTGTTTCTGCTTCTAACTCATCAACTTTGAGGACAAAATGTTCACTTGCTGCCTAATATATCCCACCCACTAACAGGTGCCGTGGTGAAGAGATAATCAGTGTTATTTACTTCACCTTAATGTTATGCGTGATCGGTGTATACACACAGTATATACATTTAAATATTATTATTATGCCCTTGAGCAAGGCACTTAATTTCAGGTTTCACGTTTCTCTTGGTGGATAGTCACTGTAATAACTGTACTGTAAATTGCTTTTGATTAAAATGTCAGTTAAATAACAGATCAGTAATATAGTTACTCCAGTCTTCACAGTGCTTTTGCTAAAATACATTAATTCCCAGAAGCCATTTTCTCTGGGGCGCCACACCTGACACTCGGAAGAAACTTAACGTCTCTGGATTCAGACAGCCACAGAGGGATTGTCTGCTACTTTATGGCATGGGAAATGAAATCGTAAGCTACGCTCTGAAAATGACAGAGGAAAATAATTTTAGTTTTCGTTGCTGCTGACCTAGATAAGCTCTTATTTTTGACATCTGAGGAAGTTTGTGCATAGGCAACAAAATTAGCCTCTGAGATGTTTTACTGTAGAGAAACAGCGCCACTTTGTGGTCATAATGAATGTGTTCCTTTTATATACAGTATAGTGAAATGTTTAATGCTGGGGGCATCATAACTTTGTCAGAAACATTGTTTTATGAAAACCAAATTATTTATTTTTAAACTTGGGGATTGATGAGCTCTGTCTGTGCTAGTTTGTCTAAATGTGTCTTTACATGTCCACTGTCCTTCTATTTTTATTGTACCTGTCTTGTCCTGTTTTGTAGCATCTTTTGCTGGTATGAAAGATAGTTATGCTGGATTTATTGAAATTAATCTTCCTGTTACATTCACACTTCCCTGAGGATCTCTGCAGTTACAAAACAGAAGCGTACCATCCAAAATCCACACAGGTAGCAATATCCCAATGTGAACATCAACCAAAACAGAGAGCTGCACTAATTTTTTTTTTTATTTCTTTAAATGATCCTCATTAATAAAAGTTGTAAACATGAAATGAACAGTACTTAAGAATTTTTTTTAAACTCATGTAGTCATATCAGTAGCATAATTAAAAAAGATATGCATTAATTAAATATTAAATAATAAATTAACCATGATTCATTTTGTGTTAGATTACTTTGATACATTAATAATAAGTCATTAATTCAAATACTTTTAGTTTTAAGTCTTCCTGCAGTCCCCTTGGAAGTTTATTATTTGTTATATATTGAATTTATGCTTTTAAAAAAGGTCCCACAGAGTGTATTTAGACATCTTACCACTATGGTGTTGTTGAGAGCACATTATTGTAAACCAAGAACGCAGACATTTGTTGTTAAAATAATGTCATATTCTTACAGCGTTTTGTGTAGCATGGAAGAATGCAAATTTGAATACAGGGATACAGAAAATGACTAAATGCACCTTTAAATTCTCTTCTGTACAAAGTATGTTTTGGTATTTGTAGGGATTTTAACTAGGGATAAAGCTGCAGGTCACGAAGTAAACAGTCGTTTTTTTGCCTTTAGCTTAGACCTTGAACGCTGAAGCCCTCAAAAGCCCCCCAAAAAAGCCAAAAGCCAACCTCTTCTGCTGCTTATTAATATAATAGCTATTTGAGTGTGTTTTCACGAACAGTCAAATTTTATATAAGTCCTTTCAAAGGGGTACATTTTTATCAGGCCAAGCAGATCAAAACATGAAACTGGCCCATGTGTCCTTCAGGCAGATCAGAATGTGCTGGAGAGGCACTAATTGAGCAAAATAATACAATTAAGGCTAAATCCTCCATTAACGAGGTGTTCAAGGTTACTTACTCTGTGCAGAATTAACTCTTGGCTGGAGACCATCATCGTGCTGATTTAAAGGGAGCAGCGTGTTAACGAGCAATCAATTATGCTCCTCAAAATGTGTGTGTGTGTGTGTTTGGAGGGTGGCATGATGAAGGGTTAATGCATTTAAATTTACTACAACCCACTGGGGTGCCAATGAAGAGGCGGAATGCAGGGTGGGCGCAATAGAATTCACAGATTTGTCGCCTCCGTTTCCATTCAGCTAACTTCTCCTGTTTTGCACAGAACATCCAGTTCTGCCTAGAGGTTTTTAAAAAATAGCTTGAGTAACACGTTGGCTTGTTGATTTTGACTTGGTATTGACTGGTTTCTTTCATTTAATTGTATTGTTTGCTCAGCCTAGGTTTTTATCCAGCAGGTGTCACCCTGCAGCGTTTGCTAAGTTCAGCCCTTCCAGTTCAAAGTTGTCATCATTTACTCACCCTCATGTCGTTCCTGTATGATTTTCTTTCTCTGTGGAACAAGATATTTTGAAAAATGTTTTTCAAGTATCTGCTTTTGTGTTCTGCAGAAGAAAAGTCATACAGGTTTGGAATTATATGAGGATGTAATTTTGTATATTATTGTAATTTTTGTAATTATATTGTAATTTTTGGGTGAACATCCCTATAAATCTCTTTCTGATTCTTAAGAGCAGTGGTTCCCAAACAGGGGTCCGGGTCCCACTAGGAGGCACACTGTATGATTTATAATAGTTCTTAATGACTGTTGCATGTCAGATTGTACGAACATGATCCCATCTATAAGCCGTGTCACATCTCAGCGCGTTAAAAAAGGCTCCAGAGATTTACATCATAAATCCATGACACGTTCAGTGACTGCATTTACATGCGGAATAGAACAAACAAAAACAGCAGCGTTAATTTTGATCAAGAAAATGGAAAAAGATTGGTTTTTGATTTGATGGTTGTCGTAGGAGAAGACACACTGCAGGATGGCACCTTAAAACTTCTGACACTGCCGTAATGTTGTCGGAGGTTAAATCTGATCGCAATGGTCATTAATCGACTGTTGGTGAACATGTCAAACTAGTGATCAAAGACTTCAGATTTTGGCACTGGATCAGAGGAATCTTTTAGGATTGTCAAAATTTGTCTCAGACAGCCAAATCATGGCCAAAATCAGTTTAAACCCGGCTATAGATGGCCTCAAGATGACTTAAAATGATTATGACAAGTGAAAAACAAGCATTAAAATGTGCAAAACAACTAAAATTTAGTTTCAAATTATTTTCCGGAAAGTTCGCTTTGGCAAGCTGTTTCGAACTCCCAAAACGAACTCCAAACGAACTTCGTTTTGGCCTGATTTTGTTCGAAATTACGTCACATCAGTTTGATTTTTGATTTCGCTTGAAGTATATCAGGGCCTTAAACCCCACTACCATCTAGGTCACGGCACCAAGCGTAACCGCTTCGAGTGGGATACGCACGGGGGTCTCCGGCATAGGAGGCGGGCGCACTAACAAGGATGCTAAAGACCACAGCCGCTAGTGTCATTTGGTAGCGAGCCTCTGGAGGCCAGGGGAGTGAGGTCAAAGTTCCTTTCAAGTAAAGTCTGTTCACCTGGCGGCCATATTTGCAACGCCTCCGGGCAGCTATTTCGTGCATCCAAGACCATTTTGAATGGGGAAATCTTAAAATCTTCCCCCCCAAAAAAACTGCTTGCCGAACTCGCAATAAAATAAATAAATAAATAAAATATTTAAAATCAGCAACAAAATCTGATTTGAACTGTCCCATAAATGTTGTTTCTTATGCTCAGATAGCATAAATAAAAATTTCTATGGGAACCAGAGCTTCTAACGGCAGCTGCAGTGACACAATGACTTTACCAATCAACGATATTTTACTTAGAAGGCGGGATGTATTCCGCCATATTGCGTGTTGCAGTTTCTCCCATTCATAAGTAATAAGTCATTCTATATTTATATTCTTTGGTGAGGTTCACGCACAGATCTTACTGGCCTATGTTTGTTACACTTGTTATAGTGCAATTATACATTGAGTAGTACTGAGTAATATTAATGTACTTACAATAGGTTTAGGATTAGGTTTGTTGTAAGGTTAGTTGCATGTATTTATGCATAATTTACAGTTATTACTGTAACTACATGTAATGTGTAACAAGGACACTGTAAAATAAAGTGTTACCAAAACTAAGCTCTAAAATGTTATCAGGTAGAAATTGTGAGTAAAAACTATTTTTAAAAAACATTATCCTTAATCCTTATCCAGAATAAACAATAAACTAGAGAAGTCAAGGTTCCTTTGAATGTTGTTATGGACAACAACAACATTTTTGCTTTGGAGTCACTGCTTTAGTGAATTATCGCATTAGTTTTAAGGAACAGTTTTATAATGTAATGTAATTACTTGGCACAAGCACACAATTTGAAATGGTTTCAAAATAAGGATTTTGGAGCACTTCTGATAATAAGGAGAAATGACATTTGGTAGATAGGGTTTAGGTTAATGACTCTAGTCATGACTCTTCTTCTGCTATTCATCATTTTAATGGTTTCTCTGTAGCTAGTTATGCACAGATCCATTATGAGTGGACACATTAATAAATAACAATGAATTCAGCTTTGTGTGTGAAAGAAAAATGACTAGAAAAAAAATTGAATATATAAAAATTGAATAGTGGTTTAAAAAAGACACTGAAAGTCACTAAACCAACAATAGGAGTAGTTTATTTGTTTTTAGTTTATCACAATTATCTCGCAATAAGACCCTTTCATGGGCCTTTGCATGCTGGATAGACCAAGAACAAGAGAACACTTTTGTCGAGAACACTATCCTGCTGTGCTCCTTGCTTTTTTGATGACTTGTTTGCATTCATTTTTAAAGAAGTGAATGCATAAGTGCAGTATCCAGCTACATTTCTTTCTGTTATCTCTGCAATCACAGCAATACCCTCCTTCTCAAAGTAGCATCACTGAGAAAGACAGTCTTTCCCCTTTCAGTTCTTTGTGTCTACACAAAAAGAGTGTGAGAGAAAGAAAGAGAATCAGTGGATCAGAAAGAAGTTGAGGCTGGTGTATTATTTCACTCGTGACACTTCAAATGAATGCAGATGGTTGGGTAAAATTACAACAAAGTGTGGGTGTCCCTTTTTTTCAGGTTTGTGACTGATATGTGGATAGGATGTGTAACAATGACCTGCTGGTCCTGAGAGTCTCTGTCTCTCTAAAAAAAAGTTTTTGTCAATAAAAGGCTTGCCGTTCAGAGCCATGGAACAGTGTAAGTGCACATGCTCAGGGCTCAGGCTTAGTGCTCCTGTGGGAAGAT
Organism: Rhinogobio ventralis; assembly: GCA_039654625.1. Lineage (NCBI taxonomy): Eukaryota > Metazoa > Chordata > Actinopteri > Cypriniformes > Gobionidae > Rhinogobio > Rhinogobio ventralis. Next base: position 7,652,675 of record CM077210.1, on the reverse strand, counting down.
GGTATCAAACCAAAAAAAAAAAAAACATTTTCCTTATTATCTGGTGCTTTCCATATTCCAGAAGTGTAGCGTCCAGTCAGGCATATCCTTTAGATGAAATCTGCATCTGCTCAGGCTAACCGAAAGCTTGGCAGATTCCACAGAATTGGTTCGCCTGTTAATCATAAAAATCTATACAAATCCTATAACACCCCGTTTTACAAGATGTAAAATAAGTCTCTGATGAGTGTTCACTCAAAATACCCCATAGATCATTTTTAATAGCATGTTAAAATTATCACTTCTTGAGGGTGAGCAAAAACGCGTTTTTGTGTGTGTCCATTTAAGTGCAAATTAGCTCTTTCTAGAAGAGGGCGGAGCTTCAAGAGCTCATGTTAGCAGCTCTGATTACCTCATGCAGACAAGCACTGAAAATCTCAGAAACTGTTCAGCCTTTTATGTTCAAACCAGAGTCGGACAATGATGGAGAGACTCAAGAAGAAGTGACGAATGCAACAGGACGTTTCTGAATGGTTAGTTGATGAATTTATGTAGCTGATGTGGAGTTAACAATCTTTAAGTCATCGATTAGCATATTCTGCCATGATAATCTATTAATCGCTCGTGTGGGAACTGTTGTAAGATGCACAGAGCCAGAGAATATATGCTGCATGAAGATAGAAAAGGTATAGTTTCGTTTAATTATGGTTATAACATACAGTCATGTGTAAATGTTAGGACACCCTATTGAATTCCATGGTTTTCTGTATCAGGACATAATAAAAGAAAAATCATCAGTGAAAAAGATTATTCACAAGTGGAAGACATTCAAAACAGACACCAATCTTCCCATGAGTGGATGTCCCAGCAAATTCACCCCAAGATCAGACAATGCTCAGAAAAATTGCAGACAACCCAAGAACTACACCTCACACTCTACAGGCCTTCGTTAACATGTTAAATGTTAAAGTTCATGACAGTACAATTAGAAAAAGATGGCATGTTTGGAAGGATTGCCAGGAGAAAGCTCTTCTCCCTGAAAAAACATGACAGCATGGCTTAGGTTTGCAAAGTTGCATCTGAACAAACCTGAAGACTTCTAGAACAATGTCCTTTGGAGAGACGAGACCAAAGTGGAGATGTTTGGCCATAATGCACAGCGCCAAGTCTGGTGAAAACCAAAAGAGCATATCAGTATAAACACCTCATACAAAAAGTCAAGCAAGCTGGTGGAGGGGTGATGATTTTGTGCTTGTTTTGTAGCCACATGTCCTGGGCATCTCACAGTTATTGAGTTGACATTGAACTCCTCTGTATACCAAAGTATTCTAGAGTGAAATGTAAGACCATCTGTCCGACAGCTAAAGCGTGGCTAAAATGGGGTCATCCGAAGATCACCAGCAAATCTACAACAGAATGGCTGAAAAAGAAAAGAATGAAGGTGTTGCAATGGCCCAGCTGATGTCCAGACCTCATCCTGACTGAAATGCTGTGACAAGAGATGTGCATTAACAAATGCCCACAAACTGAAGCAATGTTGTAAAGAGTGGAATTATGTGAAAGGCAGAAAATTAATACTTCAAGTTTTTGCTGCTAAAAGTGGATCTACAGGCAATTGAATGATAGGGTGTCCTAACTTTGTCACCCATGGTTTTGGTTTTTCCATCTTGACTTTATTTTTGCTAAATAAATAATGACAGTGTAATATGTCATGTGTTGTTGTTCATCTGAGGTTTTATTTTTAAAATTTTAAGACCTAGCACTAGATGATTTTTTATTATGTCCTGATTCAATAGGGTGTCCTAACATTTTCACATGACTGTATGTTGTCGTCTTGCTTTTATGACATGCTATTGCATTTGTGTTATGTACTGTATTGCAATAAATGTGAAAAGACGGATGCAAAGCTTGAGCAGACTCCCAAATGTGCTCTACTACAACAACTCTTCCTCTTCTCAACATGGCCTCACCCCCATTGTTGCGTGTTTCCGGGGGCAGGGTTTATGTAAATTTTAGGGTTAGTGATGTCACTAACCCGTGAATAAGCTTGTTGTTGTAGTCCCTACCAGTCGTTTGTTGTTGTCCTTATAAAAGCCATTTCTGTAAACCTTTGCGTTGAACTTTGAGTGTTGTAACTTTGCAGATGTTGTTTATGCCCAACAGCAACATTGCATACTAACTAAAGTTAAAAAAGTGAAATCATAATCAACCACCCCTTTAAATATTTTGGTTATTTAATAATGCTTTGAGTTACCTCCATAGACTGTAAAAAAAATATGGACGTAGTGTCCGTGACGTCACCCATAGGATTCTGAAGAGCCGTTTTGAAGCGTAAAGTAGGGTCGAGCTGGCCGTTGCCATCTTAGCAGCGCGTCACTCCCGGATAACTGAAAATGGGCAAAGAGGTGGGACGTGGGTGGAGCTGAGGTGACGCGATGACTAACAGACAGCAGATAAATGGCTATCCACCGGTCACTCAAAGTGGCCACACCCTTAATTATGCAAAACTTTAGGGTTTTATAGAATGTAAACGAACGAGTTCTAAAAAGAATTCACCTCCCTCATGAAGGGCAAAATTAGCCATATAGACCAAAACCACAATTTGTACCAGGCTGTAAACATGTTTTTTTCTGCTGTAAAGTTGGGCATTTTAACATGGGGCTCAATGAGATTCTGCTCCCTTCTGGAGCCTGTCTCTAGCGGCCAGTCGATGAATTGCAGTTTAAGTCACTTCCGTATTGGCTTCAAGAGAAACTGGGTAAGAGTGTTGTACAGTTTAACACATTTTAATATGTTAAAATCCTTTCAGCAGATTTTTCCTTAAAAACAAAAACTAAAAAATCACAGTACAGCCAGATTCCCCAGTTCGACTTGTGAAAAAATATGTAATCATAGGAAGCATCATTTCTCATCCCTCAGCATTTGCTCTTTATTTTATTTTATACATTAATAAAATATTATTGTGTTGCAAAGGGGGTCTGGTGTATAATAAAAAAAAGAAAAACATTAAATTGTTTAAAAAAAAAATTAAAAAAAAAAAAAAATATATATATATATATATATATATATATATATATATATATATATATACACACACACACACACACACACACATACACATACATGCCATCTGTGTCTATAGGGCTGGGTTGACAATATTAATTTCTCAAATTTTCTTGTTTTTAATCAATCTTCTTTTTAATAAACTGGCTCAAAATGGTCTTTATGAATCATCTGCACACTTCTTTGTACCACTCTCAAGGGGATGCTGGGAAGAAAGATGGAAATGGGTGTGACTGGGTTCCCATGATTCCATTTATTACTTGGTATATAGAAGAGCCTCAGGCATCTACTGCATTCATGAGTTGCTACTCAGTAGACAACGTCTGATTCTTGTTGATGTCATAAAAGAAGCGTGAGAGCATCCGCCGTCCATCAATATCTCTTTAATACTGCCCGTATTCAACAGAGAATGGTTCAGCCAAGTCTCATCCTTGAGTTTTAGCAACAAATCTACTCTCATCATGAAGACTAATTGTACTTCATTACTATTGTTAAGTATTTAGTATTTATTTATTTAATAACTAAGAAACTGAATCTGTATTTTATTGTTAGTTATGCTAACTAATGGGACCTTATTGTAAAGTGTTAACAAAATTTGTGAATGTGCTGTTCCATTCCAGAATTACAGAGATTATACAATAGAATATAATACAGTTTTACACAATAGTTTTAACACATTTTTTGAAACCATTTTCTCACAACATTAAACACAAAACCAAATCTTCAAACAACATTCACAAAACCCCTGACTCTTCAAAATCTTTCAAAATGCTTATACAGATCATGTAAAACTGCACACAGTGTAATAAGTATTACACTAATATTGTAATAACATTTTCATAATGTAATAATTTTCTCATTGTCACAGTTGCAATAGCTTTTAAAACATAAAAATATTAGTATTCCTTTACAGTAATTTTTAAAAAATCTTTGTTTAATAAAAATATTATAATAATAATTGCATGAATGTTTAAATATTGCATTTCGAAGATAGTTTAAGACTGGATTTAGATTTTTTTAAATGGTCCGTAAGGGAATACTAATATTTTTGTATGTTTTAAAAGGTATTACAATTATGACAATATATTTTTGGTGAGTTTATAATGTAATACATTTCTCATAATGTAAACATTGTTATTACATTATGAGAAAATTGTTACATTATGAACATTTTATTACAATAATAATGTAATACTTATTACATTATATGCCGTTTTTACATTATGAGTTGCTACAGACACTACATAAAAAATAGAGAACACAGCATCCATGAGGTTACAGAAAAAAAGTATATTGTACACTGTAAACAAATGTTGCAATTTGTGTGTAAAAAAAGTTAATATATAAGGTGAATATATAAATACACTGTATGTACTGCAAGTATAGTATTGTATTGAATATTGAATGTCTGTATATTCAGCAATTGCATACTGTAAAAAATACAGTAGTCCAAATGCAAAAGCCCAAAAGGTCAAAGAAAACTCTTAATGAAAAGCATGTTACAGTACACTCAAAAACGTTGTGCAAATGTAAAATCAACGTCATTTCAGATCTTGATGCTAAAGAATTGGTAGTTCTTGGTAATTTAAATTGGAATTGGTTGCGTTCAGCAACTGATGAATTTAAAACCTATTGCGATGCATTGAATCTTTTTCAGATTGTTGACAGTCCCACTAGACCGAATCCAACATGTTCAGAAAAATCATTCCTAATAGATTTAATCTTAACAAACGTTCTGCACAAGTATTCAACCGCGTCCATATTTGCAAATGACATCAGTGACCACTGTGTCATCGCAACGTTTAGAAACACAAAAATACCTCAAACCAAACCACGCATAATAACCAAGCGTGAAATGAAACACGACGGGTTCCTACACGATGACTCATATTTTTAACCTTTCTCTTGTCTTAAATGAAATTCCACTTATATGGAAATCAGCTTTTGTTCTTCCCCTGTTTAAAGGTGGAAATCCCACACTCCCAAATAATTATAGACCCATTTCCAAGTTGTCTGTCCTGGCCAAAGTCCTCGAAACATTTGTCAATAATCAATTGAAGGTCTTTCTTTCTGTTAATAATATTCTGTCTGGTTTTCAATCTGGTTTTAGAAAACAGCATAGCACAACTATGGCAGCCTTAAAAGTACTAAATGATTTTATTGAATCTGTTGATAACAAGAAACACTGTGCAGCCTTATTCATTGATCTATCAAAAGCATTTGATACTGTTGATCATACCTTACTGATACAACGACTCATCAGTATTGGATTATCTAAACATGCTATTGGTTGGTTTAATAACTATCTCTCAAATAGAACTTAATGTGTAGGGTAGAGTGGGGGAAAACGCCCCCATGGGGTAAAACAGTTTTGGGGATAAAACAGTTTTGGGGGTAAAACAGTTTTGGGGGTAAAACAGTTTTGGGGGTAAAACTGTTTTGGGGGTAAAACTGTTTTGCAGAACAACACATTTATATGAGAAGAGCAAGGCCTGTAGTTAGGGATTAATTGTCATTTTGACACACCAGAACTCTGTCAAAATGGCCATCACCAGCCGCTGACCAGCGTCCAGTGATGGCTCCAGCCGCTGACCAGCGTCCAGTGACGGCTCCAGCCCCTGACCAGCGTCCAGTGACGGCTCCAGCCCCTGACCAGCGTCCAGTGAGGGCTACGTCTCCTGTCACGAGTCCAGAGAGGACTCCGTCTCCTGTCACGTGTCCAGAGAGGGCTCCGCCTCCTGTCAAGGGTCCAGAGAGGGCCCCGCCTCCTGTCACGAGTCCAGAGATGGCCCCGCCTCCTGTCACGAGTCCAGAGAGGGCCCCGCCTCCAGTCACGAGTTCAGAGAGGGCTCCGCCTCCAGTCACGAGTTCAGAGAGGGCTCCGTCTACTGTCACGAGTCCCGAGAGGACTCTGCCTACTGTCACGAGTCCCGAGTGGACTCCGTCTACTGTCACGAGTCCAGAGAGGACTCCGCCTCCTGTCTCGAGTCCAGAGAGGACTCCGCCTCCTGTCTCGAGTCCAGAGAGGACTCCGCCTCCTGTCTCGAGTCCAGAGAGGACTCCGCCTCCTGTTTCGAGTCCAGAGAGGACTCCGCTTCCTGTTACGAGTCCAAAGAGGACTCCGCTTCCTCCCATTACTGTCTGAGCCGCCCTGGCCTCCTGAACTGTCTGAGCCGCCCTGGCCTCCTGAACTGTCTGAGCCACCCTGGTCATCTGTCTGGCCTGCGCCGCCCTGGTCATCTGCCCAGCCTGTTCCACCCTGGCTGCCTGCTCTGCCTGAGTCTCCAGGCCTTCTTCCGCTCCATGGGCCTGGTCTTCCATCCAGCCCCTGGGTCCGCCTCCGCTCCACCTCCCTCCTAGACCATTTCAGAGCGTCTGGAAGCCGCTCCTTTGAGGGGGGGAGCTATTTAGCAATTCACCAGTGTGAGTGCCCCTGATCAACACCAGAGGGCACTCCAACCCGGACTGTCATTCCATCATAGACTACATCACCCATAATCCTTTGCCCGGACTCATCAGCACTCACTGTTTACACCTGTGTCTCATTTACCTAATTACCTCTGCCTATATCTAGCCTGTTCACCCTGTCATTCTTTGCTAAGTCTTGTTTAGTGTAACACTGCATTTCTGAGCATTTTCCCTGGTTTCATGTCTCTTCGTTCTTTGGATTTCTTGCCTGTTTCCCGGATTACCCTTTTGCCTCTGTCCCCTGTTTTGTTTGTTTGGACTGCCTGCCTGTTAATTGATCCATTGCCTGTACTCTTGACTACGACTGTGGAATACCCTCTAATAAAGCTGCATTTGGATCCTCAACCTCTCGGAGCAGTTTGTAACATCTAACTCAGGTGGTTGAATAAAAATATTTGGATTTTATATTTAAAAATTGCCTCACATTAGCATCAGTTAGCTAGTTAGCCAGCCAGTTAGCATCAGCTAACAATTTTTTTTTTTTTTCAGCATGGTTCATTAATACATTTTCATATTTATTTTGGCTTGTCTTTTTTTTTATTTTAAACTAAAACATGCTTGTACTCTGATTTTGCTGTAAACATATAAAGCAAATTGCTTTGTCAGATTTTACCCCACCCTGTGTTAATTTTTGTTAAAAATCTAATAACATAACTCTGTTTTTGCATATTTTTCATACTTGGTTTATCATTGATGTCATTATCACTGAAAACTAGGACAACTATTTAACTTTTGTTTCACAGAAAAGTTACACAGTCCTTAAGGGGGGCGTTTTCCCCCACTTTACCCTACAGGAAGAAGGTTTTATCTCCGATTCACTCAATGTAACTAAAACTGTGCCGCAGGTGTCAGTCCTAGGTCCACTCCTATTTACTCTATATATAAATAATATTGATCAAAATGTTCATAATGCAAATTTTCACTGTTACGCTGATACAGTTATATAGTTCAGCATCCACACCCAATCTGGCTCTCTCTCAATTGCAGCTTGCTTTTAATATTGTTCAGTGTAACTTATTTTTAAATGCTGATAAAACTATATTCATGTTTTCTAAATCAATCAATCCCTCATAATCTTCTTTCTATTACATCCCAAGGTTCGGAGATTGAGTTTGTGTCTCAGTATAGGTATCTCAGGATTTTAATTGATGATGCTCTCTCCTTTGGCCCTCATGTACAGCAACTGGTGAAAAGATTGGAAGTGAAATTGGGTTTTTTATTTTAGAATCAAATCCTGCCTTTCCTTTGAGGCTAAAAGGAGGCTTGTTGCTGCCACTTTTATGTCTGTACTGGACTATGGTGATGTTATATATGCATGCATCTTCTCAGTGTTTACATGCTTTAGACACTGTTTATCATGGAGCACTGAGGTTCATAACAAATCTTAAATGTTTTTATTTATAAATCTAGCCTGGGTCTACTTCTTTCATATCTTCATACCTACATCTGTAAAAAACATGTTGGTAGCTATAGCCTTCGGTCCCAGGAATTTTTCTTACTGTCTGTTCCAGTGGAACGTACTGAATTACAAAAGATGTATGGATGGATGTTATCTGTTAAACCCACGTGAGTTGTGTTGCTGTCAGTCTTGGCCAGGACGCTCTTGTAAAATAGATTCTTAATCTCATTGTGCTTCTTTTCCTGGTAAAATAAAGGTTATGTATTTGATAACACTTTAGATTAGGGTTCAATTCTCACTATTAACTAACTAGTTGCTTATTAGCATGCATATTACTAGGATATTGGCTGTTTATTAGTACTTATAAAGCACATATTAATGCCTTATTCTGCATGACCACATTCTACATCCTTAATCCTACCCAATACCCAAACTACCTAACAACTACCTTACATACCATTAATAAGCAGTAATTAGGAGTTTATTGAGGATAGTTAATAGTTAGTTACAGTGAGAATTGGACCCTAATCTAAAGTGTGACCTGAGATTCTTTCTGCCTCAGCATCACGTCTTCATGCTGGGTCTGGCCTGAGGACTTCATCCACATCACAGGCAATGTTGTCTCTTACTAGTCAAAGGGAAAAACCTCTGGTGTGACGACTGTGTTGTAGTTGTTTTTAACTGTTGCCGCTCATGTTTTGGCATTTTGCAACACAAGTGGATCACATTGCAGAATGTGTTTTAGTGAGTGAGAATGTGTTTAGAGTTTTTCGAAAAGAGTGCATGAGATTTGCAAATGGTGTCTGACTGCCTGAACTTGTTTAAGGTTTTGCAGAAAGAGTGATTTATTCGACAAATTTTGAATTTGCTTCAGAGAATAGAGTTAAGTTTTTTAGCAATTGTGAAAATATTTGAAGATGAAAACACGGGAGTGGCATGAACAGCCAGATGGTGCTGTTGCCAAACAAAATAAATGCTAACCTTCTTCTTTCCTTCCATTTTTAGCTTCAGCAAATGAAGTAGAGCAGGACCAGTGTTTACCTTGTATCTATCCTTTTAGTATACATTCAAATGTACAAACACTGACCCAACACCTCGATCTTCACCAAAGCTGTGGGTTGAGCTGGTAACTGGGTAATAACATAGTCAAGGTCTCCATTAATGTCCATTGTTGTCTGTGTTGACAGTTATTATATAAGGTACACACTTAATTCCTTTAAAACTAGACATATTCTCTTTATTTTGCAATCTACGTTCTGTTATTGCTTTTCTCTCTCACTGTTATGTTGTCTAAATTCTGAACCCTGTCACCTTTGCAGGTGTTTCAGCTATAGACTGTATATCATTTGTGGTTATTACCTAGAACCATAAAACTGACATGGTGGCATTATGCCATATAGCAGAGATTTCCACCATCACACAAAAGGCATGGTCTTATAGTTTAGAATTTTTCCCATGTTAAATACATGTACATTCATTTATAATAGACTTATAAATATAATTTTGACCTTTTAGGACTGTTGTTTTACCTGTTCAAACCCCTCTGTGAGCTGAGAGTTGAATCCTTGTTCATTAAACTGATAATTTGTCAGGCATGTAAATCTGATGTAAATCAGTAAAGGTCATTTGCAATCAGTAATGTGCCGTCCTCAACATTCTTATCAAAAAACCAACATGTCCTCCAACCAATACGCCTATATAGGTCGTTTGTCACTTCCCTGAAATAAGACCCATAGGTGCGTTTACTATCGACAACAGGACACTTTCATTTTAATTCATGAAATACGACCCATGGGAGCGTTTTCTAAAGTTGTGCCCCTATCGACAACAGGACACTAATGCATTGTTCCCTTTTATCTGCGTCATATTTTAGGTAGAGCATTGCAATATACAACAACATGTAATCATGTGATCATGCAATCGTGGGTTCGATCCCAGGGAACGCATGTGCTCATAAAGTGTATATGCGCTATAAATCACTGGGTAGGTTTAGGGGTGGGGTGGGGTGGGTGTAGTTGTTAATAAAAAATGATTTTTGCTAAATGGAAATATGACAAATGGTGGTTAAAAAGTCCACACATTGCATTTAAATGAACACGCATTTTGATTGGTAACGACAGTCACGCATCATTTCATGACTTCAGACGTAACATGACTTGGTCATTATTTTTACACCAGCTAGAGGGCGCATGACTTTAAAACATAAATAAAGGTCGTAATAAGGTGCTTGAAAAACGACCTATAGAGTCGTTTTTTTTGGAGGTCATAATTTAGAAATAAAAGGCATTTTTCCTACCCTGATTTTAGCCCTCTGATTTGAACGCTCTGTTTGAAGGGGCGTGTCTGCTGTGAGACTTCAATGTAAACGCCCACTGCTGTGATTGGCTAATGTCTTTGCATATGAAATAGCTAAATATTACATGTGGAACTCTCTCGAAAACTTTTAGCATGTTTTACCATTACAGTTCAAGGTTAAATAATTGTGAAAAGTGTTGATTATAGCATTATATTTAGATCGATGGCATTATTTGTAGATTGTGGCATAAAAGGTTGCAGTGATGAGTATTGTAGCCGATCACAGACATGCTGAGCGCATGAATGCAATGATCTCGTTACTGAAACTTAATTTATGTACTCGAACGAATGCTTTCATCATAACTAACAGTGCAAACACAATGTAAATAGAGATTCATTGATTATTACGGGAGTTTTGGTGCGAGTCCAGAACTCAGTCACTGATAAACTCGCGCTGTTTGATTGACAGCTCAGCCATTGCAAAGGGAGTGTACTTTGATCGCTTTCTATATATAATTCAATCACAGTTTAAATAACAGATTATTTTCATCCTGCTAAGAGAAACAATGTGAAGTTGACCGTTTAGTCACTGGTTTGATTTACTGACACAGACAAAGAACATCTGACTGTATGAATCATTACATATCAGAAATCACTGGTCACAGATCAGGCATTAGAATTAACACGGTTACTTACATGTCGGAACATTACTGTTGAGTCCATATCGTAAAAGTCTGTTTGCAAAGCCTGCGCCTAGTTTACCAAAGAATCCACAGTGAAATGTGTAGTATACAAATAAATAATGCTTAACTGAGACATTCACATTGTTGAAAATAAATAACCACATTCCTAGCATTAGGATCCTTTAGAAGGTAATGTTATTTGTAGTCCATCCTGTTTCGCTCTTCTCTCCTCGTCATCTCTGATGAGGTAGGCACTGATTTTCTTCTGCAGAGGCAGTTTTCAGTTCTGAAACTTACAGGATATTCTTATAGTATGACGACCTCTTATATGTCAAAATCTTTTTGATTTCTCAGTTCATGACCCCTTTAAAATTATTTTCCAGAAAATTATTTGAATAATTTGACTTTAGAATTACAATGACAACATAAATGCCTTTTTTAAAACATTGTCATCTTTACATTATCACACATGCAATTTTTTTCTAACAGTATACATAGGTTTTAAAAAAATATGATCTGTTTATTATATGTGGGGGTCTTTTTTGGCATGAAAAAGTATACATTTGAAATGTATATGTTTAAATATAAGTGGGATTTTTTTTTATAAGGTACCTCAAATAACCTCCATGAGCAGCCTTCTACCTTTTTTCTGCCTTCTATGCATTGTTGTGATTGACACGGGTTTGTTAATGATTATTTCATGTTTCCATTGCTGTACGTGAGCTAATAAAAATAGTTCTTGGAACGTGCCACAGTAGCCCATATTGGCCTGTTTGCTCCCTTAAGCTAATCCCTCCTGAAAAAGAGTTCCGCTCCACAGCGAACTGTGTGCCTGCCGCCCTCCCTCCTTCTCTTTTGCGGCAGGACTGACATGAGGGAACACATCCCATTAGCCGCCTACGCTTGCTCTTCTCCTCATGGATAAACCAGCTGCACACCACCTCCAGTGCACCCCCAAACAATGGCACTCAGAAGGCACATTCCTCTCTATTCATATGTTATGTAGCCTCATAACGCCGACCATACATGTCTCCATTCTCTGCATAATCATTATTCAATATAGCCAGGCTTCCTCTGGACTGTTTGGGCAAAGCCTAAACAAGTCCTGTCATATGATGGCTTAAGTCTCGCTTATCATATACACCTGCCCTCAGGCTGTCATGGTTAGTGGGACTGATAGTAAAGCCAAACACCATTTCCAGTAAAGCCAATAGATCCCGGAGAGAGTAGGAGGATGTTATAATTGAGCTAAGGCTGAGCAGAAATATGATATCTGCTGTAACACTATCTTCCCAAAGTACAATGCGGCGATATAAGAGATTGTTGTCATCAGGGGAGGCAATTAAACATAAAGAGGGAAGAAAAGAAATAGGTGAAATGAACTACGGTATATAGGCAGAATCGGTGGAATCAAAGCTCCCCTGGGAGGAAACTGACTCTACTTCAAATGCTGGTTTCAACTGGTATATGGCACTGGCATTAGTTTCCTCTTAAAGGGATAGTTCACTCCAAAATTTACATTTTACAAGCCTGTATTATTGTCAAAACAAAAAAAGAAGATTATTCGAAAAAATACTTCAGCTGTTTTGTTGAGATGATGAAAGTCAATGGGGTCCAAAATAGCATATCCGTAAGATTAAAAAAATAATAATAATAATAAATAATAATCTCCTGCTCACCAAGCCTGCATTGTTTGATCAAAAATACAGTCAATTGTATATTTTAAAATGTAATTTATTCTTGTGATGCAAAGCTGAATTTTCAGCATCATTACTCCAGTCTTCAGTGTCACATGATCCTTCAGAATATATGTTAGTTTGCAGCTTAAGAATATTTTTAATGTTGAAAACAGTTGTGTTGATCATATTTTTATGGATACATTTAAATGTCTTTACTGTCACTTTTGATCACATTAATGGGGCCTTGGTGAATAAAAGTATTAATGTCTTTCAAAAAAACTCACTGAACTCAAACTTCTAAATGGTAGTATAAATGTAGCATGAAGTAAATGTTGATCTTAATTTAAGGCTTAAATTTGATCTTTCCATCATACTAGGTGATTGTGCCGCTTTGGAAAATTACAAGTTGTGAGTTGTGATTCATTTCACACTTAAATATTTTGGACCCCTTTGACTTTTATTGTATGGACAATAACAGCCGAAGCATTCTTCAAAATATCTTCTATGTTCTGTAGAAGAAAGAAAGTCATACAGGTTTGGAACAATGTGAGGGTGATTAAAATAAGACATATTAGACCTGTGAGAACTTAAAAATGCTGACAGATTTGTGTCAATAGGCCACAGCAACTGGCCAAATGTCCTTGTTTATGTGAATCACTATGTTATGTCTTATGTGTTATTATTTAAATCAAATGATCAGAATCTGAGATTTTAAATAGGCACACACATGAAACAAGCACACATGCTCCATAGAAACCAAAAACAGGAGTGTATTTTGATTTGGGCCGATCCCTTCTTTTTCAAAGTCTTTTTTTTCAGGATTACCAAAGCCATTGCCTGATTGAGAGAAAAATGCTAACATGTATGGGCAGGCGGTCTGACCCTCCACTGATTTCTGGGCACACACAGGTGTGGTGATATACAGGAAACTATCTAACAGTGAACAAAAGATCCAAATGCAACCCCAAGGCACAAATGCATCGGCATTCAGGAACACATTGTCGGCGTGCACCATCCATGGCTGACAAACCTGTAGTGTATAGCTTTTAAATACCTTAAGCATTGCACTATTTACCCACTGTTCATACAGAATGGATGCATAATGCCTAATTATTAATTAATACGGTCTTAATTAATATTCCCTGGAGGTCTTTAAAGCCAAACAATGCAACAATGAAAGGCACGTACAGGATGGCAGCCGTTTTAAAGCACCGTACAATTACAATTATCACGATGGGAAACAATCAAACTTGTCGAGAGCTTTTAATACCCCGTTCTTTGTTGATGCTTCCTGCTGGTCACCCAGTCCCCATGCTGGGACATGTTTGCGTAAGAGCGGCACCCTTATCGGGGCCTATCTACCAAAGCCGGCCGAGCCCAGCGAGTGACAGCAGGAGCATGTACAGTGGAGGGCAGATAAAGGCAGTGCTGTTTAAATAAAGAACGGCGGCAGTAAAGTGGGCTCAGAGGAAGGCCGCATTCTGCCTCCAGTACAATGGAATCATTCTTCAGACCTGGGGACAGAATAATATTGCCCTTCTGAAGCGGGTGGCACAGGAAAAGAGGGAGCCTCGAGGGAGTTACCCAAAACTCTCTGGCTTTATTTACAGCCGTCCGGTCACTGGCGTACTGCTGGCACCCATGGGAGGGCTGCAGAATCAAAAGCGCTGCATGACAAAGCACCCTGGCTTCGGATAATGGGCCTTGACTCTGGAAATCTTTTCTCAAGGCCTCGCAAGTGTGGCTGCCTCAACCGAGGAATTGTTGTGCTGCAACAGGATCTGCTAATGGATTTACGGCTATGTGACGTTTGTTTGCTTAAAGATTGGTTTTATTGAGGAGTGCAGATGTACAATGGCTAACTGAAGATGTCCTTGTAGGTTTGTGTTTGTGCGCATAGTGATTCTCAATTGATTTGAACACAATAAATCTAATTTTCAGGGGTGAGAATGGCAGTACAGGACTGTGACCAATGGATGGCGCTTATCCCTTATAAAGTTGCAGGCTTGTCATAACTTCTATAAAGACTGTCACTGAAAAGGAAGTTAGCTGTGTGATCTTTCTTTTAAACCACAGAAAAACCACAGATCAGAATCAGTTCGGAGGGTGTAGACATCACGCATGATGAGTGCGCCCTACGTGATTAACAATTTACTGTAAGACCATCTGTGACTAATCAATTTACACTAAATGTTGATGTGCAACCATAAAGAAATCTTTTTATGTAAATGGTTACCATTGTGGACAAAATCACACAGCATTCTGGACTGTATTTGTCAATATTTTTACCATATCATGACCACACTTCATGACATGACAAAAAAAGACTTTCTATATTCCTCAGTCTCTCAATTTTTTTTTTAGATTTTTATTTATTTATTTATTTTTTGCCACCGCAGGTGTCTTGCTCTCTCCGAGCCAGAGGTGAAAATGAATGCTAGTTCAGTGGAGGTGTGAAACTGTATCTTCACACTGATAATGAATTCTGCCCCATAGTGATTAAAAGAGGTTTCTGAATACCCAGATGATCTCTGCATGTGTTTTACACTCATTTTCGATAATGAATGTGATGATGATCTAAGGTTGCCTTAAGGCTTCTTTTCCCCCCAGAACAGGATTCATAATATCTGAGCACTGCTGTATACTTTCCATGATTCTGGGCTCTCATTTAGCCTGTTTTGGACTATATTAAACCTTGAGGTAACACTTTAAAATAAATAACATTAGTTAATGCATTAGGTATAACCTAACAATGAACATCAGCATTTATTAAATAGGTTAATATTTTTTATAAAAAATAATTAAGGGTAATTCATATGTGCTCATGTGTGCAATGTCTATGTACAAATTAACATTAATAATTATTTTTTTTAAAAAAGGTTTAATTTTATTTATAAAAATAATTAAGTTTAATTAATGTTTGTTTATAATATATTGGATAATGTTAATTTATACTTGAAAAGTTAAAAAATTACTTAATAAAAATATTTTATTAAGAAATCAACAATAATCAATAATAATCATAATCAGCATAATCAATTACAAATTATATTTAAAGTGCAGTGTGTAGTATTTATGAGGATCTATTGACAGAAATGCAATATAATATATATAACTGTCTTCAGTGGTGTATAAAGACCTTACATAATGAACCGTTATGTTTTTATTACCTTAGAATGAGCCATTTCTATCTACATACACTACGGGTCCCCTTACAGTGAAGTCACCATTTTGCGCCGTCATGTTTCTACAGTAGCCCTAAACGGACAAACTGCTCCACAGAGCGCTAGC
The DNA here is from genome assembly GCA_039654625.1 of Rhinogobio ventralis. Classification (NCBI taxonomy): domain Eukaryota; kingdom Metazoa; phylum Chordata; class Actinopteri; order Cypriniformes; family Gobionidae; genus Rhinogobio; species Rhinogobio ventralis. The sequence continues at coordinate 7,636,818 of CM077210.1, read as the reverse complement.
TACTCTCTGGGTGCTTCTCAAACAGAAGGCTACATCCTACTAAGGCTGTGTCCTTCCTAGTCCAGTCCTTCAGAGGCTTGTAGGCTTAAGTCCTCCTCAGCATTAAACACTAGAATGAGACGGTCTAGTAAGTGTGCATGGCTACGTCACACATGCCCCCCCCAAGTCACGGCACGAAAATACTATTAAAACTTAATTTTGGAAAATACTTTGGCTTTCTATTAATGCAATACAGTGAATGACAGCCGTATGCATCCTCCCAGCAGCTTACATTATTGTCAGTTAAGTGTTAGTGATAAATCTACAGCAAAACAAAACGACGACATTTTTGTCCTGTGTCGGCCACCGTAGCTTCTCTGTGCACTTCAAAAGGGAGGGGTGAGCGGTGACCGGTTGCAATTCGCAACCTTGCCGCTAGATGTCGCTAAAATTTACACAGTGCACCCTTTAGTATTATTATTATTTATAAAACATTAAAAATTGTAAAGTTTAATAGTTCAGGTTAATTCATGTTTTTTTTTCATATTAAATTAGCTAATGTTAATTTATACAACTTGAAATGTTAATGTATATTTAGAAACATTATCATTAACCAACAATAATAATATATGTAAGAGATAGGGATGTAACGATTCACCCAACTCACAATGCAATACGATTCACGATACTAATTTCACAATACGATTTTCTCACATTTTTTTAACAAAATTAGATTTAAGTGTCCTTTTATTTCTCAGACAAAATTCTGCTTATTTCTTTGTAAAATTTAAATATATATATTTGATGTCAAATAACTCAATTGAAATTTTAAAACAAATCCTTAAAGTTAAGTCCCTTCAGGGAGATCTTCCAATGTTTTCTTGGAATGGAGGAGTTTGTTTCAGCTTCTTCACCCTCATCCTGCACTGAGGAATAGCAGAAATAAAAAGACTACAACAGTGACAGGGGTTTCACATTGTTATAAAGGCAAGATTTCAATTTGTATCACTACACTTGCAAGAGTTAGAAAAAAAGAACACATTTAGATAAATATGCCATAATAATTAACAAATTATTGAAAGTCAAAATGCCGCCACACATTTGAATGAGTCAACGTAAACTACGCGCTTGCCGTCGCCATTCTGTTTGACCAACTTCCATATGAATGAACTGAAAACATTCGTTTATTTCACTCTTCTTCGCGCCAGTGTGCACGCACAGTCCTTGCTTGCCCGTTGCTATCGTGCCTGTAAAGTGAGGTCACAGTTTATGGTTTCAGCTTCCCTGCTGTTTAAAACGTGTATCGCGATTCGTTTAACATCTCAACCGAACCGTCTTGAATCGTCACACATTTGTATCGATTTTCAACCGACTCCGACTGAATCGTTACATCCCTAGTAAGAGATAATCCACGGCTAACTGTGCATTAAACAATTTTCGAAAATCGTTCAATGCACAGTTAGCCGTGGATTATCTCTTACTAGGGATGTAACGATTGCAGCTAGCCATGGATTATCCCGCTTATACCATGGTAATTTTCCAGCATTGACCACTTAAAGCTGTTATTGATGTTTGCAGCACAATATTTGACCGGAAGGGTAAAATTGACGGTTATTTTTGTCAGTTATGGCTCGTAAGATCTAGCATTCTGCCCGTTTTGAATCAGACACAAAGAGATAAAGTAGTGCGTAAGATTACATTTATTTGAATTAATGAATTATAGCATTTATTTGAATTCATTATCGAGAGAGAGATGAGAGCAATTCATACCTGCGTCTGTTCAGCGTCTCTCTGCATTAACAACAAAGCTATGAGTTTTTAATTACTTCAAAAAAGAGATGTAACCCCCTCCTTGCTGAGAAGTATAATGCTGTGATTCAGTAGCGAAGCTATTTAATTACTAAAAGTCATGGGGCAGCATTGATAACAAGTGTCTCTGCTCTTGAAAGTTTCTGTGTGTGCGCAACGCAATCTCCGCTCTCTGTGTGCGAGTGACATATGTGTGTGTGTGCGCTTCAATGAAAACAGCGCATTAATATAGAACAGTGATTCAACTGACTTGGACCTGTGTATTAAACGGTTTTATTGCACACCTTCCAGCCAATCAGAATCAAGTATTCAGACAGACCATGGTATAATAACTTATATTTAATGGATACAACAACTGTTACCAACCTTGACAATGATTGTTCATTGATAAACCATATTGCTGTAAGGCTAGACCACAGCAGATCCAATAAAGCTTGTTAGTTTTGGAAAAGGCCAATTATTCCTGGTAGAAACCAGGCTCTAGGGGCTGTTAATCTGCACCTCTTGTATGGTTTTGTTTTTTTTAGCCAAGCTTCTTTGATGCAGCATCACGTGCAGTTGATACAGTTCTGCAGTGACTATGGCCCAGCATGTCATTAACATACCACTGCTGTGACAAAAGCACTAATTATTATTCTTAGACTGTGGTTAATGAACACAGCTCCAACTGAGAGCACACTTGCATGCTGCAACATACGGGTAAATCTTAAAAAACAGACCTGTTGTGAGCTCTGAGGTTGATTCATGGTAGGCCTATACTTTTGTTGAAGCCATCTGTTTACATTATTTTAGCGTATCACCCTCTGCCATGAAGCACTGAATCGAGCCAGCCTACACATCATTTTTAATTCAATTGTCATTCACAGTGCTTCATGGGATTGTAGTTATTTCCTTCACTAAAGCTGTTAAGTACACAGTTTTGTACCTTTGACTTTTTGCTTTAAATAAAAGTTTGTAATGTGATTCACCTCATAGTGGGTTGATTGCATTCATTGCTTATATATGCTTTAACAAAGATTTAAAAAAAAATCCCAATAGGAAAAATGAATAGAAAAGATACTTCCGGAACCATGCTGCCGAAAAAGTGGGCGGACACTAATGCACAGTATAATGCCTAACCCTCCCATCACCACCACATAACCTCATCCACCACAACTATGACCAGCACCAATCTTCCCCCATGGTCACAGGGCACATAATGGTCTGTGGAATTGGAGACAGAGCTGCGTTTCCACAGTTGGTTTACTGTGTCACACTGTTTCTCTCTCGTCACCTCTTCCACTACAGCCCCCCGCCACTGCCGCCGCCGTCCTCTGTAACCTCTAACTCCGTATACAGGCTGCACCTTCTGTAAAGCGTCTCAGGTTTTTGAGATCAGGTTATGTGTCATTAACAGTGTCTCTGTGGGCCAATTCAAGCAAGTAATTAGCAAGGGAACGTGCATTCCCATGGTGATGAGAGGCACAAGCCATCTCGCAAACACACTCAACCCAGAGCCCTGCATCTGTGGCCGAGCACGAGTGTGGGTACAGCCTCATATAAAAACAATAGGATTTGAGTTTCGAGGTGTTTAAAATAGTACCCCCTGCAGGAGAGGGGGTGGTCAGCTGTTCCTTAGTAAATTGAGAGACAGATCAAGGTTCAGTCGGCTTGTCAGGCCTGTGGCGCTGTAATCCCCAAAGATGACTGCCACTTTTGACCACTTCTAAAAATACCTCCTCAGGCGCCTCTTTATCACTTAAGTGCCACCTTTCCCAACTTATCAAAATCACAAACTGCCTCTTTCACCATCTCTTTTCTGCTTGCAACTCTTTGATATGAATGGATGGTACTGTTGGTCTAGGTATGCGGGCCATAATTCTTGCGCAAAATGAGGATCGGGACGCGGGAATTCTGTCTAGGTAACACATCCGGGGCCACAAGAACAATAATAGCCCTGCCTGAAAATACAAGAGGCAAAATAACAGCGGTGGTTTCCATTACAAAAGCCTTGGATGGTAGAGAGGCCTGCTGCTTTGAAGGACTATTCATGAGAGGCGAGTTCCACACAGATCAGGTTGCCTTAATTTAGGCCTTACCTGGAAGGGAGGAGGGTCGAAGTGTTGTTTGATGTGACAGGCAATGGCCATTCTTGTCCCGCCCAAAGCCGCACACATCACACCTGCATATATATATAACTTATCAACCGTTCAAACGTGGTTCGAAGGCCAGCTCTTACTGGCCTACATCTGTTATATATATATAACAGACGTAGGCCAGTAAGAGCTTTTTTATTTTGGTCGCCCATGCGCACCACTTATGTGCACCACTGTTTATTGGGGCTGCTTACACAACACTGTTTTTAACTGAAAACGGCAGTGTTTTGGTGGCCTGAAAACGTAAACTTGTGAAAGCGGGTTTCAAAGTGTACGTCTTTGAAAACGATACCGTTGTCATCTCTGTGTAAACTACAAAAACGCGAATTGAAAAACGGTGACGTCATGTGCATGCATATTACGTTTTCAGTCTATAGGCACATAGTGTTTCTTTACAAAACTACTACTACTGGCTTGGCATGAATAATACAGTGTTTTTAATAGTTGTCGTCTGTACGCGAAAAACGCAATGGAAAACTTTCCCGTTTTTAGTACATAGTACATCGTTGTCATACCCTTAGATTGGTACGTTTTTCAAAACCATGTGAAACCAACATGAATACTAAGACTACATTAAATGTCATTGACCCATAAGCAACTAACCTTCAAGGCCACAATCTCTTCAGGATGTCGTGTCTGGCTCGACACCCTGTGAACGCTAACAGAAGGGTAGCAGGCACCTCAGCTAAGTGCATTCCCAGAAGTCTGACCTTTGTCATCTCTGGCAACAACAAATCCCTGCTTGACCCTTGCTGATAAACCTACTCTGCCTAGACTACAAGAGGAGACAGAGCAAAAGCTAGAAATATGAAAAGGAGTGTGTGAGGCTCCATTACCCTGTATTCTCTGGAGCCAGCACTGGCCTGGCTTGTGTTGCAGCGCCAAAGAGTGTAATTCAGAGTGAAGGGACGGTCCAAACCACAGTGACGCCCTGAGGTGCGCACAGGGGTGCAGGATTAGCACTCTGTTGGGGCTCCCGAGCCAAAAAGATGGTCTGATAAGATACAGGGGGTTTTGCAGGGGGCCTCATGCAGAATGAAAGGAGGACCGGGCGATCCGATATCTGTTTTCCATTCAGCTTTAAGATATAGACTGTGTAATGAGCCATGTCTCATCTTGAGTTATCTTGTGTTCTCAGACTTTCACTTCTTCGGCTACTTATTTGGATACTGTGCACAGTTCAAAACAAGGGCAGTTCACACATAAGTCTCTGCAGCAGAGCACAGGGCTATATTTACAGTGCCTCATATAAATAGTTTCAAAATCCTGTGGATGTTTAATTTTTTTTGGTACAAAGAATTTTCATTTTGTACTAGAGAAAAACTTGAAAAATAAGAGGTAAAAATATCATCCATAAGTTGATAACATACAAGATGTTAGCAGCAGATCCTTTAAGTCCTGTAAGTTGCGAGGTGGGGCTGTGGATCGGACTTGTTTGTTCAGCACATCCCACAGATGCTCGATTCGATTGGGATCTGGGAAATTTGAAGGCCAAGTCAACACCTCAAACTCGTTGTTGTGCTCCTCAAACCATTCCTGAACCATTTTGCTTCGTGGCAGGGCGCATTATCCTGCTGAAAGAGGCCACAACCACCAGGGAATACCGTTTCCATGAAAGGGTGTACATGGTTTGCAACAATGCTAGGTAGGTGGTACGTGTCAAAGTAACAGTAAGGCCCAAGGTTTTCCAGCAGAACATTCCCCAAAGCATCACACATAACACGCCGGCTTGCCTTCTTCCTATAGTGCATCCTGGTGTCAGCATGAGTACCCTGACTGGTCTGCGGCTATGCAGCCCCATATGCAACAAACTGTGATGCACTGTGTATTCTGACACCTTTCTATCAGAACCAGCATTAACTTCTTGAGCAACAGTAGCTCGTCTGTTTGATTAGACCACACGGGCCAGCCTTCACTCCCCAGCCTTCGCATTAATGAGCCTTGGCCACCCATGACCCTGTCGCCGGTTCACCACTGTTCCTTCCTTGGACCACTTTTGATAGATACTGACCACTGCAGACCGGGAACACCCCACAAGAGCTGTAGTTTTGGAGATGTTCTGACCCAGTCGTCTAGCCATCACAATAATAATATCACTATTCACATACATATTAGAATCGAGTGTCCCCACAAAAGGCCCTTAAACTTTCAGTGAACCCCTTTTTTGTGAACCTCTGCTTATCATAGAGTGCAGCCTTGTTCAATCGGCTCATATCAATTGGCTGGGGGAAGAAAAAAGGGCTGCGTTTCCATTCCAGTCGCACATTGTTTTGTCTGGCAATGTTTATTTAGATGTAAATCAGCCAGCAAAAGTGTTACATCCTGCCAGTGTATAGAGGGTGCGACTTCTGGCCCTCTGAGGAGGAAACTGGCTTGAAGAGATTGGGACCCTCGGAATGTCTGAAACCGAGTGCCCTGTTGCAGTTTGGGTGACATCACCCTTTCTCCCCAAATTTAGCATCAAAGTCGGGGCGTCCTGGGTGTTACACGCCTTCAGCTCCTCTCAACACCTCCTGGCCCAGGCCTGTATGGTGCTTTTATGATTGCACTGATTATTGTATTATTGTAGGCAACCACAATCACTGTACCACACAGTATTGCGTCTAAAGATGTTTGGAAAGGTGCACACCCTGGGGTCTATAAGAATCATGCTGAATTTCCATGCTGCCTTATCGACTGACTTCCACCACGCCTTCATCAAAAGATCAAATTTAGATCAAATTAAAACTTGTATTTTTCCAGTCAAACTCAGAAGATTGGAGGGGCGGGAAAGAGGAACCAAGGGGCGGAAACTGTTCGTGTGGGAGAGTTCTGAGAACTATGATTAGAGGTATGAGAAATATGATTGAAAGAACAGGGTGTGGAGTATATTGTGGATTGAATTGCCATCACATTAATCACCGTGGTTATACAGAGAAACCCATGACCACATAAGAAATAAAACATTTGGGTCTTTGTTATTCGTCTTTGTTTACAATGTTTGATTTCTTATAGGATAAGACAAAAAGGCCCTAGGATATTGCAGAACACATGGGTAAAAGAAGAATGCAAATACAATTATTTGCATTTAATACATTTTAATACATCTGTTTGATGACAATTAATTTATACATTTTCTCATTTTCTAATATGAGAATTTCATTCTACAATAATGACAATTATGTTGGATTAAAAAAAGTCAAGTCAGGAAAGTGGAAAATAATATACATAATTCAGGAACGGCAAGCCAATTTCGTGTTCTTTATGTCTGTAACCTTGACCTGACAGTCATATACTGTAGGTCCCTAGTGAATTCCTCAGTGTAATTAGCAATTTGTTCCACTTCTGCAGTCTCTAAAATCATGTCAAGCCAAGCCATCAATAGACATATGCTGTCGATAATGAACCGATGATGTCATTTCTATATGTGAAAGCTGTGATCACAGACATCTAAAGCAGATAAAGAAAAATTGTCACCCTACATATAGAGGTGACAGTTTTGCACTTTCTGTGCTTGTAAAGATGGTGACTCACAAACAAACACTTCAACACTTTTAAACACTTCAATATCATTACTGACTCTTGAAATGTACACACTCAAAAAAAAAAAAACCAAGAAGAGTTTTGCTGCTTGATCAGATTGCTTTGTTAAAATGTGCTGAAGCAACTTAATTCTTTAACTTTTTGTAACAAACTAATATGATTATGTTCAACTTAATGAATCATTTTTGTTGACAACGACAGTGGATCTGTAGTTCACAGCATGCTTTGCATGGGACTGCATTAGTAAAATTCTTTTTTAAATGAACAACGAAGTCGAGTGACGAGTGTGTTGCGTTCTTTAGCGGTCCGCTTGGAAACAAATGCCGTGATGCCAAACTCCCTCGTGGAAGAAGAACACTATCGTGTTTACAACTGTGACAATGAGCATTTAACAGGATCAACTAAACGCTGGATTTTCAAAAGTATGTGACGTATGGCTCCATTGTTGCAGTAAATTTGCACATCGTTATTGAATGAATAATTTATAGATGCACGCCGGTCTGTTATTGCAGGGACATCGACTTTACATTTCCTTCGTCCCTAAACATGACACGGAAAAAAATCGAACTGTGATTGGTTGCATTACATGTCAGTGAAATGTCCTCTTTGGCGGTCCTCGACCAATGAAAGCTGCGATAGAGTCCAGACCTTCTGCCGTCAATCTGAAGGTCTGGCTACACGAGACTATGTTGTGCAGAAGAGTGGCGCTTGTGCAGGTTGTGGGTGGTTACATGATAAACATGATATCTGACGATGAACAAAAACTGTGCTTCTTACTTGCTCTGTTGCTAGTTAGTATGACACAGTTTATTGTGTCATACATTTAAATTTATTAAGTTGGTTCAACAACACATTCTTTGTTTAAGTAAACTTGTTTTATTCTTATTGTACCGACCTAAACTAATTGCATGGAAAAGTTCTCACACCTTGTCCTAAAACTTCCTAATTCAGCACTAGGACCCCAAATACACCACCATTTACTAAGACTCAACCATTGAAGAAAAATAATTATAAGTAAAGATGTTTCAAGGAAGATAGGATAAGCTTTGTCAGCTGGTTTTGATGAGATGTTAGCAGAGGTACGGTCAGATAAGAAACCTGCACCCATCATGATACACACAGTTTACCTCTGCGATTCTTAAGACGTCCGCATTCTGTTTCCTCTAAACTACATTGAAACCACATGTTTAGACATTCACTTGTATCAATTATGTTTTAAGGCCATCAGATAAGCAGAAAGATTTACTTTGCAATAGTGGAGTGTTTGTGGGGGTAAAAGACAGAAAATGAAGATGAAATACATCTGCTATAATGGAAAACAAAAAGGCTGTGTTTAGAAATAGGCCTACTGCTGCCTACTGTATAAAATAATATTTCAGACAGTATATACTACATTATTGACATGACATCATTACTTCACATGATTCATTCAGAGAATGGTGATGACCAGTTTTCATCTCAGAAATTTTTTATCCAATTTTGTGTAAAAAAACATCCTTTCGTTTGGCAGATAAATTAAATAAATGTATCAAGAAAGAGAACACTACTATGAAATGTATAAACACATGCATAGGCTATAAAATAAAAAAATATATAAATATTGTATTATATATTCAAATATTACATAATGAAACTAATATAAACAGTTTGTTGTTACTCAGGTAACACTTTATTGTAGGGTTCAATTCTCGCAATAGTTGCTTATTAGCATGCATATTACTAGGATATTGGCTGTTTATTACTTATAAAGCACATATTAATGCCTTATTCTGACCTTATTCTATATCCCTTAATCCTACTCAATACCTAAATTTAAACGCTACAAAACTACCTTACTAACTTTAAGAGTTTGTTGAGGCAAAAGTCATAGTTAATAGTGCATATGTGTTCCCCACACTAAAGTGACATACAACATTTTTTTTTATTATTATGTTTTTTCCCCTTAACTACTACTACTACTACCTTATATAGGCTATAATAATTTCACAACTATTATGGTTTAATACCTTACTTGTCTTGTCGAGGAAGGTGGGAGTAAAATGAACCATTCAGACATTTGGCCAGTGCACGTTTCTGGAAAGATTAACAGAAAATTGTTTAATAGTTTTGGCGGTTTAAATTCTTTAAAGACTTTTTGGCGGTTTATTTAGCGAATCACGCGCTCCCTCAAGTTGGCGCTAAATGTGAGTTGATGCCTGCACGAGCCAAGCACACACCTGCATGAGCGCGTCATGCGCGCGCCCGGTAAAGGTCGAAAAGGGGGTGTGCTGAGGCGACAGAGTCCGTTGTTTACCCTTAAAATAAAAATGAATAAATGAATGAACTCATCCACCCGAAACTATTGCTGACTGGCCGTTTTCTGCACCGCATAGTCCTTGCTACAGAGCATTACCACAACGCAAAAGCTAAACAGCGTTCTTATTCTGCCCTTCACAGGCTTCCGTAGACATTTCCCCTCATTCTCTCGTAGTCTGCGGCTCTGCCATCTGTGGTGAGAAGTACCCGTGGGCAGCTCTATCAAAGCCATGGAGCAGATCAATAATATTCAGGTGGTTCCGTGCACCAGCTCGAACTATCTGAGACCGTTTAGGGTGCATTACAACCAGGTGAGTTGCTATAGTTTAATCGCACGTTATCATCTGTCAGTGATGCGGTCACACCTCATCATTTTGCTGTCAAGCAGCCCAACCCCCATTCATTCTGTCATTGCTTTTATCGACCAACATTGCGTCTAATATTTCACAATCGGCATAACATATATAGCGTCATTCAGAATGACAAACGACGTATTGCAAATGTTGCCGATACCGTGTATTGTGGTCTTAGGTTAACTAGCAAGACGCTATTAAGCTATAGACAGGAGAGCAGCCACTTTCCCTCGAGCACATGCTTTACATTACAAGCAGCACAGCTGCCTTAGAAAGGCTTTATTAAAAGCCTGATGCACATAATATTGTACAGTTGGTACTGAGGAATGAAACGCGACCCTGGACTGAACATGGAGACATGCTAGAACACAAAAACACAATTATTAATGTTATCCATACTCTATCTATCTGTCATTCTGTCTGTCTTTAGCAATTTTTATACTGTAAACCATATATATAGTAATACTTTTTATGAAGGCATATGTTTACTTAATTTTTTTTACATTATTGTAAAAATATATAAACAATAAGGCACTCGGCTGTGCTTTGTGTTTTGAATATAGTCAGGGGTAAAGGCTATTGTTAGAGACAACCCTCAGTGAAGGCCTTCTTGCTTTTATAAATATTAAATATTATAAGGACATTATATTAAGTCATTATTATAATATAAGTTATAATTAATTATTAATTTTTAATAAAGGACTGAACTATTTTTAGCATACTTTAAAGATAATTTTGTAAAAATCTAAATAAGCTTTACAGATCTTTTTTGAAACAATTAACAATTATTGCACATATACCCGTGGAACAGTACTTAAAGACCCCTGTGGTGAAAATCAAGTTTTTAATGTTGTTTATATGTCTATGTGGTGTTTTTAATAGTCTTTTAAGACAAACCACGAGCAAATTCATGTCAACACCATTGCTGAGTATTTTCTCCTTAAACTTATTACGATGTTATAATATCACTTTCTAAGATGTTCTAAGCGTTTCTAAGGATGCTGATTTTTAGAAGGCAGACTGAGATAGCAAACAGGAACATGGTTTTTGTAACATTAGCAACACATTATTAGCTGTTTGATAACACAGTCGAGCAAAAGCTATTCATATTAATTACCATTATGTGTCTCGTTGTAAAGAGCGATACCATTGTGCAGTGTTTGGTTCAGTAAAGTTGAGTGGATCTCTGAGCTGGTGTGAGTGAATGGAGGCGGGGATCATTTTCATTCATATGTCTCAAGATGCACACCAGTAATGTTTTTTTCTGAGGCATATTTATAAAAGCTACTTAAATGCCCTAATTGAACTAAGTCTTAGTTGGCTTAATCTAAGCCATGTCTGTGAAACCAGGCCTAAAAGTTTACAGGCGGTTGACAATTAAGGTCACATATACAATAACAATACAGTAGAGACACTAACACTAAAGAAACCTTACTACTGACTCTGAAAAACACCAGGAGAAATATGTTGTAGTCCTGCTGCAGGGAGGCATGAGGACTGCAAATGTGAACAGAGCAATAAACCGCAAAGTCCTTAATGTAAGATACCTAAGACAGTGCTACAGGGAGACAGGAAGGACAGCTTATCATCCTCGTATGGCAAACAACATGTAACCATATGTACCTCCAGACATGTTCGAGAACTTGCTAGTGCCTTGGTGGAAGAGTGGGATAATATTTCACAACAAAAACTAGCAATTTGCTGCAGTCCATGAGGATGAGATGCAGTAGTACTTAAAGCAGCTGGTGGTACATGAGAACAAAACCCATAGGACTTCATTACGAGGTCATTTTTATGCACATATTTGAAATATAATTTAATGTTAATAATGTTTTAGGCACTCTCTGTGGCTTTTTTGCCCAAAGCCCTAAATTTGATTTGTGGAGTTGTAGTTAAAGGCTCAATGCCAACACATTTGTAGACCTTACAATCATATTCGAATAGCCTATGGGTATGGTTTAATCTTTTAACCTTTTGGTACTGACTGATTCTTGGCATGCATCCCCATCCTTTTCCGTGGAACTGTGGTACCAAATATGTCAACACATCCATAGTGTTTTCCTGAGTTGACGTCATTTTTCCTTCTGTTGTACTGCCGTGCATTAAATCCTTTTTGTTCACTGCGGGCACCTGTGGGTGTTTCCTCTTTGATTGTTCTCCTCAAACTGTGTGTTGCATTTTTCAGAGTGTAGTAATACTTCCTCCTGCTATAGTTTGACAAGCAGACCCTGAGTCCACATACATGGTTGCACATGAGGTGTCTTAGTCATCCACATCCGCTGCTCTGTGCGAGAATGGATGGAATGCACAGTGATTTCTTTCCAGATTCTCGTGCGATTGCCACTAAGTCCCTTAATGTGAGGGTAAGGGATTTCAAGATGTTTCATGTTTCACTGTGAGTCGCACCACCTAAATCTTGTAGTTTGGATTTAAAGTGCAGCCTAATAATGGTCAGGCCTTGCTCAGTTGCTTATTTGTTTTAAAAATGCTGTTATGACCTTTTAGCATGATTTCTATAGTGGAATTACTGAGTACCACCCTGCCCATAAAGATTTGGTGATGTTTGGCAGGCTCACATTAGTTCGTTTTGCATATTAAAGGACAAATTAGCATGACAGCGCAATTCCAAAAAAGCGCTGATGGGAAAGTTCTGTGCGTGATCTACTGACAACGCACAAATTAAAGAACACAGACTTTGGTCCCCCACCAAAATCGGGTTTCCTTTAGCACACCAAGAGATCTCATTGGGTTAAATTGCATTTAATAGGTACTCATTTTAGCGACTGATTACAATTCCTACAAGATCATGTTATGGTAAATGTTGTTTCAACTACGTTATAATGACCATTTATGTCTGTATTAGTTAGCTTATATACTAGCATAGCAGCATACCGATAGGTTAGTTTATACACACATTTGCACATACCCGCTTAGGGGCACTAAATAAATATCATTAATATATACTTAGGATAATCATTAACAGACAGTTTGGGAAGACCCGATTTGTCTTGACACCGGAACATTTGCATATGACTAACGCAATCTACCAAGAGCAGCACAAATTAGTCTGGTTTAAGACATGCTTTTTTGGCGGTAAATAATGCTGCAAATACCAGTACATTGACGAGTGCAAACCTTAGTAAATCACCTTGAATGACTGATTTAAATACTCTCCTCCCATAAATTTTGCATCTGAAAGGGAAACTCTTACAAATGCAGTAAGGTCAGCCGCAAAATACTGACAGTAGTTTTTTAGTTAACGCCAAAAGAGGGTCTGCGTTGACGCAAGCTGTTAGTAAATCTAGCCCTAAGGCTTTTATTCTCAGTGTAAGTGTTGATTAAACACTTAAGCATGTCTTGTCTATACTGTAAAAAATGCGGCGCCAGGCGCAACACAAGTGCTTTTTGCTAGTTTCAGCCCGAAGCTGTAATCATTTTCATGTCCTGCGCCATGTTGTTTAAATAGCAAATGCATTTGCGCCCATTTGTGCACCCATGGGCGTGCTGGTCTGAAAACGAGGTGTATTCAGGTGCATTGTTGGCACGTTGCTATTTTGAGGCAACTGAAAACGACTGCGCCATTGACCAATGAAAACCTTGTCTAAAGTCAACAGTGCAGTATTTTTTGTGTTATTTAAATGGCGTGTTAGTGATATGCGCCTATAAGTGGGTGAACAACGCACATACACTCTGCTTATTACACACACAGGGACATGCAGCAGCACACAAACATGCCAAATATTAAAAATAAAAGGATTACAATGATAAAGATTATTATTATGTACATAAAGATAAAAATGCCTACATGGATAGTCATTGCATGTATCAGAATTACCTATTTGCAGTAATGACGAATAAAATTGGCTACTTGTTTAACCAATCGTGGCAATACACACATGTATTTAAACAGACTCGTTAGGTTAATGGTGTCTATATTCCACCATGTAAATAGCCAATCCACCATGGTGCAAGCACAATTGGCTTTTAAAGGGAATGGGAGATGAGACTCTGATTGGTTTATTGCACGATACGCCCAAAACACACCCATTACTCATTAAGAGAATAGGGACAGCGCTTTTAGACCATGCGCTGGGCACGCCAACTATTTTTCCCCTTCGTTAAACTAGCAAAAGTGGATTCAGACATGCCCTAAGTGCACTTGGGCCTTGTGCTTTAGACCATGCGCTTAGATTGTTACAACAGAAACTCAAAATATGATATTATCTGAACAAGATTTATTATCTAAGTTGATTCTGACAAAATAAAATAAATCATTAAATAATTTTTATAGTGTATTTTTTATAAAAAGGCAGGATTCTGCTTTGAAATTGATGCTGTGGTAGGTCATAGTAATGCAAGACATTTGAATAGATTTGCTTTGAGTTAGGAAGATGGTCCATTAGAGAGAAAAAAAATGTTTAGGCCAGTCAGTTCATAGATATAATTTGTGCTAATAATAATTACAAAGTGTTGTCAGGAATGCAAGCATATTGAGTCCTTTTCAGGCTAGTAGAAAAGAATAATTAGGCCTTAATTGTCCCAATTTTCCATTATGAATAATCGTAGGAGCTCTTAAATGCATTAAAAGTGAGCGCTTTAAAGTGCAGGTCAGAAAACATCCAAACACTTTTTCAGGTGCAACAGAAGATAAGTGCAATCTATGCACCCACACCCACACCTCCAACCTTTGCCTTTCTGAAAGAAGTTTAAATTTTCAGCACCAGCCGCATCACTGAGTCACAGCGCACAGTGCCACCCACACAGCCCTGCTGCCATGATGTACCAGTAGACGGTTGCTGCCAATCCATTCCACCACCTGTATTTTCAAATATTGCCACCCAGCACACATCTCACCTTTGCACCAAACCCTTTCGCAGATTCACCTCCAGGGTTTGGTATTGTTCAATGAGTCAATGTGTTGTCTGGTAGGGATGGGTAAAAATCAGTACTAGGGGTCACACCGGCTAGTCGACTAGTTGACTTTAATTCTCTGCCATGACGTATTAATCTTGAAGTCGACTAGTCACTGATCATGGCCTATAGAGGGCGCAACAGGATAAGACATTTTTGGAGTCCACTTTTACACTACATTTCCAAGTTAAAATGACAAATAAATGCATTCTAGCATATATTTCTTAGTAACTAAAACCCACACTATTAGTAGCTGCCAGGTAGAATTAATTCACATGCAATCGCTCTCTTACTAATGCATTCATATAAATGTAATCTTTACTGGGCTACTTTATCTGTATCTGATTTAGAACTAGCAGATATCTGTGAGAAATATATTTATAAGCTGTTATGTAGGAGCAATAGCCTTGTGTGCAGCGCTGTGTCATACGCCATAGTTGTGCACAAGGCAACCCACGTTCGAGTCTCAGCTCGAGGTTCAGGCTTATTTGTTCATTAATGACGTCATCAGCAACTAGTTGACTCGACTTTGATGATTACATAAATATTGACTTAAAAAATCAATCAGTCATTCAACCCCTAGTCATGCTGTCACGATTAAGAAATGTGGAAATTTTGCTAATTTTCTTAGAAATAATTGTGATTATGACGATTAATTGTCTGTTTTTGGACTTTTGTCATATATTTTTGTGTGCTTCTTTCATTAAATAATTGTCACAAATTATTGTGATTAATTTAATCTTTTGTAATTTGTCACTTTGCTGTAAGATTAATAAGATTAAAGAGTTAAAGGGTTAGTTCACCCAAAAATAATTTTAATTGTCATCATTTACTCACCTTCATGTCATTCCAAACCCGTATGACTTTCGTTCATCTTCGTAGCACAAATAAAGATGTTTTTAATTAAATCTGAGAGATTTCCCCTCCATTGACAGTATACGTAACTACCAATTTGACGCTTCAAAAAGTTCATAAAGAGATCATAAAACTAATCCATATGAATTGAGCTGTTTAGTCCAAATTTTCTGAAGAGACTTTATATGATGAACTGATAGAATTTAGGCTTTTATTCACATATAAACATTGATCAGTGAACATAAACAGAAGCTCAAACGTACTTGCTTGACATGCGAGAATTACACACTTATTGGTTCTCACACGTCAAGCAAGCATGCTTGAGCTTCCGTTTACCATAACTGATGTATGCGTTGATTAATATTTATATGTGATTAAAGCCTAAATTAAATCTGTTGCACTTTTCCACATAAGAGACCTTTTTTATAAATATGAACGTTGATGTAGTGTTCTCAAAAGTACCGACTTCATTACTGAAATTTTAAAAATGTGACGATACCAGCATTTCCCACAAGCATTTTGAGCACTGTTGAAAGGATTCTTAAACACCTCTGATAGGCCACCGTGTTCACACGCTCAACATATGTCTGTGATTGGCTACAAAGATCTACTCTCTTCACCAAGCGCTTACACAGATACACACGGGAAAGCAGGCTTCCCTTTGTGTTTTTAACATGCGGACGGAGCCGCGCACTGTGACTCAATGTTGCTTCAAGCGCATCATCCTGTGCACGGGATGCACTTGCGCACTTTGTGCCACTCTGTATTGGAGCCTTTCGTATTATAATACTTTTGCGCAATGAAAGATTATTAATAGCCTTTCTTGTTCTGCCCTATCTATAATATGTTGCTGCTTCATTAAAGCTGCACTGTACATTTAAAATAAATGTCTTTTAATTTCTAAGTATGTAGGCTCTATTTCTATAAATATAATTACTTGTTTTTCATGAATGCATTTTACCAGATTTAGTGCTACACTTATTCACTTTTATTTGTTCCCCACTAAATGTTTTTTTTTTCAATAAATGTTTAGATTTAGTGAATAAGTTTAGATTTTATACAATTATTGTGCACTCATGATTTTTCTAGAGTAACTTGCTGCTGAATTATCCACTAATCTAGTTTATCCACCATCTAGTTTATAGTATTATTTTTGTCATAGATTATGATTAAATATTTTTTTAATGTGTTGTTTTCTTTATAATTAAGTTGTCTGTATTTACTAGACTGTGTTTAACACACAAAAGAGTGATTATCAATTCAACACACTGAGGTATACAATTCTACATTGAATTTTTAAACAAAACTGTGCTGGTATCGGATTGGTATCGGTATCGACCGATACTCAGAATTTTTGGTATCGGATCGGTTCTGAAAAAATGGTATCAGTGCATGTGCACCCCTAGTCAAAAAACTAAATATGTCGCTACCCTGACATAAGTCTATTAACCGCAAATGGATTGACTAATCTTGTAAAAAAAAAAAGAAAAAGTCAAGACCGCTCCCAAATGCTCCTATGACAAGACAAAGCCCGATCCTGAGTTCTTCAACCCTGGTGCAAATGATTTTACAGTGAACTGTTTCTTACACATATCTGATATAGAAAGTTCTTGTATCTCAGGTACTAGGGATGCAGGTACGACATTGGAATCGGCCGATAAACGCTTAAAATATAAAAATCGGCCAATATGAAAAGATTATGCCGATATGCCTTGCCGATGTGATAACGTGTTGATATGCGCGCAAGCAGTGCTATAGCGATAAGATCATGTCAGCAGTGTGGTCATTTTTGAAGTGAACTTGTATGTCAACCAGCAAAAACAAGCAAATACATTGCATGTATGGTGATTTATATTGACAGTTTTTAAATACTGCCTTGAATTTGTGAATGCGTGTACAGAAGGACGTAACCTGCCAACAGTGACTCCCCACTCTCTCTCTAGTGCGTGCAGGCGCAGCAGCAGAAGCCTCCTCCAGGTCCTAGTGCCCGCCCGGTAGAATGTTATATGTATTTAGTGGGGGCGCTGTTGTTACAGTAACAAAATGAAAAGTAGAATACACAAATTTCGGAATAAATAAAGCAGTAATGATGTCATAAATCACAAGCATGGCACTAAATTAAATACTTTTATATACAGTTTATTAATTTGTAATACAATTTTATGAAATGGATGATGAAAAATAATCCAAGGAGCTCTAAAATAATTGTAGAATTTTTTATTTGAAGCTAAAGACAGCATAAACTGATGTCATGCCACCCCAACTTCATGTGCACAAACGTTAAATCCAAAAATAAAATATTTAGGTTCCACTGCATATATGAAAAATGACTGACTTTATTATTGTTATTTTCAATGCTTTTAATATACTCTTTTTATAAAAATAGCTTTATTAACATTTAATTATCTTAAGTATCCTAAGGAGACCTTAGAAATCTGAAACCAGAATGAAAAAAACTCAAAATGGGTGTTGTTTCCAAACAAAGGGAAAAAATAAACGTATATCGGTATCGGCATTGGCCAAAATGAGTTGAAAAATATTGGATATCGGCAAAAATCCAATATTGTGCATCCCTAAAAGGTACAGTAATCTTCCAATGTTCTCCTTTTGGACACCTCGTTAATTAATTAGTAGAGTGGTTGGATAATGAAATTTAGGACGAGCCAGTTCCCAGTGTTGTTCTCATGCAGAGCCGAGAGTCATTCGGGTCCCGAGAACCAGCAGCTGAGCCAACATGGTCAACTGCTCCAGCTGCCAGGCTACTGCTTTAGCAGCAGGGGTCTTGGCTAGGAAAGGGGGTTATCAAAGGAGAGTGTATTGGGGAGAGGAGGGGTGTTGGATTAAAGCAGGGGTTGGTGGGCAGACAACAGTGTGCACTGGGTGGGGAAGAACAGATGAGGAACAATAGGGGCAGGGACGCTGGAGTGAGCAGAAGGGTGAGGAGGCCATGGGAAACGTGTGGCGGCCATCGCCCCAGCACCAGGCCACTGGGCGCGCTCAATAGACACAGGAAATAGGATTTACGTGAGGCAGATGTGCGCAAGAGAGGTAATGAATGCATTAGAGCCCAATGAGCACGAAAAAGGTGAGATCGAAATGTGCGCTTCCCATGAAAGCCGTTAACCCTACCCTCTATGTAGACCACCTCTCTTTACAGAGACACTCTAAAACAATGAGAGCAGAAGGAGATGGAAAGAGAAAGAAAGGCTCTTGAGCCTCGAGTACTCTTTGTCGCCCAAGGCTGGCCTGTCATCTTGCATTGCGTGGTAAGTGTGTCGCAGTGTAACTTACTACTTATCGACTGTTTCCAAACCCATAACCCATCTGATGAAAGGACTCTGTCACTTTCCCAAGACTGTGTGGCCCTAGATCACCATTGACATCCTTTTTCTTACAGATGTTGGTTTTGTATGGTGAGAATCTGGAAGCAACTGCACCCAAGAACATTTTCCCACTGCATGGCATAGCCTCAATCTTGTGGCAGGAGGTTTTCAGCCACCTTTCAAGGCATTGTATTTATGTCCTGTATATCGTTTCCCTGTGAGATTGTGGATTGTTCGCAGGAACAATGATGTGTGGTTCTTTGAAATGTTCATAAATCACTTGCATAGTGAAGGATATAACGTACTCTTTGCTGTCTCAGTTGTTTTCTGATGCTGGTTTTTCCCTAGTGAAAGCAAAGTTACAAGGGTGTATATGACTCTTCTAAATCTGTAATTCAAAATGCATTAAAATGCAATTCATACAGACAGTGACTTGAATTCACCTCTTTTACGATAAGCATGTTTTTAATTTCTGAAAGTAAAAAATAAAAAAGTAAAAAATGCCCCATTTAGGGGTGGGACGAAATATCAATAGGGCAATATATCGTTGTCCTTCTCCGTACGATACGAGAATCGATACGCTTGCGCCAGATATCAATATTTTAATTAACAAAATAAGGTGCTCTAAATAGATTTCCCTGCTCCCCGCGTCGCTACTTAATGGCTCGTCGAGGTGGCACTCAACACATGAATGAGGGAAATGTGGACATAAGTTAACTAGCCTAAGAAAAAT
The DNA here is from genome assembly GCA_039654625.1 of Rhinogobio ventralis. Taxonomy (NCBI): domain Eukaryota; kingdom Metazoa; phylum Chordata; class Actinopteri; order Cypriniformes; family Gobionidae; genus Rhinogobio; species Rhinogobio ventralis. The sequence goes on along the minus strand of CM077210.1, from coordinate 7,616,903 downwards.
TATGTGAGTAAAATAATAGATGCCCCAGCCACGTTTAAGTCCTAAGTCTGGAAAACCTGCACTTAACCTTTTCACAGGTATTTTGTTTTTATAGTTAGACAGATAGCGTGATTAATCATTATAGGATTGTCTAGCAATTTATTGACTATCGCAGAATTGCTGTATCATGATATTATCGGTAGTGTGAGCCATATATCGTGTATAGTATCGTGAGGTACCCTGTGATTCCCACCCCTACTGATAATAGTGAGGGCAAAAGCCTAATAAAAATGACATTCCTGACAGAAAAAAATTTATTAAGTCTCGTCTTTGTTTTTATTTAAAAAAATAACGTAATAAAAGTGATTTAGTAATTTTTTTTATTTAAAAAAAAGGTGCATGAAACAATTACACTCGCACACCTGCAGGTAATGGATAGGTGCGTTGGAGAAAGAACCGAAAAAGGTAATAAAATAAAAAAAAACTAAAGAAAGTCCTGCACACAAAAGTATTAAAAATAGCTTTATTTGCAACGTCATTACACCGGGACAACCAATGTTAATGAACCAACCAACCACCTAAACAAAACACTTTCTGTGTAAACAACAAAACCCAACCCTCTGACGCAGACACATGCTGATTCCCCTCAAAGCTCGCCGACCATAAATTCCGACAGAAAAAAACAAACAAGCGATAAACATTTTATGGAAGGTTTCTTTTCTGCAAGAGTCTCTCAGAGGTGACCATCATCTTCACCCATAATATTTTTTACTTACATGCAAAGGCAAACATGTCTGCCACTTTAACCCACTTGAAACGGCTTTGTGTCACTTCATTGGGCATATACACACTATTCAAAACACAGACACATTTAAAAACAACTCATGACCAGTCACTGAGAAGATGCATCAATTATCAATCACAATCAGTGATTTCATACATCATTATATCATCATCATATAAAAGGGTATATTGAGAATTGTTTCATCATGCATGTCAAAAGGTGATAGTCAACAATAAAAAAACACTGTAGCATCACAAAGAATAATGTATCATTCATAAACATTTATTTAAAAAAAAAAAAGTATCACTATAAAAGAATATATGTAAAAGAAAAAAAAGGTAAATTGTATTTACCTATTCCAAAATTGTATTGCAACCAACATGCAGGAAATATAAAACAACATAAAACAGGAAATGACATAGAGAGGACCTCTGTCAAGGCAAGGTTAGTTGAGGTTTTAAAATACTCCCCCAAAACTCGATGGTAATTGTGAATCAATAATTCATATTTATAAAAAAGTACATTGAAAAAAGTATTATAAAAATATATAAAAACTTTTTTGGAAAAAAATGTGTACACTTGCATGTATTCCAGGTATAAAGAAAATGTTATTACTTTTAATTATTTAAAACACATGAAATAAAATTACATTTTTAAAAGGTTGTTTTTTTTAATTATATAAAACCAACATGAATACAAAGTGCATTGTACGTGACACGTGTGTGTTAAACTAGATTTTTAATTGTCTTTTTGGTGGGGACTCTTGCAGTATTTGTCCCATGCACAAATCCAAACTATGCATGATTAAATGTAGAAAAACCTGTTATACAACAAGTTTGTTTTACCCTCCATCAACTGCCAGCGTAATCAAGGATCTTTGCCTCCCTTACAGTAGGCATTTGCTGTGATGGCTGCAGGAACTTGTAGCCCTAGGCTCACAGGCATGAGCGCTACTTAAGCCCAGCATGGGGCTTGAAGGGGGCGGGGTACACGGAGGGGGTAATTTGGGGAGGTAAACTCACACCTGTGGGATGGAGGGGCAGAAGGAGAGTGGGGTCGATGAGGGGTGGAGGGCGCGGAGAAAGCAGATGGAGACACAGAGGTTGAGCTCCCTCTGTTCTCCCATCTCTTTCATCCCTACCCCTGTGCTCTGAAGCGCAAGAGCAGAAAAAAGAAGTGACACAAAGCCTTTTCAATTGGGTTAAAGTGGCAGACATGTCTGCCTTTGCCCTTACACTTTCAAAATAAAAGTAAAAAATATTATGGGCGAAGATGATGGTCACCTCTGAGAGACTCTTGCAGAAAAGAAACCTCCCATAAAATGTTTATCGCTTGTTTTGTCACTTGTGTTTTTTTTCTGTCGTAATTTATGGTCGGCGAGCTTTGAGTGGAATCAGCATGTGTCTGCGTCAGAGGGTTGGGTTTTGTTGTTTACACAAAAAGTGTTTTGTTTAGGTGGTTGGTTGGTTCATTAACATTGGTTGTCCCGGTGTAATGACGTCTTAGTGTTTACCTTTGAGATCTGAAGTATGCTTGAGTACCCTTTGCAGGGTGGCAGTGCGTAATTGCATACAACTCAACTCTCATTTTGAGAATCATGTTGGGCTGAGAAGAAAAATTCATGGGTAGGTACAGTAAACAAGCATGTGATTTTTAAAATAATGAATCCTTTTGCTCATTATCCCTTGTATTTCACACCAACACACCCTACCAGATCCAGACAGCATCTTTCTTACCATGAATATCATCAGCAGGGCTTGGCACGTGATAGCCTGGTGGGAATAATGTGTGATAAGGGCTTTAAATCTTAGGAAGTTGAACAGCACATGGTGGGAATTAAAGGCCTTGATTGTAAATGGCAGCGTGACGGCAATTGAATTCTCAGCAGCTGTCGGGGTCACAGCATTATATACTGCAAGCGGATGATAATTAGACTTTAAGCATGCAAAAGAACAAGGCCTGTCGCTCCGTCCCTATTCACTCATAAGCCTTTATTGCAAGTAGGACGGAGGGGGCACAATAATTTCAAGTCTCTGTGTCTCCTTCCACTCCCTGTAATCTGTGTTGTAATCCATGTCGCTTGTGATTCCCAGGGTCCCAAAAGGCTTTTCTTGTTGACCTAGAGAGTGGCCCTGATAATGAGGGACCCCCACCATCTGTGTGCAAGGCCAGGGACCCTGCCACACAGAATAGTCCTTTAGGGGGCAAAACAATAAAAGGAGCTAGAACCTCAACAGGGGTTTTGGAGGCAATATAACTTGGGTTTCAATTGGTTTGTTTCAGAATGATGGATCATATAGGCCACATTTTTACTGAACACTTGTTGGGTAATTTTATAGGTCAGTTTTAAGGGTGTCATAATTTATTCTCCCTCATGTTGTTCCAAACCTGTATGACTATTCTTCTTCTGTGGAACATAAAAGAAGATATTTTGACGAAATATAGAAGTAGAAGTTTTTGTCCATGGAATGAAAGTCATTGGTATCAAATGAGATCAACCTCATTGGACCCCATTGTCTTTTTTGTATGCAATTCTTTCAACATATCTTCTTTTGTGTTCCACAGAAGAAAGTAATTCTTACAGGTTTGGAATGACATAAGGGTGAGTAAATGATGACAGAATGTTCTTTATTGGGTGAACTATCACTTCACCTAATATTATATTACTGCTCTGCCTGCATTGACACCATTGTGTAAGAAATGAATTGAACTGGACGATGACATCACTGTTTTCTCCAGAACGGCTGTATAGCCGAAACAAATTTTGTTGCATTATTTTCCTGTTATCACTGTAAAGCTGCTTTGAAACAGTCTGTATTGTAAAAAAGCACTATATAAATAAAGATGACTTGACTTGACTTCAGTGGCTTATGGCTCGACACTTAGGGATGGTGTTCAAATTAGGGATGAAATGGTATGAAAATTTCATATCACGATTATAGTGACCCAAATTATCCCGATTATCAATATTATCACGGTTTTGTTCAAATGAGATTAAAGTGTTCAAAAAAAACTGATGCACACTGAAAACATTTCAACAAGTTTTATATTTGAAAATCAACAAATAAAACAAGCAGATCTGTGCACTTTTTTTAAGAAAGATTCTATTCTGTGGCATTTCCTTCCTTATAATGACCGTCGTCAATAGCAACGCATTATAACACAGTGCACATCCATGCTTTCATTTCATTCAAATGCGTCTTGTGTCTCTGTTTTTGATTGTATTGAAAATGAAATCAGAGGACTTTACTATTAATACTACTATAATTATTACTATAACTTCTTGTGATCATCTTGTCTGGTCAATAGTTTCGTACACTGTACAAAATGGATTTATAAACAGGTCAGATTTAAAACATTAATCTCAGTTCAATATGTCCGCTTAATTATTTATGTGGTAAAGAAAATCTGTGTAATAAGTGTACAATGAATACATTATTATCCCTTAAATGTCACCCTAGTCTTGCCTGAGCTTGTTCGTTCGTCTTTGGCTCAAGCTTCACGTTTTTATTTCCCAGACGTAGTTTTAGTATTGAGGTCAAAGTCCACCTGCCTTGCGTTCGCAGATTTGAAGTGTTTGCCGCTATTGCAGCGACTTTATTTTTGCATGTTCTGCAGACAGGGTGACCATACTCGATTAAGTTTCCCTCAGGACTTTTGTAAAATCCAAAATATGACCACACCTAAGATTTGGTGCTTTTAGAAGGCTGAAAAATCTCCAGGCGCTGTCACTGCCTTCCGCCATTTCTTCTCTGACGCTCGCTGGCTAGTTTTCAAAATCGTGATAATCAAACACGGTTTTAATGATAACTACATTTTAAACGATATTACTAACCGTCAGTACATTTTATCGTGGTTTATCGTGAAACCGGTAATCGTTCCATCCCTAGTTCAAATTCTGTCCAGAAACCAGACAGATGTTGACTTACATAACATTGTACGTTATAATGTACTTCCTCATACTGCAAGGTGCTTTACAGTGAAAACCAAGTGGTGCAGCCAAACCTGTACCACATGTCTCTTGTGAAGTGAAGCCTATAGCTCTCCATTAAACCTGAATTTCTTGTACCTTTCATTCAGTTATTCAACTAGTACAGTCATTTGACCGTATGAGTTCAACAGCATACGTTGTGAGCTAAGAGTGCATGTTTGTACACATCTCTTCATTTACCTGGATTTTAGTTCCAGCTAATATATTGTTAATATTCATTTTGTAATTGTTCCATAACACTTGTTAACTTTAGTTAATTTGTTTTTACTGTTGGAAGTTCTGTGTGTAACTGGTGCACAGTGATAAATGATGAATGAGACTTGGTGAAGAATCATCTTACGTTTAAAAACATAGTAGATTATCTAAAGTGGTTGGTTTAAAAACAGCTGCCTTTAATGTATTTATAAATTATAAGCTCATAAGTTTAAAATAGTAATAGTAGTACAGTTTTAGGGCTTTGTCTAGTTCTACAGTATATACCAGCAGAGCAACATCTCTGATTTCAATTCCTGTTTAGATAAGATGCTTTGCAGAATATCAGAAAGCAACATCAAGAATTTACAATCACTGCTTGAAATACACTAATTTAGCCTCATATAGTCTTTTCACTATCAGTCATTACAAAATATTATACTTTTCTTATGCTAATGATATGTTGCACCTGTTTGCCTGTGTTTACAGTAATGCATTTTCTCAACATACACTGGCATCTGTGTGCCTATTTCAATCTGTTACTTGTATCCCACATGGCATGTAAACACTTGTGGTGTTTATTTTAGAGCTGTCAATCGATTAAAAAATTTAATCTAATTAATTACATACGCTGTGATTAATTCATCTAAATTAATCGCATACATAATTTTTGCTGTGAAAGTATTTTTAATATTTCAATTCAAAAGAATCAATGAATAATCAGCATTAGTGACATTAAAGTTCAAAAACTCTATTTTCACTGCTCAAATATTGGCCATAACAATCAACAATATGACCTAATATGCTGAGGAAATAAATTAAATAAAAAGTGCTTCAGGAAGAAGATTTTTTTCACTGTACATACAAGGAAACTGGTCTGCAGGACATTTAGCAAGGGAATTGCTCAGTTGGTCACATACAGATTTTGTTTCAGCGTTTGCTCCAATGTGGTTTGAAGATGACGTTGACTGCTAGAGTTGGTATTACAGGACATGCTAGGTCGTACCTCCGGATTAACGTTAACTCCTGGATGCTTTGCATTGATGTGGTACTTTAAAGTTGACGAACTCCAGTGATATGAAAATTCCTTGCTGCAGACATTGCAGACGACTTTATTTTTATCAACACTTCCATCAGGCCGTTTTTTATAAGTAAATGTTCAACTTCGCATAAATGATCCAGGCAGCGCGTTCTCGTCTCCCTCCTTCATTTTATAGTCGAATGGTGGTGAATGGAACAGCTCAGGGTCAAAGTTCAATCCGAAATAGATTAATCTGCGTTATTTTTTTTAACGCGTTATTTTTTCTCAGATTAATTAATCAAAATTAATGTGTTATTTTGACAGCCCTAGTTTATTTACATGCTATTTATTAGCTGCAGAGTTGATCAAGATGAGATGGCGTGCATTTGGCCCACCACTTTAGAAACAAGGCCATTTATATTATTACTTCTACACAGTGTGGTGGCATGGATAGATTATGGAGATTCTTGGATGTCGGTCAATTAATAGTAGACGTGTATAGTGTATTGGAATTGGTATACATTTTATAAATCGGTTAGTCTCTGTCAGATCTCATTTTACATTTTCTGGACTATTATACGCATTCTACATCAGGTTCCTTTACTATGATGCATGGTCTGCACGGTATATCGGTTTAGCATCGATATCGCGATGTGTGCATCCGTGATAGTCACATTGCAGGAAGTTTTTGATTCGGAACACAAATGATTAGCAGATTAATTGCAAAGCTTAACCATCATAGAGTGAAAGTTTATCATTTGCATGTGTTTTTAAGTCCTGTTAGTTTAAACACCAAGCACAAGAAGACTGTAACGCGTGCTGTTTTCTGTGAGTGCGCACAGAGCCGCACAGACGGTACGTGAACAGCGAAATTCAGGCCTCTTTCTATTCTTTTGAGCTTGAACCGACACATGCACACAAAATTAAGTCAAAATGCCCGTCTCGACGAGCATCCTCATAAACACAGTCGGTTATGTGTTAAAGGAACACGCCGACTTTTTGAGATTTTAGCTTATTCACCGTATCCCCCAGAGTTAGATAAGTCCATACATACCATTTTTATCTCCGTGCATGCCCTAACTCTGAAAAGATGAAAAGTTGCAATTTTCTAGACCAATATGGCTAGGGACTATACTCTCATTCCTGCGTAATAATCCAGGAACTTTGTTGCCGTACCATGAGTGCAGCGGCGCAATGATATTACGCAGCGCCTGAAAATATAATATCATTGCACCGCTGCACCCATGGAACCCATCAAGTTCCTTGATTATTACGCAGGAATTAGAGTATAGTCCCTAGCCATATTGGTCTAGAAAATTGCAACTTTTAATTTTCCATCGGTCTTAGTACATGATGTAACTATACACATCACAACATGTAAATAGGAAAATGTTGCTGTTTTGTCATTTATTGAGCAGTAGGCTAGATGGAGCCGTTTACCTCCAGTCTTTGTGCTAAGATAGGCTAGCGGTGGGTGCGTCAGACAGAGTTATGGCATGCACGAAGATAAAAATGGTATGTATGGACTTATCTAACTCTGGGGGATACGGTGAATAAGCTAAAGTCCCAAAAAGTCGGTGTGTTCCTTTAAGAAAAAAAAGAAAACGGATGCATATCATTATATTGGATCGTGCATTCGTCTTAAAGTGACAGCAGCCTAATATACCTATATACATATACATGTTTGTCACCACCAATTGGAATTAAAGGGTTAGTTTACCCAAAAGTGACATTTCTGTCATTAAATGAATTACTCACCCTCATGTCATTCCAAACCCGTAAGACTTTCGATCCTCTTCGGAACACAAATTAAGATATTTTTGATGAAATCCGAGAGCTTTCTGTCCCCCGATAGACTGCAACGTTATTACCACTTTCAAGGCCCAGAAAGGTAGTAAAGACATAGCCGGCTCACTAATGGCCGATGCTGTTCACGTGAGCACCACGACGCATGCGTGAGATTCTGATGCAGGAGCTGGCCAATACTGAGCCGACGTTCTGACGTAGAACCCGTAAGCGTTTTTTTCAATATCATGCAGCCCTAATGTATGGCTACTATAGGTTTAGGGTTCACCTGTTAGATGAGTTTGTCTGCCCCTTATATGCTAATAGTACATAGTATACAATAAGCAACTGATACTAAGGCTGATTTGACTATCAATGAATGGTTTTAAATCTATATTCATTTTAATTAACCAATATTAATTCTTGATCTTTTAGTCTGTTGTTTTCTGGTAATGTTGTTACTCGTAGTGTGCCTGCCATTCAGTCTCATCTTTCAAACTCTGTAAATTTTATCACAAAAGTCAAACAATAGTTTGATGCTCTTTAATGTGTTGTGACACCACTTTATCCACCTCAGCTCAGTTCAGCGGTAGAACGGAGCTACTATCAAGATTCATGAAATCTTGAGGCCGATACAATGTCATTTTGTAGAAACAGCCCTCATAAAGCTGTTTGTAATGATGCAGGATGCTGGCTTCATGTGATTAGAGTTTGATGTTGGCGGTCTATGTCGGGCTTATCCTTGATTTCAAGTCATTTTTTTCACACATCTATCCCAGAAATATTTTGCATTCTCTACTGCAGCACTAGTATTAGAAAAAGACTGAAATCTTTGCACAGATTCCACGGCAGTGATTATGTAGATTCAATAGACCTGGTGTCAGTGGTACGTGACTATGCATACTTGTCTGTTGAGCAACAAACATTAATCTGTTGTAAATTTGCAGCACTTTCACTTTGTGGGCTTGTCTTTGCAGTGCATGAACTTGCATAGCCTCTCCCTTTCAGTGCTCTCAGGAGTGATGGTTGGGTTAATACTGGTGTTCAGACTAAGGGTTTGCGTTCATGGAATGTAAATGTTCAAGCTTTTCAGAAAACTGCGGTTCGTCTTTGTTTTAGATACTGTAGTTGGCATCGTCCCTTATGAACCCTAAAAAATAATCGCTCTAATGATAGTAGCGTAAAGACTTTTGTTTGACAATCTAAAGTTCAGCACATTACATCCCTCTCTACACATTAACACTTTTGCCTCCACAAGTATGTACTCAAGTATACACTTGCCATGAAAAGACACTTTTATCCCCACTTGTCTAGCCCTGCGGGACAAAATGAAATAGAATTTTGCACCTACACAAAAATGTTTGGATCACTGTGACGTGATTAGGGCACACACCTCTTTCCTGGCCATGACATTTTTATAACTTCTTCTGAGAAGCATCTCATCTGCAGTGTATAAGGTACAAAAAGACGTTTTCAGATGTTGTTTTAATATTGAGTAAAACATTAATATCCCTTTTTTCTTGGCTGAAAAGTCTTGTTTTCACAACATTTACCAAAGCTCGGTTGCTTTTTTTTTATGGCCATAGGAATAACTATAGGGTGGGCGATATACCTGTAGACACAATTAACCGGTAAAAAAGTGTCAACCGGTAGAGATTTTGGACTATCGTAATGTGGTTACGCTCTCATGTGACGTTGCTATGTGGCACAGTAACAAAAGCATATCGTTTTCATGTGTTTTTAAGCATTGCGGTTTAAAAACGGGTGATTTTTAAACTGTTGAGGCACAATTAGCAGCGAAAACGAACTCATTTCAGTATATGCGGGCACTTCCTGAGAGACGAGCGACATGAAGCCTGCGACATGAGCGTGTGAGAACTGAACTTATTGGGCTTGGTCTTGAATGGTTAAATATATACATACTAGGGTTGCACAATATTGGGAAAAAATTGCATTGCAATGTTTAGTTTTTCTGTGATATATATTGCGATATAAAAACAATTACACCAGATGATTTGAATAGCTATATTTGAAAATAATTAATCATTCTAGAATAATTTTTTGTAGGGGAGTGAATCTGCATAGAAAATAATAAACATATTACAAGAACGGCTTTCGTACAGCTTTCCGCTGGAAGTTAGTTATTTTAGTCTATAAGTTTTAAATATGGATATTTTTCTTACAAATGCACCAGAAGGCCTTTATTATGTGTTATATGATGGATAGATGCACTTTTATGGACTTTATAAACTTTATAAGGCAACAATTCACTGCCATTACAATGCTTGGATTAGCCAGGACTTTTTTAATATAACTCAGATTTTATTCGTCTGAAAGAAGAATGTCATATACACCTAGGATGAATTGAGGGTGAGTAAATAATTGGCTAATTTTCATTTTTGGGTGAACTAACCCTTTAAAAACAATGTCTATCGCGGATGCGCACATTGCGATATCGATGCTGAAACGATATACCGTGCAGCCCTAATACATACTTATGTGTTAAATTGACCGTGTATTTGCATGTAATTTATATCTAAAGTGTATATTAGCAGTTGGGAGGGAAAACACACAAGTATATTGGATCCGTGCAGTCTGTCTTAAAGTGACAGCATCCAAATTTACCAGCTGTCATTAATGCTAATCAAACAACAAAAAAGAGAGAAAATCTTTCACTGCTCTTGACTGAATCACTTTTGTAACTTTAATAAGAAAAAATTTATATTTAATTTACACAGTTAAGACTATACATTTGTTTTTTTTATTCATTTAATTACTTTATACATTTTATGTAGTATTTCTAGTGCTTGAAGTAGGTCTATTTCATTTGTGTCTGTTCTATCACTGTTTACTTGACTTAAGTAAGCTTGAGAGTTTTTTAGGCTATTATTCGTTTTTTTTTTAATGATATTGAAAATGGTGATAAGAATTTTGACATTACCCTATCGTGATATAAGATTTTGGTCAAATTGCCCACCCCTACATTAACCTTAGCGACAGTGACCAAATATCAAAGATGGCGACATCCATAAAACTGAAAAGTCTTATCACTTTTGATACAACAAGTGCCCAATCCAGCCGTGAGTTCATCTGTCAAATCTTCATCAACCGACAGCAGTTTTTATAGTCGTCCATAGAACACGAAACTGATGGGAACAGCTCCGGTCGAAACCTTCAGATTTCAAATAACTGAAAGCGAAACCACACACTTAAACCTGCTACACACAGTAGACATGCATATGTGCAGCGCATAACGGCTCTCTCACACTGTATGACGTGATAGACGACTAGTTGTCCAGTCCGGTTCCGTTCACACTGCATGGGTTTTCTCAGAATGCGGTTGTGGTTCCTGAAAATTTGCAGGTGTGAGTTCAGACGTAACCTGGACCGACAACCGTATTCTGCTGCTGTGTGAACGTGGCCAATGATTCATTAGCAAATCTGAATTACTTTTAAATTATTAGTAATTATTAGTAATCACAAATGACTGGAAATTCATTAGTCAAAAATATGTGATCTTTTCTAAACATTGACATTTCTTTCATGTAGCAAAGCAGCTGACGCTTGAGTAATGAAGATTACAAAAACCCTTTCAAGCATTTTACTAGCTTGGATTAATGGAGCAACTCTGACACCATACAGAGCTACAAGTCTGAAGTTTGTTCCGCTTTCTCCGTCTTCCCTCCAAAACAGCCACATTTTAGAGCCAAAAGATACAGGTCATTAGCACGAAAAGCGGCATTGCCCAAAGCAAACATGACCCCGTCGGATTCACTGACCGTGCTTGGTATGCAGGTTCACTTTCCACACTCTCGTTTTACACTAGTGCCTCAGGTAACCGATGACTGTTTCCATTAATGGAGCTTTGCTTCTTATTAACAGATCAGACCAGCAACCACGATTAGGTAGGTTACGCTTAAGCTGTTCAACTGGAAAAGGGTGCTGCATTTTTTTAAATGGCACATTGTCTGTTCATTGAGAGGTGTAATGAAGCCTTTGATTATTTCTGCCTTTGCGCTTGCGACCATACAACCAGTTTATGTGCTAGCCAGGCGGATAGCACTTATAAATGGGATGAGCATGTTAAAAACAGTCAGCTCCCATTTAAAACTTTTCTGTAACAGTGACTTTAAGGGTTTTTTTGTATTATCATTTAATGTACGTATAATAATATTTATTTTAGGGCTGTCAAACGATTAATCGTGAATAATCGCATCCAAAATAAAAGTTTGCAATATATGTGTGTGTACAGTGTATAATTATTATGTATATTTAAATATACACACATACATGTATATATTTAAGAAATATTTGCATATATATACACTCACCTAAAGGATTATTAGGAACACCTGTTCAATTTCTAATAATAATCAACCAATCACATGGCAGTTGCTTCAATGCATTTAGGGGTGTGGTCCTGGTCAAGACAATCTCCTGAACTCCAAACTGAATGTCAGAATGGGAAAGAAAGGTGATTTAAGCAATTTTGAGCGTGGCATGGTTGTTGGTGCCAGACGGGCCGCTCTAAGTATTTCACAATCTGCTCAGTTACTGGGATTTTCACGCACAACCATTTCTAGAGTTTACAAAGAATGGTGTGAAAAGGGAAAAACATCCAGTATGCGGCAGTCCTGTGGGCAAAAATGCCTTGTCGATGCTAGAGGTCAGAGGAGAATGGGCCAACTGATTTAAGCTGATAGAAAAGCAACTTTGACTGAAATAACCACTCGTTACAACCGAGGTATGCAGCAAAGCATTTGTGAAGCCACAACACGCACAACCTTGAGGCGGATGGGCTACAACAGCAGAAGACCCCACCGGGTACCACTCATCTCCAGTACAAATAGGAAAAAGAGGCTACAATTTGCACGAGCTCACCAAAATTGGACAGTTGAATACTGGAAAAATGTTGCCTGGTCTGATGAGTCTCGATTTCTGTTGAGACATTCAGATGGTAGAGTCAGAATTTGGCGTAAACAGAATGAGAACATGGATCCATCATGCCTTGTTACCACTGTGCAGGCTGGTGGTGGTGGTGTAATGGTGTGGGGGATGTTTTCTTGGCACACTTTAGGCCCCTTAGTGCCAATTGGGCATCGTTTAAATGCCACGGCCTACCTGAGCATTGTTTCTGACCATGTCCATCCCTTTATGACCACCATGTACCCATCCTCTGATGGCTACTTCCAGCAGGATAATGCACCATGTCACAAAACTCGAATCATTTCAAATTGGTTTCTTGAACATGACAATGAGTTCACTGTACTAAAATGGCCCCCACAGTCACCAGATCTCAACCCAATAGAGCATCTTTGGGATGTGGTGGAACGGGAGCTTCGTGCCCTGGATGTGCATCCCACAAATCTCCATCAACTGCAAGATGCTATCCTATCAATATGGGCCAACATTTCTAAAGAATGCTTTCAGCACCTTGTTGAATCAATGCCACGTAGAATTAAGGCAGTTCTGAAGGCGAAAGGGGGTCAAACACAGTATTAGTATGGTGTTCCTAATAATCCTTTAGGTGAGTGTGTGTGTGTATATATATATATATATATATATATATATATATATATATATATATATATATATATATATATATATACACTTACCTACATTTGAAATGATTCGAGCTTTGTGACATGGTGCATTATCCTGCTGGAAGTAGCCATCAGAGGATGGGTACATGGTGGATATAAAGGGATGGACATGGTCAGAAACAATGCTCAGGTAGGCCGTGGCATTTAAACGATGCCCAATTGGCACTAAGGGGCCAAAAGTGTGCCAAGAAAACATCCCACACACCATTACACCACCACCACCACCATCCTGCACAGTGGTAACAAGGCATGATGGATCCATGTTCTCATTCTGTTTACGCCAAATTCTGACTCTACCATCTGATTGTCTCAACAGAAATCGAGACTCATCAGCCCAGGCAACATTTTTCCAGTTTTCAACTGTCCAATTTTGGTGAGCTCGTGCAAATTGTAGCCTCTTTTTCCTATTTGTAGTGGAGATGAGTGGTACCCGGTGGGGTCTTCTGCTGTTGTAGCCCATCCGCCTCAAGGTTGTGCATGTTGTGGCTTCACAAATGCTTTGCTGCATACCTCAGTTGTAACGAGTGGTTATTTCAGTCAAAGTTGCTCTTCTATCAGCTTGAATCAGTCGGCCCATTCTCCTCTGACCTCTAGCATCAACAAGGCATTTTCGCCCACAGGACTGCCGCATACTGGATGTTTTTCCCTTTTCACACCATTCTTTGTAAACTCTAGAAATGGTTGTGCGTGAAAATCCCAGTAACTGAGCAGATTGTGAAATACTCAGATCGGCCCGTCTGGCACCAACAACCATGCCACGCTCAAAATTTCTTAAATCACCTTTCTTTCCCATTCTGACATTCAGTTTGGAGTTCAAGAGATTGTCTTGACCAGGACCACACCCCTAAATGCATTGAAGCAACTGCCATGTGATTGGTTGATTAGATAATTGCAATAATGAGAAATTGAACAGGTGTTCCTAATAATCCTTTAGGTGAGTGTATATATATGTATATATATATATATATTATACACAGCACACACACACATATATTACGCAAACACAAACTTTTATTTTGGATGCGATTATTAACGATTAATCGTTTGACAGCAGTTAGTTGGCAAATCCACATGAGTTGTATCATGATGCTGCCTGGTATTGTGATCCTTTAGCTTTAGTCCTTAAAGATACTGCTTATGCTGAGCTATGCATAATTTTTCAAAGTTCAGAGTGATGTACTAATTCACTCTTTTGTGGTGAATGAATAGTTACTGTGGGTGTTAGCATAAAGAGCGCCCATGAAAAGAGAATTACTCATTTCCAAACCCTTCTTATTATTAAGGCTGTAGGCTACTTGTTGGCAACCATGACACATTATCTTGATCTGGTATGTGTTGAGACAAGTATTGGGTGTAAAGTCTTGGACATAAGCATATTCTGAATATAATTGTAATTGTTCTATTTGTGAAAATACATATTTGTGATACATGATCTTCAGAGAACACACTTCTGTGATGCCAAGCATCCTACAAGATGCATAACATTACGTTACCTTTGATATTGAGTGTTCATTGAGTGTTGAGTTTCCATCCCAAACTACAAGTTGAACTCATGATATAAAGAGGATATGTTTTACACAAGTGTATGTAGAATAAGCATTAAGTGATGCGCCTTCAAGTAGAGTACAAGCGCACACACTGGGCCAATTCCCTATCGTCTTGAGAAACACCAACAACCTTTACAAGAATCATGTCTGATCTTGTAAGATTCATGTCTCACAGAATCCCTGTCTTCAGGCGATCAAAAGTGCTAGAGGTTTATATAAAAGGGTGAGGGAGACACTTAGTACTGTACATGCACTGTACACATACATAAGTCTGGGCTGTTACTACTTTTAAGAGCTACACACCCTCTCCCATTATTGCTGTAGTGTTTTGACAACTCAAATATACAAATCTGCTTGTCTAACCAAAAGTTGCCATTAAATAGTTTCATTAAGATTAAGGTTGGTATTTTGTAGTGATCTTTAATGTGAACACACTCTTTATTGCAATCTAGCATATGCAATTATTATTATTGAACAGCTATAACTTAATATCTTAGGATCTGTGGCTAATTGCATTTTATATAATTTTGGGTTTGATAGGATGTCTGGTTGCCTAGCAACTATAGTTACATTTGCAATATTCAAAACATAAGGCCGGCTAACTCGTTTTAGCAGGGAAATTAAAATTTCACATAAATCCCTCTCCTCATGGAGAACTGAAGTTACAGCATGAAACAATTTTCAGTATTTAACCTTATAAATAAATCAGAAATATTCTTTTCATTAACCACTTGGACATGGATTTTATATGTTTGCCAGATTTGAATAGATTTATTAGACTAAAAACAGTCTGTCTCAATTCTCTGTTTGTTTTACATATTTGCCTAAATTATGTTATTTTAGAAATTATATTAAATTAAAAATGTTTTTTTTTTTTTCCACAGAATGGAACAAGGAAATCCTGGGACTTTATGCAAACCCATGATAGGTAAGGATGTGTCTTTCTTTCTGATTTGATCCATACTTCTTCTTTTTTTAACAACAATAACACTTTGAAGTAAGCCCTCTCTGAATTATTTGACTGGTTTATTTGGTTTCTGTCTTCGACTGTGTTTCTTTCTCTTTGGAGTTCTGACTGCCCTCTAAATTTAGACATTCTGCTTTAATGAGAAATGGAGATTTGGATTTCCTGTTAGCCTATTTAACGATATTATCAGAGAGATGTCCATTGCATTGAGTTGCACAGAGTGTAAATCATTCAACATAATACTTCAAGGCAACTATAAACCTGGGAGTATTAGAGGCTTTTGGAGCTGGAATGTCTCACCACGGTGCAACAACAGGAAGTTCTCCCCTGCCCCAAATGTCTTTGTGTGCACATCTTGATCTCTCTTCAGTTCTGTCTTTTACACTCACACATCTCTATTGAGCTTTGTCATGATAAATCTGTCCCTTCTTTTCTTACTTTTATACACCGTCCTCTTTTTAGTAGGTTCAGGTAGACCTTGCAGCCCTCCGTGCAGTTACTGATCCTTGACCAGGCTTGAAGTGTCCTAGAGAGAGGCAGAAGCAGTTAAACTTCCATTCTGTTTTCCACACAACCCCTTCTCACCGACCCTAAGCGGTCTTTGGGTCATTACACACCTAAGAGCAGCCTCTTTGTACCTCTCCAGTTGTCAACTGCTGCCTTGAGATCACAGTGACCTTTCATACAGGGTTCATTAAAGCTATCGGTGAGGATTGAGAACCTCTGTGGACCGTGTGTCAATGTTGCAGTACAGTTTTATTTTCCATGGAGCTGTCTGGATATTCAATCCTTCTCAGCAAGTAGACCTGGTGGAACAAAGTGGCTACAAACTCTCTGGCCAATAATATAGCAAGAGTTACAGTATGTTTCTATATTAGGTTTTTTAAGAAGGCCTTTGTTCTTCAATGAGGAGCGTCTGGACCATGTCTGTGAGAAAGTGGTCCACAAAACAAAACAGTTTTATAACACCTCATCCTAAACATTCATTCAGACATGTAGTTTTTCTAATCTCAATCATAGACTGTAAAAAAAGATGGACGACGTACCTCCACTCGTCTATTGTAGAAAAGCTGCTAATGTCCCAATATGGCCCGAGTCTGCGCAGTAGTGAGCGTGAAGTGGAGCTGCAGTATCAAAGCTCCGCCCACACTCCCGCAGAATCGGTTACAGTTTACTGCAGAACAACTCATTATGTCGGTGTGAAATAAACAGTTATTTAAATGTAGAAATTAAAGCTAAAGCCAATTTTAACTTTGAAAAGATTGTCACTTTATTGTGTCAAACGTGTTCTGGAGCTGAAGAAGAAAGACACTCGTTCACCACCGAAAATGATGAGGTTTTCATATAAATCCCTTGATTATGAGAAGGTGCTTCATATTGTAAAAGCTGAACAGTTATTCGAATGTGAGTGTTTATGTGGTTTTATTTTGTATTCAATGCTACACCCATACACCACCATTCAAAAGTTTGGAATCAATAAGAATTTTTGAAGATATTTTGAAGACTTTTATTCAGCAAGGACACATTAAAGGGATAGTTCACCCAAAAATGAAAATTACCCCATGATTTACCCTCAAGCAATCCTAGGTTTATATGACTTTCTTCTTTCAGACGAACACAATTGGAGATACAGTATATTAAATAATGTCCAGGCTCTTCCCAGCTTTATAATGGCAGTGAATAGAGGACATGATTTTGAAAAAAGTGCATCCATCCATTATAAAAAATACTCCGGGGGGTTAATAAAGGCCTTCTGAAGCGAAACGATGTGTTTTTGTTAGAAAAATATCTATATTTATAACTTTGTAGATTAAAATAACTAGCTTCTGGCAGATGGCGGACGCAAGTCGTGCCTCTCGTGGTTCAAACTAATTGGGCCGGGCAACAAACTCAAGCTCCTCTTCTCTTATATTGAAATCCTCTGACATTTCTCTTTAAAATGTCTCGTTTTAAACTTCTAATTTGTGACCGGTGTTTTGTTTTACTCTATCTTCTGCACCTTTTATCTTTTACTCTATCTATCTTCATTCGTCAATACGTCATGCGTCAGGTCAGGGGTTATTCTTTCACTGTAAATCGATGCGTATGGCCGTCTGTCGGAAGCTAGTTATTTTAGTTTATAACGTTTTAAATATAGATTTTTTTTTATACACAAACACATCGCTTCGCTTCAGAAGGCCTTAATTACCCCCCCGGAGCCGTGTGGAGCACTGTTATGATGGATGGATGCACTTTTGGGGCTTCAAAATCAGGACCACCATTCACTGCCATTATAAAGCTTGGAAGAGCCAGGACATTTATTAATATAACTCTGATTGTATTCGTCTGAAAGAAGAATGTCATGTACACCTAGGATGACTTGAGGGTGAGTAAATAATGGGGTAATTTTCATTTTTGGGTGGACTATCCCTTTAAATTGATCAAAAGTGACAGTAAAGACATTTATAATGTTTTCTGTTTCAAATAAATGCTGTTCTTTCTATTCTTGTAGGAATCCTGAATAAAATGAATTACAGTTTTTACAAAAAATTAAGCAGCACAACTGTTTTCAACATTGATAATATTAAGAAATGTTTCTTGAGCAGCAAATCAACATATTAGAATGATTTCTGAAGGATCATGTGACACTGAAGACTGGAGTAATGATGCTGAAAATTCAGCTTTGACATCACAGGAATAAATCGCATTTTAAGTAGAAAAGTTATTTTAAATTGTAAATTGCAGCCTTGTTGAGGATAAGAGACTTCTTAAAATACATTTACAAAAAAATCTTACCTACCCCAAACTTTTGAACGATTGTGTATCTGCACTTGTTAAAATATTTTAAATCACCATTTGACTATGACTCATTGTTTTGTTGCACTGTTTAGTAGAGTGATGAATGAGGGGATCTGCAGTTGAAAGGTAAAGCCATTAAGAGGAGCATCTGTTCAGGTCATTAGTGCCACTGCTACAGTCTATTGTAAGCTGGTAGCCGCTGTCCTTTGTGAGGATTTTCTGGGGCGTTGATAAGTGTGTATGTTTGTCTGTAATCTTTCATCTACAGTTTTGGATTTGCATCAGTGTGTGATGTGAGCGATTAGTATAATGCTGCACCAGGCCTCTCCTTTTCTTCCTGCTGCTCCCGTTGCATTGCATCCCATAGCGAGAACCAAACAGCCCTAATGGACAGCAGGCTTAATGGCGTGTGACACGTCCTGCGTGACTTTGACAGTACTTCCATGGTGGAGAGGTGAAGCAGCAAAGAGCACGTCATTCAGACATGCCTCGGCTCGCTGGGGCACTGACCCGTCAGCCGCCGTTTTCAAGGGTTGACCCAGACTGCATTCTTCATTCCGGATAGTCTGTACTCCACAAAGGGAGGAGCCTAACTGACACCAGGTACGTACTTTCTCCTGATGGGATAGAAGCAAGAGGAGCTCTTAAACTGAAGCAGGACCCCGCTTAATCAAACCTCAAACCATCAAATCATGGTGTCTCCAGATGATAGCGCTTCCTTCCAAAAGTTTGTGTATATCTTGAGTAATATCAATTCAGGAACCGCTGCTGTTTCTGTTCTGAACAAATAAATGTACATTTATTATAATTAATTTATATATACAGGTGCTGGTCATATAATTAGAATATCATCAAAAAGTTGATTTATTTCACTAATTCCATTCAAAAAGTGAAACTTGTTTATTATATTCATTCATTACACACAGACAGATATATTTCAAATGTTTATTTCTTTTAATTTTGATGATTATAACTGACAACTAAGGAAAATCACAAATTTAGTATCTCAGAAAATTAGAATATTGTGAAAAGGTTCAATATTGAAGACACCTGGTGCCACACTCTAATCAGCTAATTAACTCAAAACACCTGCAAAGGCCTTTAAACGGTCTCTCAGTCTAGTTCTGTAGGCTACACAATCATGGGGAAGACTGCTGACTTGACAGTTGTCCAAAAAACGACCATTGACACCTTGCACAAGGAGGGCAAGACACAAAAGGTCATTGCAAAAGAGGCTGGCTGTTCACAGAGCTCTGTGTCCAAGCACATTAATAGAGAGGCGAAGGGAAGGAAAAGATGTGGTAGAAAAAAGTGTACAAGCAATAGGGATAACCGCACCCTGGAGAGGATTGTGAAACAAAACCCATTCAAAAATGTGGGGGAGATTCACAAAGAGTGGGCTGCAGCTGGAGTCAGTGCTTCAAGAACCACTACGCACAGACGTTTGCAAGACCTGGGTTTCAGCGGTCGCATTCCTTGTGTCAAGCCACTCTTGAACAACAGCGTCAGAAGCGTCTCGCCTGGGCTAAAGACAAAACGGACTAGACTGCTGCTGAGTGGTCCAAAGTTATGTTCTCTGATGAAAGTAAATTTTGCATTTCCTTTGGAAATCAGGGTCCCAGAGTCTGGAGGAAGAGAGGAGAGGCACACAATCCACGTTGCTTGAGGTCCAGTGTAAAGTTTCCACAGTCAGTGATTGTTTGGGGTGCCATGTCATCTGCTGGTGTTGGTCCACGGTGTTTTCTGAGGTCCAAGGTCAACGCAGCCGTATACCAGGAAGTTTTAGAGCACTTTATGCTTCCTGCTGCTGACCAACTTTATGGAGATGCAGATTTCATTTTCCAACAGGACTTGGCACCTGCACACAGTGCCAAAGGAACCAGTACCTGGTTTAAGGACCATGATATCCCTGTTCTTAATTGGCCAGCAAACTCGCCTGACCTTAACCCTATAGAAAATCTATGGGGTATTGTGAAGAGGAAGACGCGATATGCCAGACCCAACAATGCAGAAGAGCTGAAGGCCACTATAAGAGCAACCTGGGCTCTCATAACACCTGAGCAGTGCCACAGACTGATCGACTCCATGCCACGCCGCATTGCTGCAGTAATTCAGGCAAAAGGAGCCCCAACTAAGTATTGAGTGCTGTACATGCTCATACTTTTCCTGTTCATACTTTTCAGTTGGCCAAGATTTCTAAAAATCCTTTCTTTGTATTGGTCTTAAGTAATATTCTACGTTTCTGAGATACTGAATTTGGGATTTTCCTTAGTTGTCAGTTATAATCATCAAAATTAAAAGAAATAAACATTTGAAATACACTCACCTAAAGGATTATTAGGAACACCTGTTCAATTTCTCATTAATGCAATTATCTAATCAACCAATCACATGGCAGTTGCTTCAATGCATTTAGGGGTGGGGTCCTGGTCAAGACAATCTCCTGAACTCCAAACTGAATGTCAGAATGGGAAAGAAAGGTGATTTAAGCAATTTTGAGCGTGGCATGGTTGTTGGTGCCAGACGGGCCGGTCTGAGTATTTCACAATCTGCTCAGTTACTGGGATTTTCACAACCATTTCTAGAGTTTACAAAGAATGGTGTGAAAAGGGAAAAACATCCAGTATGCGGCAGTCCTGTGGGCGAAAATGCCTTGTTGATGCTAGAGGTCAGAGGAGAATGGGCCGACTGATTCAAGCTGATAGAAGAGCAACTTTGACTGAAATAACCACTCGTTACAACCGAGGTATGCAGCAAAGCATTTGTGAAGCCACAACACGCACAACCTTGAGGCGGATGGGCTACAACAGCAGAAGACCCCACCGGGTACCACTCATCTCCACTACAAATAGGAAAAAGAGGCTACAATTTGCACGAGCTCACCAAAATTGGACAGTTGAAGACTGGAAAAATGTTGCCTGGTCTGATGAGTCTCGATTTCTGTTGAGACATTCAGATGGTAGAGTCAGAATTTGGCGTAAACAGAATGAGAACATGGATCCATCATGCCTTGTTACCACTGTGCAGGCTGGTGGTGGTGGTGTAATGGTGTGGGGGATGTTTTCTTGGCACACTTTAGGCCCCTTAGTGCCAATTGGGCATCGTTTAAATGCCACGGCCTACCTGAGCATTGTTTCTGACTATGTCCATCCCTTTATGACCAACATGTACCCATCCTCTGATGGCTACTGATGGATAATGCACCATGTCACAAAGCTCGAATCATTTCAAATTGGTTTCTTGAACATGACAATGAGTTCACTGTACTAAAATGGCCCCCACAGTCACCAGATCTCAACCCAATAGAGCACCTTTGGAATGTGGTGGAACGGGAGCTTCGTGCCCTGGATGTGCATCCCACAAATCTCCATCAACTGCAAGATGCTATCCTATCAATATGGGCCAACATTTCTAAAGAATGCTTTCAGCACCTTGTTGAATCAATGCCACGTAGAATTAAGGCAGTTCTGAAGGCGAAAGGGGGTCAAACACAGTATTAGTATGGTGTTCCTAATAATCCTTTAGGTGAGTGTATATCAGTCTGTGTGTAATGAATGAATATAATATACAAGTTTCACTTTTTGAATGGAATTAGTGAAATAAATCAACTTTTTGATGATATTCTAATTATATGACCAGCACCTGTATATACGTTAATTATTTTTCCAGTTTAATGCGTTGAAAATATTTAACACAATTAACGCAGCATCTGTTTTTTCTATTATATCATCATGCTCTTATTCATGCAAATGCTTTTAAACCATTTAAGCATGACAAAGAGAAAAGACAAAGAGAATGTGCTGTCTGTGAATGTCCTGTCTATGTGACACACACACGCCACGCAGAAGAGACGCATGCTAGTATCGCACGCAGACAGCGCACCAGAATCTACTTCTCTTTCACGCTTGAACGAACAATAACACAGATTTATGCCAAAATGCTCGTTTTGTAGAGTTTAATAAGAGTAGTCTTAAATGAGTTAAAGGTGCACTATGTAACTTTTCCATCCGCTAGAGGTCACCTATTCAAAACAAAGGCGTAGTTTGATGACGGCAAGTTTGAATCTTGGGACATGTGGTCTTCACCTCGCAGCCGGTGGAAAAGAATCGGGATAGGACTCAGGCAGAAATCATGTTCATGGATGCGATTATTAACGTTACTGTAGTATGAAGCAGAGCAGACCAGAGTGTTGTGGAAGCTGAGCAAGGCCGCTGGAGTGATTGCGCAACACACGCCTCGCAAGCAGCGGGACTTTTATAAATATAGGATTAATCTATATTTAATTTATAATTTATGCAGTGCAGACTGTTTGATAACTTTATTAAATTTCTGTATATTTCCTATACTGTTAGACATTTATATATTAATATGACGTGTATTATGGATTTATGTGAGGATTGTTTTAAGTTCACTTAAATTAAAAGTTATATTTTTTGAAGCCTGATAAATGTAAAAAAAATTGATAGCTTTCAATTACACTGTAATGTTGAATGTCTATAATGTTTAAAAATTTAAAAAATAATCATTTTCATAGAGACATCAGTATCAGTATTAGTATCAATGATACTGGCCTTCATTCATAAAAAGATGCCATTTAAAATATGCTGTCTTTATGTTTCTACATTAATTTGGAGATTAACTGTGAAATTATTACATTATAAAATATATTAAAAACATAAGTGTTTTATACGCGATTAATCACAGAAAAATGTGATTTAGTCTAGTTATTTTTTTAAGCGATTGACAGCACTAATATTTATATAAACAAATCCAAATATTATTTTCAAGTGATGGCCAATAATTGATAAATGGCCGGAATTAAAATTATATAATAATTTGTCTAAATTAAAATAAAACAGTAAAAAAAAAACTAAAATTAGTAATTTTAAATGCCACAGGTGAGTTTAGGCTTTACAACCTTATAATGAACAGTATGAAAACAAATCTTTAAAAAAAATGCAATTATTTTAATTATTTAGTGCATTTAGAGATTATTTTCGAAACAGAAAGTACATTTCACAGTCGGGTGTCGTCATGTTAACAGGTGATAAACCGTAGTAAAGTTTTTCAGCAAAGAGCGACCTCAATATTTCAATCAAACAAATTTTACATATTGTTTCTCTAGCATATTTTTGGTCATGGTGAAGTGCGTCCTCACTGCTGACGTTTACCTTTTGTAGCTTATGTTGTGTGCACAAAATGGGAACTGTAACTTTTTTCGATTTCAGCACTCCAAAACCTTTTTTTTTTTGCTATTTTGCCAGAATATTTCTAGTTGTCGAAATTTTGGTGCATCACTAAAATTATTTGTGTTTTTAAAGAAGTGCTGTAAGTAGCAAAGTTAATTAATCTAAGTGTACAATATGGGAATCTATAAGTAATCTGTATCATTTGATAACCAAAATGGTACTGATATTGTGCTCCTTTTATTTTTATGTGTCAGTGTGGCAATGTTAAAAACTTGTTTCAGCAGAGAACAAATGCTTGTAGGTAAGATTCAGGATTGTGTGTGTGTGTGTGTGTGTGTGTGTGTGTGTGTAGGTTTGCATTCAGGCAGTGTGGGTAATATCTGGCACGCATTCACCATGGGAAAGGCAGGGCAGGGCTTCCTGCCTCTACGGACATATCCGCTTTCTCCACTCAAAGAGCCGTCTTGCTCTCCTTTGCCATCCAAAAAATCACGCTAATACAACATATTATTATAGCAAATAATGATCTGATCTGTGAAGATCGACAAATCTTGCACTCTAAAAGTGCAGTCACATTTAGCATTATTCAGCGAATTTCCCAGGCAAAATCTAGTCATTGTAATCCAAGCGTTTAGGAATTATGCGTGAATGTGAAAATATTCCCACGCAGATTTAGCAATGGTTTCAAGATGGCCGCACATTTGCTGCATTGAAAACTCCTTGGTTTGAAATTTTTTTTTTCATAATTTTGTTTAGAGGTCTCCTACAACAGGTTTACATGCATACAAGATCAAAAAACACTTTAATTTTCTCATAATATACATTGCACATCACCACATTTTTCAATGATTCTCAAACGACTTAAATCTCTCTAAATCCCTGCTTTCTGCAAGCCTGCTCTGCTTTGATTGGTCAGACAGCCCAGTGTGTTGTGATTTGTCTACAGCTTGCAGCGTGTGTCGGAAACAAAACACCCATTACCATAACTGAACTTCAGCTATGAAGGCTTCCTCAGTCCTCAGTGATTGTACACACTGTAAAGACAGTAACGATGACGTTTATTTTACCATATCAATCCGAGCGTGAGTCTGATGATGAAACACTGGAAGAACTAGTTATTCAACCCGAACCTCCATCGCAAGGACGACTTGAGCAGGACATTTCTCAGTGATACGCTACTCATTTTGAGGTACATTATGAGATGTTGCAACTGTAATTCCTCACCATCAGCATTAACAAGTGTATGTCCATCAACAAACTGATGTGTATATTTCTAATTTATTGCAGTACACATGCAAGAACTGTATCAATAATGGTGCATATGTTAGCCCAGCACTAACATGAATGAATGATGTAACTCTGAAGTTTGCAAAACAAATCGTGCTCCATCCTTTATCTTTATTCAAAGTAGTAAGAATGACAGACAATCTGCATTAATAGACACAGTTTTGGGTAATAGTGGCCCAGCTGATTAGCATTAACTATTTCAGTAAGACAGTAATAACGTGAGTCAGCCGGAAACTTACACAATATACAATACAGAACTACATACATCAAAATATATACATCAATAATTATTCATACTTACAGGTTGTGATTCTGAGGATTAAGTTGCTCCGTTTAAACTACTGACCCATCTTTCAAGAGCAAGTGTTTTGCGAACTCCCGCAAGATTTGAAAAGGAGTCGTCAGTAAAATCCCACGTTGAAGGGCTGATCAAGTTGTTTGCGGGCGGACAACGTACAATAGGCAGGAATTATGCAAATGTCTTTTCTAGTGACGTAGAACTGTCACACAGTGGGATTAGAATTACAGACGACTCGTTTAGCCAGTTCAGAGTCAATTCTTTCTTTTGGGAGACAATAACTTTATTTATCTTGCACTTTTGACTTTACAACTTTGCAGAACGTTTACATTTACAAACCGCTACACACTGCATGAAAGGGAATATTCGAAAAACCATAATAGGGGCACTTTAAATTCAACAGCCATTCGTCTAGTCCAGCTCAGTGTGCTAGCATGGTATTTGTCGGACTAACAGATCTAAATAGAATGATGCATATATACATGTTATTTGGCCTCAATGTTGAATGCATGGTTCAACAGACACCCCCGTTGTATTTAATCCTTAAATATTCGGTTATGCATAAGGCAGTTGAAGACTGTGACTCAACTACGCAAAAACGGCTGTAGCTTGATTATAATAGTAAAATACTTGGGTGTATTTGTACATATTTTTTTATTTATTTGTGGATGACATTTTTTTTCGCTTAGATCTCCGGAGTCAGATGGTTTGTCAGGTATGTGTTGTCCTGGTTGGAGAGTTGGAGAAGGATGCTGCTTGTATAAGTGTGAAAGTGCTGTACAGAGACACTCTGTCCTCTGACCTCCTGCCATGCTGAGCTATTAGTTAGTCCACTGAGGCCTGGCTATCCCAGTATGCTTCAGTGGATAAATCCTATTATACAGAGATCCTTAAGAAGCAGGGATTTATTCTCTTCTTCTTAAGGCATTATGTTCAGCGTCAAACCGAGATAAAGTGAAAAGCCAAGACCACATCCAAGGTGTTAATCCTGGGTGATTTGTTGGGGCTCGATGGAGCAAGGGTGTCCATGTGCCTCTCTTTTTCACACACATGCTCATGTTCACTTACTCTCTTTATCACTAAGCCTACCCGAGTTTTTGGATCAGTTGTTTGTTGTTGCTCTTGCAGGACTGGGTGCATTAACGGGAAGGCAAGTTATCCATTGTTGAGTACTGTTCCAAGTGGAACCACTTTTCTAAATTACAACTCAGCTTCTAAATTCATTCCTCTTCTTTTTCTTTCCTCTCTCCAGTGTCTCTGTGCTGATTTTCAACACCACCTCACACTGTTTTATCCTGGTCAAGCAGTTCCGCCCAGGTAACGCCCTGCAGTTTTCCAAACTTTTGAATTTTGATTTTGATTGATTTTAGTTGTAATCTTGTTTTCTTCACCCCAATTTAATGAATGTTTCGTACAACTAAATTTTCTACATCCATGAGATTTTCAGAAGGTTTAAGGCTGTAAAGGTATTTTTCAATTACCGTAGATGTCAGGGTTGTGCAACATTCTGAAGAAATATCTCCCTTTCAATTCATGAGTTTGAATTGGAATGACAGGCAGTGGAATTTACTAGAATTGCAATTTAACTCATTCAGCACAAACTGTGCTTCCATAATATGTGAGCAACATGTATGTACATGCTTGTATTTTTGAGAGAATAGCGTTTATGCATGTTTTTTGAAAAAACAAAAAATTTAACTCACTGAATTAAGGCCACAAAATGCACAGAAGATATATGTCAAAAAGACTTTTAATTAATGGATGTTGTTGCCTAGAGTTTTTGCTTCAAACTGATGTGAGAATTATTGTGCCTGCTCATTTACATAAAACAATACATTTGATTTAAATTTTGTAAGACACTTTTTCTTTACAAAGGCCATATGCGAGGAGGTGTGAATGATCATGAATAATGCTGTGATTTACACCTGAGAGAACAAAAGAATCCATAATGAGCTGCATAATGAATGAGCATTTGAGTCAGGTAGGCTATGTGAGAGGAAGCTAAGGGTGGGGATACTGATAACAGGATCAACTATTGTATTAACCTTAATATAATGTCCACTCTTAACAGAAAACATGATATTGCTGATATTGCACAGCATGTGAACAAAATTTTGTATAGGCCTATTATATTTAAATTATATACAGTACCTGTCAAAAGATTGGACACATTTTATTTTTAATGTTTTTGAAAGAAGTCTCATGGTCATCAATCCTGTATTTATTTGATCAAAAATACAGAAAAAAACATTAATATTGTGAAATATTATTACAATTTGAAATAATGGTTTTCTATTTTAATATACTTTAAAATCTAATTTATTTTGGTGATGTAAAACTGAATTTTCATCAGCCATTAATCCAGTCTTCAATGTCACATGATCCTTCAGAAGTCATTCTTATATGCTGATTTATTATCAATGTTGGAACCTGCTGTGCTTCTTAATATTTTTTATAACCTGTGATACTTTTTTCAGGATTCTTGGATGAATAAATGAAGTAATGGCTGATAAAAATTAAGCTTTGCATCACAGAAATAAATGATATTTTATAGTATATTAAAATAGAAAACCATTATTTTAATTCTTATGAGTTATTCTGTATTTTTGGTCAAATAAATGCTTGAGCACAAGAGAGTTTTCAAAAACATTAATTCGAATAGTAATGTGTTCATTTATAAAACACACTCCAGTTCACGTGCAATGCATGATCGCCGGCACTTATTATAGGCTATTGTCTGCAATATTTGCTTTTTATTTAATAAATCCAGGCAATTGGCTGATGAAACATTGATTAAAATTAAGATACAATTTATACAAAGCAAAATTCACTTTAAAGAAAGGATTTACAAAACAAAACTTCTTTTGCGGTTTAATATTCACAGACACTAACAGAATAAACTTACCTCACAATCAGCGGCTGAATCCGTTGCTCTTAGAAATAAACAGCTTTTCTTCTGAGGTAAATTATTCCAGGATTATTCCCCACCGCGTCTCAAAACGATGCAAAGTACATGCACTAATCTTGATGTGTTTATTCGAGTTGATGTGGGCGTTGACTGTTCGCATGGATCGTGTCAGTATTTGACTTTCAAAAGAATGCGCGCTCCGTGGGCGTGGCCGTATTAACACTAATGAAGAAGCTGGCGAACGACTCTCTCTCTTTTCAAACAGATTACATAAACAGAGAATATTTGTTTTCGATTTGATTTACATTATTTAAAACCTGACATTTCAACGTTTCTTTAGACATATGCCTCATGTTTATGTGACAAGTATTCACTAAGTTACAGTTCATTTCTGAAGACTATCAGATTGGACCTCATTGACAGGGAGGCTGCAGATCGCGCATCATGTTTGTTTTCTTTATTTAGCAAAAAACACAACATTTAGTTTTTATTGTGCATGTACACAAATAAAAGTAAAAACTTAACAGATTATAATGATGTATAACACTTGCGTGAATGACCAAAATCGACTGAGTATTTTGAGTCTCTTTCGCACTGATAAGAAAAAAAAACAATGTTGAGGTGCCGGCGCCACAGCCGACTTCAGAGAGTTAAATCATGTTCCTTGATCAACATCTTTTGGAACAACATTTCAATCAACCAGTCAGATTTGAGGAACATGTTTAAAGTTGATATCACGTTTAGGCTTACAACCAGGGTTAGATGCTTCTACATCAGTGTTACTCACCTATCATTTCCCTCTGATTAGGTTTAGGGCTAGGGATAGGGTTAGGACACATTTTTTTGAAGAGAAATGTTATTCCACGATCAACAAAATATGTGACCCGTCCTGGAAAAAGGAGTCGGAATGCGCACAGAATAATTTCGAGCTGCAGGCAAAACAAGTGAAAATTTTTTATTTTTGAGGTTTTCACAAAAATTAGTTCATTAAGCCCTCATCTAGCGATCCCAATGCTCCAAATAGCAATTAAACATCTAAAAGTATCTTTATTTGTACATTTTCGGAGAGGAGTACCTTTCCTTTGTCCATGAAAACGATCACACTCGTGCTGACTGACAGATCCGACGTGTGCACACAAAGATGCCTCAGACAGTGCACAATCCCGATATGCACCAGTTTATGATATACACAGAATTACAGTATTTCAAAATATCTGTCTTAGCGAGTATTCACGCAAACATGATCTGTTATGTCTTATGCGAACGTTTGGTTAACTGTTGGGGAAAAACATCTGATGTGTTACATTATTTTAGATCCATGCGGTACATGTTGCTGAATGTTGCTCAACCCTGTTAGATATATTCTTGGAGCCCCCCCAAAACATAAAATTTGAGTAAAGCATCTATGTGAGGCTTGTCACACCTAAACTAATGTTTCCTGTTTGTTTTGCATCTGTCTGAGCTGTCCTAGTAACCTAAGCTCTCCCTCATCCTACACAACATAGGCGCCTATGTGGGCCAGATACATTCAAAACTTCCCTAAAACAAACTTTTAATGTTATTCTCACTTTGATTTTGTAGCATGATTTCACAGCAGAACAACACCTAGACATACTGTATTTTTATATGCAAACGCTCACACATACTTCATTTAGACTGTATCTCATTACAGTACTGTACTACACCCAGATCCCTCTGTTACCTCTACTTGAAAGAGATGAAGAAATGTTTTTTTTCATTTTTTTTTTTTTAATCTAATACGCAACATAGGTGCCATTTTATAACTGCCGTTAGTGAGTTTTGCTAAGTTTAAATGTTTGCTTGAAAATAACATGGATGGTAGACTAGGAATAAATCTTATAAGAAGACAGTTTAGAACCTTTCTACATCCATCAGGTAATTTCTCTAAAATGTGTAGCACACAAAAGAATAAGGCATGTATTGACTTACTGGAGTGTTCTCATAATGGGACATTTTTCATGTCGATGGTGGTCGTGCAAACAGAGCATTTTTCAGTGTTCTCTATGAAGCTTTGGCCCTGCGCTACACTGTTACACTATTGTTCTATACATGCTCGCCAGGGACGGCGCCCTGCTTCTCAGAATGGAAGGAAAGCCTTGTATTGAAAGAGAGACGTCTTTCTACAGTTTTTTTTTCTTTTCTGTAGTGTTCAAACAATGCTTCAAATGAAAAGGCAGGCCTTGTGCAGGGAAACATAAGAACAAGTCTTCTCAAGGATGGCTGTTCTTGAATTGAGCTCTTAGTCAGTCCCATATGTACAGTACATTCGTCTGAAGGGCGTAGTAGTTAAAGATCTGGGTAAAGATATCTGTAAGATTGTAGGTTCAAACCTATGTGTTGTGAACCATGAGCAGGGTTATTATCGTTAAGTGAAACTAAAACCATATAAAAAGTTCATTACTTAAAAAAAAAAAACAGACAAGCTTATTTTATTTCAGCTAGTTGCAAATGCAACATTTCTCATTTTGTTTAGTTTGTTGAACAACTAACATAACTAAAACTAAATAAACTAAAAACTCTATAGACATTAAAAAAAACTGATAAAAATGACAAAAAGCACAACAAAATTACTAAAACTTTAAATCTAAAAATCTTAACTCTAATTCAAAATATTAACAATAACTATGATAGTGATATATCATTGATATTAAAATAAACTGGTAAGGCCAGGTCAATAAGTCTGTTAAAATATCATATACAATATTTTTTTTCTTTTATGACAAATTAAGGTTGTTGTCTAAGGCCATGTTTACACGTCAACGATGTACTCAAAGCGGTAAAACGATCCCCGTTCACATGGATCCACGAAAATGATTAAAACGCTGCATTATGCTGCCAGGCCAGTAGTTGGCGATGTCACTTTGTAAAGAAACATTACTCACCAATAGACTGAACATGTAATAGGCATGCGCATGATGTCACCATTTTCACAAATTCACGTTTTTGTAGTTTACACTGAGATAATAACGGTAGCATTTTCAATGCCCCCAAAATGCTGTTGTCGTATAATAAACAGCCACAACGTAAAAAAAAAAGTTTAACGTTTTTAGTTAAAAACTGTCATGTAAATGGCCCCTGACTCCCCAAAAAACATGTTTTAAATAAATAATTAATATTTGTCAAAAAAAAAATTTTTTTTTTAACTTAAGTATATTTTAAAACATTTTTTAAATAATGATTCTATGCATTTATGATTTTAGTGTATTTTGTTGTTATTATTATTATTAGGTGATGGTTACACCACATGACATTAAATTTAAATTTATCTTAAATTGTATAAGTTTGTTCAAAACCATATGAAACCAATGTGAATGCAAAGATTTGTTTATGCTTCATCAGACTACACTTTTTTTTAAGATTCTCAAACACATACTTGTGCCTACATGAATATGCACTATATACAACGATGAGTGACACGTCTTACTTCTCCACAGCTGTATACATGAGCGAATGGGAGCGGAGCAAACCTAAGCCCCTGCAGCCTACGGAGGAAGAGTCAGCGGAAGCCGCACCAACAGAAGCTAAAGTCCTGGAAGAGAACCAAGCAGGGGACTCAAGCGAAGAGACATCAAGCCACCAACCTCCAGCTTCGGCTGGCGTGACCTACGAGCTTTGCGCAGGCTTGGTGGACAAACCCAACCTTTCTCTAGAGGAGATTGCCAGGCAGGAAGTGCTGGAAGAGTGCGGCTTTGATGTGCCAGTCACCAAACTGAGAAAGATCACGTCATACAGGTGAGAACCCATCTAAAGTAAGTCACATTTCTTATGGCAAGTTCGTAGGCACAATTCACACATGAAGTTTGTTAGCAATCACTCCAAAGCATGTACTTGTAGGCCCATGTGATGCAGAACAAACTCTATTATCATCTAATATCAGCTACATTGTGATGAGAAATGGCATAACGTTAAATTTCAATAGATTTATGGATAAAGGTTATTTCTTGTAAATGGCGTCAGAGGTAATGTATTTTGGTGATGTCAGTGTGTTTAAAATACTTAAAGCTGCTGCTTGTGCTAATAACAGATGTGGGAAAGTTAATCTTGAAATTTTGCAGCTTTCAAGTGTGAAAGTCGCTAATAATAACACAAGCAGTTTCGTCAGTGATACACTGATAATGAAACAAGTCGTGAGGTTTATTCAAGCTTATTTATTTTCTTTATTAGACGTTTCTCTGGAATACTTCTGATTGGTCGATCACAGCATTCTGCAGTCAGCCTGATCACCCCATCGATTTATTATACACCGATCAGGCACCGAACATTATGACCATTATGACCTGAGCATTGTTGTTTGAGGTGTTGACTTGGCCGCCAAATTTCTCAG
The DNA here is from genome assembly GCA_039654625.1 of Rhinogobio ventralis. NCBI lineage: Eukaryota > Metazoa > Chordata > Actinopteri > Cypriniformes > Gobionidae > Rhinogobio > Rhinogobio ventralis. The sequence goes on along the minus strand of CM077210.1, from coordinate 7,584,229 downwards.
ATCTCAGTCCAATCGAGCATCTGTGAGATGTGCTGAACAAACAAGTCCGATTCATGGAGGCCCCACCTCGCAACTTACAGGACTTAAAGGATCTGCTGCTAACATCTTGGTGCCAGATACCACAGCACACCTTCAGGGGTCTAGTGGAGTCCATGCCTCGACAGGTCAGGGCTGTTTTGGCAGTAAAAGGGGGACCAACACAATATTAGGATATAATGTTATGCCTGAGCAGTGTGTGTGTGTATATATATATATACACTACATTAATACTATTACTATCAGTACAATTCTTTGTATTTTTCTATCCGATAAATGCAGCCTCTGTGAGCATAAGAGGCTTTTTTCAGAAACATTAAAAAAATCCCCAAACTTTTGAATGGTAGTTTATAGAGAGTGTGTGAGAGAGGAATGTATAAATGTCTGCTAATATGCACTTTGTCATGACTGACATACATTTTTATCTCAACGGTTTCTTGTCTCCCATTTTAATATTTAACCTTCCTCTTGATCATTGGCTGGTAAACCCCCAGAGGAAAGAACCTCAGATAAAGTATTCAGGGGTTAAATGTGTCCAAATCTCATCTGTAAAGAAAGATGAAACAGTGCTGCATTATGCTCTTATCAGTCTTCATTGAGGAGAGTGTCGTAAACCCCTGCTGCCTCGCACCTGCCAGAGTCACACACCTGTGTGTGTGAACCTGCAACATCTGCATGTTGCTGTTTGTGACCTGTGCAGCCATCTCTGTTTTGCTACAATACCACATTGAGTCAGACGCACCTGCCGACTGCACCATCACAAACACCTGTGGACCTTATGCTGCACCTGCTGTGCATTTTTATGGGCTGGGTAGGGACATGAAGGAATGCAGAGTGGATGACCTACTTCTGATTGATTGTTACACAGTGAAATTTGTTACATTGTTACACAGTTTTCAACTTTTCAAGTGCCAATGCAGGCGTCAGCCAATCAGATCGCCTATGCAAATACCCTAGCGCAGACGCTAGCCAATTGCGTTCATGCAACACAGGAAAAGTAATATGATTGGCTGTTGTGACTATGACGGTCGCATCAGTACCAAGCTTCAGACACGCCCTCTGTCAAGCGTTGATGCCGCAATAGCTGACTGGAGACTAAAGTCTCAAGTCTCAAATTGAATGGTAGTCTTAGCTTGTTGTTCTGATGTCACTGCTCATAGGTCAATATTTATCCTTATTTGCATATATTTAATTTAAATATACGCTACAATTTGGGGTCTATAAGATTTTTTAAAAATGTTTTTAAAAGAAGTATTGTGCTCACCAAGGCTGCATTTATTTAAGTAAAACCTGTAATATTGTGAAATGTCATTTAAATTATTTAAATTAACAATTTTCTTTGATAATATTTTTTTTTAATGTAATTTATTCCTGTGCTGTCAAAGCTGAATTTTCAGCATCATTACTCCAGTCTTCAGAGTCACATGATCCTTCAGAAATCATTCTAATATGCTGATTTCACACATTTCTTATTGCTGTCAATTTTGGAAACAGTTGTGCTGCATATTTTTTTTGTTTTTGTGGAAATTGATACTTATTCAGGCTTCTTTGATGAATGGAAAGTTAAATAACAGCGTTTATTTGAATGAATGGCAGTGTAAATGTGACTTGACTGTATCAAAATCCACCTGTATGCAAGACATTCCTTACCATGTTAATAGTACAGAAGTTGTGCTCCCTTAAACTTGTTCATAGTTAGACTTTTAAAGGTGCAGTATGTATTTTTAGGTTAAAGGGGCCATGGACTGCATTGTTTTATTGTTTTATAATGTTTCCTGTGGTGCACTTACACTCACCTAAAGGATTATTAGGAACACCATACTAATACTGTGTTTGACCCCCTTTCGCCTTCAGAACTGCCTTAATTCTACGTGGCATTGATTCAACAAGGTGCTGAAAGCATTCTTTAGAAATGTTGGCCCATATTGATAGGATAGCATCTTGCAGTTGATGGAGATTTGTGGGATGCACATCCAGGGCACGAAGCTCCCGTTCCACCTCATCCCAAAGATGCTCTATTGGGTTGAGATCTGGTGACTGTGGGGGCCATTTTAGTACAGTGAACTCATTGTCATGTTCAAGAAACCAATTTGAAATGATTCGAGCTTTGTGACATGGTGCATTATCCTGCTGGAAGTAGCCATCAGAGGATGGGTACATGGTGGTAATAAAGGGATGGACATGGTCAGAAACAATGCTCAGGTAGGCCGTGGCATTTAAACGATGCCCAATTGGCACTAAGGGGCCTAAAGGGTGCCAAGAAAACATCCCCCACACCATTACACCACCACCACCAGCCTGCACAGTGGTAACAAGGCATGATGGATCCATGTTCTCATTCTGTTTACGCCAAATTCTGACTCTACCATCTGAATGTCTCAACAGAAATCGAGACTCATCAGACCAGGCAGCATTTTTCCAGTCTTCAACTGTCCAATTTTGGTGAGCTCGTGCAAATTGTAGCCTCTTTTTCCTATTTGTAGTGGAGATGAGTGGTACCCGGTGGGGTCTTCTGCTGTTGTAGCCCATCCGCCTCAAGGTTGTGCGTGTTGTGGCTTCACAAATGCTTTGCTGCATACCTCGGTTGTAACGAGTGGTTATTTCAGTCAAAGTTGCTCTTCTATCAGCTTGAATCAGTCGGCCCATTCTCCTCTGACCTCTAGCATCAACAAGGCATTTTCGCCCACAGGACTGCCGCATACTGGATGTTTTTCCCTTTTCACACCATTCTTTGTAAACTCTAGAAATGGTTGTCCGTGAAAATCCCAGTAACTGAGCAGATTGTGAAATACTCAGACCGGCCCGTCTGGCACCAACAACCATGCCACGCTCCAAATTTCTTAAATCACCTTTCTTTCCCATTCTGACATTCAGTTTGGAGTTCAGGAGATTGTCTTGACCAGGACCACACCCCTAAATGCATTGAAGCAACTGCCATGTGATTGGTTGATTAGATAATTGCATTAATGAGAAATTGAACAGGTGTTCCTAATAATCCTTTAGGTGAGTGTATAATGTTAGTATGATTTTTACATCAAAAATGGTCATAATTTAGAAACAAAAGGCATTTTTCCTACCCTGATTTTAGCCCTCTGATTTGAACGCTTGAAGGGGGCGTGTCTGCTGTGAGACTTCAGTGTAAGCGGCCACTGCTGTGATTGGCTAAAATCTTTGCATATGAAATAGCTAAGTATTACATGTGGAACTCTCTCAAACTTTTAGCATGTTTTTACTATTACAGCTCTCAAGGTTAACTAATCGTGAAAAGTGTTGATTATAGCATTATATTTAGATCAATGGCATTATATTTAGATCATGGCATGAAAGGTTGCAGTGATTCATTAGAATTAACACGGTTACTTACATGTTGTCGCATTACTGTCGAGTCCGTATCGTAAAAGTCTGTTTGCAAAGCCTGCGCCAAAATTGTAACTGATTTACCAAAGAATCCACAGTGAAATGTACCGAATACAAATAAATAATGCTCAACTGAGACATTCACATTGTTGAAAATAAATAACCACATTCCAAGCATTAGGATCCTTTGGAAGGTAATGTTATTTGCTGTCCATCATGTATTGCTCTTTGCTCTTCTTTCCTCGTCATCTCACTAGCACTTCAGTGGGCGGGGCCAAAGTTGCAATGATGAAGTAGGTTATTTTCTTCTGCAGAGGCGGTCTTTCACCATAGATAGGCACATTCCACAATGAGTCGTTATCTGGGCTTGGTTACAATAAAAGCTGTTTTTGGACTAACAAGGAAGATTTGAGTTCTGAAACTGGATATTCTTATAGTTCGATGGCCTCTTATATGTGAAAAGCTCAAGGAAATTTTGATTTCTCAGTTCACGACACCTCAGTTCACGACATTCTCCCAAAAATTGTAAGCACTGTGGCTCTATTGTTTATGTAATTCTTTTTGCAATTCTGTTTGCTGAGGCAAAAATTAAGCCAAGTTATTTTGGGAAGTACTTTCTCTTTCTCTTAAAGAGAGGAAGAAACTGTATCTTTTGTGTTGAAACCATTATGAAACTAGAATCGTCCAAAGATTTATTAGAAAATTATATCTTCTGGGCCCATAAGTGATCCATGCAGGAGGGCTTCAGAATAGTTCATTTGTCACATCTTGTCTCCCTTCTTTGAGGAGTGGGTGTCAGCATAGACACCCATTTTTCATTGGTGACAGACAGTGTCCTGGAGATTCTCTTGAAATTCGTCCTCTCAGATGTAGAGTCATGTTTTGCAATGCACTCATTATGGTTAGTTTAAAAGCATCCTCGAAAGTGATTGCTGGGGCTTGTTCTATTTTTACCTCCTCGGGCCATCATCCATCACTTCGATTGTATGCAGGCATCACTGCCTTGTAATTTTCTTCCATATTTCATGAGCTCATTTCAAAAAATCTGTTTCAGACTACAAAAATACTAAGACAAGAAGGGGCTTTTGGAAGCTTCCCATCTCTGTAATGCTCTCATGGTGATAAGGAGATATCCATGGTGATGTCTCCATGACGGAGTCTCAGGTGAGGCAACGCCTCAGCCACAGTGGCGCTTACCGGATTGTTGTCTATTGAGGTATCAGAGGTCTTGCTTCATGGCTTCAGGTCCTCGCAGTAGACCCCTTTGCCCTTGCCTAGTCCTCATTGTACAATAGCAATTTCACAAGAACTACTTGAATGGTGGATATTTCCTTATCTATAAATCCCTAATGGGTTTTGGAATCGTCATTGAATGGATGGTAATTGTTTTCATGTAGCATAGTTTATTTTTGCTCATTAAGTGACTTTAGCCAGTTACTTGCCGGCCATCTTGGTAACACCCCTAGGTCACTAGTTTCCAAGTTGGTAATAAGCATACAGGTACAGGAAAGACAAAAATGTATTATAAGCTGTTTGCCAAGATTACATTTCAATAACATCTCAAATCAGGAGTTAAATGTGACAACACTGGTACAGAATTTCACCTTTATTTTAGCAGAAAATTTGCTTTTTTAGCTCAAATTATGCTGAAAATGTATTAAACTATTTGTCAACATTTTATATCAGGAATAAAATCTAACAACAGTTGTTATTAGCATTAATATAGCAAAAACGTGGCGTCTTTAGCTTAAATCATGTTAAAATACACTAAGCTATTTGTCAAGGTTACACTTTAAATCAGGAATATAATTTGACTACAAAACTGTATTTAGCAGTAGCATTTGTTTAGCACAAAGAGCTTATTTCAGCTTAAAATAAATCATGCTAAAAATGTTTGTCAAGTTTACATTTCAATAATATTTCAAATCAGGAATAAAATCTAACCACTATTGTTAGTGTTAACTTTTATTTAGCAAAAACAGCTTCTTAAATATTGTTAATGAACTAAGCTATTTATCAAGGTTACATTTCAAGACCGAAATAAAATCTTAACAGCAGTTGCATTTAGCATTAGCATTTATTTAACCAACATGTGAGTGAATGGTTATATTTTTAGATATTTTAATCATAATTTTTTGCATCATGTATCGTGTAATCAAAATATTTTATTTTACTTTTCTTTTGGTAATATTTAATTTATTATATTTATAAAAGCCCTAAATAGTCATTTCCCTAATTCTACAACATTAAATTATTTGAAAATAACTTTTATCTTATGAAAATGTGTGTACATAAATCTTGCGTCAATTCTGTTACCATAATATACTTTGCCTTTAAATTGGTGGAATTATCTCCCACAGCTATGTAAGCATTAGCATTTATGCTAGCAAGTGGAGTTGTTTGGCTAAAAAATTTAAAATGGTCAATTCTGTTACCGTCAAACTGCAAACAATTTGACAAAGTTGACAAACAATACTATAAAGAAATTACTTTTTCGTTAAAAGTAAAAAAAATATATATTAAAATTGAATATCAATAAGATACTGGAAAGCATTTCTGTTGGGGAACAGTTTTTTCCTTAACTTTTTGAAATGCAAAATGCATCTCCAATCATAGAATCACTCATATGGCTTATTTAGCTATCATGTTAAAATGTACTAAGCTATTTGTCATTTCAACAACATTCGAAATCAGGATTAAATCTAACAACAATTGTATTTAGCATTAACATTTATTTAGCCAGGATGTGGCTTTAGTTTAAAGGGATAGTTCATCAAAAAATGAAATTTCTGTCATAATTTACACACCCTCAAGTTGTTCCAAACCTGTATGAATTTCTTTCCTCTGCTGAACACAAAAAAAAATATTTTGAAGAATGTTGGAAACCAAACAGTTAATGAGCCCCATTGACTTCCATAGTATTTTTTGGGGTGAACTATCCCTTTAAATCACGTGTCGCCAGGTTTGTGCGTTCTCGAATTGCTCTTTTTGCCATGTCATTATTGAGTGTCCTGAATCTCTTGTGCTTTCCTCCACCACAGGTCAGGAGTCGGAGTGACTGGGTCGAAGCAGACCATGTTCTACGCTGAGGTGTCCGATGAGAATCGCGTCGGAGAGGGAGGAGGTAAACCCCAAGAGGGCGAATTGATCGAGGTGGTCAAAGTTCCCCTGCATGAAGCCATGACCTTCGCCTTTGACGAGAGCATCCCGAAAACGATGGGCGTCATTTTCAGCTTCATCTGGTTCCACAGCAACATGTCGCCGAAATATAAGATCTCCACCAATGTGTAACGTAAAAGTTCCAAGCCATTCTCCGAAATACAAGTCATTACATACATTTTTTTATATAGTAATCAAAATGGTCACTCACTGTTAATTTTTTTTCTGTTATTTCTTACACTTTTATCTGTCTGTTGTGGTTATAGCTATTGTCTTAATTTAAACTGAAGCGGCACATGTGTGCTGTCCGATTTCCACGGGAGCTGACACGTCCCAATCGGTTAACCATAGAACTGAAGAGGTTCATTGTGAGTTTGTTTTGTGTAACCGGATGCTTTGTTTTTAACATGTCAGGAATTTCAGCCAGCCATTTGAAATCGCACCACAGCCCTTAAAGACTTTGTAATGTTGATCTATTCCACTCTAATTTGAGAGGGCAAGATCTGAAAGACCATGTTGATACCATCAGAGAGAGCACATCAGACCTGGATCATTCACGATTGAAGCTGTACAATGTGGTCAGAAAGTGACCGTATATAGCCATATTTAAATTTTGCCGTTTGAAGAATAACAATCGTTTAAAAGTAAATAATAATCACAATAATTAATGTGAATTATATGTAAACAACACAGGCAGCTACCCAAATGAGCCACTTCTTGAAAACAATCATTGACAGAAAAACAATTACGCTCTTGCACATATCTCAGGTCCAAAGCTGACTTTGGGACATTCAGGGTTAGTGACAATGCTGAAAAATACTGAGGTGTTTTTTATTGCCGCTTAACAATAAGTTGATATTCTAAGTGTGTTTTTGCACAGAATTTATGAAATATCTACTACAAAAACCTAAAGTATGAGTACAGTGCTAGTACTACAGGTTTAAAGCTGCTTTGCCGCCATAATCATAATCGTAACTATAACAACATTATGAATTCTTTCAGAACTTACAGAATAGAATATTTTAGGGGTGCATGAGCTTGCCTGCTGAAGTTGAAAAAGAAAAAGTAGAAATTATTTTCAAATACCATGTAGTGTCTGGTACCTCCTAAAGTCACAGGAACAAAAAGTAGTGGCTTTCTAAAATCCATTGAATACTTGAAAATCATTTGCATTACTGTTGCGGTTTACTGTATGAATATATAGGGTTATGAGTATAAATGCTTGATTATAATCAATATACCCTCAATATTCTCCATGATACCTCCAAGATTTGAGAGGCTGCTTGCAACTTACAAATGTTTTAAGGTGAGCTGAAGCTTTCTGAATCAGATTCTTGCTCTGTTTAGTTCAGTTCAAATTCTCAAGCACAAAGCATTCACTAGTTTAATTTCAATCAATTGATCAGTCAATAATTTTATTAATCCTATATCTTGTTGGCTTAATTATTTTGTGAAGGATATTGAAGTGCACAAACATTTGTTAATGCTATCTTTGTTCTTGTCTTGACAACTATCATGGCCATGCTAAATAAATTCAATATTGTCAGCTGATTGGATCTTATTGTAAAGCATTTCTTCTGTCCTATCACTGTACTTGGTCTATATTCTGTTGTGATTGAGTGTTATAACTTTATCAATACATATGGTCAATGTGCTAATTCACAAGTTACAATGTTCATATAATCAGTCAAAACGAGGACAAACAGGACTGGTTTGGTCCACAATGGCAGTGTTTTTAACTTTTAAAGTATGCAAATGAGACATTTAAGAATTATGCATTTGTTTTGGGAGCATTATTTCTTATCACGATGCCTCAGATATCATTCCCTCATTTTCTTAATCTCTTATAAAATAAATTCTGAAATTTTTTGAGTGTTTTGTACGTTTATCTCAGGATAGGGCTTTGTTTCTTTTAAAAAAAAAAATTACAGTTTTTTTTTAATTGCTTACAATTTCTCAAACTATGGCTCATTTTCTCTAAACTCAACAACATGCAAAACGTCTCTTGCAAAAGCAAACACTTGCAAAACTATTTTAACTCTTCTAAAAAATTTTCCCTTTCAGTCGGTCATGTTCGACGCTACTCCGACGTCACCGACGTATTGGGATCCCAATATGCCGGTGACGTCGACGTAACGTCTCCATTCCCTCTTTCAGGGAACGAGGGTTACATACGTAACTGAGACGTTCTCTTTTAATCGGTCACGTTCGACTTTACGTTGATGCCACCAGGGCCGTAGCTAGGGAATTCTGGGGCCCCTGAAAAAACATTGATGTGGGCCCCCAACGCCCTCCACTCATATCATATATGGTAACGGTAGGCCTATAAGATATGGGCATGGAGGCCCACATCTGGTGCCATGCACCTAATAAGGATTTCTTACAAAATCACTAAACAGACAAATAAATAAAATGCAAATAAAGGTTACTGCTTTTACTTATTTTATATCAAAAAATGACTTTAAGCGATTAAAAACGACTTGAAAGACAGTCATCAAGCAATAATGCACGACAAACAAATAAAATAACAACAAAAGACAAGAAATTGATCAAATGATAAAAGAAACTTTTTTAAAGTAGGCATACCAGCAATATAATAGGCCTATAAAATGTATTTAGAGTCAGTCTGGTGTCTAACAGTTAAGATAAATAGTCAGAAATGAAAAAGGTGCAGTAAAAATGTAAAATAAAACCACTTAAGTTTCTCACTGTCTTTATTTTTGATCACATTTAAGATAATGTGCTATTTTATTAAATTAAGCTAATAAATATTTCCAGCAGTGAGTTGTATTCGTGTTTTCTTGACAGTAGGCTATTGTTAAAAATATCACATCAGCAGCCAGCAAGTCTGTAATCCTTGTGACACGCATATTTTTCTGCATGTTATACAAACCAACAAACTACATAATAGAGCAAAAAGACGGGGACTTTGAGCACGTCTTATGGGCGGTGCGTGCCGCGCAGATGTTGACAGTACCAGAGTGCGCGGGCGGCGTCCTATTCCCGAGAAAGTAAAATAACGTTTTGATAGAATTTTATAGCAATTTTCCTGCCCTCCCCTTCCTTTTTATGACGTTACTGCTACCCAGATTTTTCCCTGTGATTTTCAGTCAGTCTTACTTCCACTGTAACTTTACTTCTAATGCTGCATTCACGAGCTATCGAAAATTTCCTACTTCCCACTTGTGAAGTGATTACGAGCTCATCGCATTCAAATTTTGACTTGAGAGGGCGTTCATGTCCTTTTTTTTCTTATAGGAAACTCGTATTTACGATAATTGCGATAGCACGTGAAGACAGCATAACTTCAGCTGTTCTCGCAGCAGCCTTAACTACGATTGGTTCTGTTTACTAACTGCTAATTGCGGTTTTATTGGGTCTCTCTGCTGTTTGCCGCTGATTGAGCTGAAATAATTTAACTAAACTATTTTTAATGGGAGGGGAGAGAGAGGAGATTTGGAAAACTTCTTTAACTAAATTGTATGTTTTTGTGGTTTTCATTGAACTATCAGGCATACAAATGTATATACAACAATGATTCATAACAGTAAGGAAATGTATAGCATAACTACTGGATTTAGTGGGCCCCCTGGGCAGTGGGGGCCCCTATAATTGTCACCACCTTTCACCCCACTAGCGACCGCCCTGGATGCCACCAACATAATGGGATCCCAATACGTCGGTGATGTCGACATAATGTCTCCGTTACCTCCTTCAGGGAACGAGGCTTACATACGTAACTGAGACGTTCCCTTTTAATTGGTCACGTTCGACTTTACGTTGACGCCACCGACATAATGGGATCCCAATACGTCGGTGATGCCGACATAATGTCTCCGTTCCCTCCTTCAGGGAACGAGGCTTACATGCGTAACCGAGACATTTTTTATAGTAACTCTACACACAAACCATTAAATTATTATACATTCTTTGCTTGTTGTTGAACTTTACAGTTATTGAAGTGAACTGAATCAACACTGAACTCTATAATGACACTATTAGCTTTTTTAAAGCTGCTTTACAGCAGAATTTGAATTTGTTACTATTGTGAAGCTGCTTTGAAACTATCTGTAATGTATAAAGCGCTCTAGAAATAAAGGCGAAATATGTATATTCAGTATGTATTTACAAAATAAATAGCACGGGTGAAAATTTTGTTTCAAAAAGTTTGTTTTACAATTGCAAACTGAGTGCAAAGCATATAATGTGCTTAGTGGGCATCAAATACCACTTTTAGTGTGTAAGCAATTTAAAAAAAATAACTGTAATAAATTGTTGATTTATTGTCATGTGCCACTGTTACTAATGCTTGATTTTCAGACTCAGTATTTCAAGAGAGGTGTTTTAATGTCTTTATATCTCTTTTTTTTTTTGATCTCACAACATTTGTTTACTGATTGTTTTAATTTATGGCACCTTGAACAAATATATATATATTTCAAATATGTAATATATATATACAATTACGGATCTTTTGAGATTTGAAAATATATATATTTCAAAAATGAAATATTGCATGTGCACTCTGTATTACATTGATCTGCATTCAGTTTAAATGAATAAAAAGGTTCCTGCCTTAGGTCATGGAGTCTACTTTCATCTGTCCAAAATCAACCGCAAAACCTCGATCAACGGCAAAGTGTTGAAATTACTGATAAATAATACATCTAAACAGTTGCGAAATCCACTTCCACTTCATGCCACTCTTTTCTTTGGTCCCCCACATTGCCACACCTTTTGGTTGCAATCTGGCTTTCATGTGCCAAACGACGTTGATGTTTTCATTCAAGCTGAGGGACAATTTGTCAAGAACTTCTCTCTAGGGGTCAGAGCGCTCTTCGTTATAGAGATTCAAGAGGAGTTGAGTTGTCAAGGTAATGTTTGTTTTCGTCTGTTCTTTTTAGGCACATTGGTAATCATTAGACAGCCTTACTGACGGATGTCCGGGGCGAGGGATTGTGGAGGAGGGACAGGTGGGTGGATGAGGGGGTCACAAATAATAGCATTAAGTAACTAAATGCAACTACCACGACTTTGCTATAGCAACCGCACGCCTCAAAACAAGACACACAATGAGTGTGATCTGTGAGGCAGGGGAGAGGAGAGGACATGGCAAGGGCACCTAAGCGTGTTTTCTATGCTTCTTGATTTACTGATGTCTTTGTTTAGATGACCCACAAAGGGCTTGTGCACTGTACGCAGACTGAATATATTATCAATAGAAAACAATTGCTCATTTGTCAGCTGTACTAAGCCTTTTTTGGCTTTTCGTGTGCATTTAATGTAATGAACCGGCAACTGCTCTAGAGAGATTTGACGATTATTTCACGGGATTAGCTTGCTAATAGAAATTAATTATGGGGGTGGGGCAAATTTACATAAAATGTTACTTTGGTTGTGTTTCAGGTGCAGTCAATCATTAAACCTGTAAAGCCTGACATATAAAGTAATAGTCAGCTAAATCCAAATTTTTTTTAAATGGAACAGTTTGTTGCAAACCATAACACTCCAAATAATTCATTTGTTTGAGTAGAGCCGACATAAATTAAACAAATTAGTTCAATCAAATTAACTTTTATGAGTATTTAGAACTTTATTTTTCTTTTGAGTTCACAAAAATGACGCATGTTAAGTTATCTGAATTGTTTAATTGTTTTGAGTTATTTCTTTTAATTTAGACTAACTTGGGCTGGGATTTCTATTTCCCAGCATGCTTTGCCATGACGACCATGACGAGAGTAAATGCTTAAATTAAGTGTTATATAATGTTTTTTTGTGCAAGATTAATGTTAAGTGGGAGATTTAGTAGTGTTTAATGTTTAGCTATGCTAATTTAGAAGAGTTTATATTATGTTGGGTTTTTTGGGGGGTTAACATCATGTTGACGAGTGGAGCATGAGCTTAGTTTTAGAACAGATGTGAACAGAATTGTAATGCTGTACTCATTTGGCAAATGCTATACTAATAACATTAGCAAGGTAACATTTATTGAATTAGCTAGTTAAAGCTAGTCAAGTTTCCACTACTAAGTTAAGACTACATGATCATTTTAAGTTAAATGTACAAATTAGTTTACTCAAATATTTCAAGTTAAGAGCAATTGAAATGTATGACTACAAAATAAAAATATGCAAGTTCTGCTTACTTAAACTTTAAATTTCTTAACTAAAAACATTTGATGTAACTGATTACCTCAAATTTAGCTTTGCCAACTTATTCAGGTTTACAGTGAGTCTTTAGAAACTATATTAAAAAACAATATTTTTAAAAGTATGCATGCATGTTTTTTTTTTGTTGAATAATCAGGCTTTTATGGCTCATATTGTGTGTTATAGGAGAATATGGAACTCATAGTCGAGGAGGATTTTATTCAAAGGCCAAAACTGAGCAAAAATATGGAATTTGGTGCAATTGCTGATATTTATATGACCAAAAAAGAAAGATGAAATGTTGATAGCTTGTAATGTAATTCACATAAGATCTTTATAACAGACTGATTACATAAAATCAGTATTAAAATCATATTATCTCCCAATAATATATAGCCTATATCTGAGTTGATGATACACTATATTGCCAAACGTTTTGGGACGCCATGCACATGAACTTTAATGACATCCCATTCTTAATCCGTAGGGTTTAATATTGAGTTGGCCCACCGTTTGCAGCTATAACAGCTTCAACTCTTCTGGGAAGGCTTTCCACAAGGTTTAGGAGTGTGTTTATGGGAATTTTTGACCATTCTTCTAGAAGCGCATTTGTGAGGTCAGGCACTGATGTTGGACGAGAAGGCCTGGCTCGCAGTCTCCTCTCTAATTCATCCCAAAGTTGTTCTGTCGGGTTGAGGTCAGGACTCTGTGCAGGCCAGTCAAGTTCCTCCACACCAAACTCGCTCATCCATGTCTTAATGGACCTTGCTTTGTGCACTGGTGCGCAGTCATGTTGGAACAGGAAGGGTATGCTGAAGCATTAAGGGTTCCTTTCACTGGAACTAAGGTGCCAAGCCCAACCCCTGAAAAACAACCCCACACCATAATCCCCCCTGCACCAAACTTTACACTTGGCACAATGCAGTCAGGCAAGTACCGTTCTCCTGGCAACCACCAAACCCAGACTCATCCATCGGATTGCCAGACAGAGAAGCGTGATTGTTCACTCCAGAGAACACGTCTTCACTGCTCTAGAGTCCAGTGGCGGCGTGCTTTACACCACTGCATCTGTTGCTTTGCATTGCACTTGGTGATGTAAGGCATAGATGCAGCTGCTCGGCCATGGAAACCCATTCCATGAAGCTCTCTACGCACTGTTCTTGAGCTAATCTAAAGGCCACACAAAGTTTGGAGGTCTGTAGCTATTGACTCTGCATAAAGTTGGCGACTTCTGCACACTGTGCACCTCAGCATGCGCTGACTCCGCTCTGTGATTTTTACATGGCCTACCACTTTGTGGCTGAGTTGCTGTTGTTCCCAATTGCTTTCACTTTGTTATAACACCACTAACAGTTGACCGTAAAATATTGTGTAGTGAGGAAATTTCATGAATGGACTTATTGCACAGGTGGCAACTTATCACGGTACCACGCTTGAATTCACTGAGCTCCTGAGAGTGACTCATTCTTTCACAAATGTTTGTTGAAACAGTCTTCATGCCTAGGTGCTTGATTTTATACACTTGTGGCTATGGAAGTGATTGGAACACCTTAATTCAAGGATTTGGAGTGGTGTCTCAATACTTTTGGCAATATAGTGTATTTAAATGCTTAGTTTTATGATCAAAGCTGTGTATTTTTTATTGTGAGGGGCACAATGGCAAAAAAGACTAAAAGATAAGTTGACTGAAGGTATATATTTTAGATCATTTATATTAGTGGTGTTTCATTGATGAAGGCATGCTGTTCAAATGATTCTCGCATTCAGGAAGGTGTGGGTTTTGTTTTCCATTACAACCAGTTACATTTTCTAACAAAATCCTTCCATTTTTCCACTTCTTAACATACGGGTTGACTTGTAAGGAGCTTATCACTCTTATTGCTCCTCACTGTCAGTGCGTTCATAAATCATCTACGTGGAAGAAAATGTAACAACACAATGTTCTCGATGAGGTCAACATTTCAGCTCACATTGAGCGGCAGCTTCTAAATTTCATGCAGGTTCCGAAGGAAAGGGCACTTCCATTTCCATGAAATCCTGATCTGTCATCACTCCCTTATCCTGCTCCACACACCGAGCGCAGCTGATAAGATTCACAGTAGATAATACGAGCTTAATGCATTAATGGCACAGTTGAATGTTTATGTGAACTTGCCCCATCTTGATGTCAACCACCTCTTGCTTCTAGCAGTACAGCAGGACTTATTTGCTCAACACGTTCTCACTCCCAACTCGTTACATATTGACGCTTGGTCAGGACCCCTCTGCGTCACTTTTTAACGCACAGGGTAGCCCTTTAGCGTCATTTTTCGACGCGCAGGGTACTCCACTGATTTCACGGAGAAACCTTTGGCGTCATACACAGACGCATTGGGCATGTGAGTGTTATCATGATGACATTTTTTGAGTTATTTTGCCATCCATTATGGTTGGAGTGTGGTTCTCAATTTAATCAGCCAGCATAATTGTAACTTATTTACATTATTTCTTTTTATTCACGCTATTCAGACACGTTCGAAACAGTAGCCCAACCCCACCCCTAAACCTACCCATTTGTGTATTATATGATATAAAACACAGGATATAACAGACAAAAGGCCCACTCTATTGAAAAAGTACAAATATTCCAACTGTTCCGAGGCCAAACGATTGATTTGTGTGAAGAAAAGACCCAAAAGCAATCACCGTCTCCATCCGCCGCGCCCCGGGGTCACAATGAAGACGGCACAGGTAGCCCTCTGCGTCACTCTATGGACGAACTGGGAACTTCATTGCTTTCAATGGGAAACCTTTGGCGTCAACAAAAGACGCGGATAATATCGGTATGAAATCGCGCTGAAGAAGTCTCATTTAGAACACATCGCGATGTTTGGCATCAGTTCACGTGTGCCACATATTGGTGAGTAGTCATAAATATTATTATGTCCTAATGTTTGATATAAAGTATTTTCTGCTTGTCGTTATTGATCAGATTATGTTCAGTCACTGCATTATTTTATCTGCCATCTCCACTGAGGCTTTGCATTTCTTTGCTTTCTAAATCAACACACCTTGCTAATAGGGTGGTTAAACACTGTCACGTAACGTGCTATCGACCTTCAATCAGTTATCCTTATATTTAATAGTAACTACCAGTGTAGTTACAAAGTGGCATTTGTAGTAGAAGCACACTAAAAACAACACTTGCCATGCTTTTACCACAGTAACCTTAGTTTTAATGTGATAGTTGTAGTAATAGGACAGTAACCTCAAAACTTACCATGCTTTTACCACAGTATTGGTAGTTTTAATGTGATGTTTGTTGTAAATAGACAACACTTACCGTGCTTTAAATGCCTTTTAATTTAAAATCCAAATATTGTAATGTAAATAGTACCTTTTCCTGTATATAATGCTATATATTATATATTATGACTTTTTTTTCTCTTTCTTTTTTTTACGTGATAAGACCAAAAGGGCCTTTTGGATTCAGTTAGCCCATTCTTGTTTGTGGAGACTTATTGCAGAGCTTTTCGGAGAAGACCGAAAGCTGCAACAGCAAATATTTGCAATGGTATGTTTTGGTTTGAACCCTTTATCAAACATTTATCAAGCATTTGTTGTTACTTAAACTTATTCTTACAAACCCAGTTGCTCAATCAGTAAGAACATATTCTCAAAGTCTTAATAATTCATAAGATTTAACAAGTTTTTAACAAATATTTGTATATATACTCGTACATAATCCGGCAGCTTTAACTACTACTGCTGCCATTGGCTACTATTTATCGTGATTTTTGTAAATCAATTGTGCCCCTTCTTGGAAAGTAGTCGGATGTCCCACACACTGTCAGAAAGTTTATATTAAGTCCATTGTATTCTTTAAAATTATTACAAATTGGGCCCTGTCTGTTCATGTTCCAGTGATGCATGATGTCTCTCCACACCTCATAACCCACCTCTGTTTGCAAGAGTGGAAATGCTCATTTGACTTTAAAAAGCAATGGTACCTGTGGCGTCTTCATTGTGACACCGGGGCGTGGCGGATGGAGACAATGATTGCTTTTGGGTCTTTTCTTCACACAAATCAATCGTTTGGCCTCGGAACAGTTGGAATATTTGTACTTTTTAAATAAAGTGTGCCTGTTGTCTGTTATATCCTGTGTTTTATATCATATAATACACAAATGGGTAGGTTTAGGGGTGGGGTTGGGCTACTGTTTCAAACGTGTCTGAATAGCGCAAATAAAAATAAATAAATAAATGTAAATACAATTATGCTGGCTGATTAAATTGAGAATCACACTTCAAAATGTCATAATGGCAAAATTATAACCCAATAAATAATTTCATCATGATAACACTCACATGCCCAATGCGTCTGTGTATGACGGCAAAGGTTTCTCATTGAAATCAGTGGAGTACCCTGCGCATCGAAAAATTACGCTAAAGGGCTACCCTGTGCGTTAAAAAGTGACGCTGAGGGGTCCTGACCGAGCGTCAATATGTGACGAGTTGGGAGTGAGAACGTGTTGATTTGCTGTGTGGTTTGACAGGGCTGAACTTCAGTAGGGAATATTCAGACATCCTCCGGGAGCTCTGTCACGCCAGGCAGGAGGCTGATTAATTAAGGTGCTGTTTTCTGTTTTGGGCCTTAAAGGTAGAATGCTAGCCCATATTGCTCTTATATGCAAGACACAGATATCTTATGACCTTACAGCAGAGTTTATTTGCAGAGCTGACGTAATCTTTAGCTGCCTAATGTTTCACAGTTAAACATGTATCCTCTTTAAAAACACAATGAAACATTTACTGTGGGAAAGTGCGTAAACTGTAACACTTTTAACATTGTGTGAATTTTTAACAGTGCGAATCGAGCTATCAGATTTAGTTCTGACACATTATCACTTTTGACTTGTAATTTTCTTGCCAATGCATGAACCACATGTGACCACTTTTGCTCTCCTCAAATAAAGGGGTAAAAAGAGAGAAAAATTCACCCCTTCAACACTGAAAAAAGAAGATTTTTACTGCTTGTTCAAATTGCTTAATTAAAATGAGCTAAAGCAACACAATTGCTATACATTTTGTCCTAACTTAATTTGATTGTGTTCAATCCACTTATAAGTCAAATTGAAGTGTACTTAATCCTTTTGTGTTGAGATTATATGAATGATTTGTGTTGCATTAACTGAAACTGTTAGTTCCCAGCATGCTTTGCATATGGCTAAATCAAGAGAATAAATGTTAATTTTATATGTAAAAGTGTTATTTTATGTATTGTTGAGCAATATGACAAAAGGGGGAGACTTGATATTGTGTGATAGTGTTTAATGTTCAATTATGTTGGAATTATTAGAACAATTTAAAATTCAGTGGGTTACCATTGTGGAGAAGAGTGGAGCATTTGCTCAGGCTGTGGACTAATACAACTAATGTCATAACGCCTTTTTTGAAGGAGCTTTTAAATGCTTAGTATTTAAGATGCTAATGTGTGCTATTGCTAGCTAAAAGTTTGTCAACTAGCTAGTGCAGTGTTATAATTCAGCTGTGTAACATTAAAATGTAGAGAAGTTTGTCCGTTTAGGGCTACTGTAGAAACATTCACTGTAAGGGGACCCGCGGTGTATGTAGATAGAAATGGTTCATTCTAAGGTATTAAAAACATAACGTTAAGTAAGGTCTTTATACTCCACTGAAAATAGTTATGTATATTATATTGCATTTCTGTCAATAGATCCTCATAAATACTACACACTGCACCTTTAAGTATCACCAAAAATGAAATGAAAATTCTGTCATCATTTACTCACCTTGTTCCATCTTGTTCCAAACCTGTATGAATTTCTTTCTGCTGAACACAAAAGGTATTTTGACAAATATGGGTAGCCAAAAAGTTGATAGGCCCCATTGATCTTCTTTATAAGAAGAAAGAAATTCATAAAGGTTTGAAACAATTTGAGGGTAAGTAAATGATGACAGAATTAACATTTTTGGGTGAACTATCCCTTTAATTTATGTTCAGCGGCAGCGCGTTGTAAGTGCGAAAGAGTGCGCAAACAGAGATCTGTTCTGATTGGGTCTTGGGTGTGTTTTTGTGATTGCTTGCGTCGCACCACGCCCCATTCTGAAGGTCGGTGTGGACAGACAAATAGAGTGGTGCAGGTATGACGGCCAACTGGCAGTTAGCATCACACTGATTCCCTCGAGAAAAATAGGCTTTTCCCATTGGCTTTTGGATTATCGCAAAAAACAAGCTCTGTGATCAACAAAAGGTTATGATACTTACACGTTTTGTCCATCAAGATTATTATCACAGATGAACACAACTTTTATGAATTTTGAAGCCTAAATGCAGTCGCCAGAAGTAAAAAGCTAAAGGTAGGCTATAAATGAACTACACCACGGTCCCACGGTCCCAACTCTTCCCGTTTTTATCTCAAAAACATTTTCCCAGAACGTTCGAGTTTGACTAGTTTATAAGAGTACAATTATAAGCATAATGCGGCTGTAAAAGCAGACTGAGTTTACCTGCTCGGCGTGATGACGTTTAATGTCCCCGACAGCATCTGTATTCCCATTTAGCCACTTGTTAGCAACCACCTTTAACAGCTTAAAAAAATCACGAGTGGGGTAATACTGATGTATTTTATGTCGTAGAATAAAAGGTGGAAGTGTCTTGAGCTTGTGTTCATCACAGAACTTATTTCAGCCATTTAACCAAAACCCCATTCAGAAAACCCATTGACTTCGGGACGATGGAACCGGAAGTGCTAAAATGCTAACTCACTTCTGCGTTTTGGCTTACAAAGTGATGTCCTACCTGCACCACTCCATCGCTTACCGCTGAAATCTTGTTGCGTCGCTCCTGGTAAGGAAACGTTGTAATAATTGTTTAAATATATTTCCAAGTTAAATGTAAACTTGCTTATAAATTGCATAAATGTCAATAAACGATAGGACTGGTTGAATAAGGCACTTGTAGGATGACTGTGTAGATGATGTGGATGTGTAGATGAGACTGTAACACCAAGCTGAGCTGCCAGAACCAAATACACAAAGTGAGATTGCAGGTGTCAAGGGATTGTTCCACCTTCCTGTTTTTTCCTCCCAATGCTAACCGCTCAAACATAGCCTGTGGCATAAAATCTACAGGTAATTTTTCTTCATAGTTATAGCACCTCTTACCATCTGTCAGTGTATTTTTGCATCTGTGCATCAAAATTGGTCTAATAATCATATTTCCGTTTCAGTTTTCATGGCATCATCACTTCTTTGCCTGTTATGATGTCATTCTCCAAATTGTCCTGCTGAGACTACTTGGCTTCCAGTAATTCTTGCTTTCACTTTCACTCTGCTTACTAAGCCTCAAGGCAGGGCACTCTGAATCTGACTTGTAAGTGATCGTTTGTTTTCTCTTTAAAGCTACAGCAGCTTCATGAGCGTTGCATGATCAGCATGTGGGTTTGTGTTACAGATAACGGCTTTTTTTTCCACTGCCTGTGGCTATGGATCACCCACACTGACGTGCTTGTGTATTTTCTGTTATCTCCTCACTGTATATGCAAAGTTCCTTGAGGTGCAATGAAATGGATGCTGTGAGTTCCTGGACGGAGGTATACATACAGATGTTATCATTGCAGACCCGAAGGTTGAGTTTCTTGGAAGGGGGTGGATTTTCTGAGTTGTGACTTGACTTCCAATCCACCTACAGCATTTCTCAAAAATTCAATAGTACAACCAGGGCTGCTTGAAGAACTTGTTGCCGGGGAACGAGATGGTAACAGGTCATGGAACACCCCCTCAGGGTTTTGTTCATTGAGATGCAAATCTTCCTATCTGTCTGTTTGCCTCTCAGCTAACCTTCAGCTTTAAAAGGGATATGGTAGTATTTTTCATCAACTGAACATCAGTTATTGCACTTTCCAAGCACACACATTTTTACTCGGTTTTATTAAATCATATATATATGTATGTATTCATAAAATAATTATTTTATTTAAATTTTAATTTATGAATTAAAATGTATTTTAATATTTTGGGGGGTCATAAAGTAAAAAGAAAATGTCTTGATACTCTAATGAAGAAATAAAGCCTTATTAATAGAATTAAATTTGTTTATTATAATTTTTTTAATTAAAACAAAATATAAAAAAACACTTCACTGCTTATTAAAAATCAACAAAGTCATGTGATCCAGTCAACATGCAGAAAAAAATAAAATAAAACATGAAATATTATGAGATGATCAGATAAAAAATTATATGTAATTGTACTAAATGATATGACATATTTTATCATAAAATGTTTTTATGAAATACGAGATAAAATCAGTTTGTAAAATATAATTTTGTGTGACTCCCTAAAATTCCCTAAAACAGTTAATTAATTATTTTAAAAGATTTACATTGGAGAATATATACACTCACCTAAAGGATTATTAGGAACACCTGTTCAATTTCTCATTAATGCAATTATCTAATCAACCAATCACATGGCAGTTGCTTCAATGCATTTAGGGGTGTGGTCCTGGTCAAGACAATCTCCTGAACTCCAAACTGAATGTCAGAATGGGAAAGAAAGGTGATTTAAGCAATTTTGAGCGTGGCATGGTTGTTGGTGCCAGACGGGCCGGTCTGAGTATTTCACAATCTGCTCAGTTACTGGGATTTTCACGCACAACCATTTCTAGAGTTTACAAAGAATGGTGTGAAAAGGGAAAAACATCCAGTATGCGGCAGTCCTGTGGGCGAAAATGCCTTGTTCATGCTAGAGGTCAGAGGAGAATGGGCCGACTGATTCAAGCTGATAGAAGAGCAACTTTGACTGAAATAACCACTCGTTACAACCGAGGTATGCAGCAAAGCATTTGTGAAGCCACAACACGCACAACCTTGAGGCAGATGGGCTACAACAGCAGAAGACCCCACCGGGTACCACTCATCTCCACTACAAATAGGAAAAAGAGGCTACAATTTGCACGAGCTCACCAAAATTGGACAGTTGAAGACTGGAAAAATGTTGCCTGGTCTGATGAGTCTCGATTTCTGTTGAGACATTCAGATGGTAGAGTCAGAATTTGGCGTAAACAGAATGAGAACATGGATCCATCATGCCTTGTTACCACTGTGCAGGCTGGTGGTGGTGGTGTAATGGTGTGGGGGATGTTTTCTTGGCACATTTTAGGCCCCTTAGTGCCAATTGGGCATCGTTTAAATGCCACGGCCTACCTGAGCATTGTTTCTGACCATGTCCATCCCTTTATGACCACCATGTACCCATCCTCTGATGACTACTTCCAGCAGGATAATGCACCATGTCACAAAGCTCGAATCATTTCAAATTGGTTTCTTGAACATGACAATGAGTTCACTGTACTAAAATGGCCCCCACAGTCACCAGATCTCAACCCAATAGAGCATCTTTGGGATGTGGTGGAACGGGAGCTTCGTGCCCTGGATGTGCATCCCACAAATCTCCATCAACTGCAAGATGCTATCCTATCAATATGGGCCAACATTTCTAAAGAATGCTTTCAGCACCTTGTTGAATCAATGCCACGTAGAATTAAGGCAGTTCTGAAGGCGAAAGGGGGTCAAACACAGTATTAGTATGGTGTTCCTAATAATCCTTTAGGTGAGTGTATATATATATATCGAAAATAAAAATAATGATTATGTATGTTATAATTATTTCAATATTTATATAAATTATTATTTATATGCAAATTAAAATGATTAAAAATTAAATGATTATATAAATTATTGTTATTATATAACTGATATATACCACAATCAGGCTTAACATTATGACCACCTTCCTAATACTATTGGTGCCCCTTTTGCTACCAAAACAGCCCTGACCGTCGAGGAATGGACTCAACTAGACCCCTGAAGGTGTGCTGTGGTACTGTATCTGGAACCAAGATGTTAGCAGCAGATCCTTTAAGTTGCAAGGTGTGGCCTCCATGGGCCGGACTTGTTTGTTCAGCACATCCCACAGATGCTCGATTGGATTGAGATCTGGGGAATTTGGAGGCCAAGTCAACACCTCAAACTCGTTGTTGTCAAGTCAAGTCAAGTCAACTTTATTTATATAGCGTTTTACAATGCAGATTGTTTCAAAGCAGCTTCACAGTGTTAAACAGGAAAATAATGAACAGAATTTGATTCGGCTGTACAGCCGCTCTGGAGAAAACGGTGATGTCATCAGCTCATTTCAATTATCATATATATTCAAGTAATGTAGTTGATATAATTTAGTTTAGTAATTAAATTTATTTGGATATTTATTTGAAAATGTGTCCCCAACTGAGCAAGCCAGAGGCGACAGTGGCAAGGAACCAAAACTCCATCAGGTGTCCTAATGGAGAAAAATAAACCTTGGGAGAAACCAGGCTCAGTCGGGGTGCCAGTTCTCCTCTGGCCAATTATCAAGCAGTGTATGTTTATTATTTTGGCAGCCTTATAGGTCAGAAGTAATATTAGATCGGATTATTTGAAAGATCGGAGGCATCACGCCGGGTTTATTGAGGATGGCGTGTCGATTAAACAATTATTAAATAGGAATATTCGAAATATCGGAGTCATCACGCCAGAGATGGATCCATTGAGGATGCCATGTCGATGAACAATTTCAGAGGGTAGACTAATTGACACGGTCTCTGCAGACACTTCAGGGATGCGTTGGTAATATCTGGGCGCTGGTCCACCATCTGATCTGGATACGGGCCGGATCCGGCTGACTGCAGTAAACCTCGGGATAAACAGAGAGACTAACATTAGCGTAGATGCCATTCCTCTTATGATGTAACGAGTACATCAGGTGTTATGGGAAGTGTTCCCGGTTCTGGCTGACCTAGTTAATGCAGCCTAACAATTTGAATAGAATATAAATTAAAAATGTTTTATGTGTATGCCATAGTAAAGAGATGCGTTTTTAGTCTAGATTTAAACTGTGCTCCTCAAACTATTCCTGAACCATTTTTGCTTTGAGGCAGGGCACATTATCCTGCTGAAAGAGGCCACAGCCACCAGGGAATACCGTTTCCATGAAAGGGTGTACATGGTCTGCAACAATGCTTAGGTAGGTGGTACGTGTCAAAGTAACATCCACATGGATGGCAGGACCCAAGGTTTCCCAGCAGAACATTGTCCAAAGCATCACACTGCCCCCGCCGGCTTGCCTTCTTCCCATAGTGTATCCTGGTGCCATGTGTTCCCCAGGTAAGCGATGCACACGCACCCGACCATCCACGTGATGTAAAAGAAAACATGATTCATCAGACCAGGCCACCTTCTTCTATTGCTCTGTGGTCCAGTTCTGATGCTCACGTGCCCACTGTTGGCGCTTTCGGCGGTGGACAGGGGTCAGCATGGGCACTCTGACTGGTCTGCAGCTATGCAGCCCCATACGCAACAAACTGTGATTCACTGTGTATTCTGACACCTTTCTATCAGAACCAGCATTAACTTCTTGAGCAATTTGAGCTACAGTAGCTCGTCTGTTTGATCGGACCGCACGGGCCAGTCTTCCCTCGCCACATGCATCAATGAGCCTTGGCCGCCCATGACCCTGTCGCCGGTTCACCACTGTTCCTTCCTTGGACCACTTTTGATACTCTCCAAAAAATGATTTTATGATGCTGTTCACTTTATTTGAGCAATTCATCTTGATTTAACACCATTATATCAGGTTTCTGGTTCAAATGTGATTGCTTCATGTTAAATTGACTTAAAACGGTTACTCTTTGACATAACTTGATGTTTTCATTTTGAAATAACATGTTTCAATCAAGTAACCCAAACACAAACAGGACTTTCACTTCCCATCATGCTTTGCAAAGGGGCTGAATTTGGAGAGTAAATGTTTAAATAAAGTGCTATTTTATGCATTTTTAACAATATGAGAAAATGGAGAGACTTTTTAATGTTCTGTTATGTTGGTATTTAAAAGTTTCTGTTATGTTAGTGTTTTGGGGGGGTTACCATTGTGGTGAAGTGTAGAGCATGTGCTTGGGTTGAGGACCTGCTGTATATTCTACAAATATATTCTACAAACTCTGTTTAATGTTCAAAATAACTAAACATTAAACACTTAAACTCTAACAGGTTT